>OY744534.1:1925077-1970077 GCA_963556195.1 Sepiola atlantica | reverse complement strand
ATATATGTATATTTATATATATGTATATTTGTATATATGTATATATATATATATATATGTATATTTATATATATATATATTTATATATATATATATGTATATATGTATATTTATATATATATATATTTATATATATATATATGTATATATGTATATTTATATATATATATATTTATATATATATATATGTATATTTATATATATATATATATGTATATTTATATATATGTATATTTATATATATGTATATTTGTATATATGTATATATATATATATATATGTATATTTATATATATATATATTTATATATATATATATGTATATATGTATATTTATATATATATATATTTATATATATATATATGTATATTTATATATATATATATATGTATATTTATATATATATATATGTATATTTATATATATATATATATATATGTATATTTATATATATATATGTATATTTATATATATATATGTATATTTATATATATATGTATATTTGTATATATATGTATATTTGTATATATATATATATTTATATATATATATATATATTTATATATATATATATATATATGTATATTTATATATATATATATGTATATTTATATATACATATATTAAAAATGTATAATGAGGATATACATATGGCATTACTAATACTATGTACGACACCATTAAAAAATGTGCCTTTACAGTTAAAAGTTCAATGAACAAAGACATAAGTACTAACCTACCAAACATAAAATATTTTTAAAAAACAATCAATCCTCATAGAACCAATAAACAACAAAAATCAAGTGAACCAAATACACTTAACCCAAATGAGATGATACGCATACTATACAATACTGACTTGAAAAGTAAAGGAAAAATAATTTAAAAACTAGACACACCCAGATCATATCTAATAATTACACAAAAAGGTCGATATGTACGAAGAAACTGATATCTAATAAAAAATAAAATACAATAAAACTCATCATCCGCTCTATAATAAATACCAATGTGTATTTATTTGTATATAAATATGTATATTTCACTTGTTCAACTTCTGCCAATTCGTTTGCACCTATTAGGACACTTTTAAAGCCGCCCCTCTCTATAAATTCTTAGCCATGATAAGAGTTGTTCAAATAACTCCATGCATTCACCAATGTCCTTTGTTTTACCTTGTAATTCCTGGCTCACATAGTTAACTGTACTATATACCTTTTGAATATTTGCTTAACCGGAAGTGATTCATACAAGATTGATGGATAGCAGTATGGTAAAGTTGTACTGTAATTAAATATGGACATTTCAAATGAGAAAATAAGTATGATGGGCATAATATATCATGAACTCTTAAATACAAAAAACAGAGTTAAACAAAGGTTTCCCTTTGATTGGAGTGAAAAAAAGGTAATATAGAAATTAAATATGTATAAATGAAATGCATATTGGATGCGTTTTGATTTTTAAGCTTGACTGTGAGGAGTTATGCACTGATAAAGCATCTTCGTGAATATTTGTGAAACTTTGTATACCATAAAAATGTATAATTTCAAAATGGGCAGAAACAATTGTATGTTAATAAAAAATATTTTAATGAAATATGGAATATTTATCTGAATAACTATTGATTGTATGATGTTACATATATATATATATATATATATATATATATATATATACACATACATGATATAAAAATATTTTTGGAGGAAAATTGACCCAAGTGCTCAATTACCTGAGTAAAAATCAATATATTTTTTTTAATAAGATATGGATTATGTCATACCAATGGGTTTGTGTATATGCGCTCGTCAATGACACTTCAACTTGATAATGATAATTTCCTTCGGGAATAGAACATGAACGTTTTTGTATAGCTTACTTGCCATAAATATAATTTCATACTGCTATTAAGTTCTACTTATGAATTGAACACTGTTGAAGTAAATACTGAATATATATATATATATATATATGCAATATATTATATTACTTTATAATATATGTCTACATACATGAAATAATAATTATATATATATATATATATATATATATATATATTGTAGTGGTTATAAATGTGGACTGAGCTCGGCATGCTAGTTCGAGTTCTATTGAGACTACTGCATCACTTTCATTAATACCCTTGGGAAAGATATAGAATCATATATCCTCCATCCACCTATGGATTAAATAGTAGGATAGGTTAGACTCTCAAGCCTTGGTTTTGCAACAAGTCTTGAAGGAAACTCTGAAATAAAAAAAACCCATCTTTCTCTCCTTATCCCAGCATTGTTTCGAATTGTCTTGGAATTCTCCTTGCCACCGGACTCAACTAATGCCGGTTCAGGAGAGATGCAATTGGTGCTTATGCAACCCTTGCTTGAAAATAGACTCCCCATGCAGGAATGCTTACAGGGGCTATCCACTGTTTCTCAAGACTGAAACGAGGCCTTTCTTTTTTAATATTAGAATAAAGAAATCCAAACGATCCTGTAATTGACACTGGAATGAAAGTCAAAAAACTCCATAGAAAAGGAATGTAGGGGTTTTTTTTTGTCTTTAAAAATGACCAAGAGAAGAATACAAGTTCTGAGACATTCTGGGTCAAATTCTGTGCTTCTTGTATTTAATAATAAAAAACCACATTCTCAGGATTTAAACAAAAGTAAATACTATTTACCAGAAAATTACATACACACACATACACATACATATGTGTGTATTTCGACAGCAATATACATATGCACATACAAATATGTAATCATAGATTTTAAAGGCCTCTTTTCAGTTTTGAGAAACAATGGATACACCCTGCATAGGGATTTTATAGTGAAGCAAGGATTGTTTAATCTGTAACTCTCCTGAATTGGCATTTCTTAAGTCCAATGTCAAGGAGAAATCTGCTATGACTGGAAATAATGCTGGAATAAGTAGAGAGAGAGAGACAGGGGGGGGGGGGAGTATTTAGAGTTTTCTTTCTCCTTGACTAGTTGCTCCACAAAGGCTTGAAAGTCTGGTCTACCCTATTATTTAATCCATAGCTGGAGAGAGGATATATGGATTCTTACCATTTCCCAAGCTATTACTGAAAGTGATGCAGTCGCCTCGAGGGAATTCAAACTAGAGCATATATGTACAAAACTTTGTCTTTTTTGACAAAGTTTTGTAAATGAAACAAAATATCAACAGCGAAATCAGTTAAAATAACCTGTGTTGAATTCTTTCTGTTTGTTGATTTGCTTATTTCCCTTATCCCTAACCCTAACCCGACCAAAAAGTGGAGAATTAACATTCATGAGAGGCTCCAGAGATTTAAGTGGAAATTTGCCTTTTCTTGATTAGAAAAATTTCTGCTAAAAGTTGAAGAACTCACATCCCTAATATATATATATATATGTATATATATATATATATACAATTATTTAATAATATTTTTAATTTAATTAAGTTAGAAGAGTAGAAAGTAGACCTTGAGTTTACTTTCGGCAGCCTCATAACTCTCGCTTCACTTATTTGGTCCTTTTGTCCTCACATTCCATTAGCGATGTTTCTGACAAAAGGGGGAAGAATTGCTGTTTACTGGGTCGGAATCTATCCATCTAACACTTATCGTTGGCTAGTTTTTGACCTTGAAGTAGTTTTTTTTACCTCCTTATATCAAGTGGTTTTATGCCTTGTCTTGATCGATTTCCATTAAAAATATATTTTTTTATCCACAGACATATATATTTCATCGGATCAAGAGAAGAATAGGGACCCCAGATCATTAACACAAGACGCGGGACATATTTTGAAATCACCGGTTGACCTCGCAATACACGTGGTCCCTATTTACAAAACACTTGTAAATAGATCTTTTATTTATGTTAATATTTTTTTTAAGGCAGAGAGTTCATAAATAAAACAAATAAATATTAACATGTTTTCTTTTCTTTTAACATGTATACGCTTTTTTAAAAATCGGCTGACTTGTAATCTGTCGTTTTGCAATAAACAAAACAATTTATCATTTTTTTTTTACTTTTATTTACTAAATAAAAAACAAATTTTAAACGCAATTCTATATTTCGTGTTGTGTATTTTAAGAAAAAGTGGATACTTTTTTTTCTTTTCGTAGGGAGGCGAGTAACTAGCGAAGTTTTATTTATATTTATTTAAATAAATTTAAATATATTTATTAGTTTTATTTATTTAATTGTTGCTTACAGAAAAAAAAGGAAAAAACTTTACGAGGGCAGAAATGGGGGGGGGTATGAAATATTTATCACCGTACTTAAGTAATCTTTCGTTTTGTAGGGAAAAATCAAGCTTCCCAAAAAGGGGCACTCTGGATCTTACCTCAGTTTAGAAGGATTTTTCCATACTACACATTGCTCCTAGCCCGAGGAGGCAAAACGGATGATTACGCAAGTTATTTTAATAAATAAACGAAATATATACGCTTTTTAAAAAATCGGCTGACTTGTAATCTTTCGTTTTGCCTCCCCACGAGGGCGGAGTTAGACTTCAAAAATCAGTTTCTAAACGGAAGCAATTTAAAATTTATGAAAAAAAAAATCAATGGGAAGTTGAAAAAGAAAAAGTTAAAAAAGAAAATCAACTGGAAGTTAAAAAAGGAATAACGGTTTTAAAATAAAAGTGAACTTTTTTCCGTCTATCATTTTGGGTTACCTTTTATATGAAGGGACCAACATTTCTTTAATTAGGAATATTTCAATCCACTCCCATTGATTTTAGCAACCAGAGAATAAAACAAGAAAATGCCAAGGAAAATCTTTAACTTTTAAAAGTAATGCTGTTGTAGAGTCAGGCACGTCATCTATTTGTGTCCGGAGTTAGGTTAAAAAAAAAAAGTTTCAATCGCGTGCAGAAATTGATAAAGCAATCTATGATACACATCATTTTTGATGAAAAAAATATCTAAATTAAATCCTGCATCGTGTGTGTAGTTTGCAGATCCATTTAGTTTCATCTTTACAGATATTTAATAAAGTAAAGTGAGTTTTTAACTTCATTCACAATTAAAAATGTCATCAGACTGGATAATATTCCCAAGTATATGTAAGTAATTTTATATCTTTTTCAAATTGTCGATATTTTTAAGTGTGATTATATGTAAGGATAAACAGAAAAAAAAAGTGGATACACCAAAAAATACAATCAAATTAACTTATATGTTGAAAATTTTTAATATTTTGTCTTTATTATCAAAAGACTTCCTCAGAAATGAATCAAGATGTTATTTAAAAAAATATATATCTTATATAAATAGAGATTTTGTCTGTCTGTCCATAAATCAGTGACAATTTTTCCATCAGTCACAATTTTTAAACGTAATATATATATTGCAGAATTTGTCTCATTTCGAAATATCAGAGATCTTAACTCCTTTTAGTAATGGAAAATATTGCATTAATAGTAAATAATAAATTCTCAACAAATCAAGCGGATGCCATGACAGGAAATGAAAACTTTGGGATCTTCAGTCTTAGGTTCCACCAACTGAGCTATTTAGACTTTCTTATAAACAGAGCTGATAAGCTTTGGTGTGATGTCATAGTTTTATGATTTACGATTTACATAAACAATAAAAAAAATAAAAATAAATAAATGGGTAAACAATATCAATAGTGTTGGAAATTATTTTAATTGTTCAAAACAATTTATTTTGCTTTAACTACGTATTGGCATTAAAAACAATTTAATATTTAATACATATTAGAATTTTAGCCTATATAGGGCTCATAATTCTATTTTTTGTAAATTTACAAAAAATGTCAGACATAAGAAATAAAGAATAGAGGGGGGGAGATAGAAGATAGGGGGGAAAGGCAGAAAGACGAAAGCGTATGTGTGGAGACTTCAATTTTTCTTTCAAACGTTTGATTATGGCTGAGAAAAACAGAGAAGCAAGAAAAGAAAAAAATATATGCATACCATTTAGTCTACTTATTTAGTCGTTTTTTCTTATGCGTCTCCAACTTTTAAATATAAACGACTATTTTTCTTCAGTCTTTCTCCTTTTTCTGCATCGCACGAGTTTGCTATTTTTTTTTTGTAGATTGAGAAAAAATGACATTTTTAATCATTTCTGAGGAAATCTTTCGATAATAGGGAAAATATTTTTTAAAAAATCGTATTTGATTATACTGTTTGGTCTCTCCACTTTTACCATTTGCCAGATTTCATGAAGAAAAAAATTCTTCATCTTATGAAAGACAGAAAGGAAAAACAATAAAACACAGGAAGAAATAAAAATTAAATCTTCCTGTATTTGTTTTTCTTTTCTGTCTTTCATACATTGTCTCCAAAACTTTTCATTTTATGATATATCATGCATTATACACACACACATATATATATATATATATATATGAGAGAGAGAAATAATGTAAAAGTTGACAAACCGCAAAATAATGAAATCAAAAACACATCAGTAGACTAGACTAATATATTGTTTCTTTCATAATAGACATTTTGTCTCACTTTGATAAAGTTTCTGTTATTAAAAGTTACATCAGTAAATTATTTCGTTTATAAAAAACGAAATAATTTACTGATGTAACTTTTAATAACAGAAACTTTATCAAAGTCAAGCAAAATTTCTGTTATGAAAAAAAAAACAAAAAACATATTAGTCTACTGATGTGTCTTAGATTTGATTTGGTCTTTTATATTTTGCAGTTTGTCCATTTTTATATTTATTTTTCTATACATTCTCTCAGACTTTATCCTTACATATATACACAAACATATACACACACACACAACAAGCATACATGTAGAATCATTTAATATTTATTATATAAAGATTATAAAATATAATCAACAGTATTAAGATTTGAGATGTAGAAAGAGTTTTTTTTCATTTCAATTTTGCACTCCTAAACCCCATGAAGAGGAAGAAGAGACTAAAAATGTTTTCTCTGTTTAAAGAAGTGAATTTTCTTCCTTGGTTAAGAGTTATCTCCCTTTTCAAACCTTTTAAATAGTAAGAAAAAAATTTCTTTTCACAACACAATTATTGTTAATGATATTAAACAACTGCAATTTAAAAGAAAAAAAATGGTCATATGGTGCCCCTTGAAATTATACCCCCTCCCCTAAAATGTAAATAAGATTCTAATTTGATGTTTTGCATCAAGCTGGCCATATTTATATAGACAAAAAGAGTTCTATTCTTCTTTGAGATTGCTTAAAGACATTTAATGTCCCAACACTATTTACTTAATATTTTCCCTTCTTTCATAACATCTTATCAACAGTATCTCTTTACTGTATATTGAAAGTTGAATATTTCATCTAGTGTGAAATACTTATTTTCAGTTTGTAATATATTGAATATCCTTTGAAATAGTTCAAAGGCAGCCGTAGCAAATGGCTATCTGGCGAGGTCAGAAAGGTAGATATGACAAAATGTATAAACAGTAAAACAGGAATTAAGAAAAGTGTGAATTATGCAACGAGTGACATCAACAAAAACGTTAGGAAAGATTTTCTAAGTATAAGAAAGCGACTGTAAGCATGTAAAAGTAGATGTAAAAAAATGTGATTTAGCTACTCAGTTAAAACAAATTGAGGTTGTCTCTCTTTCCTCCCACCCAAATTCCCTCTGAGAAAGTCCTCGATCGTAAAATACATTTTTTAGATGCATAAAGGGTGGTCTTCAGTGATGCACTGTCTTCACCGCCAGTTTCGGATTCTGTATCATATCGGTTCCAGAAGTTTCAGACAACCTCCTGGAAAGCTGTACTATACACATTGACATTGCAAAATTCATCTGAAGTGATGCGACAAACTCTAATCATTCTTATTGAGACACGCCCATCAGTGTCAGCCAAGGAGAAAAGTCCTTACCCCCACTCCCATATGTTTTTTTGTTTTTTTTACTTTCTCCTATTTTGATTGGGTTGTCTTCTCTTGGATTCCCATTAGGGTAAGCAGGTCTCTTCTACAGAGCCACCTAATTAATCTAAATGTTTGCTTCATTTTAATTTATCAGTTTCATAACCCTACTAACCTCACTACTAAAACTCCACAGTTAAATTTCACATATTTATGTACTAACTATGCATCATTCTAAATTCTAATTTCTTCAGAGTCCAGCTTCAAAAGTTTAAAAACTCTTGAAGCTTCACTGGCCGCTACAGATTTAACTATAAGATGTATTCTTCCCCATTGAAGGTCCAATCTGTTGTATGATGGGCCTGGCCTTATTAATCTGAAACTCCATACCTGGATTTTTTCTAATCCTAGCCATGATGGCAATTGTTGGTCGTCTAGTGGAAATGGGTGAGGCTGAACTGCTGGTAAAGCTAAGGTCAAACCCGGTAAAAAAAAGCTATTTCTAACCGAACAAAATTCCAGTGTTTAAAATTAATTAAATCAACTCCAATATTTTTAGTATCTAAATAACTGGTATTTGATTCTGGGGTTCTACAGATACGTCGAGGAGGATAAGAACGAGAGACCTTATTTGTTCCGGCTACAATCCCATATTAGCGTCTGTTTAGCTTTGCTCTTTGTCACTAACTGACTTATCACTTAACAAATTCATTTCTGTGATGACATAATTTCTCATTCGGTACCCATTTGCTGTTTCCCACATTTCAGTGATTTACCCTCTAACCTCACCAGACAATGCATACTTGAGCAATTCTAAAACTGCAACTAAATGAAAAATAACCATTATTCAAAACTAGTTAACATAACCACGTTCAATATATTACACGTCCACTAGATGATCGATCTGTCATGAAGATGTTACATAACATTTACACGTTAAATTTTTTATTGTCCTCTTCACTGGCCGCTACCAATTTAACTGACTATTAGACGTATTCTTCTCCATTGAGGGTCCATGAAAAAAATTAATGAGTTTATAAATAAATAATAAAAAAATATTGCTGCTGTTTGATTGCATTTTTCAATTTTGTAAACAATCATTTTTACGATTTTTTTTTTCAGAGTCAAAAGTGACCGAGTTGCCATGGACAGTCACGGGAATGTGATTGAGCATTTTTAAAGTGATAATTTAGATGTGGACAGGGTCTGGAATGGATTGGCTGGGGTCGCAGGTGAACGAGACTGTGATAGCGTATCGCACACCAGTCTCGATTTTTTCAACAAAATGTGGATTTTCAGATCCAGATGTGAAAACAGAAACACGACCTGTAAAAAAAAAAAAAATAAATAAACAAATAAAATAAAGATTTTAAACTTTTGGTTTTTTTAATTTTATCAATTTGGGGGTAAATGACTACTATTTTAAATGTTTATATGAGGTAAAAGCAAATTTAAGTAGTAACTAGATCACTCGTGACCCGTTGGGTCAGTATTTGTTATGTTTACCTACCTGTAAAGTTGACAAAAGCTAGCATTCATCCCTTATGAAATCATCCATTTTCAAGCAATTATGTATATTTCTCTCTTGATAATAATCATTCGTTATATTTTTATGCTCTTCTTTCTCTTAATTATTTATGCCATTCATTTTTCCTCCCACTACTCTTATGATTTGCCATTTATTTATACTCTTGCCGAACTTGAGCGGACATGAGATACTCAGGAACCTTACTCTTAAGTCCACTGGGTGGCTGACTGCTTGACCATTTCCACGACACTGTCCAAGCCCTGGCCTGCTCATTGAACTCAGTACTGAAATCTGGTTCCTAGATTATGATCGCGATGCAGGCACATGACTCTGTCCTTAAGAAGATAGCATCACTGGACTGATTTATGCAGACTCCACCCAGTATTTTAATAACATCTATTCCAATTAGCATGTCGAAGCTTAACAGCGGACTGTCCACAACCAGAACATCAATTTTTATGGGGCTTACATTATCTACTGCCAGTGTGATAGTCCCGACGTCACTACTGCGGCATGCAATCTCTAGCCAGATGGTTTGGGCCGTCGCATCTGAAATCACAGACTAGTTTTGTGAAGATTTGGTGTGTGCAAGGCCTGCTTAGGTAGAACTGCAATGGCTAAATGTCCGTCCCTGGTGTCCACCAATACGGCACAAGCTCTTTTAAGTATCTCTCTTAACGTTAAAGTTTCCATTCTGGTAGACGATTGGAGGAGTCCTTTGACATGACTCAGTAGCCCATTGATAAAGGCACTCTTTATCTAACATTTTGGCGGGATTTCACCTACCAGCCGTGCTAGCCGTTGCAAGTCTGTTAAGAATTCACCTGCAATCTCTCCTGGACGAAGGCAGCACGTGGTAAATTGTCCGAAAGCCACAAATGAATCTGTTCCGTAGGCTTTTACTAGTACGTATTTGATCTCCTTGACATCATTTTGTTGCTCTTTCGATAGCTGCTGATGTTTCTCGAGACGCGCCTTTCAATCGTAGTGGCTGAACACGCCCTATCTTGGTTATCTCGCAAATTTCACACGTCAATTTCAAGTTTTTCAACCATTCTACTATTGGTACATCTGTCGCTGTGTCGCAGAACTCAAGGATCATCCGAATGTCAAATTATCTGGACGCCATAGTTATAATAGAGCCGAAATTGCTTCTAATATATTCGTCAGTGAAAATTAAAAAAAACAAAACAAGTATTTCAAAGGCAATCCAACGTTCAACCACTCTGCACTCTTCTCTGATCTCTCCCAACATCAACTCTTCAATCCAAAGAGTACAGTTTTTATACTAATAAACCCATCACTTATGCAAATGGACTACCAACCAGAGCGACCTAACTTTAGAGACTCCAAACAGCCAATCTTCAAACGGGGGATAACTCAATTAACAGATATTGTTATTTTGGGAGCCTTAAACCTATTCTCCCAAAATTCATACTTTACTTAAGCGTCCAATCTTGCTTGCAAACGTGACACGTCACCCGCTGCCTCTTCGAACGACAAACCACAGCTGGCTCATGTCAGCAGTCTGGGGTAATTATCCCTGTCAACCTCGTTACAGAACTGTTGCATATTTAAGGATGGAATGGGAAAGGAAGTCTTGTTTGGCTTTCAAGTCATGACCAAGAAGTGGAAGGCTGGAACAGTCTCTTTTTCTGAATAGATTGAGATAGAACGAACATCTCAAATGGTTATAAGGCACAACCCCCGGCCTGGGTTAGGGTTAGGCCTGGGTGGGGACTTTGGGTACATCTTAATGGCAATTTGATACCATGGTCCACAAAATTTTTTCTCTGATCAGACCCTGTTGCATAGTATTTTACAACAACGCTGATGTCAAACCATGTGATGACACGTTTAAAAAATAGCGGACACACACGTGTAGCAGAGTTGCAGATAGCAATGAAAGAAGATGGAGGCAATACAACAAGACAAAATTATTATTTATTAAGTCTTCAAAATGACTGTCTGATCTGCTAGCTTCTATTTGCAAGACCATTTTAAAATCTTAAATAAATCAATAAAAACTTGAAATAATACTTTTCTACGTAATAACAAAGTCTGCATAACATAATGAATGAATAAAAAAAGAGAGGAAAAGATGGTCTCTGTAGATGGGAACAGCGTGCTTGCCACTGAGACTTCCTTACATGGTATACTCTTCTCCAATAACACTATTTTCAATACTAAACTCAGGAACAATGTGCTCAGCACAGGAATTTCCTATAGGGTATATTCTTTTCCAATAACACAGGGTGCTTGTGCTGTTCAGCGGCCGTATTAAAAAATTATTTTTTTATGAAAACAATATTATATACTTATTCAGCGTTATATTCTTACTGTACAAAAAAGTAGAAAAAATTATCCACTAAAACTTTAATTACAAGTATTTTTCCATTCTGCGTATCATAACAGCGATTCGTTCACTAAGCGTCCATCTTTTTTCTTAAAGATTTCAAGGGCAGATCATTCGCAAGGGAAATAATCATGTAATTAAAAAATTTCAAGGGCAGATAATTGGGATCTTCTTAAGACAGAAGATGGAGGCTTAGTCAACAAATCGCTGTTATGATATGCAGAATGGAAAAATACTTGTAATTAAAGTTCTAGTGGATAATTTTTTCTACTTTTTTGTACAGTCAGTAAGAATATAACGCTGAATAAGTATATAATATTGATTTTATAAAAAAGTAATTTTTTAATACGCCCGCTGAACAGCACAAGCACCTAACACAGTTTTCAACACAAATTTTTATCGCTCAATGATCTTAGTCCTTAAAGTGCTAAAATGAAATTGACAACTTCTATTAAGCTTGTCTGTTATGGATAGAAAAGCATGCCGATCATACATGGTCGATATGCATGAATACTTTTGTTCCGATCTGAACTTGTTCTTTTTCACATCCAGGTTCTGCATGCCAGGGAGAGGTAAGTTTTTTTATAGAGATGATAAGGTAAGTCAAGATCATTTCTACCACTTGATTCAGGTTCTTGTTCAATACGTCCACGATACAGAAACATTAGAATCGTATTCACTGTAGTTAATGAGGATTATCTCAAGAGGAGCCAAAAATTCGACAGTGGAAATAAAAAACATATTTTGGATTTATTATTCATTTAATATTTAAATTTTAATTATTATGATGAGATTAAATGTTACTACAGGTTGGAAGCGCCGTTTGGAACGATAATTTGAAATTTTAGAATCAGTTAACATGACGCGAGATTTTGTAAAACAAATCAAAATGAAATATTTATTAAATCATTTTTTTTTATATTGCCAAATTTTCGGTTTTCATAAACCTTATTCATGGTACGGATGCGTTTTTTTTTCCCTCCTTTTTCATAACGCTTCATTACAGTTTGTAAACTAGACGTTTTTTCTGTTGTTTTACTTACCAAGTTTGGGTTCAATCGTTCTGTTTGTACTTCCATCGGCAAACATGAATCGACCGCCAGTAAAATCCTTTGTGTAAGTGCTCAGATAGACAAGAGACGTGTAATGGAATGAACCGTAGGTCACCTGAGAAAACATGGAAGAAACAAACAAAATACAGAATTAAGCGCGCCTACAACATATATCTCATCATCATCTATTTCTTTTGCGTTAAATCCCGAACTACAGCGAGGTACACAATGATAGATCTTTGTCTCCATTTTTTATTTTTTTTATTTTTTAACATAGTTCACCCCAAACAAGGCAGGCCGCTACTGTAGATGTAAGGGGCTAATGAGAAAAAAGAAAAGGGAGTAGGTTGAGGAGGGGGGGGTCAACCTAAATTGAGATCTGAGCAGCGAGATGTCTGTTTACATTAGTTTTAAATTTCTGCATGTCAGTACTGTCGGGGAAACAGGGGGCAGAGAGGGAGTTCCAGAGGCCAGCAGTACGAGGAAAGAAGCTATTGAAGTAGAAAGCTCTCCAGCATCTGAGAACCTCCACAGTGAATGGGTGGGATTTAGTTGATTGTCGAGTTGGTCTAGTGAATTTACGTCGAGGGGGCACCAGAGTAGCCAATTCATCAGAGCACAATCCATTGAAGTATTTGTAAAACAAGCACAAGGATGCTACATTGCGGCGATGGGACAGGGACTGGAGCTTGGTTGACAGTGAGGGACCTATTAGGTTGGCGACTCTTTTTTGGACCTTGCCAAGGAGGGAGAGACTAGTAGATGATTCACCAGCCCAGATGTGGCAACAATACTCCATGCATGGGCGGATGGTGGCTTTGTAGAGATACAGGATAATGTCAGGTGTGAGGAGTTTACTAGCACAGTAGAGGGAGCAACCTTCTTTGCGGCAGCCTTGGCAATGTCTTCAATGTATTTGTTCTAATTCATGTTACCTGTGAAGGTTAAGCCGAGGAGTTTGAATGAACTCTCAGGTAGGGTGTTATTTGCCATGACAATCGGTAGTTGGAGAGGTTTCTTGTAGTTATTGAAGGAAAGGAGGTTTGTCTTTGCAGGTTGTCTGTCGATCTCATCATCGAACTTCCTGGAAACTTCTAATGCAAACACAAGTTTTGTGATGGTGCTGTTTGTTGTTATTAGCCCTCAGCAGATGTCACTACCATCTGAGCCGCCATTCCCTTGGCAAACTACTCCCATGGATTAAATAAAGGGTTCCGTTCGGAATTTTGTAGATTTCCAAGTTCAACAAGATTCAGGTGCATCTTGTTGAACTTGGAAATCTACAAAATTCCAAACAGAACCTTTTATTTAATCCATGCGAGTAGTTTGCTAAGGGAATGGCGGCTCAGATGGTAGTTAGCGGTTACATCGGCCAAAACGTTGTGAGAATAACATCCAAGATGAGAACAGTAGTCCGAATAATTAAAATTATCAATCCCCATCTCAAAACTTCAAAAACATAATATATTATTTTAAAAATAGAGTCAGACAATGATGCGTCGGGCGCTTTATGTCGGAGTCCAGTTTTCAAATTACGATTTACTGTCTTTTTGGTCTTCTGGACTCCTTTTGGCTTGAAAGAAAGTGTAGTATCTGTTCCGATATTACACTTCATCTTTTCTCTCTTCGGTTACTGAAGGAGAAATCATTCTAGCCAATTTTTATTTTTGTCTCAATTCAGAGCACCCCTTTTTGGGAAGCTGAATTTTCCTTATATTGAAAACCAACCATGTGCCTAACTCTGCCCTCATGGGGAGGCAAGTAGATAGAGACTGCTGATAAAAATCAGTTAAAAGTCGTAACGTTATCTTGACGGATGAATCAAAGAAGAAGAAACTTTTCTTCTCTCTGTGCCATCTGCTCCCTATTCTTATTCATTCTTTCTCCATCCCCATCAATTTGTTCGGCATTTACCTGCGTCCCCACAAGGGTTGAGTGTTTGGCAACAACACACTTGCATGTTCTCACTCGCAGAGTGATATATACGTTGTGAGATAAGAACACTGTTTGCGAAGAAGGCAACTTCCGCTTCCGCTTAAATCTTTTCCTGCGATTTATGTCGATGTGAATATTTCTTTTCTCGTCTCTAGCCAGACTTAACTAGACGAGATAAAACTCATATTTCTATAGTACAAGCATGTCTACAGGCTTAACATTTTGTATTCCTGTTTTTCATAACTCTTTACGAACAAGGTTTGTTGTGTTGATGAAACAGTTTGAATAAAATCGAGTTTAATTTTAGAGGAGGAAGTTTGTCCTTTTAAACAAAACTTGGTAACCCTGTTAGTAGGATGGATATCTGTGCAGCAACCCCTACTACAAAATTGCTATCCCACATTCTTCTCCTTCCTCTACATTCCTGTTACACTTTAACAGAAACAAAAAAGAGAAAAATTCCTTACCTTATCGACGTGAGTATGCCAGTATTCATCATGGATTGTCTTTGCTGGTGCCGTAGTCATCCGAGAAAAGAACGTAGGCTTAGTCAGGTAAAGTTTATTGTGAGGAATGCGGAACTCATTTATGATCGCTTGAAACACTTTATTTTTGACTCTCCTGAAAAAGAAAAAAAAAAAATCAGGATGGCAAATAACTATATTTTTTGGGTTTGGTTTCTTTTTTTATTTAACAATTAATTGAACACAAATTGCTATTTTTTACCGAAACTGTGAGAAAATTGTTTGTTTTACTGGTTTTGTTTTACTGGCAATCAACCCTTTTTGGGTTATCAAATGTTGAATCCAGTTATTGTGGTAAAACCTTTTATGCTTCACATTCTTAATATCTTCAAATATTTAATAGATTTTATTTTATATACGAACTAGCAGGGCTACCCCGCGTTGCCCGGGACAAAAGTGTAACATATTTCTATTAAAACTTATATCTCTTTACCTCTCTTATCCGTGTCTCTGTTTCCTTCTCCCCTGTTTTCCCCTTCCCCTTTCTTTTTCCTCCGCCCAGCGAAGAATGAGTTGGCATAAAAAAAAAAATCAGTTACTTCCATTTAGTACATAAAATGGCTGCCCCCCCCTCTCTTTACAAAAGTACTGGAGAGTTTGAATTATCTACTAGACACCATCCTCAAGAGTCTTCAGTCTCTCTGTACAAGGATTTGTCAGAACAACCTGACATGAGGAAACTTCACCCTACAAGTAAACCCTGACCAAATATTCAAAATAACAGTATTCGAAGCCCGAAATAAGATCCTCTAAACACGGCTATACACTTGCTCATATGAGGAATGGTGCACTTTCTTCTAGTGATGTTACCTCAAGTAACATCACTTAGCTGGATACTCCACCAGACTAGATGAATTCTTACCCTGGAATCCGGTAAGACCAAGAGACCACAAGACAGATATACTACAACATAGTTAACTGGTCGATTGAGGAGAAGAAAATTAATGTTCTCAACTTCTTTATTAACTCAACGTTTGAGAAGTAGGGGAGGACTTCAATAGAATATTCGAATATCTATGTATCTCATATAGAGATCAAGTGTTAGCGCCAAGATTTCTGAGAACTAAAATGAATTTATTTATTTATATTCAGCTGGCTTTACAAACTCACTTTTTTATTATTCAAACAATTTAACACATTCTCAATGGATGAGATAATAGGTCACATTATTTTATTTCTTTTCTTTAACTGAAATTCTTGCGATTGTGCAGCATAGTTAACGAATATAACTGTTACCAAATGCAAGAAAATTGATATTTCTATATGGTTTTCACGTATGTTTACTGATTGTAAGATGTATTATCTATGCGTTTGTTAGCGTCACTTTTACTTAGCAAACGCAGCGTGCTTTTAATGATGGGCGACAATTTTGCCGGGATTTTCTCGCGTATTTCAGCCTTAAAAGATAATAATGAAAAAAGTTCAACTTAATTCGATTGGCAATCACCCTCAGCCTTAGGCTGACGGTTTTGACTATCCCCATTAAAATGTTTTTTTACTATCTTGAAAGATGCGACCAAATCCCTGCTAATATATCTATTTCCCCTATTCAGAGGTCTCATTTCCGGTGTTTTTATTTAACAGAAAGATAGCATTTTAATTTTTAAAAGGAAGTTAGTAATTATTATCTTAGGCCATATTTGTACATCACCTAGTAAACATTTTGAATACATTCTCTTACTCATCGATAATAACCGGTGTTGTTCCCTGGAGTCCGAGTGAGAATAAGTCTTCCTCGATTTCCAGTACACTTAACCTCTTTCGATAACTATTGCAAATGGTTTTGCGTTATCGTAACAGTCGCTTACCATTGAATTTGAATAAGTAAATAGGTAAATATTTGAAGATATTAAGAACTTGAATAAAAAAAAATTACTATATCTTAAAATAAGTATAAATTCTCTTTCTCGTCGGCCCGGCTCGCAGGTGTCAAAATCATCCTATATTTTAACTTTCTTTCCAAACAAAACAAACTTTAATATTTTCACTAATGTGACTGTAATAAAAACGTTAACGTCGCCGACTGTCGTTTCAGCGGATACCAAGTCGGGAGGCGAGACGGACAGAGAGAGAATAGGGATTGAATTTTACACTTTTTATAACCTTTTTGTTATTTTTATTAGTTTTTTTTCCCGCTCTCCACGCCACTGACACCATCGCATCTCCGATCGACTGCCAGCGAAGAAGAAGCAAGTACGTCGGCGTCAAAAGACATTCGATGATCAAAGTGTTGTCGCCGTCGCCGCCGCCGCGAACTAGCCGAACACGACGCGTGTTTGTTTCTCGGAAAGAAACGTTGACCTGAAACAGAACAGTTTGAAACGGATTTGCGTTTTTCATAACGGAAATGAGGACGAAGCGCGAATTTGAAACGAACAGCGAAGAGCCGAGAGAGAATCAATTCAAAATGTTTACAATAAACTAATTGAAGTATACCTCTTACACAGGGCTCCTTTCTTGAGTGCCCTGCTTTCTTTCTGCTAAATAAAAACTCCAAAAAGGAGCAGTATAAATAGACGAGTTTAGGATTATGGTTAGGGTTACTTGAATAAAAATAAATGATATCTATCATGTTCTTATAAACGTTGACAGACACTTTACAGTGCTCTATTTGTTTTTGTTTTTTTGACAGAGCTTTGCATTACGTTAAATTAGTAGCAGGTGATATCACAGTACTCCACCCGAGAACGGACTGTTTCGCTGTATCACAGCTATTTAGTGTGGCTAGATCAGCACATATCCCAAGCCAGGGATCGAACCAACAGCCATTTAGTCGATAGTCTGATCTCTACAGGAACAGACGTTGTTGGTAAATGATATCTATCATGCGACTCCACAAAATTGAACCCGGGTTTCTGAAATGGAAAACACAAAAAGAAAATAGAAAAAAACAAAAAAAACACGCAGATTTACTTAAAGTGTATTTTTTTTAAACAAATAAATTGCTGTTTTTTGTAAATTTTATTGTTATACTTATTGTATTCTCGTCTTATTTTCAACCTTTTTAGTGAACAAATACGATGCAACAATTGACAAAAGCAAATACGAAACTGTCCTCCACAGAATTGAAAGACAACTTTCGCTGAACCGTTTTCTAAGTTATAAGAGAAAGAGTCATTCGAGCAGAATAGGCAAGGGAGATAAAGAAAACATCCTTAACGAGAGTTATCTCCCCATTTTGTTCAAAAGTGCCAAAAACCTAATTTAAATATTACGAGACAAGACACGGTAACTCTAATTCTTATTCACGGATTTATGTCCCTTAGGAAACCAGACTAAGAGATATGAATCAAAGAAACAGACAAGAAGAATACCTCATTGATTAAAGAATTTCTCTTCCATTTTCACAAATGCCGGAGAGCACCATCCAGAACGCCACTGATATTATCTTTGAGATAAATATCGTGGGGGGGGGGGGGGCGCTTAAGGTCCAATGAATGTGAATACCATTCAGGATCACACCTGATGAGACGATCACCAAAGTGTCCCCGCATATCATTGAACAGCGATAATAATAAGAGTGTTAGACATTAGATTAAATAAAACACAAGAAAGAGACAAGAAAGAGAATGCTGTTTGACGACTGTTAAGATCGGAGCAGGAAGGGCAAAAAAGCAGTTATATTTGAAAAGTTCAAGTATAGTAGCATGCAGTTTACAAGATGCATGGTGAGGCGGCGGGATAGGGTAGTGTTTGTAAAACCAATGTAGGTATTAGCTTTATTATTATTATTATGGGAGTTACATTCTCCCAAAGGGCATTTAAACTTATAAATAACATTGGTTCTTTCTAGTGGTGTTTGAGTTGAGGAGGAATTGTTTGTTACTACAAGATTTTGGGTTTTAAATTTCTTATAGTAAATAATGTAAACTCTAGCTTAATTTACCAACATCTACAAAAACATAACTGCCCTCCCTCCGATTTAATACAAATTCTAGATTCTGAAAGTCTACATTCCGAAACCAATTTTAAAAAATAAAAAATACTCGAAGCTATCTACACAAAAACACAACAACCTAAAATTAACAGCATCACATATGAAACCAGTGGTAACATTTTAACATGTTTAACGTAATGCGATTTTGTTCTGTGATGCCATCTAGCGTTGCTTAATTTAAAATCGCCAACGATTTCCTGGAACAATACGAAAAAACGTTCTCTGCACGTTTCTCCGCCGTCTTTTTAAAATTCTCTTCTTTCTCCAGCTTTTTTGTTCATTTGCTTTTGACAGCTGAGGATGATTTGACGAAGAATCAAAAACGTTCGTGAAACCTGTGAAACCTATGGAATATTTTTTTATTTTTTATTTTAATACAAAAAAGACCATCAGAAAATTGAAAAAATAAAAAAGACTAATTCTGTTATTTTTAAAACTGTTTGCTGTTATTTTTAACAATGTTTCCATATATATATATTGTAAAACAATAACCTTTTTGTACCGACCTGTACACATTTGACGTACGGAAACTGTTTTAAAGTTTTCATTTCAAAATAAGATTGTGTCAATAGCTCTCTTTCAAACACAGTAAAAAAAATAAACATGGCTGTCTAGGTTAATTGTTAGATATCGAAGGTGAACGAAAAATCTAGGAAGTCATGTTTAAATTTTTACTGGGTGTGAAATAGAACATTGAACGAAATCTTTTTTTTTTTTTTGATAAATAAAACTTTTTAAAGTTTCAGAACGTAAAAGTATACAGGTCAGTAGAAAATTAAATTTTAATGCGTTTGGTGACAGTTATTAGTCGTATTTTTTATTCGATTTCTCGGATGTTGACTATACTGCAACACTACCGCTAATATAAAAGTAATTAAGTTTTTCAGGCTATCTTACATGTAATCGCCTAAAAAATAGAATCTCAGTTTTATTTTTTAGTTAATTACTGAACAGATATTACACTTTGATATTTTTAAGTAGGATATTTTTAAAATCATCTCATTTACAGAGGCTTTTTTGTTTTTGTTTTTTGGAGAAAGAACTCAATAATTTTCACTAATTTTATTAGCTTGGAAGTTTTATTTCGCCCGTCGTCGATAAACGGAGGTTGCCAGACAGTAAGAGTTTAGATGGCGACATGTTAATGTAGACATCAAAGGGTTGTAGCGTGTTAGATATCCGTTGCTCCTTTCGGCCCAGCTTAAAAGCTAACATTCAAATATAGACGAGCCGTGTTACCCGGCCCCGTTGGTCGGGTGGAGACATACTACTGATTTGAACCGATTCGTTAAATACATTTAAATCCTTTGATTTCGTTTGTTGATAGGGATTTTTTTTAAAATGTCCTTAAAATTGTGCGATTGTGCCGCATAGTAAACGAATATACAACAAATAACTGTTACCAAACGCAAGAAAATTGACTTTTCTATTTATCTTTATAATTTTCCCTTGTCTTTACTGGCTGTAAGATTTATTATCAATGCATTTGTTAGCGTCACTTTTACTTAGCCAAGCCAGCGTGCTTTTCAAGATGGGCGACAGTTTTGACGGAATTTGCTCGCGTATTTGAGAATTTAAAGATAACAATTTACTTGTAGGGGAAAGTATCCTCATATCAGGTTGTTCTGACAAACCCCTTTACAGAGAGACCGAAGACACCCGAAAATGGTGCCTCTTGTAATGGTAATTCAAACTTTCTCCACCTTTATATATATGTGTGTGTTTGTGTGTAATTATTATAAGTTCAACTGTTTAATGCTATCGTGTCGGTGATTCTCGCCTACACGTAACTTTTATAACGTTTGTTTTTACTAAAACATTATTTAGACAATTTATTTGATGACGACTTGTGTTTTTTCTTACGATATATGAGTTTCCATCCTTGTTTAAGACACGAGCTGGTCTAGCCGCACTGAAGAGGTGTGATATAGCGAAACAGTCTGTATGTGGGTTTTATTTTAAGTAATAATATTTATTGGATTGTGTGTGTTGGTTGGTGTTATCTGTTTAGTGGCGTAATAACATATTCTGGAGGTTATTTAATGGCGAATTTATTATATACGACTAATTAAACACAAGTTGGTAGTTTAGATATTAATAGCCGGTTTGTACAGCACCTACGCTACGTTGAAGTGACAACAAGTCTCCTTATTCTTACAGACGTCCACGTTAATTAATTGTCAATAATTTTTTTTAAATGTAGTATTAACACAGCTGTCATCGTTGCTTCAATGCAATGTTCTTTTTCAAAGTCGAACTCTTTACGTCAGCTGCCTTTAAGTAGGATTAATCTCTCGCTGATTCCCCCGAGTTATTGGCAACCGACGTGTGAGCAAAGACGTTGGAATTTGAGTTTGAAATATAAGTCGGGTTTTTAGTAAAAACTATTTTTAGACAAGATGGCCACCAGAGATAAACACACTCAATTACAGTTACAAAAAAAATAAATGAGAAATTTATTTCATGACAAGAAAACATTTTTTTTAAATACATAAGGATTTTTTAAGTACAATGGAAAGTATATATATATATATATATATATATATATATATATATATATATATATATATCGACTAATACGAAAAAATCACCCAATACAAGTGATAGCAAGTCTATTATGTCGACAGTCAGCCAGTTTGATTTTATTTGTACTAATTTCAATATTCGATCATTTGTAATCATTTATTTTGTACTTACGTTTTTCTTACAGACGTCTACACGCTAGATACTTAGTGAGACTTTCAAGGGAAAACCAACGATTGTTGCTAGCGAGAAATCAATGGTAAACGGTTGTTGCTATAAAGCAAAGATCATTTGCAGGGGTTATCGAAAGAGGTCGAGAGTGCTGGAGATCTGATGAGGCTTGCTGTCACTCAGATTCCAGAGAAGACTAACGGTCGTTGCTAGCGGGGAATCTATTGTAAACGGCTGTTGCGATAAAAAAATTCAATAAATAATATATATATATGTCAGAGAGAGAGAGAGAGAGAGAAAGAGAAGGAGGGGAGTCTAGCTGTATTTACCTGCCCTTACCCAGGTTGGAGGGTTTTTTTTAGAGAAAGATAATTTTAAATATGTAGCTTACTTGCCATAAGTATACTCTAAGGAACTCGTTAGATTTCCCAACATTTTTAGTGTATCTTTTCTAAATTGAATATTGGCAAGACGCAAATATCTCAAGTCGTAAACACTGAAACCAATTCTAGTTGGGATTTGGGGTCACGCGAATGCCAACCAGAAAAGTAGAGTGGGAGGGGAGAATGGAGCGATAGAGGGACTAGCTGTATTTACCAGGCCACGCAACGGGTGGGAATCGGATAGATCGCTGAAAACACGGGTCTATTATCTCAGCTAGTTTGTATATTATAAAAATGTTGAATCTCTCTATCTATCTATCTATATAATTATTATTATTATTATTTCATGTATCCACATAATATATCATGAGGAGCCGCCCATATCCAGGGGCTACTATGACAATTTTCTTAACTTAAAAAATGTATTAAAAACTTTAACAAGTTGGGTTTTTTTTTACTTTTTCAAGAAGATCAAAACCCAAGTATTATTTATTTGGGAAATACACTTTTTGCGCCACGAGAGTGACACAGTAGGAAGAAATGCCCCAAAGGGGAAGGGTGGTAGGAGTTTACACAGGATATGAATTAGACCCCTTGCTGATTTTTTTCTAATTCAATTTAATACATTAGTAAAACATAAAATAAGCATGATTCAGTTGTCATGTAGGAAAGGGGTGGTAGAAGTTTAGACAGTTTATGGATTATTCCCCTTGCTGACTTTTTGGAAGTTCAATTCTATCAGTTTTGAAAAACAAAGCAAGCATGCTTCAGTCACCATGTAGGGAAAGGTGGTAGAAATTTATACAGAATATGAATGATTCCCTTGTTATATAACTTTCAAACGCTATTTGGTTAGATATTGGCCCAAAAATGGGTGATTATTTTACTAATTAAAAATATTGGTTCAATCCTATTTCAGTCACCCAAATTATTTAGACTGAAATCGGTTCCGGAATTACTTCCATACAAATTATTTTTTGTACTTAAACTATGTTTTACTAACAAGAAAATCATTAAAATCGATACTTTACAACAAGTTTCGTGGTACACAAAAAAATGCCGGAATGAAGACCACAGATTTTTTTCACACAAAATACATGCTAAAATATTCCTCGGTTTTGGGATTGATGTTTGTAAAAAAAACTTCCATTTTCATTGTTATAATTGGCTGTAATTTGCAATTAACTTATGAAGTGACACACCCATCTCTTATTAAGGGTCTATCTATCATTCTCACCCTTCCCTGTATGTTGTTCGGAACACCGCTCTTATTTTATATGGTATCTATTGGAATAGTCCATTATAAACAAAAGGGTACCACAAATAGTAATATTATTTAAGCAGGAGAGAGAGAGAGAGAGAGAGAGGCAGGCTTTAAGAAATTGACTTCCAAAATAACCTATCTCTGGCTAGATTTTTATTTATCCCTTAGCTCCATTTTTATCACTTCTTTCCATGTTTTCCCTGTGAACTGACCCTGCTACCTCAACTGCTCTACATCTACTAACCCAAGAACTCTCACGCATTATTCCAAAGTGGCCATACCATTCAAGTCTCCTGTTCTTCTGCACAAATCTCGCTATACTCTCCAGATTTAATCTTCCGCTTAGGTCATCACAACTAAGCTGAGAAATTATGTATCATCATCAGTTTAACGTCTGTTTTACATGCTGGCATGTGTTGGACGGCTTTTAGTACCTGACTTCCAAACTAATCTAACCCTATTTCTCTCAGGACCATATTTTTCTTGGCCTGCTCCTATGAACTGACCATGTTATCTCAACTGTTCTACATTTACTAATCCAAGCACTCATGCATTCTTTCATAGTCTTCTATTCTGCAGACATCTCTCTATACTGTCCATACTGTAATCTTTAAAAGAATGCAGTATTTACAAAGTAAAATCTTTAAACGTGAAATTAAAAAAAAATGTTGTTAAGAAATAAAAATTACAAAGAGTTATTGATAATTGTACAAAAAAATATATAATTTTTTTTTTATTTAAAAAAATTAATTTATTTTTACGTGTTTAAATTATTTTGGTTGGCTTTTGTCCTCACAGCTTATGTGGATACATTTAATAATAATAATTATAGATAGATAGATTCAAACTGTTTATAATATACAAACTAGTTGAGATAATAGACGGCTTTTTTAAGCGGCGATCTCTCCAATTTCCACCCTTCGCGTTGCCGTGTAAATCTCTATCTCTCCCCTTCCCGCTCTCTCTTTCTGATTGGCATTCGCGTGACCCCGACGCCCAAATCTTCACTAGAATCGGTTTCACTTTTTCTTTGTCAAGGACGAAAAGGCGACGATATTCTTTGATCTGTCGCATTTCCCGCGTTTGTCTTGCTTCTTCCTAATATTCAATTTAAAAAAGATACATTCAAAATGTTGGGAAATCTAATGATTTTTTTTTAGCTTGGAGTAATATAAAATATACAAGTCTGATCGGATGTCCAGAACTCCGACACCCTGCAAATCATTTTTGCCTCATCGCAACAGCCGTTTATTATTGATTTCTCGCTAGCATCGATCGTTGGACTTCCCTTGAATCTGAGTGACAACAAGTTTCATCAGATGTTCAGCACTCTCCACCTCTTTCGATAATCCATGCACATCATTTTTTGTCTCATAGCAACAGCCGTTTACCATTGATTTCTCGCTAGCAACGACCGTAGGTCTACCCTTTAATCTGAGTGACAATAAGTCTCATCAGATGTCCAGCACTTCACCTCTTAAGATAACCTCTGGAAATCATTTTTGCTTCATCGCAACAGCCGCGATTTTTTCAATTTTCAGTTGATGATGGACCCTCATCTAAATCACGCCCACCCTACAAAAAAGTGAGATTATTCGTTTGTCTCGGCCATTAAGTATGAACACTCTGAAAAATCTTGGTATATAAAAAAAAATTATTTTAGAATCTGGATTCTTATACCCCATAAGAAATAGTTCAGAAAGGGAAAAGAATGAGTGATTCACCCCCCCCCCCCTCTCGTTAACGACGGGGAAAACGTGTCTGACAGCTTCCTCCACTTAGCGACTGAGATCATTTTTTCTTCTTCTTGTTTTTAATAAATAAAAATAAAGAAAACACACGCGAATTGATTTCCTTTTTCTGTGAATGCCTTATTATTCATATAATTAGATAAACGGCGATTCTCCAGATTAATACCTATATGGAATATTGTTATTAAAAAGAAAATAGCCCCCCCCCCCCCAATTATTATGTACTTACCTGTTCGGGCAAAATAACACAGTATACCAAAATTTACGGGAATTCATCCAATATTTCTGTTTAAAAAGAATAAATTCAAGTTTTATTGATAAACTCTCTCAAGCCGACATTACTACGATGTATAAGTCAATTTAGTCTGCATTATCTCTCTTGGCCTTAATAATGCCGAAATAAGGATTTATGATGGAGAGAGAGAGAGAGAGAGAGAGAGAGAGAGAGAGAGAGAGAGAGAGAGAGAGAGACTAGCTGTATTTAACCGGTGTTGGCCGATTGGGATACCCCCCATCCCAATATAAGAGAAAAATGGTTCAAAATGTGTGGCTTACTTGCCATAAGTATATTTTTATACTTATCTATGGGGATTGAAGGTAAAAGTTATTAAAAAAAAGCAACAACAGCCACAAAAACTCGACCAATCTTAAAGTGTAAAAATCCTGTTTAAATTCAAACAATTCAACTTTCGTTCTGAGAATGAAGGAGTTTCTTTTCGAGTCGCGGAAGCGTCAAATAAAATATTGACAGCGTGGTGAATCCATTGCATTTTCCATTGAAATTTAATCAATTTCAATTGCCTCGGTTCTCTTCAATCTGTTTTAGTGGATGACGTCATCCAGTATGGACACAGACAAACAAACATACAGAATCCATAGTTTTAGTAGTATATAGATTTTTTAAAAAAACATAGAATTTTCATTTTTTTTTTTTTTTTTTGCATTTTGAAGGAAAGAAATATGAATCCACTATTTACCAAAAAAAAACCAAAAAAAAACACAGAAGTAATAATTAACGAGCGACTCCATTTTATTAATATTAAAAATCTTTTGACTGAAGAGGAGGAGGCTGCTGCTGCATTGACCAATTCCTCACCCAAAGACATGAGCAGCTCACACCGGTAATCATCAAAATCTCCTTCAATTTCATTTATTGTCATGTCTTCAATTACCCACAATTGGCAGTCGGTTTCTCGTATCAAACGCTCGTCGTGACTCACAATAATGACACCTTGAGAAAGCAGAAAAAAAAAAAAAAAAATTTTATTTAGTAAAAAATATAATATATATATATATACATACACTAGAAGAATACTCGTCCCAGAACAAGTAAAATTAATTCCATGAAAAGACTAGTTTTTCACCACTTTTATGTCGCCTTATGAAGATTAAAACCAACATATGATACTAAACCTCATGTCTAGAATCGTTATTCTAATTCTATTCTAAACTATATCATTTTGTATCTAGAAAAGACAATAGAGGTGGTCACAAATCTGTACGTTACCCTCTTTTTTTTGTAATTTTGCTTTTAGCGTATTACCGGGGAGTGTGATATCAAGAAGCACCAAACATACTGTATTAAACGCGGACGTTCTGTGTCCAAACCATTTCTGATTTGTAATACAATATACGTATATTTTCAAAGCTATACTTTTCATGAGTGTCATCTAACTTTTTCATAAGACTGACTAGGTTAGCTTGTGCTGAAATCATGTTGAAACACCAGTTCTACGAGAATCTCCAGAGTTAAGCAACATTGAGCCTAGTTAGTAGTTAGATGGGTGATATCACCCTTGATGTTGGTTAAATGCATTTGTTCTGCTTAAGCCCATAAACCAGTGATAAGCATTGGTGTTACACATCTTCACACTTGGAAAGGGAACTTTACTAAGACACGAGAAGAATATAAGGGTCAAGTATTTAAGTATTGAATAACAACAGATTTCAATCAACAGTTTAAATCCAAAATTACACCCAAATGATTTCCATATATATTTTCTTGTTTTATATCAACAGCTTCATTGCCTGAACATTGGTCGCCGATGGGAAACACTAATTATATTAAATTTCAGTTGAAATCTGGTGATGAATATGATAAAGTTACAAATTCTTTTCCTCCAAACTTTCAAATTGTCATGGTAAGAACTGTTTTAACAAAAGCCTTTATTCTATTATGGTTTTATGTAAAACTAGTGGGACATACCCGGTGTTGCCCGGGAGTCTCTACTATCATTTTTATTTCGCTCATTGAGCATACCATCTCCCCTCTCATGTTTTCTTTTAATTAATTTCTTCTAAGAAAATATTTCACTGCACAAGACTGGCAATTTTCTGCCTTGGATCTAAAAATTTCTCTTGCTTGTCACATATGTCATGGGGATTGTCTCTGTCCATTACAGATTGGATGCCCCCCCCCTCACCCCCATATTGCTAGTGTAATCTTAAGATTTACTGGTAGATGGGCTAAGTTTTCCTTGGTTTAAACCTGCCAACTGACCCTGCTACCTCAACTGTTCTACATCTACTAACCAAAAAACTCTTTTCACGTGCCCATGCTATGAAAATATCCTGTTCTGCACACATCTCCTGATATTCTCTGGATTTAATATTCTTTTGAGATCATCAGAACTAAGGCCGACTTTAAGACACATCCATTGTATCATTCTCATATCATTTCTCTCCATGCAACGCATGTCCTCAACCCTCAGGTTTCACTTCGATACCTTATTACACTGTGTACACATGCCTGATAGACTCTTCTTCACCCGGTCGATAGTGGCAACGTTATATTTCCAGTGTTCACTAGTAATTTGGGATACTGCACTAATACTCTGGTTCACGCTGGTTCTTGCTAATCTCAGAGGATCTCTTCACCATACTTAATGGTAGCACCTGCTTTGCAAAATTACATCTCACCTGCCTGACTCTTCCCTTGGTCGAAAGTGCTAACGACGCTAAGAAGTAAATAAGCAAAAGGCAGGTATTAACAATGACAACATTTTTTTCATCTTTTACATTCGTTTCACGGTTGAAGCTTTTTTTTCTAGAATGTCATCTTGAAAAATTGTTAGATTTAAAAAATGAAAAAAAAGAAGGGCACGTGTAAAAAACATAATTTGAAAATGTTATCATGTTGTGTATTTTTCTATTTACTTTTCAGATTGAAAGAATACAAAACGTAGGTTTATATCGTAAATATAAAGCTCATCTGGAGCAAATCGAGTTAACAAACCCCCAAGGAACAACTAACGAGACTCAAGGCTTATGGCATGGTACAAGTGAAAGTGTTACCGAAAAGATTAACTCGCATGGTTTTGATAGAAGTTACTGTGGGAAAAACGGTGAGTTTTATGGTCTCCATTATTTAAAGGGAACTCGTATAGATTTAGAAGGGAAAAAAAATCTTTATCTATTCGTATGAGCATTTTATTTTTATTAATAGCTATCATTTGTATACTGTGATTATAATGAGGGCATAGCTGCACAGAAGAAACTAGTCATGCGTACAGGTCAAGGGTCATTGTAAACAAATTCTTCAAAACATGGCTGACTATACGATTGAATAAAACGATTGAAAAGTCCCCAGCGCACCTAGTGATTGATGGTATAACTATAGTAGCTGTATTGCTCTCACCCACCCTCACAAGCCAAATATAATCAGATTCTAGTGTCACTTTAGGTCGGGTCAATGACTATAATCAGCAACAGCAAGGACTTGATATGATTTTTAATTATTCCAACCCCCCGTAGAGTTAGTAATAGCTGTAAGTGTTTCACTTTGAACAACGATGTGTGAAACTTTCAGTAACTAGCTGTTCTAGTTTTAGTGCAGGTTTATCTGCTACAATTGCATTTGTAGTGTCTGATCGTATGGCTTTAAAACTATTGTAACTCTATTGCTCTCGCCTTAATAGCTCAATCTAATCTCGATTCTAGCTGCTTGCGATTCTAGCTGCAGCCGACGACTATAATAAGCAGCAAAGCACTTAATATGATTAAGATAGCCCCGATCACTTATTCGAAAGCATGACCCTTGTCAGCTCCCACGGGTTAGGGTAAGTAATAACTAGTGGTGGAAGTCCTTCACTTCCAGCAACAATGCGTCAGTAACTATCCATTCTAGTGTTAGTGCATCTGCTACAACTGCATCCGATGCTGCAATCCTCCTTGCTCATACTTTCTTCCATCGAATGCCTTACGCAGAAGAGATATCTTTCAACAGTCAACATATTTATTGTTACATATTTTCATCTTTTTTATTTCTTTGAATACAATAAGTTGTTTGTCATGAATTTGTGATTCTTACCTGTCGATACGTTGGACTTTCTAATTATATTTTTGGTTGTAACCCTAACCTGGACTTTGGTAGAACCATTCCTTGATACATGCTCCATATTATCATGTTTGATTTTTATGTTAACTTCTTTCCAACAAAATCCTATCATATAACATAAACAATGAGTACATAAAATATAACATTTTTCTTTGTTTCTTTGACAGCAACGGCATATGGACGAGGTGTATATTTTGCCCGTGATGCACAATATTCATTGGGTAGCACTTATTCACCTCCAGATACCAATGGTCACAAACGCATATACATGTGCAATGTGATCACAGGTATCAGCTGTTTGGGCTCTTCAGATCTCAAGTATCTTCCAGATAATCCACAGGTTCCAGGATCGAAATTTGATTCTTCTGTTAATGACTTGACTGCACCCAGTATATTTGTCATTTTTCACGATGCGTCTGCTTACCCTGCCTACTTGATCACTTGTCACTAAAGCGATTGTAATCCATTCTTTGCTAAAAGATTCTCGCTTAAAAATGTAACCATTTGAAGCATTTCGTGTTACTCCGCTAAACCTTTGCACTCAACCTGTAGCACAACTCTTTTACAGAAAAATAGAATTATACATCTTAATTGTTTTTTATTTTAATACATATAAATAATTTTCTGGATGAATTTTAAATCCAAAAATGCATATATATGTGTATATATATAATCGACATAAAAACAGGTTTTGCTTAAAAATATTTTTTTTAAAACTGAAAACCTTTCTATTTTTGATTATAATCTAACCGTATACATTTAATAATTGTTTTAAAATATCTATCCAAACAATATATGATCTTTTATAAGCTATGAAGTTGTTTTGCTAATATTAATTTTGAATGTTGCTACATTACAGATGTTCTTTCCATGAGATACATGCAATTTTTTATCTATACTCTTCCTTGGGATATATAACCTAGCCTCCAACCCATTTTCCTATTAAGCTTTCTCAAAAGCTTTCAGATTGTTAGTAACATGTTTTCATGCCAAAAGATTAGGGCCAATTTTAGTTTACCCGTACAAAGATATTTTTATATAAAGATCCAAGATTGCGGTGAAAAATCAATTACTCAATGATGCTCTTGAAAAAAATTCAATTTCGAATAACAATAATGAAAATTGAAAATTCTTGGGTGATTAAAAAAATCAATTATTACTGTTCAAGTATTAGAGTGAGGTTTCTGGCTGAAGACCAGTCAACGAATCGAGTAGAAGTTAAACTTTCGGCCTGCAGCAATTTTACCAGCTGCATGTGTTATCCTTCTTGCTCACCAATCCTCATTCATTCAGCGAAAATAAAGATATATTATTATATTTGTTGTGCATCAGTGTTGTGCATCACTTTTGAGCACAGCAGAAATGCAACATCTGAATGTCATAACAACAAAGAACTTTGCCCCATATCAAGTGCAGACAAAATTGCAGAAAGGAAATTGAAGGTTTTGATTTATTTTTTAAATTTTCAATAAAAATCACGTTTTATTGATATATATATTTTTTTATTTTAACTTTTATAATTAAAACAGAAGATATTTTTATGTAGAGTAAAATATATTAAGTAATTTAAGTAAGTTAAATTATTTTTTGGAATATACCATATCTCTTTCAATAAATGTCCTTGTTTAAAAAAGTTTTAGTCTGTTGAGTAAATGTTTATCCTGTTCGGCCCACAATTTAAATTGTTTTCGCACCCTGTGTGAATGAGTTTTACTCCCTTCAACTATAGGGATCATTTTACATTAGACTTACATGACCAGCCCCCCCCCTCCCCCCCGATAAAAATTCATTGACTGAAAAATAAATTATGACCTGATAATTTCGTGAATCAAAAATATTCAAATGAATAATTTAAAAAAAAATCATCATAAACTATGGAGTTTACATTTTGGGTGCCATCTTGTCTCTCTCCATAAGCTGCTCTCTCCAATTGATAAAAATTAAACAATCCATTCAATGAAAGAAAAATTATGACCTGACAATCTGCTAATTAATCAACAATATTCCGACAAATTAAAAAAATAATAATTGTGGAACGGATTTAATTACTAACGAAATTTTTTATTGTATGCTGCATAGAATTTTTTTTGGGGGGGGGGGGGGAGAGAAAATCTGTCTTCACTCAACAATAATACAATAAAAGATTTTCATTTGGCTGCCAATAATTTACAGTGAAAAAGTGTAAAATGGTAGAAAAGTTAATATTAATATCAAATATGGTCATCATACATTTCAACTTCAGTTTATGTTCATTTTGAATTTATGTTTCTTCCTTATATATCTTCAATTTGGTAAAAAGGATTTGCAGTTTCTCTTTATTCTCAACTTATATTTTTCAAAATATCTTTTCAAAGTGTTTGCTAATTTACAGAGTAGAGACAATGAACCCTTTTCCTTCATTGTGTTTTTCTTTTGTATTTTATGTAAGGAAGTACTTATATTTACAAGAAATAAATATGTTTTCAAATTTTATAAGTGTTGTCTTATTTTCTAACGTCTTTCCGTTTTATTAGCATTCCTCGGTCATTGAAGGAGAAATCCTTATAGACGGAGGCAATTTTAATGCGTATTTCCCCCCCCCCCCCCCGTCAAAAACAGACCTTGTATCTAACTCAGCTCTCGTCAAATCGGTACTACCAAAAACTAACCGTCCCTTGGGCAGCAATTAATCGAGTTATAGCCTTTCTCACATACGTATACACATGTATATACGTACATATATATAAATACACATATAAACATACACACACCTATACACATATATCTTCTTCTATTCATTTAACTTTTTGGCTTGCGTCCCCCCCGCCATGATCTTAAAAATTAAGTTACATGATTCAGTTACATTTCTCCTCTCACTGATGACGACAGAGCAGATACTACACAGTTTGAATTATTTACTCAAAAATCAAATCAAAATATATTTAATAAGAGATACTACACTTTAATCATAACTAGAAGGGCCTGAAATCCAAAGTACACAAATGGAAAACAGAAAAAAACACTTATTTCATTGTATTTTTCTTTTCGGTAACTGCCGCTACTTGCAGATAGGAACAGACTGGCTGTGCTAGATGATGTTGTTGTGGGCAGGATCGGAAGCTGATGACAAGATTGCTGCTGCGGCAGCTAGTTGGAAATATGAATGGTTCTACTTTAGAACATCAAAAATCTCAAGTGGGAAATAAATCGAAATAATGCCAGTAAAAGAAAATGAGGAGAACAGCGATACTATACTGATTTTGCTGGAGTAGATTATGTTTCGGCGGCGGCGTCGTGTTGGGTCACGAACTGCTGTTTTCAAAGACTCACTCGATTCAAAACCTGTTAGCAACATAGGTACACGTATAGAAAGAGAAAGAAATATTGTAATTATTTCATTCACATTAATCACGCGGTTGTGGATAGCAAACTGAAATCTGTAGCTGAGTTCTGCGATCTGGCCGACTCCCTTTCAGCCGATGGCGGTTGTGAGACTGCTGCTGCTATTACCCGGTGCAAGTCTGCCTGGAGGGGCTTTAGAGAACTCCTGCCCATCTTGACAAATAAGCATCTGGCGATCGCAACTAGAGGACAGGCGTACACCAGCTATGTGAGGAGTGTCATGCTTTATGGCTCTGAAACATGGGCTGCATCGGCGAGCACTCTCAAGAGACTGCAGCGCAACGAAAGAGCCATGATTAGATGGATCTGTCATGGCGGAAGACGACACTCTCCTCGAGACTATTCTCTCTAGGCTTCGTATACAAGAAATATCTCCTCAAGCTAGGCAGTATATACACACACACAAATATATATACATATACACACACACTCATATATATATATATATACACACACAGATATATATATATACACACATACATATACATATATACACACATTTATATATATACATACATACACATATATATTTCCATACATATATACACACACATATATATTTAATTATCTGCCAATGTGTATACTTTAAACGGGCTGAAATCGTTTTTAAGTCAATTTTTAAAGCTGTCTTTATGACAAACGGGAAATAAATGGTCGTTTATCCCTTACCTGTTGGGTGGTTCAATCTCTGAAAATCTTTGCTCGATAATTCTGACATAATCACCGCCGAACAATTTAAGAAACAGAAAAGCATGCTGGCTAAATCTATTGTCCTCACACACGATCGAATCGCAGGATGTGCAGGTAGCTGTCATTATGTTTGCCGATAATGTGGCCCTGTCAAGCCATAGGAAATAAAAAGAAGACAACAACAAAAAATAAATAAAATGTAAAAAAAAAATAGAACAAATAAAAAAAACGGTTATCTATTTTACTGTAATTTTTATTTTTTTATTATCCGCCTTTTCGTGAGATATTGGCTTTAAAAGTTTTTTTTATTAGTTATTATTCTCAAATGACAGAAATGGAAAACAAAAACCGATGCGTTGACTAAAGTTGGAATTTCTCCTTTTGTTTTTTTCATGCATACTTGTTGACTGAGAGCACCTTGTAACATTCTTTATTCGTAGGTTGGTAGGTATTTTGCTGAAAAAAGAAAGAAACAATTAGTCATGATCATCAATTAATAGCATGCATATAATTAGTGAAAGACAACTATTATTAAGATTAACATTTGAAACTAAGAGAAAAATGAGGGATTGAATATCCTCACAGCTATCTCCCTTGCATTAGTTTTGACACAATTTTCTGACATATCTCTAGTTATGTGTGTATATGTTTGTATGTATAGGATTCACTCCTAAACTAATTAACATATTATGAATTTAGGACCACAGCTGTTAGGCATAAGAGTTGGTAATGTGGGCTATATTTAGTTTAATTTAGTTTTCTAAAATTTTTACTATTGCTATTAGGCATCAATTAATAAGTATTGCCCCAATTTCAGTTTCTTTGGGGTATTTTAATGATTCTTAGGGGGTATAAAATGGGCACAACGTCGTCCGATTTGAAAATTCAAATATATCAGATTTGTATTAAATTTGATCCATAGTCATTAGGCCAAACCCTGATCTTCATAAATGATTTCCCAAACCACATTCTAAGATCATAACGCTAATTCAACAGTCCACTGGAGATTGGGACAACATTTTTAAAAACACTTCTCCTATGAGTGATGATAATCGAACAGTTTGAAGTATTTATTCGAAAATAAAATCTAAATATAATTCTTAAGAGATACTACACTTTGATCGTAGCCGGATACCCCATAAAATCAAAATTATACAAATGGGGGGAAAAAAAAAAAAAGGTACATACTATTTCTCTTTTCGGTAACTGTGCTGCCACTTGCACATAGTAGGAACAGACTTGTAGATGATATTGTTGTTGAGGGCAGGATCGGTAGGTGATGAGGAGAAGGACAACATTGATGCGGCTAGTTGTAAATATGAATATATATAGGTTAGAAGATTAACAAAAAATCATGTAGGCAATTAATCAAAATTATGTCAGTAAGAGAAAATGGACGATAAAAGTCACATACTACTGCTGTCTCGTGATCGTGCTGTGTCGTAATCGTCATGTTACTTGCGACGTGATTCAGCATTGGACTTCGACTGGTTCACACAATTCCTCTGTCTCATCTTCGTCGTTGTTCTGTGTCGTCTAATTCCAACCGGCTGTGAAAACTGATAGATATGAACAGAGTTAATTTAAAGCAAAACAAATGTCGGTAAAAGGAAATAAGGATACAAGTATTGCTATAAGTGATTATGATGATGATGATGATTTGGCACTGGGCAGAAACGGGTTATGCTGCATTAGGGATTTAAAGCGGCACACAAAAGCGGTAATCCAGTGCGTGTGACGTGAGGTGAGAGCACCAACAGAAATTGCTACATCCTTGACTGACAGCTTTGTGGCTCGTGCTAATGCAATCCACATTACAGATATCTCATTGGCTTCATGCATATATTTCGCAAAGCAAACCTTTCAACACTGACGAATTGGTGCATTTTCCTTATAGACCAGCAGCACACATAAGCATTAATCGAGTGATGAAAGTCGCGTTCGACAGCTAGCGAATACAATTGACAGGCCGAAGAGACAGCTTGTGGACGCATTGCATTAGGTTGTTTAGTCGTGGTTACTTCAACTGTTCACAGACCGAATTGTATTTCCTACAAAGGCGGCGTGCAGGAAACACAAAAGCGCAAATCCAGTCTGTAAATCTGCCACACAGTCTAGAATGTTTCCGATGTTACTGTCAAACAGCAGGACTCGTCCATAGAGGCTAACGAACGACTCACACCGTACACACAAACACCGAAGAACAGTGCTCCCTACAAGCAATAACGACAACTATTACTGCGCACAGCGACGGAATGCGACAGAGGGCTTACCCCGGTTCAGAGAATTCCTCTGTCTCATCTTAGTCGTGATTTTGTGTCGTCCAATTCCAACCGGCTGTGAAAACGTGGAGATATAAACAGAGTTAATTTAAAGCAAAGCAAATTCCAGTAAAAGGAAATGAGGATACAAGTGATAGTATACTTACCTTGTTATAAGTGATGATGATGATTTTGCAGTGGGCAGAAACAGGTTATGCTGCATTAGGGATTTAAAGCGGCACATAAAAGCGGTAATCCAGTGCGTGTGACGTGAGGTGAGAGCACCAACAGAAATTGCTACATCCTTGACTGACAGCTTTGTGGCTCGTGCTAATGCAATCCACATTACAGATATCTCGTTGGCTTCATGCATATATTTCGCAAAGCAAACCTTTCAACACTGACGAATTGGTGCATTTTCCTTATAGACCAGTAGCACACATAAGCATTAATCGAGTGATGAAAGTCGCGTTCGACAGCTAGCGAATACAATTGACAGAGACAGCTTGTGGACGCATTGCATTAGGTTGTTCACAGACCGAATTGTATTTCCTACAAAGGCGGCGTGCAGGAAACACAAAAGCGCACATCCAGTCTGTAAATCTGCCACACAGTCTAAAATGTTTCCGATGTTACTGTCAAACAGCAGGACTCGTCCATAGAGGCTAACGAACGACTCACACCGTACACACAAACACCGAAGAACAGTGCTCCCTACCAGCAATAACGACGACCTTTACCGGGCACAGCGATGACGACGACCAACACCACTTTTACAACGGACAGCGACCACGACCCTTAAAAACGATATCCGTACAACAACGATGATGGAACGACACAGGTCGTTCGCTTTTGCCAGAGAGGAGATTCACAGCTAGTTTTACCCCCGACGTCACTGAGAGGATAGCCACAAGGCTCAACTACCAGTTCGATGCGAAGTCGGGGAACGTCTGGCCAAGAAGACACATAGGATGGCATTGGAAGCAACGGTGCCATTTTCACTCAATTCTTTTGTTCTTCTCGGCCTGACGCGGACACGTCTCTGCTGGCTACCACATGCAACCAAGACAAAAACGACCAGAGGACCGACGAAAGTTACTGATGCCGACTCTTCCTGGATTTGTACCAGAGCCCTGTTAGCCGGGGTAGATGTTACACTACCACGTTGCCACCGCCCCTACCACGGTGAGGAAGGGTTGGATTTTTAGGGGGGAATAATAAACAAATGCTGAAAATCAATAATCTCCATTAGTAAGAGAATGCAAGTAAAAAAACAAAATTTAAATGTAATGTCAACAAACATGCACAACTCCCCACTAAGGGTTCTTAAATAATAACGTTTAAATGATTTGGATTATTCGGACTACTCTTCTCAACTTGAGTGTTATTCTCACAACGTTTCGGCCGCTCTAACCCCCGGCCTTCTTCAGTGGTATAATGCCTAGGAGGAGAATGTTATCATGACGACAGAATAAATGCTACACGACCACAACTTAAAAAGAGAAGAGAGTGCATGGGATGTAGGTGGGTAGGTAAGTAGAATATATATTACACCGCCCTCTCCCAAGGAGGAGGTAATGTCTGGAGGTATAATATAATGATGAACGGCTCCCTGTGGCGTAACGGATAAAGTGCTAGGTGAAATTCAGTTCTAAGTGACCGTGCGAGCAATACTAAGAATTGCGGATTACTTGAGAATCCTAGCCAGTCATGGCTGACGGAACGAGGAGAATACTACCCACGTGGATTCAATTAAATTTGCGTACAGATTCCAGACTTCGACAAGATAAACGTGAAGAAAATCGGAGGTTACATCGGCCGAAACGTTGTGAGAATAACGCTACAGATTCCAGAATTTAACAAGATGAACATGAAGAAGGTCGGGGGTTACATCGGCCGAAACGTTGTAAGAATAACGCTACAGATTCCAGAATTTAACAAGATGAACATGAAGAAGGTCGGAGGTTACATCGGCCGAAACGTTGTGAGAATAACGCTACAGATTCCAGAATTTGACAAGATGAACATGAAGAAGGTCGGGGGTTACATCGGCCGAAACGTTGTAAGAATAACGCTACAGATTCCAGAATTTAACAAGATGAACATGAAGAAGGTCGGGGGTTACATCGGCCGAAACGTTGTAAGAATAACGCTACAGATTCCAGAATTTAACAAGATAAACCTGAAGAAGGTCGGAGGTTACATCGGCCGAAACGTTGTGAGAATAACGCTACAGATTCCAGAATTTAACAAGATAAACATGAAGAAGGTCGGAGGTTACATCGGCCGAAACGTTGTGAGAATAACGCTACAGATTCCAGAATTTGACAAGATAAACGTAAAGAAAATCGGAGGTTACATCGGCTGAAACGTTGTGAGAATAACGCTACAGATTCCAGAATGTGACAAGATAAACGTGAAGAAAATCGAAGGTTACATCGGCCGAAACCTTGTAAGAATAACGCTACAGATTCCAGAATTAAACAAGATAAACCTGAAGAAGGTCGGAGGTTACATCGGCCGAAACGTTGTTAGAATAACGCTACAGATTCCAGAATTTGACAAGATGAACATGAAGAAGGTCGGGGGTTACATCGGCCGAAACGTTGTGAGAATAACGCTACAGATTCCAGAATGTGACAAGATAAACATGAAGAAAATCGAAGGTTACATCGGCTGAAACGTTGTGAGAATAACGCTACAGATTCCAGAATGTGACAAGATAAACATGAAGAAAATCGAAGGTTACATCGGCTGAAACGTTGTGAGAATAACGCTACAGATTCCAGAATGTGACAAGATAAACATGAAGAAAATCGAAGGTTACATCGGCCGAAACGTTGTAAGAATAACGCTACAGATTCCAGAATTTAACAAGATGAACATGAAGAAGGTCGGGGGTTACATCGGCCGAAACGTTGTAAGAATAACGCTACAGATTCCAGAATTTAACAAGATAAACCTGAAGAAGGTCGGAGGTTACATCGGCCGAAACGTTGTGAGAATAACGCTACAGATTCCAGAATTTAACAAGATAAACATGAAGAAGGTCGGAGGTTACATCGGCCGAAACGTTGTGAGAATAACGCTACAGATTCCAGAATTTGACAAGATAAACGTAAAGAAAATCGGAGGTTACATCGGCTGAAACGTTGTGAGAATAACGCTACAGATTCCAGAATGTGACAAGATAAACATGAAGAAAATCGGAGGTTACATCGGCCGAAACCTTGTAAGAATAACGCTACAGATTCCAGAATTAAACAAGATAAACCTGAAGAAGGTCGGAGGTTACATCGGCCGAAACGTTGTGAGAATAACGCTACAGATTCCAGAATTAAACAAGATAAACCTGAAGAAGGTCGGAGGTTACATCGGCCGAAACGTTGTGAGAATAACGCTACAGATTCCAGAATTTAACAAGATGAACATGAAGAAGGTCGGGGGTTACATCGGCCGAAACGTTGTAAGAATAACGCTACAGATTCCAGAATTTAACAAGATGAACATGAAGAAGGTCGGAGGTTACATCGGCCGAAACGTTGTGAGAATAACGCTACAGCTTCCAGAATTTAACAAGATAAAATGAAGCAGGTCGGAGGTTACATCGGCCGAAACGTTGTGAGAATAACGCTACAGATTCCAGAATTTAACAAGATAAACATGAAGAATGTCGGAGGTTACATCGGCCGAAACGTTGTGAGAATAACGCTACAGATTCCAGAATTTAACAAGATAAAACGAAGCAGGTCGGAGGTTACATCGGCCGAAACGTTGTGAGAATAACGCTACAGATTACAGAATTTAACAAGATAAAATGAAGCAGGTCGGAGGTTACATCGGCCGAAACGTTGTGAGAATAACGCTACAGATTCCAGAATTTAACAAGATAAACATGAAGAAGGTCGGAGGTTACATCGGCCGAAACGTTGTGAGAATAACGCTACAGATTCCAGAATTTGACAAGATAAACCTGAAGAAGGTCGGAGGTTACATCGGCCGAAACGTTGTGAGAATAACGCTACAGATTCCAGAATTTAACAAGATAAACATGAAGAAGGTCGGAGGTTACATCGGCCGAAACGTTGTGAGAATAACGCTACAGATTCCAGAATTTAACAAGATAAACATGAAGAAGGTCGGAGGTTACATCGGCCGAAACGTTGTGAGAATAACGCTACAGATTACAGAATTTGACAAGATAAACCTGAAGAAGGTCGGAGGTTACATCGGCCGAAACGTTGTGAGAATAACGCTACAGATTACAGAATTTGACAAGATAAACCTGAAGAAGGTCGGAGGTTACATCGGCCGAAACGTTGTGAGAATAACGCTACAGATTCCAGAATTTGACAAGATAAACCTGAAGAAGGTCGGAGGTTACATCGGCCGAAACGTTGTGAGAATAACGCTACAGATTACAGAATTTGACAAGATAAACCTGAAGAAGGTCGGAGGTTACATCGGCCGAAACGTTGTGAGAATAACGCTACAGATTACAGAATTTGACAAGATAAACCTGAAGAAGGTCGGAGGTTACATCGGCCGAAACGTTGTGAGAATAACGCTACAGATTACAGAATTTGACAAGATAAACCTGAAGAAGGTCGGAGGTTACATCGGCCGAAACGTTGTGAGAATAACGCTACAGATTCCAGAATTTGACAAGATAAACCTGAAGAAGGTCGGAGGTTACATCGGCCGAAACGTTGTGAGAATAACGCTACAGATTACAGAATTTGACAAGATAAACCTGAAGAAGGTCGGAGGTTACATCGGCCGAAACGTTGTGAGAATAACGCTACAGATTCCAGAATTTGACAAGATAAACCTGAAGAAGGTCGGAGGTTACATCGGCCGAAACGTTGTGAGAATAACGCTACAGATGACAGCAGGAGTATGAAATTATACAAATGACACAAAATATGAATGGTCATGTAAAAAAAATCTGAAACATACTTCGTGACAGTTGGAAATTTGAAAGTAATTTGGAAGCATTTAAACTGCTAAAATTGAAACTAACACATTGGAGAATTGTTGTTTAACATTAACGAAACTAGAAAATGTGAGAATCCAACACGAAAATAACGAAACTAAAATCAAAAGCGAACGTAGCGAATATATATATATATATATATATATATATATATATATATATATATATATATATATATATATATATACATATATATATATCTAAATGGTAATAATCCAGGAAAAAATATCCACTGGGTAGTAATTCAAAGAATTTCAACTGGGTTTATAAAAAGTGCTCAATATCAAATAGAGCTTTATATATGATTATTTTTATTTACACAGACATGTACAAAATCTGCGACACTGGCATGTCGATGTTATCGATCAACAGTTATTATAAACTGAGATCTCACCAGGTAGAGTTAGAATCCGATCTTAACCTCACACACGTATATACATATATTTTATATATATATTTATATGAAAAAATTCAGAAACAGACGGCATTTATAACGACAGATAACAAAACGACAAAAACAAAAAAACAACAAATAAATGTTACCAAAGGCAAGATAAGTTAAAAATAGTCGTCGTTGTATTAAGAATAAATAACTTATAAATTAGGAATCCTTCTCTCAAAAATTCAGAAACAGACGGCATTTATAACGACAGATAACAAAACGACAAAATCAAAAAACAAAAAAAACAACCAATAAATGTTACCAAAGGCAAGATAAGTTAAAAATAGCCGTCGTTAATAAATAATTTATAAATTAGGAATCTTTCTCTGAAAAATTCAGAAACAGACGGCATTTATAACGACAGCTAAAAATCGAAAAATAAACAAAATAGGGTTAGAAAACATGCAATAAATTTTATCAATCATTGTAAAATGCTATGGTCTAACAGTATTTTGCTTAATTTTCGATTTTTGAGCGATTATCAAGACTCCACGTGAAGGCAGGCTAAATAACCTGCATAAGTTTCTTTGAGTTTTAAGTTATTTGTAAGAGTTTTTGTTCAAAACAAACATGGTGTGTTTTAAATTATTATTTAAAAAAAATAAATTTTGTCACTATGTTAACAAAAATACTCCAAAATTCTTACCTCGTGTGAATTCTGACGCCAATGTGAAAAGCCACCTCGAAAAAGAATCAAGCCATTTTGTTTACGGGACTCGAATCGAATGACGTCATATGCACGTGTAGTCGGCGGCGTCGTGAACTGCCGCCCAGCGCCTTTCTTTCTTTCTTTCTTTCTTTCCCCCCTCTCTTAATCACTTTGGCCTCTTCACAGACAAAAAGAGAGAAAGAAATCCGGGGACGTCACCTGCCCGCTAAGCGCCGTTCTTTCTTTCTTTCTTTCTTTCTTTCTTTCTTTCTTTCTCCCCCCCCTCTCTTAATCAGTCTTTCCTTTTCCCAGATAAAAAGAAAGAAAATAACGGTGAAATAAATGTTGGCAAAGGTCGCGTCATGGTTTTTTTTTATTTTTAATAAAATTGTGCTCTTAAATTATATGTAATTTTTATTTGGGCGTATCAACTTATTTCACTTGAAATAATTTACGTGAATGAAATAGGAATTAATACGAAATGAAAGGAAAAATACTCCTTTTCCTAAACAGTATGGATTGATTAGGTGTCAAGGATGAGAATAGTAGTCCGAATTATACAAATTATCAATTCTCATCACAAGTAATAAATGAATGGTAGTAATCAAAATACGATAAAACTGATTTGTATTTTTACTAAGAATTCCTTAACCCGTGTTAACTCAGTTAATGACTAAATCTGTTGATTAAATAAAGAGTTCTGTTCGAAATCCGTGCATATTAACACCTACTAATAAATGAATGGCAGTAATCAAAATACGATAAAACTGATTTGCATTTTTACTAAGAATTCCTTAACCCGTGTTAAATCAGTTAATGACTAAATCTGTTGATTAAATAAAGAGTTCCGCTCGAAATCCGTGCCTATCAACACCGGATTAGACAGTTCGGTTCAAATTCTGTAGAAGTAATTTTTTTTTTCGATTATACTCCACATAAATATCTAAGTGATAATAGAAAGGCCATTTATAACGACAGAGGAAACCAATAAATGTTACCAAAGGCAAGTTAAGTTACTGTTCTGAATAAGTGTATTTGTGTTTTTACTTATTTTAAAAAACTTTTCTGTTAAAAAAAAACCCGGCGTTCAGTTAAAACAACTAAAAAAATGTCTGTTCATAAGCCCAGCTCGTTGATAATCGGTGAAAAATCGAAAAGTAAACAAAATATGGTACATTCGAAATCCGTGCATGTTACCGGGTTAGACAAAAAAAACACAGCTCGGTTCAAATTCTGTAGAAGTAAATTTTTTTCGATTATACTACATGATAGTAATAATAGAAAAGCCATTTATATATATATATATATATATATATATATATATATATATATATATATATATATATATATGGCTTTTATATATATATATATATATATATATATAAATGGCTTTTCTATTATTACTATCATGTAGTATATAAATGACTTTTCTATTATATTATTATATATGTGTGTGTGTGTATGATTTAACTTTTGTCAACAACCGACAGTACATTTTGTACTGTAGCGGTCAGCAAGGAATTGCATATATATACACTAAGATAAATAGATAGATAGATAGATAGATAGATAGATAGATAGATAGATAGATAGATAGATAGATAGATAGATAGATAGAAAGTCGTGTGTGTGTATGTGTGTGTGTTTATTTAATATTGGGGGAATGTATATGTATAAATGTACATATATATATATATGTATATACATATATATATATACATGTGTGTGTGTGTAATATATATGTGTGTGTAATATATATATGTGTGTGTAATATATATATGTGTGTGTAATATATATATGTGTGTGTAATATATAAAGATGTACAGACCTATAAATATAAACATATATACAGAGACAGATAGATAGATATATTGATAGATATTCAGAAATATGCATTAACAGATATATATATATATATATATATATACACACACACACACACACACACATATATATATATATATACATGTATACATATATATTCTCTCTGCCCTGTCGCCATGGCAGCACTCACCTTTTTTTAGCAAGAATATATGGAATAAAAAAGTAAAAAAAAGAATGCTGTTACTACTACTACTACTACTACTACTACTACTACTACTCGTGATGATGGATTTTGAACCAAAAAAACAAAAGTTAAAAATCATCTATCTATTAATTTTATTGACTGCCAATATTTAAATTTAAAATTCAAATATTACTTTTTCTTTTCTCTCATTCCTTTTATTTCTTTCATTTAACTGGGTTTGCAAACTCACTTATTCATGATTCAAACAATCTTACCTGAACGCAATGGGCGAAAGAGAGGGATCACATTTTTGACTAATAACACAACATACATTTTACAATATTACCTCAGCTCTCGAATTGAGTTGGTTTTGAAAAGATTCTCTTTTAATTGTTCTAATTAGCCGTAATTTATAATTAACTGAAAAAGTCATCCATTTTCTTCTGTTTTTCCACTTTTGTCATTTTCACCGGTGCCATTTTTACCTAAACTCATGTTGTCGAATATGACAGACATGTGTGTGTATATATATATATATATATATATATATATATATATATATATAGTAAGCTATGAAAATATGAAAATATATTTATGGCAATTAAGCTACACAGAGGCTTCCGCGTTTCATCCCCCGGAGGGGGGGGGGGGGAGTCTTCAGGCTTAAAAGCATGGAGTTATGTTTGCCGGGTGTTTGTATATAAAAACGCCCGGCAAAATAACTCCATGCATTTTAGCCTGAAGACTTCCCCCTGGGGATGAAACACGGGAGCCTCTGTGTAGCTTAATTGCCATAAATATATTTTCATAGCTTACTACCTAGCTCTACTTACGTATCGAGCACTCTTGAAGTAAATACTGAAAATTGATACATAAAAAATGATATCTTATAAAATTTTATGTGGATACATGAAATACATATATATACCTATATACACACACACACATGTATATATATATATATATAT
>OY744534.1:1890077-1920077 GCA_963556195.1 Sepiola atlantica | reverse complement strand
TTGAAGATATATGAAAATTCGAGTTAAAATAAAGACATAATTCTTGGTATGTCTCGACCTAAGTAAAGGCCCCATCTACAGAGAAAGACGTCAGTGTTATGAGGGCGTTGAAGATATATTGAAATTCGAGTTAAAATAAAGACATAATTCTGGGTATGTCTCGACCTGAGTGAAGGCCACATCTACAGAGAAAGACGTCAGTGTTATGAGGGCGTTGAAGATATATTAAAATTCGAGTTAAAATAAAGACATAATTCTTGGTATGTCTCGACCTAAGTGAAGGCGCTATCTACAGAGAAAGACATCAGTGTTATGAGGGCGTCGAAGATATATGAAAATTCGAGTTAAAATAAAGACATAATTCTTGGTATGTCTCGACCTGAGTGAAGGCCCCATCTACAGAGAAAGACGTCAGTGTTATGAAGGCGTTGAAGATATATTGAAATTCGAGTTAAAATAAAGACATAATTCTTGGTATGTCTCGACCTGAGTGAAGGCCCCATCTACAGAGAAAGACGTCAGTGTTATGAGGGCGTTGAAGATATATTGAAATTCGAGTTAAAATAAAGACATAATTCTTGGTATGTCTCGACCTAAGTGAAGGCCCTATCTACGGAGAAAGACGTCAGTGTTATGAGGGCGTTGAAGATATATGAAAATTCGAGTTAAAATAAAGACATAATTCTTGGTATGTCTCGACCTAAGTAAAGGCCCCATCTACAGAGAAAGACGTCAGTGTTATGAGGGCGTTGAAGATATATTGAAATTCGAGTTAAAATAAAGACATAATTCTGGGTATGTCTCGACCTAAGTGAAGGCCCTATCTACAGAGAAAGATGTCAGTGTTATGAGGGCGTAGAAGATATATTAAAATTCGAGTTAAAATAAAGACATAATTCTTGGTATGTCTCGACCTAAGTGAAGGCGCTATCTACAGAGAAAGACATCAGTGTTATGAGGGCGTTGAAGATATATGAAAATTCGAGTTAAAATAAAGACATAATTCTTGGTATGTCTCGACCTGAGTGAAGGCCCCATCTACAGAGAAAGACGTCAGTGTTATGAGGGCGTTGAAGATATATTGAAATTCGAGTTAAAATAAAGACATAATTCTTGGTATGTCTCGACCTGAGTGAAGGCCCCATCTACAGAGAAAGACGTCAGTGTTATGAGGGCGTTGAAGATATATTGAAATTAGAGTTAAAATGAAGACATAATTCTTGGTATGTCTCGACCTGAGTGAAGGCCACATCTACAGAGAAAGACGTCAGTGTTATGAGGGCGTTGAAGATATATTAAAATTCGAGTTAAAATAAAGACATAATTCTTGGTATGTCTCGACCTGAGTGAAGGCCCCATCTACAGAGAAAGACGTCAGTGTTATGAGGGCGTTGAAGATATATTGAAATTCGAGTTAACATAAAGACATAATTCTTGGTATGTCTCGACCTGAGTGAAGCCCCATCTACAGAGAAAGACGTCAGTGTTATGAGGGCGTTGAAGATATATTGAAATTCGAGTTAAAATAAAGACATAATTCTTGGTATGTCTCGACCTAAGTGAAGGCGCTATCTACAGAGAAAGACATCAGTGTTATGAGGGCGTTGAAGATATATCAAAATTCGAGTTCTTGGTATGTCTCGACCTGAGTGAAGGCCCTATCTACGGAGAAAGACGTCAGTGTTATGAGGGCGTTGAAGATATATGAAAATTCGAGTTAAAATAAAGATATAATTCTTGGTATGTCTCGACCTAAGTGAAGGCCCCATCTACAGAGAAGGACGTCAGTGTTATGAGGGCGTCGAAGATATATTGAAATTCGAGTTAAAATAAAGACATAATTCTTGGTATGTCTCGACCCGAGTGAAGGCCCTATCTACAGAGAAAGACGTCAGTTTATGAGGGCGTTGAAGATATATTGAAATTCGAGTTAAAATAAAGACATAATTCTTGGTATGTCGCGACCCGAGTGAAGGCCCTATCTACAGAGAAAGACGTCAGTGTAATGAGGGCGTTGAAGATATATTGAAATTCGAGTTAAAATAAAGACATAATTCTGGGTATGTCTCGACCTAAGTGAAGGCCCTATCTACAGAGAAAGATGTCAGTGTTATGAGGGCGTAGAAGATATATTGAAATTAGAGTTAAAATAAAGACATAATTCTTGGTATGTCTCGACCTGAGTGAAGGCCACATCTACAGAGAAAGACGTCAGTGTTATGAGGGCGTTGAAGATATATTAAAATTCGAGTTAAAATAAAGACATAATTCTTGGTATGTCTCGACCTAAGTGAAGGCGCTATCTACAGAGAAAGACATCAGTGTTATGAGGGCGTCGAAGATATATGAAAATTCGAGTTAAAATAAAGACATAATTCTTGGTATGTCTCGACCTGAGTGAAGGCCCCATCTACAGAGAAAGACGTCAGTGTTATGAGGGCGTTGAAGATATATTGAAATTCGAGTTAAAATAAAGACATAATTCTTGGTATGTCTCGACCTGAGTGAAGGCCCCATCTACAGAGAAAGACGTCAGTGTTATGAGGGCGTTGAAGATATATTGAAATTCGAGTTAAAATAAAGACATAATTCTTGGTATGTCTCGACCTAAGTGAAGGCCCTATCTACGGGGAAAGACGTCAGTGTTATGAGGGCGTTGAAGATATATGAAAATTCGAGTTAAAATAAAGACATAATTCTTGGTATGTCTCGACCTAAGTAAAGGCCCCATCTACAGAGAAAGACGTCAGTGTTATGAGGGCGTTGAAGATATATTGAAATTCGAGTTAAAATAAAGACATAATTCTGGGTATGTCTCGACCTAAGTGAAGGCCCTATCTACAGAGAAAGATGTCAGTGTTATGAGGGCGTAGAAGATATATTAAAATTCGAGTTAAAATAAAGACATAATTCTTGGTATGTCTCGACCTAAGTGAAGGCGCTATCTACAGAGAAAGACATCAGTGTTATGAGGGCGTTGAAGATATATGAAAATTCGAGTTAAAATAAAGACATAATTCTTGGTATGTCTCGACCTGAGTGAAGGCCCCATCTACAGAGAAAGACGTCAGTGTTATGAGGGCGTTGAAGATATATTGAAATTCGAGTTAAAATAAAGACATAATTCTTGGTATGTCTCGACCTGAGTGAAGGCCCCATCTACAGAGAAAGACGTCAGTGTTATGAGGGCGTTGAAGATATATTGAAATTAGAGTTAAAATGAAGACATAATTCTTGGTATGTCTCGACCTGAGTGAAGGCCACATCTACAGAGAAAGACGTCAGTGTTATGAGGGCGTTGAAGATATATTAAAATTCGAGTTAAAATAAAGACATAATTCTTGGTATGTCTCGACCTGAGTGAAGGCCCCATCTACAGAGAAAGACGTCAGTGTTATGAGGGCGTTGAAGATATATTGAAATTCGAGTTAAAATAAAGACATAATTCTTGGTATGTCTCGACCTGAGTGAAGCCCCATCTACAGAGAAAGACGTCAGTGTTATGAGGGCGTTGAAGATATATTGAAATTCGAGTTAAAATAAAGACATAATTCTTGGTATGTCTCGACCTGAGTGAAGGCCACATCTACAGAGAAAGACGTCAGTGTTATGAGGGCGTTGAAGATATATTGAAATTCGAGTTAAAATAAAGACATAATTCTTGGTATGTCTCGACCTAAGTGAAGGCGCTATCTACAGAGAAAGACATCAGTGTTATGAGGGCGTTGAAGATATATGAAAATTCGAGTTCTTGGTATGTCTCGACCTGAGTAAAGGCCCCATCTACAGAGAAAGACGTCAGTGTTATGAGGGCGTTGAAGATATATTGAAATTAGAGTTAAAATGAAGACATAATTCTTGGTATGTCTCGACCTGAGTGAAGGCCACATCTACAGAGAAAGACGTCAGTGTTATGAGGGCGTTGAAGATATATTAAAATTCGAGTTAAAATAAAGACATAATTCTTGGTATGTCTCGACCTAAGTGAAGGCGCTATCTACAGAGAAAGACATCAGTGTTATGAGGGCGTTGAAGATATATGAAAATTCGAGTTCTTGGTATGTCTCGACCTGAGTGAAGGCCCTATCTACGGAGAAAGACGTCAGTGTTATGAGGGCGTTCAAGATATATTGAAATTCGAGTTAAAATAAAGACATAATTCTTGGTATGTCTCGACCTAAGTGAAGCCCCTATCTACGGAGAAAGACGTCAGTGTTATGAGGGCGTTGAAGATATATGAAAATTCGAGTTAAAATAAAGACATAATTCTTGGTATGTCTCGACCTATGTGAAGGCCCCATCTACAGAGAAAGACGTCAGTGTTATGAGGGCGTTGAAGATATATTGAAATTCGAGTTACAATAAAGACATAATTCTTGGTATGTCTCGACCTAAGTGAAGGCCCTATCTACAGAGAAAGACGTCAGTGTTATGAGGGCGTTGAAGATATATTGAAACTCGATATAAAATAAAGAAAATAATTCTTGGTGTGTGTCGACCTAAGTGAAGGCCCTATCTACAGAGGAAGACGTCAGTGTTATGAGGGCCTTGAAGATATATTGAAACTCGATTTAAAATAAAGTAAATAATTCTTGGTGTGTCTCGACCTAAGTAATGACCATATCTAGAGAGAGAGGGAGGGGTTTTGAAGATATAGAACCACCCAGAGTTATGCATTTCTCCCATCGTTTGTTGCAGCTCTGGACACCGTTTTTGTAGAACACCCCAGGTCGGTCCTCCAACCACGTCGTAACTTCAAAAATCAAGGCTGCATCATCTGGGGAACGCTTTCCTTTCAAAAACAACTTCATGGCTGGGAAGAGATGAAAGTCAGAGGGTGCAAGGTCTGGCGACATGCGTTGTCCTGCAGGAGGAGGTTACCTTTGCTAATCGTGCCCCGCCTCTTGATTTTGATAGCTTCTCTTAATTTCATCAAAAGTGAAGCGTAATAGACTGCTGTCATTGTGGTAACCTTTGCCAGGAAATCTGTCATCACTACTCCGTCCTGGTCCCAGAAGATTGTGAGCATGACATTGCCAGCGGAGGGTTGCACCCTTGCCTCCTTTGGAGGTGGTGAGTCCAAGTGCTTCCACTGCTTTGACTGGTCTCTGTATCATAGTTCCATCCTTTGTAATCAGTCTTTTGAAAAACTTTGACTCATCTTCCTGACACATCTCCAAATTCATCCTCGACCACTCGACCTTCTGGAAAGGTGCGAACAAACTGGAAATCCATCTAGCAGACACCTTATGCATATGCAAATGGTCATGAATGATAGTTTCACAGACCCTTGACTTCTTGGGCTATTTGGCGAATAGTAATGCGTCGATCTTCCATAATGGCAGCCTCAACTTGACGGACAGATGCCTGATCACTGGCAGAAGATAGACGACCAGGTCTGGGAGCTGTTTCCACAGACTTCCGGCCATGTTTCAATTCACGATGCCAGCGTTTTACAAGGTCATAAAATAGTAAAAAGACGTTGTTGGTAAATGATATCTATCATGTGTTTATATTAATGCGACTCCACAAAATTGAACCCGGGTTCCTGAAATGAAATAAAAAAACACACACAAAAAAAAACTCAGATTTACTTAGATTGTATTTTTTAAACATAAATTGCTATTTTTATTAAAATTTTGTTGTTATAATTATTGTATTCTCGTGTTATTTTGGACCTTTTTAGTGAACAAATACGATGCGACAATTGACAAACTGTCCTCCGCACAACTGAAAGCCAATTTTCGCTGAACCGTTTTCTAAGTTATAAGAGAAAGAGTCATTAGGCAAGGGAGGTAATCAAGAAAACATCCTTAACGAGAATTATCTGCCCACTTTGTTCAAAAGTGCCGAAAAAAGAATTGAAATATTACGAGACAAGACACGGTGACTCTAATTCTTATTCACGGATTTCTGTCCCTTACGAAACCAGACTAAGAGATATGAATCAAAGAAACAGACAAGAAGAATACCGCATTGATTAAAGAATTTGTCTTCCATTTTCACAAATGCCGGGTTAGAGCACCATCCAGACCTCCACTGACATTATCTTTGAGATAAGCTCAGCCCACAGATAAATATCGGGGGATGGGGGGAGGGCTTAAGGTCCGATGAATGTGAATCGCATTCAGGATCACACCTCTTACCGATGAGACGATCACCAAAGTGTCCCCGCATATCATTGAACAGCGATAATAAAAAGAGGGTTAGACATTAGGTCAAATCAAACACAAGAAAGAGACTTATGGTAGCATGCAGTTTACAAGATGCATGGTGAGCCGGCGGGATAGGGTAGTGCTTGTAGGTATTAGCTTTATTATTATTATGGGATTTACATTCTCCCAAAGGGCATTTAAACTTATCAGTAACATTGGTTCTTTCTAGTGGTTTTTGAGTTGGGGAGGAATTGATTTTTACTACAAGATTTTGGGTTTTAAATTTCCTATAGTAAATAATGTAAACTCTAGCTGTTTCAAAACATAAAAAGTATACAGGTCGGTAGAAAATTAAATTTTAATGCGTTTCATGACAGTTATTAGTCGTATATTTTATTTGATTTCTCGGATGTTGGACTATACTGCAAACCAGCGCTAATTTAAAAGTAATTACTTAAGTTTTTCAGACTATTTAAGATGTAATCGCCTAAAAAAAATAGAATCTCATTTTTATTTTTGAGTTAATTACTGAACAGCTATTTCACTTTGATATTTTTAAATGGGATATTTTTAAATGGGATATTTTAAAAATCTCTTCATGTACAGCAGAGCCTTTTTTGTTTTTCTTTATTTCAGAAAGAGCTCAATAATTTTAACTAATTTTATTAGCTTGAAAGTTTTCTTTCGTCGATAAACGGATTGTTGCCAGACAGTAACAGTTTCAATGGCGACATGTCATGTGTACATCAAAGGGTTGTAGCGTCCGTTGTTCCTTTGAAATGAATTAACCCTCGCTCCAGCTCAAATAAACACTTTAACGCCGCCGAACTGTCGTTTCAGTGGATACAAGTCGGGAGGCCGAGATGGGGGACGGAACGAATAAATAAAACATGAGATTTTGTCTTGTTAAAGATTAAAATGAAGAAATAAAAAAATAAAAACTTTACATTTTCGGAGGAGGATAGGATTTTTTTTTTTTTTTTACGGCATATCAACAACTTATGTTGGGTTCGGCTGTTTTGTGGCATATCAACCGTTTTCCTGTTATTTAACGCCGAATCTGGTAATTTTAGTAAAACTTTTATTGCTTCAAGTTCTTTATATGTTTAAATATTTATTCTTGGTGTTCGGCGTGGTTATTTTTGTTTTACAGCATATCAACCTCTTTCGGTTTATTTAATCGCGAATCTGGACAATTAGTTCAAACGTCAAAATGCTTAACGTTCGTTATATGTTTAAGTATTCATTCATGGGTGTTGGTTTGGTCGTTTTGCAAGAGAAAATTGATGTATTTGCAAAACGATTAAGGAAAAAACAAAAACATCAATATTTGCTGCATTTTAAAGTTGGTTTTCTTGTGAAAGAAAGTTGAAATATAGAATGATTTTGACAACTGCGAGCTGGGCCGACGAGAAAGAGAATGTATACTTATTTTAAGATATAGTTTTTTTTTTTTTCATTCAAGTTCTTACTATCTTCAAATATTTACCTATGTTGTTTTGTTTGGTTTTACGGCATATCAATCCTTTTCGGGTTATTTAATGCCGAATCCAGTCATTTTTGTAAAAGTTTTTATTCAAATTACATGGTAAGCGGCTGTTGCGATAACCCAAAACTATTTGCCATAGTTATCGAAAGAGGTTAAGAGTACTAGAAATCGGGGAAGACTTATTCGCACTCAGACTCAAGGGAACAACACCGGTTATTATCGGTGAGTAATAATCGATGATTACCTGTGTGAGCTAGCAAGTTGATACTACTACTACTACTACTACTACTACTACTACTAATTTTTATAATAATAATAATAATAAGATGAATAAGAAGAAGAAGTGGAAGAAGAAGAAGAAGATGTTAAATGTTACGATTGGCGACATAAATTATTTTAAAAGAAATTCCGTTCGTAAATTCGTCAAAAACAATTTATTTTGCTTTAGCTACTCATTTGTGACTTATTTCCGGTGAAAAATTAATATTTAATATAGAATATAAGTATTTTAAATTACCGTAAACATCGCCTTTGAGGAATCTTGTTTAGTCACTTGTTTACGTTAGGTACCTTACTTCCTGTGACTTAACAAGATGGCTAATAATTGAGTACGCTGCCCTGCGTGCGTTTATGTGTGTATAAATGGGATAGGCATGAAGATATGTATGTATATTAGCGTGCCTGTTTTGTTCGTGAGAAAGTATGTACGTTCGAGAGTGTTCGGTTAGCAGTGCGTATATACGGACGTGGTGTTTAGTAGTCCGTGAAAATCTCTTGTTGCGTCTGTTGAGGGTCTCGTGGCCAGGGGCTACAGTTAGCTTTTAAGTGCGAATCCAGGTGCGTTTTCTGTGTAAGAAAGCAGAGAGAGAGAGAGAGAGAGAGAGAGAGAGAGAGAGAGAGAGAGAGATCAATTTGGGGATTTATTTATATTCAGCTGGCTTTACAAACTCACTTTTTTATTATTCAAACAATTTAACACATTCTCAATGGATGAGATAATAGGTCACATTATTTTATTTCTTTTCTTTAACTGAAATTCTTGCGATTGTGCCGCATAGTTAACGAATATAACTGTTACCAAATGCAAGAAAATTGATATTTCTATATGGTTTTCACGTATGTTTACTGATTGTAAGATGTATAATCTATGCGTTTGTTAGCGTCACTTTTACTTAGCAAAGGCAGCGTGCTTTTAATGATGGGCGACAATTTTGCCGGGATTTTCTCGCGTATTTCAGCCTTAAAAGATAATAATGAAAAAAGTTAAACCTGATTCGATTGGCAATCACCCTCAGCCTTAGGCTGACGGTTTCACTATCCCCTTTAAAATGATTTTTTACTATCTTGAAAGATGCGACCAAATCCCTGCTAATATATCTATTTCCCCTAGTCAGAGGTCTCATTTCCGGTGTTTTTATTTAACAGAAAGATAGCATTTTAATTTTTAAAAGGAAGTTAGTAATTATTATCTTAGGCCCCTATTTGTACATCACCTAGTAAACATTTTGAATACATTCTCTTACTCACCGATAATAACCGGTGTTGTTCCCTGGAGTCTGAGTGAGAATAAGTCTTCCCCGATTTCCAGTACACTTAACCTCTTTCGATAACTATTGCAAATGGTTTTGCGTTATCGTAACAGTCGCTTACCATTGAATTTGAATAAGTAAATAGGTAAATATTTGAAGATATTAAGAACTTGAATAAAAAAATTACTATATCTTAAAATAAGTATAAATTCTCTTTCTCGTCGGCCCGGCTCGCAGGTGTCAAAATCATCCTATATTTCAACTTTCTTTCCAAACAAAACAAACTTTAATATTTTCACTAATGTGACTGTAATAAAAACGTTAACGCCGCCGACTGTCGTTTCAGTGGATACCAAGTCGGGAGGCCGAGATGGGGGACGGAACGAATAAATAAAACATAAGAGGTTGTTTTGTTAAAGATTAAAATGAAGAAATAAAAAAATAAAAACTTTACATTTTCGGAGGAGGATAGGATTATTATTTTTTTTTTTACGGCATATCAACAACTTATGTTGGGTTCGGCTGTTTTGTGGCATATCAACCGTTTTCCTGTTATTTAACGCCGAATCTGGTCATTTTAGTAAAACTTTGATTGCTTCAAGTTCTTTATATGGTTAAATATTTATTCTTGGTGTTCGGCGTGGTGATTTTTGTTTTACAGCATATCAACCTCTTTCGGGTTATTTAATCGCGAATCTGGACAATTAGTTCAAACGTCAAAATGCTTAACGTTCGTTATATGTTTAAGTATTCATTCATGGGTGTTGGTTTGGTCGTTTTGCAAGAGAAAATTGATGTATTTGCAAAACGATTAGGGAAAAAACAAAAACATCAATATTTGGTGCATTTTAAAGTTTGTTTTCTTTTGAAAGAAAGTTGAAATATAGAATGATTTTGACAAATGCGAGCCGGGCCGACGAGAAAGAGAATGTATACTTATTTTAAGATATAGTTTTTTTTTTTTCATTCAAGTTCTTACTATCTTCAAATATTTACCTATGTTGTTTTGTTTGGTTTTACGGCATATCAATCCTTTTCGGGTTATTTAATGCCGAATCCAGTCATTTTTGTAAAAGTTTTTATTCAAATTACATGGTAAGCGGCTGTTGCGATAACCCAAAACCATTTGCAATAGTTATCGAAAGAGGTTAAGAGTACTAGAAATCGGGGAAGACTTATTCTCACTCAGACTCCAGGGAACAACACCGGTTATTATCGGTGAGTAATAATCGATGATTACCTGTGTGAGAGCTAGCAAGTTGATACTACTACTACTACTACTACTACTACTACTAATTATTTTAATAATAATAATAAGATGAAGAAGAAGAAGAAGAAGATATTAAATGTGACGATTGGCGACATAAATTATTTTAAAAGAAATTCCGTCGGTAAATTCGTCAAAAACAATTTATTTTGCTTTAGCTACTCATTTGTGACTTATTTCCGGTGAAAAATTAATATTTGATATAGAATATAAGTATTTTAAATTACCGTAAACATCGCTTTTGAGGAATCTTGTTTAGTCACTTGTTTACGTTAGGTACCTTACTTCCTGTGACTAAACAAGATGGCTAATAATTGAGTACGCTGCCCTGCGTGCGTTTATGTGTGTATAAATGGGATAGGCATGAAGATATGTATGTATATTAGCGTGCCTGTTTTGTTCGTGAGAAAGTATGTACGTTCGAGAGTGTTCGGTTAGCAGTGCGTATATACGGACGTGGTGTTTAGTAGTCCGTGAAAATCTCTTGTTGCGTCTGTTGAGGGTCTTGTGGCCAGAGGCTACAGTTAGCTTTTAAGTGCGAATCCAGGTGCGTTTTCTGTGTAAGAAAGCAGAGAGAGAGAGAGAGAGAGAGAGAGAGAGAGAGAGAGAGAGAGAGAGAGATCAATTTGGGGATTTATTTATATTCAGCTGGCTTTACAAACTCACTTTTTTATTATTCAAACAATTTAACACATTCTCAATGGATGAGATAATAGGTCACATTATTTTATTTCTTTTCTTTAACTGAAATTCTTGCGATTGTGCCGCATAGTTAACGAATATAACTGTTACCAAATGCAAGAAAATTGATATTTCTATATGGTTTTCACGTATGTTTACTGATTGTAAGATGTATAATCTATGCGTTTGTTAGCGTCACTTTTACTTAGCAAAGGCAGCGTGCTTTTAATGATGGGCGACAATTTTGCCGGGATTTTCTCGCGTATTTCAGCCTTAAAAGATAATAATGAAAAAAGTTAAACCTGATTCGATTGGCAATCACCCTCAGCCTTAGGCTGACGGTTTCACTATCCCCTTTAAAATGATTTTTTACTATCTTGAAAGATGCGACCAAATCCCTGCTAATATATCTATTTCCCCTAGTCAGAGGTCTCATTTCCGGTGTTTTTATTTAACAGAAAGATAGCATTTTAATTTTTAAAAGGAAGTTAGTAATTATTATCTTAGGCCCCTATTTGTACATCACCTAGTAAACATTTTGAATACATTCTCTTACTCACCGATAATAACCGGTGTTGTTCCCTGGAGTCTGAGTGAGAATAAGTCTTCCCCGATTTCCAGTACACTTAACCTCTTTCGATAACTATTGCAAATGGTTTTGCGTTATCGTAACAGTCGCTTACCATTGAATTTGAATAAGTAAATAGGTAAATATTTGAAGATATTAAGAACTTAAATAAAAAAATTACTATATCTTAAAATAAGTATAAATTCTCTTTCTCGTCGGCCCGGCTCGCAGGTGTCAAAATCATCCTATATTTCAACTTTCTTTCCAAACAAAACAAACTTTAATATTTTCACTAATGTGACTGTAATAAAAACGTTAACGCCGCCGACTGTCGTTTCAGTGGATACCAAGTCGGGAGGCCGAGATGGGGGACGGAACGAATAAATAAAACATAAGAGGTTGTTTTGTTAAAGATTAAAATGAAGAAATAAAAAAATAAAAACTTTACATTTTCGGAGGAGGATAGGATTATTATTTTTTTTTTTTACGGCATATCAACAACTTATGTTGGGTTCGGCTGTTTTGTGGCATATCAACCGTTTTCCTGTTATTTAACGCCAAAATCTGGTCATTTTAGTAAAACTTTTATTGCTTCAAGTTCTTTATATGGTTAAATATTTATTCTTGGTGTTCGGCGTGGTGATTTTTGTTTTACAGCATATCAACCTCTTTCGGGTTATTTAATCGCGAATCTGGACAATTAGTTCAAACGTCAAAATGCTTAACGTTCGTTATATGTTTAAGTATTCATTCATGGGTGTTGGTTTGGTCGTTTTGCAAGAGAAAATTGATGTATTTGCAAAACGATTAGGGAAAAAACAAAAACATCAATATTTGGTGCATTTTAAAGTTTGTTTTCTTTTGAAAGAAAGTTGAAATATAGAATGATTTTGACAAATGCGAGCCGGGCCGACGAGAAAGAGAATGTATACTTATTTTAAGATATAGTTTTTTTTTTTTTCATTCAAGTTCTTACTATCTTCAAATATTTACCTATGTTGTTTTGTTTGGTTTTACGGCATATCAATCCTTTTCGGGTTATTTAATGCCGAATCCAGTCATTTTTGTAAAAGTTTTTATTCAAATTACATGGTAAGCGGCTGTTGCGATAACCCAAAACCATTTGCAATAGTTATCGAAAGAGGTTAAGAGTACTAGAAATCGGGGAAGACTTATTCTCACTCAGACTCCAGGGAACAACACCGGTTATTATCGGTGAGTAATAATCGATGATTACCTGTGTGAGAGCTAGCAAGTTGATACTACTACTACTACTACTACTACTACTACTAATTATTTTAATAATAATAATAAGATGAAGAAGAAGGAGAAGAAGATATTAAATGTGACGATTGGCGACATAAATTATTTTAAAAGAAATTCCGTCGGTAAATTCGTCAAAAACAATTTATTTTGCTTTAGCTACTCATTTGTGACTTATTTCCGGTTAAAAATTAATATTTAATATAGAATATAAGTATTTTAAATTACCGTAAACATCGCTTTTGAGGAATCTTGTTTAGTCACTTGTTTACGTTAGGTACCTTACTTCCTGTGACTTAACAAGATGGCTAATAATTGAGTACGCTGCCCTGCGTGCGTTTATGTGTGTATAAATGGGATAGGCATGAAGATATGTATGTATATTAGCGTGCCTGTTTTGTTCGTGAGAAAGTATGTACGTTCGAGAGTGTTCGGTTAGCAGTGCGTATATACGGACGTGGTGTTTAGTAGTCCGTGAAAATCTCTTGTTGCGTCTGTTGAGGGTCTTGTGGCCAGGGGCTACAGTTAGCTTTTAAGTGCGAATCCAGGTGCGTTTTCTGTGTAAGAAAGCAGAGAGAGAGAGAGAGAGAGAGAGAGAGAGAGAGAGAGAGAGAGAGAGAGAGATCAATTTGGGGATTTATTTATATTCAGCTGGCTTTACAAACTCACTTTTTTATTATTCAAACAATTTAACACATTCTCAATGGATGAGATAATAGGTCACATTATTTTATTTCTTTTCTTTAACTGAAATTCTTGCGATTGTGCCGCATAGTTAACGAATATAACTGTTACCAAATGCAAGAAAATTGATATTTCTATATGGTTTTCACGTATGTTTACTGATTGTAAGATGTATAATCTATGCGTTTGTTAGCGTCACTTTTACTTAGCAAAGGCAGCGTGCTTTTAATGATGGGCGACAATTTTGCCGGGATTTTCTCGCGTATTTCAGCCTTAAAAGATAATAATGAAAAAAGTTAAACCTGATTCGATTGGCAATCACCCTCAGCCTTAGGCTGACGGTTTCACTATCCCCTTTAAAATGATTTTTTACTATCTTGAAAGATGCGACCAAATCCCTGCTAATATATCTATTTCCCCTAGTCAGAGGTCTCATTTCCGGTGTTTTTATTTAACAGAAAGATAGCATTTTAATTTTTAAAAGGAAGTTAGTAATTATTATCTTAGGCCCCTATTTGTACATCACCTAGTAAACATTTTGAATACATTCTCTTACTCACCGATAATAACCGGTGTTGTTCCCTGGAGTCTGAGTGAGAATAAGTCTTCCCCGATTTCCAGTACACTTAACCTCTTTCGATAACTATTGCAAATGGTTTTGCGTTATCGTAACAGTCGCTTACCATTGAATTTGAATAAGTAAATAGGTAAATATTTCAAGATATTAAGAACTTGAATAAAAAAAATTACTATATCTTAAAATAAGTATAAATTCTCTTTCTCGTCGGCCCGGCTCGCAGGTGTCAAAATCATTCTATATTTCAAATTTCATAAATATCTAAGTGATAATAGAAAGGCCATTTATAACTACAGAGGAAACCAATAAATGTTACCAAAGGCAAGTTAAGTTACTGTTCTGTATTTGTGTTTTTACTTATTTTAAAAAACTTGTCTGTTAAAAAAAAACCGGGTTAGACAAAAAAACACAGTTCGGTTCAAATTCTGTAGAAGTAAATTTTTTTCGATTATACTACATGATAGTAATAATAGAAAAGCCATTTATATATATATATATATATAAATGGCTTTTCTATTATTACTATATTATTATATATATATATATATATGAATATATATTTATTTATATATATATATGAATATATATTTATTTATATATATATATGAATATTTATTTATATATATATAACGTGTACACGCACACATTCCCCCCCCCCCTATCTACTTTAAAGAACTTTATGTATACATATATGTATACATAAAGAGCCTATAGATTTTACTCGATGTGAAACATCGTGAAACTGTTAACACTATATTTCATATATATTCCGGGAGGGAAACTATAATAAATTATTAAACGCACGCACGCATAAATTCACACACTAGAGATGAACGTGTACATGCACACATTCCCCCCCCCCCTATCTACTTTAAAGAACTTTATGTATACATATATGTATACATAAAGAGCCTAACAGATTTTACTCGATGTGAAACCTCCTCGTGAAACTGTTAACACTATATTTCCGATATTGTGAACGATCGAATAGAGATGAACGTGTACACACACACGTTTAAAGAACTACTTGGGTCGTCTAAGTCTCCCCCCCCCCCCTCGTGTGGAGAGAGAGAGAGAGAGAGAGAGAGAGAGAGAGAGAGAGAGAGAGAGAGAGAGAGAGAGAGAGAGAGAAGTAAACAGGAACTAAAAAAAGTGCTGGGATTGAGTTATGTTTCAAAAAAGGCAGAGATATTTGGTCGAGTTTCGTTGTGAGAAATGACAAATTTGAAAAAAACACTTACCGTTTTTTTTTTTTCGCCGATTACAAATTATTTTTGATGCTTTTTTTTTTTGTTGATTTTTGATTGACTTTTTCTCTCGTCTTTTTGCTGTTTTTTTTTGTTGTTGATTTTCTTTTTTTTTAATATCATAAAGTATTGATCTTCCTTTGTCGCGAAAAGATTGATTTTCATTAAAAAAAAATTTTAATATTATAAAGTATTGATTTTCCATTGTCGCGAAAGATTGATTTTCATTAATTTTTTTTTAATATCATAAAGTATTGATCTTCCTTTGTCGCGAAAGATTTGTCGATTTTCATTGGAATTTTGTTGTGTTTACATCCGGTTTTGTTCTGCGTGTTTATATCACGTCGGTTGTTCACAAATGTGGATTTGATTTTGATTTCTTTTTGGTTTATAGATTTTGCCCGATTCGATAATTTAAGGGTGTGAAAAATCGTAGTAAAAAAACATTAAATAAATTACATTTTCATTGAATGTTATTACATAATCAATCATCATAAGAGAAATTTCAGTGAGAAATGCTAGGAAACATTAAAATAGTTAATTTTCGAACTTTGCTTTTGAATAGGAGAATTCGAGCAGACGACATTGGAATTTGGTCCAAGCCGTGTGTGTGTGTGTGTCGTCTTTAGTGTGTGTATGCGTGTGCGTGACTTTTGTTTTTGTTTTTTTCCCCCAGCATTTTGGTGGGTCGATTGTAGTAAGGTCGATCTTAGCTGCTCGCTCCTTGATCCGGACTAAATTCAATCAGTGTGTGCGTAATAAGTTTCGAAAAGGGTTTGTTTTTTTTTCAGATTTCCGATGTAAGGTCGGTGGTGTGTGATGCTCGATCCTTGATCGCCGACGACTAAATGAAAACGTTGCGACTCTGACGAGGTGAAGCCAGCTGATTGGTGGGTTGAAAAGAGTATGATCTCACTGTTTTTGTGTGTGCGTTTATCTGTTATTATCTATGTGTGTGCGTTCGTGTCAAGGGCAGATAACTATTTTCCACTAATTTCGTAAACAAAATAAAAATATCCCAAAAAATAGATAGTTATTAAAACAAATTATAAATAATACAAAAATATACAAAAATTATAAATAATACAAAATTGTTATTTTATTTTTAAACGTATGTGAACAAAAGACGGTCTCTTTAAACATCGAAAAAAAGTTTTGTCACGTTTCTACGTCTCGTTTTTTTTTGTTTTTTTTATATATCTCAAATTTCATCCATTGTATCTTTAATTTAATTTAATTTAATTTAATTTAATTAAAAAAAATAATTATTTACATTCTAACAAGTGAGTAATGATAAGAAACACGCCATAGAGTTTATCAGTGACGTCACGTGTTATAAGCATTAAAATTACAGATTCCCTATTTATTTGTGTCCCCACGAGGGCAGAGTTAGACATAGACACAAGGTTGTTTTTAATGTGGGATAATCTCGCTCCCCTAACAAGGGTATTCTGGATTGGGACAAAACATTCAATTATCTCACAAATTACAAACGGTCGGCCCATTATTTTGTTCACAATAAACTTTAAAAAACTAAAACAAAAAATATCTTTTTATTATTTAAATAGTAATTTAGGTGCTCCTTCAGATTAGGACCCAAGCTAACTTTGACCTCGTCGTTAGGGTCAAAGTTAGTTCGGGTCCTAATCTGAATATATATATATATATATATATATATATATATATATATATATATATATATATATATATATATATATATACACATATATATATATATATATATATATATATATATACACATATATATATATATATATATATATATATATATATATACACATATATATATATATATATATATATATACACATATATATATATATATATATATATATATATATATATACACATATATATATATATATATATATATATATATACACATATATATATATATATATATATATATATATATACACATATATATATATATATATATATATATACACATATATATATATATATATATATATATACACATATATATATATATATATATATATATATATATATATATATATATATATACACACACATATATATATATATATATATATATATATATATATATATATATATATACACAGTTCGGGTCCTAATCTGAATATATATATATATATATATATATATATATATATATATATATACACACATATATATATACATATATACACATATATACACACATATATACATATATATATATATATATATATATATACACACATATATATATATAATATATGTGTGCATATATATATATATATATATTTTTTGTTGGCTTGTTTCAGAATTTAGAGTGGGGATCAGTTTCATATATAAATTTAATGTAAAATGATCCCCTCATTTTCGGCCATTCTTTTTCTTGCGTTTCTTTGTGGAGAGGAGTCTACTCATGTGTGGTTTTGGGACCCTGCCACTCGGACTACACTCCCCCCCCCCCCCCCAATAAACTAAACAAGTCAATTTGATTTGTTTCCAAAAGAACAGTAAATATTTTTTTTTAAATACTAATTTTCCGGTACCGACTTCTTCTTACTTTGTGCCATTTTTCTTATTCATTCAATTGTTAAAGTTACTCTCTATTATTTAAATGTCATTTGTCAGTCTGTCTGTCTGTGTGCGTGCGCGCGTGTGTGTGTGCGTGTCCAGCTAAAAGTCAGAAACTACACAAGACGAGAAATGGGAGTGTAGAGAAAGATAGAGGTTTTAAAAGAAAGATGGGTGCATCTACAGAATTTGAACCGAACTAATCGACTTTTGCTGAACTAAACCTAAGTTTAGGGTTAGGGTAAAAAAAAAAAACAGTTCGGTTAACATTCTGTAGAATTACCGAAGATGTCACTTTTTAACTCTATTTTGTTGTCCATACCTCCGGGCAACGCCGGGTAGCCATGCTACTTTACAGTGATTCCTATATTTCCTTTAAAAGGGGCCGCGGTCATAAAACCTTTTCCCCGTCGCCATATTATTTTCTGAAGTCGGATTTAAAAAAGAATCCAAGAAACACATTTCCGCTGACAACCGTTTGATCTCATCTCTTCCTTTGACGCTTCCGCCAGACAGATGGCGGCGTCAGCGATGAATTTCGGCCTTGATTTGACGTGGCAAAAGTGACACACGTGTGTGAATTTAGCACTTAACTTTTTTTTAAAACCTTCATGTTAGAAAATGAATGTTTTTGGTTTAGAGCACAATTAAACCAAAATACTTGGCCGTATTTGATTTAGACCAATATATATTATAATCTGAATTATTTTATTTATTACGAATATATATATATCTATTATATTATTATAGGTTTGATGTGTGTTTATTTACTTTATTATTTATTACGAAACATAGTTTATGATATGGAGACAATGGACAAAACCTGTAAGGAAATTAGTTGACAAATGTCTAGCTTTTTTCTTTTTCGAGTAAATACTGCCCCCTCTTTCTCTCTCTCTCTCTCTCTCTGTTCTTTATTGTAATGTAATTGCTTACATTTCGACTACGTTTTAGTTGAGAAATGGTGGCCTATTTTCACACCATAAGCACTTTTGAAATGGTTACACAATTACTAGCTACGTACGTGATTTCGGCACATTACTGATTTCGATTGAATTTGAACGTATTCCATCTGTTTTAGACACCACTCATTTACTTTTGTTTTTTGTTTTCAGTTTACATAGAGTTACGAATTTGAAACGGTCGGCGCGGAGAGACAGCCAGCCAGCCAGCCAGCCAGCCACTAACTAACTAACTAATTCGACGTGGATGCAAAACCAAATACATAAAGGATTTTCTCGGTAAGTAAGTTATGTTTACTACAAAAGCTGGTTTTACTATAGGAATTTCTCTTGAACTACGTCTGTTTTCTGGATATCACAAGTCGATGCAGAACTTGTTCGTGGTCACTTGTTTGTGAACTATTTGACTAGCAGACAATATCATTTGTTGTTGTTGTTGTTGTCTTTTGCAGTCTGGAACTGTTTAACAAGACGACCCACCACGACGACGACGACGACGGCGGCCTTTGACGACGAAGACGACGACGTTTGAATCAAGTTTCCAGCTGAATCAAGTTTCCAGTTGTTCTGAACATCAACATACACATATACGTAACTTTGTACCAAGTTTCTGTTGAAAACATTTTGTTTTGTTTTGTTTTGATTTTGTTTTGTTGTCGATTTGTCTGTTAAAGTGGTGCAGTGGTCTTTCCCCCCCAAAATTGTATTTTGAAGACATTGGTATCGACAATTTGTCAAATTTAAACATTAAAGAAAGCAAGAAAGAAAGAAAGAAAGAAAGAAAGAAAGAAAGAAAGAAAGAACAGTTTGTGGGGTGGGGGTTGATTCTTTGATGGTAGCTAATATGTCATTTGTTCACGAAGGCATTGAGAATGGTTGTCGATCACTACCCATCCTGATCAATCAACAGTAACAGAAGATGGTTTCAACCGAAACCAGATAGGATGGTGTCGCTTGCATTGTTGTTTGTGACAAGGATTGGGACCAGTTTGTGACCTGAGGAGGAGGAGGAGGACTGAAAACAACGGACGAACACAATCCATCCAAATGAGACGCCGCCCAAAGAATTGAAGAAAGATGGCTGACACGAAGCAGACTTTATGGATGGATGGATGGATGGATGGCATCATAGTCGAAGAAGCAGACATCCGATAGGAGGAGGAGGAGTAGGAGGAGGTAAGAGTGTTCTTTAATTCCCCAGCCATGTCGTTTTGCATTGCACCCTCACCTTTTGCTGCTGTCGCAGTAACATTGTCCTGATTATTATAGTTTCAAGTTGACGTGGGAGAATTGAGAGGGTACTCTCTTTCTATATAGATAGATAGATAGATAGATAGATAGATAGATAGATGTAATGGTGTCGACTCGCTTACTTGTGATTTTGAAGATTGAATGAGACACTTGAATGATTCGAGTATAATAACGGGAATCTAATGTATTTGATTTGAAGGCTGGCTGTCTTTAGGATGGAAGGAAGGACTGAATTTTAACGGCGGAACGTGGTTAAGTAGCGTAGTGGAAGAAAAGGGAAGGGAATACGCACACACAATGACAATGACAATGGTTTATTGACTTTCTGAGAAAGGCAACTAGAGAACTGGCGGGCGCTGTTCTAATGGGGTCATAGCCTCCGAATTCTCTTTGTGGGCGCCCACATTGGTGAGCGGATCAGCTGTGATCTCAGCGGAGCCGGTTCCTTCCATGTTCTCGACAAAGGAGGCAACGTTCTCGAGGATGATGCCCCGATCAAGTTGAAATCTTTTTGGACGCGTGGCTTCTGTTGTCTTTGGAAGAATCACTAACATCATTGTCGTTCGTTGTGGACGAGTGGGTGGGATAACATACATATCCTAGTCGATTGTTTGTTTGTTTGTTTGTTTGTTTGTTTGCTTGTTTGTTTGACATAGTTAGTTTGTAGAAATGCAGCTGTTAATATTAATATTAATGTCGTCTTGCAGCACGGGAGTTTATGCCAAATGATAGTTACTTATCGATCGGGGGGGCATATAATGGAAATGTAGGTTATCAAACTGTCTACAAAGAGCAGTGAGTCAGTGAGTCAGTCATTAATCTTTTAGCGGGCACATGTTTCGAACGGTAATGGGGGCAAAAGATCTTATTTCTCGAAAAGATTAACAAGGGTGGCTTAAGTAAGTAACGTGGTTAGGAATTCTATTAACTTGTTACTAGAATAATAATTCATGTCGTCATTAGCAATCTTGGCTCTCTTCCTCCTCCTCGATTGGCTAAGATTGGCTAGGAATCATTGTAGAAAGCTACCTAATTGACGTAGCAACTCAACTGACTCTTACTGTGTGTACATCCACCCTACGGCATTTACAGCTTAGACACTGTAATTACTAAGTAAGTAAGTAAGTAAGTAAGTAAGAACATTGAAAGGACTGTTAGAAAGACGACAGCGGTGTCTGGTGAACGCAATGCAATGGCAATGGCCTGGTTTGGGGTCTTATTGGAGACTCCTCGCCGCTCCTTGGGAAGCAGTACGAAGCAGTAGCAGTAATTGGATGGGAATCCAGTGGCAATTACTTACCAACCAAAAGTAAACAGTGATTGAAGAAAAGCCCCGAAACGAAGAAATGAAATCGAAACGAAACGAAACGAAACGAAACGAAACGAAACGAAACGAAACGAAACGAAACGAAACGAAACGAAACGAAACGAAACGAAACGAAAAACGTCTTTCTGTTCTATGAGGTTGCCTTCCTTTGGATGCAAGTTGTTTCGTGTAGTTCAGCGACGTCCCTGATAGTAGTTGTCTAGATTCATTGCTTTGTTGGATTGTAAATGATCGCATGTTTTGTTAATAATATTATTAGTAGTAGCAGTAGCAGTAGCAGTAGCAGTAGCAGTAGCAGTAGTAATTAGGTACGTGCAAATCAATGGCCGATTCCCAAAAATGAAAAAACATTTTGACCCCCCCTTCACTTAAAAATACACTAAAATTCAGGAAATCAACCAATTTTACTGAAATTTTCAATATGTATTAATCAACAATCACGGAATATGATGAAACCATTTTTTTTTTTTTTTTTTTTTAAATCTTAGTGAAAATGTATTATTTTTTGAAAAGAAAATACACCTTTACTAAAGTTATATTTTTATATATTAATAAATAAAAATGCATAATTTTTTAAATGTTACTTATGTAAATAGAGGATCGTAGATGTTAACAAATAAACATTTTCTTCAAAATATTTCATGTATATTACGAAAAAGGCCAGTAAATACCGTGTTAATAAAATCACTATAACTCGATGAAAAATGAATTCTTTGAATTAGCGATATTATTATTGAATAAAGCATTGTTTAATCAATATTTTCACCAAAAAATAATATAATTGCATGCGATTTTAATGATTAAAGTTTTTGGAAAAATAAAAAATGCGACGTAATTATATTTCCCTTTCATAGAGAAACGAGTCATCATCATCGCAAGAATTTCTTGTTTATAATCTTGAAAATAAACCAAACATTTACACATTTGTGACTCAGTAAGTTAACGAAAAAAAGAAGAATTTAAAAAATTGAATAATTTCTACTAACGATCGATTCGCAAGGCTATGTAATAAACAGGCGCAATTAAAGCTCCCACCACTCCCACTTAATTTTCATCAATTCTGTTAATTTCACAATTCATTGGAAAGATAAAACGTAAGTTTTTCTTTGTTTTTTTTCATTAATAAATATTCTTTAAAAAGTTTAAAATTTATTAATAAATAAATAGTTCAAATATGACATTTTCTTTAAAATTGAATTTTATTTATTTAATTATTAACAAAAAAGTAAAACGTTAACAATAATTTGTTAATGTTTTAATTTTTTTCAATGAATATTTATTGACTTTTTCACACTGAAAATTAAATACTATTTTAGCTTAAAATAAAAAAGTACCCCTTAAGTTTTATTTTTAAAGAATTAATGTATTTTAAAATTAAATGAATTCTATAAAACTAAATCGAGTAATGTAATTGTTCAAGTTTTTAATCAATCATCATGTAAAAATAATTGATCAAATTGAAGGATTTCGTAACGTTAACGTAAAACTAATTTTAACATTTGAAAGAAAGTTATTTCAAATTCTAAGGAAATCATTGGTAAACAATTTCTTTAGCTTTTTTTTTTTACAGATATGCACCATTATTACTTTTTAAACATTCCCGTAAATTATTTTGCAAAACATTTGTAATAAAACCATTTGGGTATCTTTCAGAATGATCAGTACAGTCGCGGACGGGGTCCAAAAAACTAACGAGAACGGTTTAACCTACGTCGAGAAGAGATATTTGTCTACTTACCTATGATATTTGTTTGTATTTTTACGTACTATAAATGGGGTTTTATTAGATGTAAAAAAAATTTCTTGTTCATTTTTTACTCGTTTTTTTTAGACAATATGGCGCCATTTTTTTTTTTTGTTGTTTTTTTTTTTGCAAGTTCGCGTGATAAAACTATTGATTTCTACTAAATAGCAGTTGGAACGGTTTAAAAATACAAACAAATATCACAGGTCAGTTTTCAATTAACTTTTATCGACGACAGTTCAGTTACTTTTATTTGTTGTATATTTGGTTTTTTGAGCGTTTTCAGCGTACTGATCAGTCTGAAAGATACCCAATCATTTTAACCCCACTCTTCAGTTTTAAAAAAAAGTTGTTTTTTGTTTTTTAAGTTATAACATTAAATATAAATCTTTGTAGATAAAATAATTAAAATCTTAATTCTGTAAATTCGAAAATATTATAATTAAATAAGATTTTCTTTTTTGTTTTCATTACCGAAAAATTAAATTAATTAACTTTCTTATTACATTTTCTTGTAATTTTGAGATGTCTATGCTATCATATATCCAGGCAGGAGCAGTATCCTATAGTTCCGAATTCTCAGCCAGTTTTAGTTGGGCACATAGTAAAGAAATTTCTCGATAAGGATTTTTCACAGAATAGAATACAAGAATGGGCTACTGTGGAAAACAGACGAAATGGTTACCCACCACTAACCAGTTCTATGATTTGTAAATTGAAAGTATTTTTCAAGAAAAGGCCTACATAAAAATAAGGGAAAATTATTAAAAAACCTTCTGTTCAAAAAAATAAATTCGTGTCTTCCATACTTGTCAATTTAATGTAGACATATTTTTCGTAACTTTAAAAAATAAAGAAATTAAGTTCTAATCATTGTTCAATTTCTATAAAGCATAACTTCCATATAAATTTTTTGTTAAATAAAAATAAATATTACTGCAGTTCAGGGCTTCCATGCTTTCAGATTTGGTCGCCAAATTTTGTTTACACTTACATAAAACAACAAAATGCGCTCGTGATGTTTCTTTTATTTTTTGATTTTGGATAATTCGGCAAGTTTTAGTAGAAAAATGAAGGTCAATTTTTTTTTTAATTCACTCTCTTAAGACTAAATTTAATAATTTTCTTTTAAATAGTTCCCAAAAATTGATATTTATCTTTCCAACGAATTTAAAACGTGTTTTATCGAATGTGCAGTTTTTATCCATTTTTAACGTTTATAGGGGTTTTTGACAACATTTTTAATTCTAATTTGTTTTTCAAACGTAAATATACATTTGTTTCCTTTTATATAATAACATTAGGCTTTTATCTTTCAAACACAATCAAAAGTTAAACGAAAACTGCTTTAAAAAAATTAAGAAAAGACACTTTTAAGAACGAGGGTCAGTGCAAGCGGCCATTTTTATTGCACGTACCTAGTAGTAATAATAATAATAATTTCAAAGATTCTCTAAAACATTTAAGCTTCGAAATGATTAGTTTTCAAATCTGAATCAGTTCCGGTCGATAATTTCCATGGTCGGCTCCGGTCTTTTCTTGAAGATGATAGGTGTGTCACTTGTCCCTGTTTCCATTGAATGGGTAGCATGCAAGAAGACTCTATCGATCGATGGATCGATCGATTTGGTGTAATAAGAGGCGGCTTGATGACGTAAGCTGAGATCTCTTTCCAAACTCACTCTCGGATGATGTCCATCCAGGATGTCGTGGGGATTTGTTAATCTGAATTTTCTCCAGCTGTTTCTCAATAGCATCATCGTCTGTGACGCTAATATTTGCCAGTTCTACATGTCCACATCTATGATCCAGCTTAGGTATGTTGTCGACATTTTCACGAGTAAAAACACTAGCCAAAAAAGTCGTCAGCATCATTATCTCTAAGATCACAGTTGTCTTCTTCGATTTGGTGTATTTCCAAAATGTTTCAGGGTTCACTTTCACATCATATGTATATATGCAAGAGGAGATTCTTCAAACGTCTTCCTCAATTTTCTTGTCTACAGTCCTTAAGCCAATTCTAACTTCGCAATACTATCTTTTTCCCCATTCAATTTTGTTCTCAGCGGCGGCAGCAGCAGGTACTGTTCCTCTCTTTGCATTCTAGTCAGATCAGGTCCAATGAACACGTTTTCGATCGATCGATCGATCGATCGATCGAACGAACGAACTCTCCAATGTCTTTCAGTTTCTTGCTACTCTTCAGGATTCCAATACTGTTCACACTCACTTTGAGAATGTCTTCTCTATTTCTGTTTGTTATTCTTCTTCTTCTTCTTCTTCTGCTTTCTCTACAATTTCAATCGCAGTCATTACTTTCTCAACTGATGCCTTGTCATCTTCTATCTTGTCTTTCTTTTTGGATTCAGGCAGATTCAGTATGACAATATTCTTCTTCGCTCTGGTGCTCTGCTATTGCTTCCCTAACCCTAACACCACAACACAACACAACACAACACAACACAACACAACACAACACAACACAACACAACACAACACAACACAACACAACACAACACAACACAACTCCCTTTTGGCTTTGCACCTCCTTTATCTTCCAAGATCCACTTTAGGTAGGCAGGCGAGTGTCCAGTTCTTTCTGCCTTACCTACCTACCTACGTCTCAGCTGTTCCTCAATATTAACTTTAGTTACCTGGCCTAATTGATTGAATATTATTAGTAGTAAACACACACTCTGTATGGAACGAGATAACTTGTAAACTAATTTCATGTTGCTGTTTTTGGCGACCGTGAACCAGGTTTCTGGCAAAGAATACTAGAATGAAGAAAAGAAAACTTCCTAACACCTCAGTTCCTATTTTGAAACTGCTGGTTATTTCGGTGAAATCTCTAAATGAATGAATGAATGAATGAATGAATAAATGCGATTTTTATTGTTTTTTCGGCTCCATTTCTCGACACTTTGAAGCTATTTCATTATTTAGCTATTGTAAATTACATGGGAAAAACACCATACCACTAAATCCAATTGTTTGGAAAGAAACCAAGTAAAGTAATAATAAGTAGATCTCTCTCGAAAATAGGGGTCGATTTGAATATTAACTCACTCCGCTCCCTCCCACCCCCTTTTTGCAGGCGATTACGCACGGAAAACATAGTTTAGAATTTTGAGTGATGGATCAGTTTCTTCTTCTTCTTCTTCTTCTTCGTATATATTGAACCTAAACAGTACGTTATTCTGTTATGCTATATTTTGGGGGGGTTTTTTCTTCGTATTTTTGGTTTTTTTCCTTCTTATATAGGCTTTGATTTATAGAGGGGCTACTATGATTTTTTTTTTTGCATTTTTTGGGCTCAAATACTTAAAAAAAAAAAAAAAAAAAAAAAAAAAAAAAAAAGAGTCCATAGACGTAAATATACCATCCAAGTAACCTAGTTTTAATTTTGAGTAGGTATAAATATAAATGCCCTTTGTAATATGGCAACTTAGGTTATGCTGTTTTCTTTCTTTCTTTTTTTTCTTCTTATAAACGCCATTATCCTGCTAGGGGTAGCCCCTATGATTTTTAATTTTTTTTTTCTTTTTTTAGGGCTCAAATACTTAAAAAAAAAAAAGAGTCCCTATACCTAATATGCCATTCAAGTAACCTAGTTTTAATTTTGAGTAGGTATAAATGTCTTTTGTAATATGGTAACTTAGGTTTTTTCTTCTTTTTTTTTCTCCTTATAAAAAGGCATTATCCTGCTAGGGTTTGATTTATAGAAGGGGCTACTATGATTTTTTTTTTCCAATTTTTGGGCTCAAATACTTAAAAAAAAAAAAAAAAAAAAAAAAAAAAAAAAAAAAGAGTCCATATAGACGTAAATATACCATCCAAGTAACCTAGTTTTAATTTTGAGTCTCGAAAGCGAACCAAAAAACAGTAGGAATAAATGCCGTATTAACCCCTGTTGGTAATATCGCTGATTTACGCCAATATTATTGTGCCTCTTTTTTTTCAAAACCAAAAAACTCTGAACTCGTGATTCGTTTGGAAACAAAACTTGTTAATAACGTTTGACGATGTCTGAAGTTTGTTTTTGCAGGTGAATTTGCAAATCGGCGCCGGTGAAGAAAAAAGCTGCAAATCGAACGACCGTAAAGTATGGCTAAGAAAACGAAACTAAAGAACGAGTATTAATTTGATGGGGTTGTTTGGTTTTTTTTTTTCTTACGTAAACATTTGATAATATCCAATCCAATAGATTTTGGTAGTATCTCTTTCGAATGTTTAGCGTTTCCCCCCCACCCCACCGCACCGCACCCCACCGCACCCCTTGGAGATCACTCGTGTGTGTGTGTGTGTGTGTGTGTGTGTTCGTGCTGGCTACTAATTTGTTTGTAATTGTTTTTCAAAAATGTACGCTTTTTCTGTTTGCAAAAAACTAGTACTAGATTTTCAGTCAGATGTCAAAGTTAATAACGGTCTGATTTTATTACGTGATCGTCGAGGAAAAAATGTGCAAAATTTGACTGAAATCGGTTGATTTTCGTAATTTTGGTGACTACTTTTTCAGTGTACTACTACTACTACGAAGCACGCACGCACGCACGCACGCAGCTGACGAGTGAATTCCAAGGGAGCTAACCTCGAGTAACCTGGAGTTGCTTCCCGTTGTTCCACTGCACGCACGCTTTTGAGGGTGGTTTTTTTTTTTCTCTTTCCGTTTTCTCTGTTTATAAACGGGTTTTATTTTGTTGGAAATTTCGTATTTCATTAATTTCTGTCAATAATAAACGCCATCTAAAGTTCATTTTCATAAACTAGAGATGTCATCAAATCTTTGCAACGCAATTTGTGTTCGGTTTATGTTTGTCGTAGATTGTCGGTTGAGTTTTCATCTAGTCAATTAATCAGTCGGGCTTTTTTTTTTTCCGAATCGAATGTTTCACATTTGTTGAAATGATTAATTGTCGGTACGAAACAAAAAGGCAGACGCACAATAATCGTTAGGTGGAAGTACAGAATAGTTAACAAATCCATTTTCATTGTGCATGTTAAGAATGTGCAACCAAAAAACAAGAACAAAAAAGAAAGAAGAGAACAAAAAAGAAAGAAGAGAAAAACAAACAACAACGGTGGTACTTACTGCTCAGCGGTTGGTCGGTCGGTCGGTTGGTTGGGGGATACGTAGGCACACACACCTGAGGAGAGGAGAGGAGAGGAGAGGAGAGGAGAGGAGAGGAGAGGAGAGGAGAGGAGTTACAAAGAAGGACTGACTTTTCTAGTCGGGAAGGAGTGGGGAATAGTGGGAGTAATCTCACCTATAAATACGGGTGCAATTCTCCGGTTGTTGTTGTTAACGACCATTACCGTTCGAGTTTTGCTCGACACCAGACACACCCGGTTGGCGTGGCTCGCTTAAAGACAAAGACAACTCTTTTCGGCAACCCCAGCAGCAGCATCTGCATCATTCCTTCCTTGCTTCCTTCCTTCCGGGTACCTACCGCCTCTGGATATTTCTTGCCATCAAGAATGACTTCGTAAATAAGTAAGTTATTTTACCACGTAAACTTGCAGTATTAGAAGCTAACATCAAATCGGTACCGTCGGTTTTTAATCGATTGATTTCGTCTGGATGTGAAACCGACGGCACCGATGTGTCGATATTCTGTAATAATTGTAGTTTGACAGTTTTTAGATAGCATTTTCAAGTTGAATTTCATTTTGCATAGTATATCGTGTTTATGAAATTGTTTGGTGAAGCTATTTGAATACTATATTGTCTGTTTTGATGCTGTCTTTTTTTTGTTGTTGTTGTTTTCTTTTCTTTTCTTTTCTTTTCTTTTCTTTTGTTTCTGTCCGTGTTTGATCGTTGAATGAAACGGTCGGTCAATTTTCTATTCTAGTTTTGCTGGTTTTCACCAATGCATACTCTCCGACGTTGGAGTTGGTTGTACTTTTTACTGTTTTCGTAACTTGTGATGTGATTTGATTGGGATGCCTTCTCTTTCAGAAAGGTCTTAGGGGTTAGTCTATTAGGGGTTTAATGAAGCGATTTTTGGATGGAATTCGTCGCCGCTGCTCCAGACACGGCATGAAGTCAATTAGTATCGGGTTCTAATGAAAAAGCACTAAATTTTAGATGGATGGATGGATGGATGGATGGACGGATGGATGGATAGATTCCGATTCGGAAAACAGCAATTGTTTCTCCTTTGTCTGTTATATCTTTCCTTTGTGGAATGTGAGGAGTAAGTAGGGGGCGGGAGTAGTGAGTTACGAGAATCTTCAAAGTAAACTCTTATTATTATTATTATTATTGCTAATCGATCGAGGTTTCACTATCAGGGAATGATGACGGGCTGCTCATGCCTTTTTTTAAAAGGAGAGTATCGCCCAGTTCACTGACCTTGTGTCGAAGCCTCCTGTATTGGTGAAATTAATAAATAGTACTTAAAAAACAAAACAAGTATTTATTCAATGCCAAAATACAAATGAAACATGTTCGAATTTCAAATGAGATTATCTGAGTGGGTGGGTGGGTGGGTGGGTGGTGAAAATTAACAAACAAACAAACAAACAAACAAAAAATAGTCATTTTTCTCAGACTGCAAGACGGTGGTTTATCGTCTGCCATTTTGTTCTGAAACCACAAACCAAAATTAGACACGCTTAGTGTTTGGCTTAAGGCATAAGTCCAGGCTGGCAATCCGAATATATATATATATATATATATATC
>OY744534.1:1872577-1882577 GCA_963556195.1 Sepiola atlantica | reverse complement strand
AAAACCTGGTTTTACTATAGGAATTTCTCTCTCTCTCTCTCTCTCTCTCTTGAAATACGTCGTCTGTTTTCTAGATATCACAAGTTGATGCAGAACTTGTTCGTGGTAACTTTTTTGTGAACTATTTTACTAGTAAACAATATCATGTTTGTTTTTTTTTGGTCTTTTGCAGTTTGGAACTGTTTAACAAAACGACCGACCGACCGACCGACCGACCGACCGCGGCCTGTACGTTTGAATCCAGTTTCCAGTCGAATCAAGTTTCCAGTTGTGCTGAGCATAAACATACACATACACATACACATATACGTAACTTTCGACAATAACATTGTACCAAGTTTCTGTTGAAAACATGTCGTTTTGTTTTCGATTTTTCTGTTAAAGTGGTGCAGTGGTCCTTTACACTAAACATAATCTCAAGTAGAGTAATAATTAGTAGTTGATTCCTGGATTAACTCGGCTGAATCGGTTTCACTTGGTACTACTTTTGAAGCAGAACTTGTAGCCAAAAAAAAAACCAAAAAAAAAAACACCCCAAAAATCAAATCAAAACAAAGCGATATGCTGGACTAATTCAATCTAATTTCTCCCGTCATTTATTGACTGGATGTGATTCAGAACTTTTGTAATAGATGGTTTCAACAAAAACCAGATATGCTTTCGAGGAATAAGTGTTGCTTGCATTGTTGTTCACGACAAGGGTTGGGACCAGTTTGTAACCTGAGGACGACTGAAAACAACGAACGAACGGAGGGACACAATCCATGAAAATGAGACGCCAAAAGAATTGAAGAAAGAGTGCTGACATGAAGCGGACTTGATGGCATCATAGTTGGAGCAGACATCCGATAATTGAATTCCCCAGCCATGTCGTTTGTTTGTATTTCACCTTCACCACTTTGCTGTCGCAGTAACATTGTCCTGAAATGATATCTCTCTCTCTCTCTCTCTCTCTCTCTCTCTCTCTCTCTATATATATATATAGTATGGGAGGAGGGTTAGGGTTTAGAAAAGAGCAACTAGAATAAAGTGTTAATTACTTGTTACTTTTGAATCATGGGATGAATGGAGTTTTATCGCAGTCTTAAGTTATTAATTTTTGGTTTTGTTTTCTTTTGTTTTGGGAGGATTTTAACGGCGGAACGTGGTTAAGTAGCGTAGTGGAAGAAAAGGGGCGGGAATACGCACACAATGACAATGACAATGGTTTATTGACATTCTGAGAAAGGCAACTAGAGAACTGGCGGGCGCTGTTCTAATGGGGTCATAGCCTCCGAATTCTCTTTGTGGGCGCCCACATTGGTGAGCGGATCAGCTGTGATCTCAGCGGAGCCGGTTCCTTCCATGTTCTCGACAAAGGAGGCAACGTTCTCGAGGATGATGCCCCGATCAAGTTGAAATCTTTTTGGACGCGTGGCTCCTGTTGTCTTTGGAAGAATCACTAACATCATTGTCGTTCGTTGTGGACGAGTGGGTGGGAGGGAGGGATAACATACATATCCTAGTCGGCTAAGTGGGGATATCTGTAAAGCTAGCTGGACGCTACCTAATTGACGTAGTAATTCAACCGACTCTTACTGTACGTACATACATCAACCCTACGGCATTTACAGCTTAGTAATTACAGTGAGTCTAAGTAAGTGGAACATTGAAAGGTTAGGGTTAGAAAGACGACAGCAATGTAAGGTGAATGCAATGGCAATGACATGGCATGGTATGGTTGGGGTCTTATTGGAGACACGGAGCAGCACAGTTGGATGGGAACACAATGGGAATCCAGTGGCAATTACTTACCAACCAAAGTGAATCAGCAAAGAAGAAGAAATCAAGTGAAATTGATGCGAAATAAAGGTGTGTATATATCTTTATCTATATAATGAATACAATTGAAAGTACACGCAAAAAAGAAATGTGAACAAGCTGCACTTTTTTTGTTCTCTGTTTTTGTTTTGTTGTCGTTTTTTGTTTTGTTTTACAAAAGTTGAAGTAATCTTTAACTTTGAACCAACCATTCAAATGAAGCTGAATTAGTGTAGCATGAACACTGTGAAATTGTAAAATGAAGACGTGAAGACTTTCGAAAATGCATTTGATATGTATCCTAAATATGTAGCTTACTTGCCATAAGTCCATTTGCAGGAACTTTGGAAACTTACTTACTTACTTGCTTGCTTACTTGCCATAAGTATATCTGAAGGAAGTTTGGAAAATGATCTGTTAAGAATTTGAAACCAACCTAAAACGATTGGATCCAGTTTCGATTTAAAAAGAACATTTTCTTGGTAGTTTAACTAGGATTTTGAAAGCAGAGTGTTTTTCCCTTTTGTTTTAGACGTTTTTGTAAAGTCGCTAAACAATAATTCTTCTAGTTACTAATAAAAAACATTAGTAAAATCGAGTAATTTCCCTTTGTTTTAGACATCTTTTAAGATCGGTAAACAGTAGTTCGTCTAGTTACGTATAAAGAAAACATTAATGAAATCGAGTTATTTCCCTTTGTTTTAGAACTCTGTCAAGATCGGTAACCAGTATTTCGTATAGTTACGAATAAAGAAAACATTAATGAAATCGATTTATTTTCTTTTTGTTTTGGATATCTTTTAAGATCGGTAAACAGTATTTCGTATAGTTACGTATAAAGAAAACATTAATGAAATCGATTGTTTCCCTTTGTTTTAGAACTCTTTCAAGATCGGTAACCAATATTTCGTATAGTTACGAATAAAGAAAACATTAATAACATCGATTTATTTCCTTTTATTTTAGACATCTTTTAAGATCGGTAATTACTAGTATAGTCACTAATAAATCAAACATGGTTGCGCTAAACAGTAATGCTTCGAGTCACTTTTAGTCCACGTGACGTCGGTTGGGTTTCAATAATCAAAACAAATATCACTGTAAAAGCTGACATGAGCGAAGGACTTTGAACACTGATCTGTTTAAGAACCTGAAACCTCTTACTCGAATGATTGGATTCAGTATGAAATCACGAGAACTACATCGTAACACACAGTGTTAACTATTCTGTACTTTCTGCACTTTCTCCCCCAGCGAGCGACAGTCGATTATTGAAAAGGGGGAGGCAACTGCTTTTTTATTCTTTCCTAGTATAATACAACCACTTCTGTTATATCTGTGTGATATATATATATATATATATATATATATATATATATATATATATATATATATATATATATATATGTATGTATTTTCTGACATATTACCCATAAAAACAAACACAGATGCATAAAACCCGCATTGGAGATCAATATACCACCCCCCTCCCTCTCTCTCTCTCTCTCTCTCTCTCTCTCTCTCTCTCTCTAGTTTCGGCTAATGAATTTTCAACCGGTGAATACCATAAAAAAATATCCACTAAATAAAACGCCTATGTAAACAAATAATTATTTATATATAACATTAAATATCATAGTGTTTTATTCCTTTTTAATTTGAATATGTACATTTAATTTCTTAAGAACTTTAAAAGATTTATTATCAAGTAATGTATGACTTTTTTTTTGTTGTTGTTAAAACCCGGGTTGAATTTAAGGCGACACACGTTTGCCGGTGAAATCTCGATTTATTTGATCTGAAATTTGCAAATGCTCAAATAAATACAACATTTTGAAGAAAAACTATTTCTTGTGGCAACTGTTGACATGATTTGCCAACTTTCTCCGAGTGCGATAATTTACAGTTTCAAAAATCGACCTGCCCCTAATGTTTAAATAAATATATATATATATACACAGGGTTTACACGGGTAAACACACAGATGCATAAAACCCACATTAGAGATCAATATACCCCCCCCCCCACCACCCTCTCTCTCTCTCTCTCTAGTTTCGGCTAGGGGCAAAGTGTAGTATCGGTTTGTGATACTACTCTTCATCTTTTCTGTCCTCGATTAGGGGAATGCGAAATCCGTCGAGACTAAGGCAATGTTCATTTGTCCACCTTAAAGACCTACTTGCCCTCGTGGGGAGGCAAATAAACAGGAACATAAAATTATTTCATCGTCTGTGGGGGACTTGTCCAGATTAGGACCCACGTCGGCACTTTTCGAATGTTTACATAAAGTGCCAATTCGATTTTAGCTTGGGTCCTAATCTGGATAAGTCCCCCATTTTGTTAAATATTAATTGTTTTTTGAAAATCTTTTTTGTTTTGTATTTCAAAATTGCAATGTTAATAATTAAAATAAAAAAAAAATTGTATAAATTGCTATTTTTTCAAATGTTGTAATCATTGTAATAAAATGTTCAATAAATACTATATATGTCAGAGTGAGAGAGTGAGAGAGAGAGAAGGGGAAGAGACTAGCTGTATCTACCTGCCCTTACCCAGGTTGGAGGGGGTCTTTTTAGAGACAAATATGTATCCTACATATGTAGCTTACTTGCCATAAGTATAGCATGTTAAGGAACTTTGGAAGGTTGCTTACTTGCCATAAGTATATCTGAAGGAACTTTGGAAAATGATCTGTTAAGAATTTGAAACCTAAAACGATTGGATTCAGTTTTGATTTAAAAAGATTTCTTTTTTTTATAAATTACTTGTATTTGAAATAGGATTTTGAAAGTTGAATTTAATGTATTGTGTGCCATTCTTTGTTCATTCTAATTGCTATAAACAAAAAACAAAAAACATAACTCATTTTGTTATGGTAATGTTTAAATCTCGATTTGTCAATTTTTAGCATTCCAAACTTTTAAAACATAAGGATTTGCTCAAAAATTTAAAGCCAATAATGACTTTCTATTCAACAGTTTAAAGGTTTTAGGTTGCAAATTCCTAACAGTTTAAATGCTTCCAAATACCTTTCACATTTTTAAGGGTCACAAAGTAATTTATTCTTTTCTATTTAACTATTAAGGAAAGATTAAAATGGCTGACTTGTTTATGAAGAATGTACGCTTAAATGTGTGTAATAAATCTATTTCTACAAACCTGTTTCTGCATTTTTGAGATGAGGATTGATCATTTCTCACCTTTCGGGCCTTCTTCTTCTTTCAGGTGGATATTTACCAACTCGGGAATCTGGACTGGATTTCCAATGGCGGAACAAACACTTGAATCCACGAGGAGGGAAGAAGCATTATACACAAAGGTGAGGAGGAGGAGACGTGTTGTCGCCGCCGCCTACTACTACTAAATAAACGTAAGGCTATAGAACACCGGAAAGCTGTAATAATACGTGGAGATACCGAAAAGTCGGCTATGGCTGACCACATATGGGACAAAGTATATATATATATATATATATATATATATATATATATTGAAACAAACAAAAAACAAGAAAAGACAATCATTTGATTTTAAAGAGATTCCTTTTAAGAACCTTTGTTTTATTAGTTCAAATTCTCAAATCCCCCCCCCCCCCCCCCTGGAAAACAAACCCCGAATTTGTCTTTTTTTTGCGTTTCTCTCGCAATATTCATACGGATATCATGAAAATGTCTGTTTGAAAATAGTTCTTCTTTTTTTGTCTTTCTTATGCATCATCCTAGTTGACTGAGAGCAGCTTGTAATGTCCTTTACTCGTAGCTTGGTAGGTATTTTGCTGGAAAAAAAACAACAAACAAAAAAAGAAACAATTAGTCATGATCACAATTAATAGTATAACGTGTCTAATAATCAGTGAACGACAACTATTATTAAGCTTATAATTTGGTACTAACTCTTATTCAATAGCCTCACAATTATCTTCTTTGAATTAGTTTTGATTTCCTTGAGATATCTCTAGTTATATTTGTATGTATAGGATTCGCTCGTAAACTAATTAACAAATCATTATGAATTTCGGACCACAGCTGTTAGGCATAAGAGTTGGTAATCTGGGCTATATTTAGTTTAATTTAGTTTTCTAAAATGTTCACTATTGCTATTAGGCATCAATCAATAAGTATTGGCCCAATTTCAGTTTCTTTGAGGTATTTTAATGATTCTTAGGGGGGTATAAAATGGGCACAACGTCGTCGTCCGATTTGAAAATTCAAATATATCAGATTTGTATTAAATTTGATCCATAGTCATTAGGCCAACCCCTGATCTTCATAAATGATCTCCCAAACCACATGCTAAGATCATAACGCTATAGATTGGGACAACATTTTGATTTGAAAACATAACTCAATCCCAGCAGTTAGTTGTATTTTAGTCTCTATATTGCGTGATTAAAATATATATGAGGAAATTCTTAGAGAAACAAACGTTTATTAACCAAGATTTTGAATACATTCTCTTACTCACCGATAATAACCGGTGTTGTTCCCTGGAGTCTGAGTGAGAATAAGTCTTCCCCGATTTCCAGTACACTTAACCTCTTTCGATAACTATTGCACATGGTTTTGCGTTATCGTAACAGTCGCTTACCATTGAATTTGAATAAGTAAATAGGTAAATATTTGAAGATATTAAGAACTTGAATTTAAAAAAATTACTATATCTTAAAATAAGTCTAAATTCTCTTTCTCGTCGGCCCGGCTCGCAGGTGTCAAAATCATCCGATATTTCAACTTTCTTTCCAAACAAAACAAACTTTCATATTTGCACTAATGTGACTGTAATAAAAACGTTAACGCCGCCGCCGACTGTCGTTTCAGTGGATACCAAGCCGGGAGGTCGAGATGGGGGACGGAACGAATAAATAAAACATAAGATTTTGTCTTGTTAAAGATTAAAATGAAGAAATAAAAACTTTACATTTTCGGAGGAGGATAGGATTATTATTTTTTTTTTTTTTACGGCATATCAACAACTTATGTTGGGTTCGGCTGTTTTGTGGCATATCAACCGTTTTCCTGTTATTTAACGCCGAATCTGGTCATTTTAGTAAAACTTTTCATTGCTTCAAGTTCTTTATATGTTTAAATATTTATTCTTGGTGTTCGGCGTTAGGGTTATTTTTGTTTTACAGCATATCAACCTCTTTCGGTTTATTTAATCGCGAATCGGGACAATTAGTTCAAACGTCAAAATGCTTAACGTTCGTTATATGTTTAAGTATTCATTCATGGGTGTCAGTTTGGTCGTTTTGCAAGAGAACATTGATGTATTTGCAAAACGATTAAGGAAAAAACAAAAACATCAATATTTGCTGCATTTTAAAGTTGGTTTTCTTGTGAAAGAAAGTTGAAATATAGAATGATTTTGACAACTGCGAGCCGGGCCGACGAGAAAGAGAATGTATACTTATTTTAAGATATAGTTTGTTTGTTTGTTTTTTTCATTCAAGTTCTTACTATCTTCAAATATTTACCTATGTGGTTTTGTTTGGTTTTACGGCATATCAATCCTTTTCGGGTTATTTAATGCCGAATCCAGTCATTTTTGTAAACGTTTTTATTCAAATTACATGGTAAGCGGCTGTTGCGATAACCCAAAACCATTTGCCATAGTTATCGAAAGAGGTTAAGAGTACTAGAAATCGCGGGGGACTTATTCTCACTCAGACTCAAGGGAACAACACCGGTTATTATCGGTGAGTAATAATCGATGATAACCTGTGTGAGAGCTAGCAAGTTGATACTACTACTACTACTACTACTAATTTTAATAATAATAATAATAATAAGATGAATAAGAAGAAGAAGTGGAAGAAGAAGAAGAAGATGTTAAATGTTACGATTGGCGACATAAATTATTTTAAAAGAAATTCCGTTCGTAAATTCGTCAAAAACAATTTATTTTGCTTTAGCTACTCATTTGTGACTTATTTCCGGTGAAAAATTAATATTTAATATAGAATATAAGTATTTTAAATTACCGTAAACATCGCCTTTGAGGAATCTTGTTTAGTCACTTGTTTACGTTAGGTACCTTACTTCCTGTGACTTAACAAGATGGCTAATAATTGAGTACGCTGTCCTGCGTGCGATTATGTGTGTATAAATGGGATAGGCATGAAGATTCCTGTGACTTAACAAGATGGCTAATAATTGAGTACGCTGTCCTGCGTGCGATTATGTGTGTATAAATGGGATAGGCATGAAGATATGTATGTATATTAGCGTGCCTGTTTTGTTCGTGAGAAAGTATGTACGTTCGAGAGTGTTCGGTTAGCAGTGCGTATATACGGACGTGGTGTTTAGTAGTCCGTTGAAAATCTCTTGTTGTTGCGTCTGTTGAGGGTCTTGTGGCCAGGGGGGGGGGGGGGGCTACAGTTAGCTTTTAAGTGCGAATCCAGGTGCGTTTTCTGTGTAAGAAAGCAGAGAGAGAGAGAGAGAGAGAGAGAGAGAGAGAGAGAGAGAGAGAGAGAGAGAGAGAGAGAGAGAGAGAGAGAGAGAGATCAATTTGGGGATTTATTTATATTCAGCTGGCTTTACAAACTCACTTTTTTATTATTCAAACAATTTAACACATTCTCAATGGATGAGATAATAGGTCACATTATTTGATTTCTTTTCTTTAACTGAAATTCTTGCGATTGTGCCGCATAGTTAACGAATATAACTGTTACCAAATGCAAGAAAATTGATATTTCTATATGGTTTTCACGTATGTTTACTGATTGTAAGATGTATTATCTATGCGTTTGTTAGCGTCACTTTTACTTAGCAAAGGCAGCGTGCTTTTAATGATGGGCGACAATTTTGCCGGGATTTTCTCGCGTATTTCAGCCTTAAAAGATAATAATGAAAAAAGTTCAACTTAATTCGATTGGCAATCACCCTCAGCCTTAGGCTGACGGTTTTGACTATCCCCATTGAAATGTTTTTTTACTATCTTGAAAGATGCGACCAAATCCCTGCTAATATATCTATTTCCCCTATTCAGAGTTCTCATTTCCGGTGTTTTTATTTAACAGAAAGATAGCATTTTAATTTTTAAAAGGAAGTTAGTAATTATTATCTTAGGCCCCTATTTGTACATCACCTAGTAAACATTTTGAATACATTCTCTTACTCACCGATAATAACCGGTGTTGTTCCCTGGAGTCTGAGTGAGAATAAGTCTTCCCCGATTTCCAGTACACTTAACCTCTTTCGATAACTATTGCAAATGGTTTTGCGTTATCGTAACAGTCGCTTACCATTGAATTTGAATAAGTAAATAGGTAAATATTTCAAGATATTAAGAACTTGAATAAAAAAAATTACTATATCTTAAAATAAGTATAAATTCTCTTTCTCGTCGGCCCGGCTCGCAGGTGTCAAAATCATTCTATATTTCAAATTTCATAAATATCTAAGTGATAATAGAAAGGCCATTTATAACTACAGAGGAAACCAATAAATGTTACCAAAGGCAAGTTAAGTTACTGTTCTGTATTTGTGTTTTTACTTATTTTAAAAAACTTGTCTGTTAAAAAAAAACCGGGTTAGACAAAAAAACACAGTTCGGTTCAAATTCTGTAGAAGTAAATTTTTTTCGATTATACTACATGATAGTAATAATAGAAAAGCCATTTATATATATATATATATATAAATGGCTTTTCTATTATTACTATATTATTATATATATATATATATATGAATATATATTTATTTATATATATATATGAATATATATTTATTTATATATATATATGAATATTTATTTATATATATATAACGTGTACACGCACACATTCCCCCCCCCCCCTATCTACTTTAAAGAACTTTATGTATACATATATGTATACATAAAGAGCCTATAGATTTTACTCGATGTGAAACATCGTGAAACTGTTAACACTATATTTCATATATATTCCGGGAGGGAAACTATAATAAATTATTAAACGCACGCACGCATAAATTCACACACTAGAGATGAACGTGTACATGCACACATTCCCCCCCCCCCTATCTACTTTAAAGAACTTTATGTATACATATATGTATACATAAAGAGCCTAACAGATTTTACTCGATGTGAAACCTCCTCGTGAAACTGTTAACACTATATTTCCGATATTGTGAACGATCGAATAGAGATGAACGTGTACACACACACGTTTAAAGAACTACTTGGGTCGTCTAAGTCTCCCCCCCCCCCCCTC
>OY744534.1:1857577-1870077 GCA_963556195.1 Sepiola atlantica | reverse complement strand
TATATATATATATTTTTTGTTGGCTTGTTTCAGAATTTAGAGTGGGGATCAGTTTCATATATAAATTTAATGTAAAATGATCCCCTCATTTTCGGCCATTCTTTTTCTTGCGTTTCTTTGTGGAGAGGAGTCTACTCATGTGTGGTTTTGGGACCCTGCCACTCGGACTACACTCCCCCCCCCCCCCCCAATAAACTAAACAAGTCAATTTGATTTGTTTCCAAAAGAACAGTAAATATTTTTTTTTAAATACTAATTTTCCGGTACCGACTTCTTCTTACTTTGTGCCATTTTTCTTATTCATTCAATTGTTAAAGTTACTCTCTATTATTTAAATGTCATTTGTCAGTCTGTCTGTCTGTGTGCGTGCGCGCGTGTGTGTGTGCGTGTCCAGCTAAAAGTCAGAAACTACACAAGACGAGAAATGGGAGTGTAGAGAAAGATAGAGGTTTTAAAAGAAAGATGGGTGCATCTACAGAATTTGAACCGAACTAATCGACTTTTGCTGAACTAAACCTAAGTTTAGGGTTAGGGTAAAAAAAAAAAACAGTTCGGTTAACATTCTGTAGAATTACCGAAGATGTCACTTTTTAACTCTATTTTGTTGTCCATACCTCCGGGCAACGCCGGGTAGCCATGCTACTTTACAGTGATTCCTATATTTCCTTTAAAAGGGGCCGCGGTCATAAAACCTTTTCCCCGTCGCCATATTATTTTCTGAAGTCGGATTTAAAAAAGAATCCAAGAAACACATTTCCGCTGACAACCGTTTGATCTCATCTCTTCCTTTGACGCTTCCGCCAGACAGATGGCGGCGTCAGCGATGAATTTCGGCCTTGATTTGACGTGGCAAAAGTGACACACGTGTGTGAATTTAGCACTTAACTTTTTTTTAAAACCTTCATGTTAGAAAATGAATGTTTTTGGTTTAGAGCACAATTAAACCAAAATACTTGGCCGTATTTGATTTAGACCAATATATATTATAATCTGAATTATTTTATTTATTACGAATATATATATATCTATTATATTATTATAGGTTTGATGTGTGTTTATTTACTTTATTATTTATTACGAAACATAGTTTATGATATGGAGACAATGGACAAAACCTGTAAGGAAATTAGTTGACAAATGTCTAGCTTTTTTCTTTTTCGAGTAAATACTGCCCCCTCTTTCTCTCTCTCTCTCTCTCTCTGTTCTTTATTGTAATGTAATTGCTTACATTTCGACTACGTTTTAGTTGAGAAATGGTGGCCTATTTTCACACCATAAGCACTTTTGAAATGGTTACACAATTACTAGCTACGTACGTGATTTCGGCACATTACTGATTTCGATTGAATTTGAACGTATTCCATCTGTTTTAGACACCACTCATTTACTTTTGTTTTTTGTTTTCAGTTTACATAGAGTTACGAATTTGAAACGGTCGGCGCGGAGAGACAGCCAGCCAGCCAGCCAGCCAGCCACTAACTAACTAACTAATTCGACGTGGATGCAAAACCAAATACATAAAGGATTTTCTCGGTAAGTAAGTTATGTTTACTACAAAAGCTGGTTTTACTATAGGAATTTCTCTTGAACTACGTCTGTTTTCTGGATATCACAAGTCGATGCAGAACTTGTTCGTGGTCACTTGTTTGTGAACTATTTGACTAGCAGACAATATCATTTGTTGTTGTTGTTGTTGTCTTTTGCAGTCTGGAACTGTTTAACAAGACGACCCACCACGACGACGACGACGACGGCGGCCTTTGACGACGAAGACGACGACGTTTGAATCAAGTTTCCAGCTGAATCAAGTTTCCAGTTGTTCTGAACATCAACATACACATATACGTAACTTTGTACCAAGTTTCTGTTGAAAACATTTTGTTTTGTTTTGTTTTGATTTTGTTTTGTTGTCGATTTGTCTGTTAAAGTGGTGCAGTGGTCTTTCCCCCCCAAAATTGTATTTTGAAGACATTGGTATCGACAATTTGTCAAATTTAAACATTAAAGAAAGCAAGAAAGAAAGAAAGAAAGAAAGAAAGAAAGAAAGAAAGAAAGAACAGTTTGTGGGGTGGGGGTTGATTCTTTGATGGTAGCTAATATGTCATTTGTTCACGAAGGCATTGAGAATGGTTGTCGATCACTACCCATCCTGATCAATCAACAGTAACAGAAGATGGTTTCAACCGAAACCAGATAGGATGGTGTCGCTTGCATTGTTGTTTGTGACAAGGATTGGGACCAGTTTGTGACCTGAGGAGGAGGAGGAGGACTGAAAACAACGGACGAACACAATCCATCCAAATGAGACGCCGCCCAAAGAATTGAAGAAAGATGGCTGACACGAAGCAGACTTTATGGATGGATGGATGGATGGATGGCATCATAGTCGAAGAAGCAGACATCCGATAGGAGGAGGAGGAGTAGGAGGAGGTAAGAGTGTTCTTTAATTCCCCAGCCATGTCGTTTTGCATTGCACCCTCACCTTTTGCTGCTGTCGCAGTAACATTGTCCTGATTATTATAGTTTCAAGTTGACGTGGGAGAATTGAGAGGGTACTCTCTTTCTATATAGATAGATAGATAGATAGATAGATAGATAGATAGATGTAATGGTGTCGACTCGCTTACTTGTGATTTTGAAGATTGAATGAGACACTTGAATGATTCGAGTATAATAACGGGAATCTAATGTATTTGATTTGAAGGCTGGCTGTCTTTAGGATGGAAGGAAGGACTGAATTTTAACGGCGGAACGTGGTTAAGTAGCGTAGTGGAAGAAAAGGGAAGGGAATACGCACACACAATGACAATGACAATGGTTTATTGACTTTCTGAGAAAGGCAACTAGAGAACTGGCGGGCGCTGTTCTAATGGGGTCATAGCCTCCGAATTCTCTTTGTGGGCGCCCACATTGGTGAGCGGATCAGCTGTGATCTCAGCGGAGCCGGTTCCTTCCATGTTCTCGACAAAGGAGGCAACGTTCTCGAGGATGATGCCCCGATCAAGTTGAAATCTTTTTGGACGCGTGGCTTCTGTTGTCTTTGGAAGAATCACTAACATCATTGTCGTTCGTTGTGGACGAGTGGGTGGGATAACATACATATCCTAGTCGATTGTTTGTTTGTTTGTTTGTTTGTTTGTTTGCTTGTTTGTTTGACATAGTTAGTTTGTAGAAATGCAGCTGTTAATATTAATATTAATGTCGTCTTGCAGCACGGGAGTTTATGCCAAATGATAGTTACTTATCGATCGGGGGGGCATATAATGGAAATGTAGGTTATCAAACTGTCTACAAAGAGCAGTGAGTCAGTGAGTCAGTCATTAATCTTTTAGCGGGCACATGTTTCGAACGGTAATGGGGGCAAAAGATCTTATTTCTCGAAAAGATTAACAAGGGTGGCTTAAGTAAGTAACGTGGTTAGGAATTCTATTAACTTGTTACTAGAATAATAATTCATGTCGTCATTAGCAATCTTGGCTCTCTTCCTCCTCCTCGATTGGCTAAGATTGGCTAGGAATCATTGTAGAAAGCTACCTAATTGACGTAGCAACTCAACTGACTCTTACTGTGTGTACATCCACCCTACGGCATTTACAGCTTAGACACTGTAATTACTAAGTAAGTAAGTAAGTAAGTAAGTAAGAACATTGAAAGGACTGTTAGAAAGACGACAGCGGTGTCTGGTGAACGCAATGCAATGGCAATGGCCTGGTTTGGGGTCTTATTGGAGACTCCTCGCCGCTCCTTGGGAAGCAGTACGAAGCAGTAGCAGTAATTGGATGGGAATCCAGTGGCAATTACTTACCAACCAAAAGTAAACAGTGATTGAAGAAAAGCCCCGAAACGAAGAAATGAAATCGAAACGAAACGAAACGAAACGAAACGAAACGAAACGAAACGAAACGAAACGAAACGAAACGAAACGAAACGAAACGAAACGAAACGAAAAACGTCTTTCTGTTCTATGAGGTTGCCTTCCTTTGGATGCAAGTTGTTTCGTGTAGTTCAGCGACGTCCCTGATAGTAGTTGTCTAGATTCATTGCTTTGTTGGATTGTAAATGATCGCATGTTTTGTTAATAATATTATTAGTAGTAGCAGTAGCAGTAGCAGTAGCAGTAGCAGTAGCAGTAGTAATTAGGTACGTGCAAATCAATGGCCGATTCCCAAAAATGAAAAAACATTTTGACCCCCCCTTCACTTAAAAATACACTAAAATTCAGGAAATCAACCAATTTTACTGAAATTTTCAATATGTATTAATCAACAATCACGGAATATGATGAAACCATTTTTTTTTTTTTTTTTTTTTAAATCTTAGTGAAAATGTATTATTTTTTGAAAAGAAAATACACCTTTACTAAAGTTATATTTTTATATATTAATAAATAAAAATGCATAATTTTTTAAATGTTACTTATGTAAATAGAGGATCGTAGATGTTAACAAATAAACATTTTCTTCAAAATATTTCATGTATATTACGAAAAAGGCCAGTAAATACCGTGTTAATAAAATCACTATAACTCGATGAAAAATGAATTCTTTGAATTAGCGATATTATTATTGAATAAAGCATTGTTTAATCAATATTTTCACCAAAAAATAATATAATTGCATGCGATTTTAATGATTAAAGTTTTTGGAAAAATAAAAAATGCGACGTAATTATATTTCCCTTTCATAGAGAAACGAGTCATCATCATCGCAAGAATTTCTTGTTTATAATCTTGAAAATAAACCAAACATTTACACATTTGTGACTCAGTAAGTTAACGAAAAAAAGAAGAATTTAAAAAATTGAATAATTTCTACTAACGATCGATTCGCAAGGCTATGTAATAAACAGGCGCAATTAAAGCTCCCACCACTCCCACTTAATTTTCATCAATTCTGTTAATTTCACAATTCATTGGAAAGATAAAACGTAAGTTTTTCTTTGTTTTTTTTCATTAATAAATATTCTTTAAAAAGTTTAAAATTTATTAATAAATAAATAGTTCAAATATGACATTTTCTTTAAAATTGAATTTTATTTATTTAATTATTAACAAAAAAGTAAAACGTTAACAATAATTTGTTAATGTTTTAATTTTTTTCAATGAATATTTATTGACTTTTTCACACTGAAAATTAAATACTATTTTAGCTTAAAATAAAAAAGTACCCCTTAAGTTTTATTTTTAAAGAATTAATGTATTTTAAAATTAAATGAATTCTATAAAACTAAATCGAGTAATGTAATTGTTCAAGTTTTTAATCAATCATCATGTAAAAATAATTGATCAAATTGAAGGATTTCGTAACGTTAACGTAAAACTAATTTTAACATTTGAAAGAAAGTTATTTCAAATTCTAAGGAAATCATTGGTAAACAATTTCTTTAGCTTTTTTTTTTTACAGATATGCACCATTATTACTTTTTAAACATTCCCGTAAATTATTTTGCAAAACATTTGTAATAAAACCATTTGGGTATCTTTCAGAATGATCAGTACAGTCGCGGACGGGGTCCAAAAAACTAACGAGAACGGTTTAACCTACGTCGAGAAGAGATATTTGTCTACTTACCTATGATATTTGTTTGTATTTTTACGTACTATAAATGGGGTTTTATTAGATGTAAAAAAAATTTCTTGTTCATTTTTTACTCGTTTTTTTTAGACAATATGGCGCCATTTTTTTTTTTTGTTGTTTTTTTTTTTGCAAGTTCGCGTGATAAAACTATTGATTTCTACTAAATAGCAGTTGGAACGGTTTAAAAATACAAACAAATATCACAGGTCAGTTTTCAATTAACTTTTATCGACGACAGTTCAGTTACTTTTATTTGTTGTATATTTGGTTTTTTGAGCGTTTTCAGCGTACTGATCAGTCTGAAAGATACCCAATCATTTTAACCCCACTCTTCAGTTTTAAAAAAAAGTTGTTTTTTGTTTTTTAAGTTATAACATTAAATATAAATCTTTGTAGATAAAATAATTAAAATCTTAATTCTGTAAATTCGAAAATATTATAATTAAATAAGATTTTCTTTTTTGTTTTCATTACCGAAAAATTAAATTAATTAACTTTCTTATTACATTTTCTTGTAATTTTGAGATGTCTATGCTATCATATATCCAGGCAGGAGCAGTATCCTATAGTTCCGAATTCTCAGCCAGTTTTAGTTGGGCACATAGTAAAGAAATTTCTCGATAAGGATTTTTCACAGAATAGAATACAAGAATGGGCTACTGTGGAAAACAGACGAAATGGTTACCCACCACTAACCAGTTCTATGATTTGTAAATTGAAAGTATTTTTCAAGAAAAGGCCTACATAAAAATAAGGGAAAATTATTAAAAAACCTTCTGTTCAAAAAAATAAATTCGTGTCTTCCATACTTGTCAATTTAATGTAGACATATTTTTCGTAACTTTAAAAAATAAAGAAATTAAGTTCTAATCATTGTTCAATTTCTATAAAGCATAACTTCCATATAAATTTTTTGTTAAATAAAAATAAATATTACTGCAGTTCAGGGCTTCCATGCTTTCAGATTTGGTCGCCAAATTTTGTTTACACTTACATAAAACAACAAAATGCGCTCGTGATGTTTCTTTTATTTTTTGATTTTGGATAATTCGGCAAGTTTTAGTAGAAAAATGAAGGTCAATTTTTTTTTTAATTCACTCTCTTAAGACTAAATTTAATAATTTTCTTTTAAATAGTTCCCAAAAATTGATATTTATCTTTCCAACGAATTTAAAACGTGTTTTATCGAATGTGCAGTTTTTATCCATTTTTAACGTTTATAGGGGTTTTTGACAACATTTTTAATTCTAATTTGTTTTTCAAACGTAAATATACATTTGTTTCCTTTTATATAATAACATTAGGCTTTTATCTTTCAAACACAATCAAAAGTTAAACGAAAACTGCTTTAAAAAAATTAAGAAAAGACACTTTTAAGAACGAGGGTCAGTGCAAGCGGCCATTTTTATTGCACGTACCTAGTAGTAATAATAATAATAATTTCAAAGATTCTCTAAAACATTTAAGCTTCGAAATGATTAGTTTTCAAATCTGAATCAGTTCCGGTCGATAATTTCCATGGTCGGCTCCGGTCTTTTCTTGAAGATGATAGGTGTGTCACTTGTCCCTGTTTCCATTGAATGGGTAGCATGCAAGAAGACTCTATCGATCGATGGATCGATCGATTTGGTGTAATAAGAGGCGGCTTGATGACGTAAGCTGAGATCTCTTTCCAAACTCACTCTCGGATGATGTCCATCCAGGATGTCGTGGGGATTTGTTAATCTGAATTTTCTCCAGCTGTTTCTCAATAGCATCATCGTCTGTGACGCTAATATTTGCCAGTTCTACATGTCCACATCTATGATCCAGCTTAGGTATGTTGTCGACATTTTCACGAGTAAAAACACTAGCCAAAAAAGTCGTCAGCATCATTATCTCTAAGATCACAGTTGTCTTCTTCGATTTGGTGTATTTCCAAAATGTTTCAGGGTTCACTTTCACATCATATGTATATATGCAAGAGGAGATTCTTCAAACGTCTTCCTCAATTTTCTTGTCTACAGTCCTTAAGCCAATTCTAACTTCGCAATACTATCTTTTTCCCCATTCAATTTTGTTCTCAGCGGCGGCAGCAGCAGGTACTGTTCCTCTCTTTGCATTCTAGTCAGATCAGGTCCAATGAACACGTTTTCGATCGATCGATCGATCGATCGATCGAACGAACGAACTCTCCAATGTCTTTCAGTTTCTTGCTACTCTTCAGGATTCCAATACTGTTCACACTCACTTTGAGAATGTCTTCTCTATTTCTGTTTGTTATTCTTCTTCTTCTTCTTCTTCTGCTTTCTCTACAATTTCAATCGCAGTCATTACTTTCTCAACTGATGCCTTGTCATCTTCTATCTTGTCTTTCTTTTTGGATTCAGGCAGATTCAGTATGACAATATTCTTCTTCGCTCTGGTGCTCTGCTATTGCTTCCCTAACCCTAACACCACAACACAACACAACACAACACAACACAACACAACACAACACAACACAACACAACACAACACAACACAACACAACACAACACAACACAACTCCCTTTTGGCTTTGCACCTCCTTTATCTTCCAAGATCCACTTTAGGTAGGCAGGCGAGTGTCCAGTTCTTTCTGCCTTACCTACCTACCTACGTCTCAGCTGTTCCTCAATATTAACTTTAGTTACCTGGCCTAATTGATTGAATATTATTAGTAGTAAACACACACTCTGTATGGAACGAGATAACTTGTAAACTAATTTCATGTTGCTGTTTTTGGCGACCGTGAACCAGGTTTCTGGCAAAGAATACTAGAATGAAGAAAAGAAAACTTCCTAACACCTCAGTTCCTATTTTGAAACTGCTGGTTATTTCGGTGAAATCTCTAAATGAATGAATGAATGAATGAATGAATAAATGCGATTTTTATTGTTTTTTCGGCTCCATTTCTCGACACTTTGAAGCTATTTCATTATTTAGCTATTGTAAATTACATGGGAAAAACACCATACCACTAAATCCAATTGTTTGGAAAGAAACCAAGTAAAGTAATAATAAGTAGATCTCTCTCGAAAATAGGGGTCGATTTGAATATTAACTCACTCCGCTCCCTCCCACCCCCTTTTTGCAGGCGATTACGCACGGAAAACATAGTTTAGAATTTTGAGTGATGGATCAGTTTCTTCTTCTTCTTCTTCTTCTTCGTATATATTGAACCTAAACAGTACGTTATTCTGTTATGCTATATTTTGGGGGGGTTTTTTCTTCGTATTTTTGGTTTTTTTCCTTCTTATATAGGCTTTGATTTATAGAGGGGCTACTATGATTTTTTTTTTTGCATTTTTTGGGCTCAAATACTTAAAAAAAAAAAAAAAAAAAAAAAAAAAAAAAAAAGAGTCCATAGACGTAAATATACCATCCAAGTAACCTAGTTTTAATTTTGAGTAGGTATAAATATAAATGCCCTTTGTAATATGGCAACTTAGGTTATGCTGTTTTCTTTCTTTCTTTTTTTTCTTCTTATAAACGCCATTATCCTGCTAGGGGTAGCCCCTATGATTTTTAATTTTTTTTTTCTTTTTTTAGGGCTCAAATACTTAAAAAAAAAAAAGAGTCCCTATACCTAATATGCCATTCAAGTAACCTAGTTTTAATTTTGAGTAGGTATAAATGTCTTTTGTAATATGGTAACTTAGGTTTTTTCTTCTTTTTTTTTCTCCTTATAAAAAGGCATTATCCTGCTAGGGTTTGATTTATAGAAGGGGCTACTATGATTTTTTTTTTCCAATTTTTGGGCTCAAATACTTAAAAAAAAAAAAAAAAAAAAAAAAAAAAAAAAAAAAGAGTCCATATAGACGTAAATATACCATCCAAGTAACCTAGTTTTAATTTTGAGTCTCGAAAGCGAACCAAAAAACAGTAGGAATAAATGCCGTATTAACCCCTGTTGGTAATATCGCTGATTTACGCCAATATTATTGTGCCTCTTTTTTTTCAAAACCAAAAAACTCTGAACTCGTGATTCGTTTGGAAACAAAACTTGTTAATAACGTTTGACGATGTCTGAAGTTTGTTTTTGCAGGTGAATTTGCAAATCGGCGCCGGTGAAGAAAAAAGCTGCAAATCGAACGACCGTAAAGTATGGCTAAGAAAACGAAACTAAAGAACGAGTATTAATTTGATGGGGTTGTTTGGTTTTTTTTTTTCTTACGTAAACATTTGATAATATCCAATCCAATAGATTTTGGTAGTATCTCTTTCGAATGTTTAGCGTTTCCCCCCCACCCCACCGCACCGCACCCCACCGCACCCCTTGGAGATCACTCGTGTGTGTGTGTGTGTGTGTGTGTGTGTTCGTGCTGGCTACTAATTTGTTTGTAATTGTTTTTCAAAAATGTACGCTTTTTCTGTTTGCAAAAAACTAGTACTAGATTTTCAGTCAGATGTCAAAGTTAATAACGGTCTGATTTTATTACGTGATCGTCGAGGAAAAAATGTGCAAAATTTGACTGAAATCGGTTGATTTTCGTAATTTTGGTGACTACTTTTTCAGTGTACTACTACTACTACGAAGCACGCACGCACGCACGCACGCAGCTGACGAGTGAATTCCAAGGGAGCTAACCTCGAGTAACCTGGAGTTGCTTCCCGTTGTTCCACTGCACGCACGCTTTTGAGGGTGGTTTTTTTTTTTCTCTTTCCGTTTTCTCTGTTTATAAACGGGTTTTATTTTGTTGGAAATTTCGTATTTCATTAATTTCTGTCAATAATAAACGCCATCTAAAGTTCATTTTCATAAACTAGAGATGTCATCAAATCTTTGCAACGCAATTTGTGTTCGGTTTATGTTTGTCGTAGATTGTCGGTTGAGTTTTCATCTAGTCAATTAATCAGTCGGGCTTTTTTTTTTTCCGAATCGAATGTTTCACATTTGTTGAAATGATTAATTGTCGGTACGAAACAAAAAGGCAGACGCACAATAATCGTTAGGTGGAAGTACAGAATAGTTAACAAATCCATTTTCATTGTGCATGTTAAGAATGTGCAACCAAAAAACAAGAACAAAAAAGAAAGAAGAGAACAAAAAAGAAAGAAGAGAAAAACAAACAACAACGGTGGTACTTACTGCTCAGCGGTTGGTCGGTCGGTCGGTTGGTTGGGGGATACGTAGGCACACACACCTGAGGAGAGGAGAGGAGAGGAGAGGAGAGGAGAGGAGAGGAGAGGAGAGGAGAGGAGTTACAAAGAAGGACTGACTTTTCTAGTCGGGAAGGAGTGGGGAATAGTGGGAGTAATCTCACCTATAAATACGGGTGCAATTCTCCGGTTGTTGTTGTTAACGACCATTACCGTTCGAGTTTTGCTCGACACCAGACACACCCGGTTGGCGTGGCTCGCTTAAAGACAAAGACAACTCTTTTCGGCAACCCCAGCAGCAGCATCTGCATCATTCCTTCCTTGCTTCCTTCCTTCCGGGTACCTACCGCCTCTGGATATTTCTTGCCATCAAGAATGACTTCGTAAATAAGTAAGTTATTTTACCACGTAAACTTGCAGTATTAGAAGCTAACATCAAATCGGTACCGTCGGTTTTTAATCGATTGATTTCGTCTGGATGTGAAACCGACGGCACCGATGTGTCGATATTCTGTAATAATTGTAGTTTGACAGTTTTTAGATAGCATTTTCAAGTTGAATTTCATTTTGCATAGTATATCGTGTTTATGAAATTGTTTGGTGAAGCTATTTGAATACTATATTGTCTGTTTTGATGCTGTCTTTTTTTTGTTGTTGTTGTTTTCTTTTCTTTTCTTTTCTTTTCTTTTCTTTTGTTTCTGTCCGTGTTTGATCGTTGAATGAAACGGTCGGTCAATTTTCTATTCTAGTTTTGCTGGTTTTCACCAATGCATACTCTCCGACGTTGGAGTTGGTTGTACTTTTTACTGTTTTCGTAACTTGTGATGTGATTTGATTGGGATGCCTTCTCTTTCAGAAAGGTCTTAGGGGTTAGTCTATTAGGGGTTTAATGAAGCGATTTTTGGATGGAATTCGTCGCCGCTGCTCCAGACACGGCATGAAGTCAATTAGTATCGGGTTCTAATGAAAAAGCACTAAATTTTAGATGGATGGATGGATGGATGGATGGACGGATGGATGGATAGATTCCGATTCGGAAAACAGCAATTGTTTCTCCTTTGTCTGTTATATCTTTCCTTTGTGGAATGTGAGGAGTAAGTAGGGGGCGGGAGTAGTGAGTTACGAGAATCTTCAAAGTAAACTCTTATTATTATTATTATTATTGCTAATCGATCGAGGTTTCACTATCAGGGAATGATGACGGGCTGCTCATGCCTTTTTTTAAAAGGAGAGTATCGCCCAGTTCACTGACCTTGTGTCGAAGCCTCCTGTATTGGTGAAATTAATAAATAGTACTTAAAAAACAAAACAAGTATTTATTCAATGCCAAAATACAAATGAAACATGTTCGAATTTCAAATGAGATTATCTGAGTGGGTGGGTGGGTGGGTGGGTGGTGAAAATTAACAAACAAACAAACAAACAAACAAAAAATAGTCATTTTTCTCAGACTGCAAGACGGTGGTTTATCGTCTGCCATTTTGTTCTGAAACCACAAACCAAAATTAGACACGCTTAGTGTTTGGCTTAAGGCATAAGTCCAGGCTGGCAATCCGAATATATATATATATATATATATATCTAGCTACCATATCGCAGAATGGTTCGTAGGTGTAGTGTTTAGATAGTATTTTATTATTATTATTATTATTATTATTATTATTATTATTATTACTAGTATTACTATTGTTATAAAGAATTGTATTTGATATGCAAATTACCATATCATACGGTAGTCTTAAGGGTAGTATATTGTTATTATTATTATTTCATTTATTTATGTATATATAAGTAACAGTTTAAGCTGAATTATTTCGACAC
>OY744534.1:1825077-1852577 GCA_963556195.1 Sepiola atlantica | reverse complement strand
AATGACACCCCCTCCCTCCCTCCCTCCCTGCCGCACTAATGGCACGAAACGTCCCTTAGGGTTGATGTGCCGTAAAGCAACATCTTACCGTACCTTGCTCTCTCTCCCTCTCTCTCTCTCTCTCTCTCTCTCTCTCTCTCCCTCTCTCTCTCTCTCCCCCCCCCCCCCCACCACCCCTCTCTCTCTCTCTCTCTCTCTCTCTCTCTCTCTCTCTCTCTCTCTCTCTCTCTCTCTCTCTCTCTCTCTCTGTCTCTCTGTTCATAGTCGAAATGTAAGCAGTTCGGACTTATGTTATAGTCGACACTGTCTGTTTGGACTCCTTTTTGAAACCATCATGAGCTTATGAAATGATTACACAATGAATGAATGAATGAATAGATTGCGGGATGATTTCTGTTTCATGTTAGCATACGCCATCATCTGTTTTATACATCACTCGTTTACCTGTTTGTTTGGTTTTTTTTTTTGGTTTGTTTGTTTTTTTTTCCAGTTTATATCGAGTTACTGCAAATGAAGATTTCGACGACCCAAATTGCCATCGGGGACGACAGTAATTTTGATTGAAATACAATGTCCGTTTTATATAACATGTTGATGAATACGTGCTTGGTTACTCTGAACTATTTGACTAGTAAATGCCATCTTTTTGTGTTTCTCTTTCAGTATGGAATCGCGGAACGGAACGGAACGGAACGGAGCGGAACTGCCCCGTACGCTTGAATCGATCGAAAGGATATTCCAGTTGTGATGAATACAAACGAACGTAACAGCCGACAGTAACAGTGTGTGCCAAGTTTAGGAAGAATAAAATATAGTTTTAAACTTTTTTGTTTTTACTTTAAACTCGCTCTGTTAAATGTACTGTCTGTCTCTTTCTTTATTTCTCTCTCATGTATGTCTGTCTGTATGTATGTATGTATGTATGTATTTATATGTATTTATATGTATTCATATTTTCTGAACTTTGATTTATAATTGAGAACTTTCGAAATGTTCGCATTGAGAATGTTTTCGACTTGTGCTAAGATACACCACTCGCCATTTGTCTTTTTGAATACAGTGTACATTTCAGTCTCAAACAGTTGGTTTTCAGTTTACTTGTAGGTTAGCCGCCGGACGACACGAGTCAACAAACTGTTCTCTGCTGGACAAGGTAAGTAAGTCATGTTTATTTGATATGTTCCATCTGTTATTTAAATGAATTGATTTCTTACATAGAAAGGGTGGTAGACACCCTTAATGTTAGCATATATATGGTAGCTTAGGTCATTTTTAAAGTGGCCGGCTTGCAAAACAAAACAAAACAAAAAAATAAATAAATACATAAATAAATACATAAATACATAAATAAATACATAAATACATAAATAAATGGCGAGAAGAATCGAATATTCACCAAGCTACAGCTAAGATTGTCTTTGCATGCATTCAATATGAGTCGTATTCATTTTTCAGAGCTCGATAGGAAACCGTCTTTTGTGATTTTCGATTCCTGGAAGCAAGGCATTTGGTGAGTTTCCTTTTTTTGTTCGAATAAAAAAAGAAGAAGTAATTTTCAGAAATAGGTATTTGAGAAAATGTCAGTATTTGTCCAAGTTTCACTACTAAACTCTTCCAACGAAGATAAATGTTTAACTACTTCCATCAATTATCTACAGTATACAGCGAACTTCTTTTTTGCTCGATACTCTAACCCTAACCAGAAAGTAACAGCAGTTTAGTTTGATTATTCAAATTCAGTTGACATTGGTCAGTATGGTTCCTCTCTCTCTCTCTCTCTCTCTCTCTCTCTCTATCTCTATCTCTATCTCTATCTCTATCTCTATCTCTATCTCTATCTCTATCTCTGTACATAGGCGCAATTGCTTACATTTCGACTACGTTTTAGTTGAGAAATGATGGCATATTTGCAAACCATAAGGACTTTTGAAATGGTTACACAATTACTAGCTACGTACGTGATTACGTCGGCACATTAATGTTTTCGTTTGAATTCGAACGTATTCTATCTATCTATCTGTTGTAGACACCAATTGTCTTACTTTCTTTTGCTTTCAGTTTACATTGAGTAACTGCTCCAAGATTTCAACACGAATTTCATACGGCCGGCGCGGACGGAGGGACGGAGGGACGGACAGACACCAACTAACTAATTGGACATGGATGAAAGACCAAATACATAAAGGATTTTCTCGGTAAGTAAGTTATGTTTACTACAAAACCTGGTTTTACTATAGGAATTTCTCTCTCTCTCTCTCTCTCTCTCTTGAAATACGTCGTCTGTTTTCTAGATATCACAAGTTGATGCAGAACTTGTTCGTGGTAACTTTTTTGTGAACTATTTTACTAGTAAACAATATCATGTTTGTTTTTTTTTGGTCTTTTGCAGTTTGGAACTGTTTAACAAAACGACCGACCGACCGACCGACCGACCGACCGCGGCCTGTACGTTTGAATCCAGTTTCCAGTCGAATCAAGTTTCCAGTTGTGCTGAGCATAAACATACACATACACATACACATATACGTAACTTTCGACAATAACATTGTACCAAGTTTCTGTTGAAAACATGTCGTTTTGTTTTCGATTTTTCTGTTAAAGTGGTGCAGTGGTCCTTTACACTAAACATAATCTCAAGTAGAGTAATAATTAGTAGTTGATTCCTGGATTAACTCGGCTGAATCGGTTTCACTTGGTACTACTTTTGAAGCAGAACTTGTAGCCAAAAAAAAAACCAAAAAAAAAAACACCCCAAAAATCAAATCAAAACAAAGCGATATGCTGGACTAATTCAATCTAATTTCTCCCGTCATTTATTGACTGGATGTGATTCAGAACTTTTGTAATAGATGGTTTCAACAAAAACCAGATATGCTTTCGAGGAATAAGTGTTGCTTGCATTGTTGTTCACGACAAGGGTTGGGACCAGTTTGTAACCTGAGGACGACTGAAAACAACGAACGAACGGAGGGACACAATCCATGAAAATGAGACGCCAAAAGAATTGAAGAAAGAGTGCTGACATGAAGCGGACTTGATGGCATCATAGTTGGAGCAGACATCCGATAATTGAATTCCCCAGCCATGTCGTTTGTTTGTATTTCACCTTCACCACTTTGCTGTCGCAGTAACATTGTCCTGAAATGATATCTCTCTCTCTCTCTCTCTCTCTCTCTCTCTCTCTCTCTATATATATATATAGTATGGGAGGAGGGTTAGGGTTTAGAAAAGAGCAACTAGAATAAAGTGTTAATTACTTGTTACTTTTGAATCATGGGATGAATGGAGTTTTATCGCAGTCTTAAGTTATTAATTTTTGGTTTTGTTTTCTTTTGTTTTGGGAGGATTTTAACGGCGGAACGTGGTTAAGTAGCGTAGTGGAAGAAAAGGGGCGGGAATACGCACACAATGACAATGACAATGGTTTATTGACATTCTGAGAAAGGCAACTAGAGAACTGGCGGGCGCTGTTCTAATGGGGTCATAGCCTCCGAATTCTCTTTGTGGGCGCCCACATTGGTGAGCGGATCAGCTGTGATCTCAGCGGAGCCGGTTCCTTCCATGTTCTCGACAAAGGAGGCAACGTTCTCGAGGATGATGCCCCGATCAAGTTGAAATCTTTTTGGACGCGTGGCTCCTGTTGTCTTTGGAAGAATCACTAACATCATTGTCGTTCGTTGTGGACGAGTGGGTGGGAGGGAGGGATAACATACATATCCTAGTCGGCTAAGTGGGGATATCTGTAAAGCTAGCTGGACGCTACCTAATTGACGTAGTAATTCAACCGACTCTTACTGTACGTACATACATCAACCCTACGGCATTTACAGCTTAGTAATTACAGTGAGTCTAAGTAAGTGGAACATTGAAAGGTTAGGGTTAGAAAGACGACAGCAATGTAAGGTGAATGCAATGGCAATGACATGGCATGGTATGGTTGGGGTCTTATTGGAGACACGGAGCAGCACAGTTGGATGGGAACACAATGGGAATCCAGTGGCAATTACTTACCAACCAAAGTGAATCAGCAAAGAAGAAGAAATCAAGTGAAATTGATGCGAAATAAAGGTGTGTATATATCTTTATCTATATAATGAATACAATTGAAAGTACACGCAAAAAAGAAATGTGAACAAGCTGCACTTTTTTTGTTCTCTGTTTTTGTTTTGTTGTCGTTTTTTGTTTTGTTTTACAAAAGTTGAAGTAATCTTTAACTTTGAACCAACCATTCAAATGAAGCTGAATTAGTGTAGCATGAACACTGTGAAATTGTAAAATGAAGACGTGAAGACTTTCGAAAATGCATTTGATATGTATCCTAAATATGTAGCTTACTTGCCATAAGTCCATTTGCAGGAACTTTGGAAACTTACTTACTTACTTGCTTGCTTACTTGCCATAAGTATATCTGAAGGAAGTTTGGAAAATGATCTGTTAAGAATTTGAAACCAACCTAAAACGATTGGATCCAGTTTCGATTTAAAAAGAACATTTTCTTGGTAGTTTAACTAGGATTTTGAAAGCAGAGTGTTTTTCCCTTTTTGTTTTAGACGTTTTTGTAAAGTCGCTAAACAATAATTCTTCTAGTTACTAATAAAAAACATTAGTAAAATCGAGTAATTTCCCTTTGTTTTAGACATCTTTTAAGATCGGTAAACAGTAGTTCGTCTAGTTACGTATAAAGAAAACATTAATGAAATCGAGTTATTTCCCTTTGTTTTAGAACTCTGTCAAGATCGGTAACCAGTATTTCGTATAGTTACGAATAAAGAAAACATTAATGAAATCGATTTATTTTCTTTTTGTTTTGGATATCTTTTAAGATCGGTAAACAGTATTTCGTATAGTTACGTATAAAGAAAACATTAATGAAATCGATTGTTTCCCTTTGTTTTAGAACTCTTTCAAGATCGGTAACCAATATTTCGTATAGTTACGAATAAAGAAAACATTAATAACATCGATTTATTTCCTTTTATTTTAGACATCTTTTAAGATCGGTAATTACTAGTATAGTCACTAATAAATCAAACATGGTTGCGCTAAACAGTAATGCTTCGAGTCACTTTTAGTCCACGTGACGTCGGTTGGGTTTCAATAATCAAAACAAATATCACTGTAAAAGCTGACATGAGCGAAGGACTTTGAACACTGATCTGTTTAAGAACCTGAAACCTCTTACTCGAATGATTGGATTCAGTATGAAATCACGAGAACTACATCGTAACACACAGTGTTAACTATTCTGTACTTTCTGCACTTTCTCCCCCAGCGAGCGACAGTCGATTATTGAAAAGGGGGAGGCAACTGCTTTTTTATTCTTTCCTAGTATAATACAACCACTTCTGTTATATCTGTGTGTATATATATATATATATATATATATATATATATATATATATATATATATATATATATATATAGTATGTATTTTCTGACATATTACCCATAAAAACAAACACAGATGCATAAAACCCGCATTGGAGATCAATATACCACCCCCCTCCCTCTCTCTCTCTCTCTCTCTCTCTCTCTCTCTCTCTCTCTAGTTTCGGCTAATGAATTTTCAACCGGTGAATACCATAAAAAAATATCCACTAAATAAAACGCCTATGTAAACAAATAATTATTTATATATAACATTAAATATCATAGTGTTTTATTCCTTTTTAATTTGAATATGTACATTTAATTTCTTAAGAACTTTAAAAGATTTATTATCAAGTAATGTATGACTTTTTTTTTGTTGTTGTTAAAACCCGGGTTGAATTTAAGGCGACACACGTTTGCCGGTGAAATCTCGATTTATTTGATCTGAAATTTGCAAATGCTCAAATAAATACAACATTTTGAAGAAAAACTATTTCTTGTGGCAACTGTTGACATGATTTGCCAACTTTCTCCGAGTGCGATAATTTACAGTTTCAAAAATCGACCTGCCCCTAATGTTTAAATAAATATATATATATATACACAGGGTTTACACGGGTAAACACACAGATGCATAAAACCCACATTAGAGATCAATATACCCCCCCCCCCACCACCCTCTCTCTCTCTCTCTCTAGTTTCGGCTAGGGGCAAAGTGTAGTATCGGTTTGTGATACTACTCTTCATCTTTTCTGTCCTCGATTAGGGGAATGCGAAATCCGTCGAGACTAAGGCAATGTTCATTTGTCCACCTTAAAGACCTACTTGCCCTCGTGGGGAGGCAAATAAACAGGAACATAAAATTATTTCATCGTCTGTGGGGGACTTGTCCAGATTAGGACCCACGTCGGCACTTTTCGAATGTTTACATAAAGTGCCAATTCGATTTTAGCTTGGGTCCTAATCTGGATAAGTCCCCCATTTTGTTAAATATTAATTGTTTTTTGAAAATCTTTTTTGTTTTGTATTTCAAAATTGCAATGTTAATAATTAAAATAAAAAAAAAATTGTATAAATTGCTATTTTTTCAAATGTTGTAATCATTGTAATAAAATGTTCAATAAATACTATATATGTCAGAGTGAGAGAGTGAGAGAGAGAGAAGGGGAAGAGACTAGCTGTATCTACCTGCCCTTACCCAGGTTGGAGGGGGTCTTTTTAGAGACAAATATGTATCCTACATATGTAGCTTACTTGCCATAAGTATAGCATGTTAAGGAACTTTGGAAGGTTGCTTACTTGCCATAAGTATATCTGAAGGAACTTTGGAAAATGATCTGTTAAGAATTTGAAACCTAAAACGATTGGATTCAGTTTTGATTTAAAAAGATTTCTTTTTTTTATAAATTACTTGTATTTGAAATAGGATTTTGAAAGTTGAATTTAATGTATTGTGTGCCATTCTTTGTTCATTCTAATTGCTATAAACAAAAAACAAAAAACATAACTCATTTTGTTATGGTAATGTTTAAATCTCGATTTGTCAATTTTTAGCATTCCAAACTTTTAAAACATAAGGATTTGCTCAAAAATTTAAAGCCAATAATGACTTTCTATTCAACAGTTTAAAGGTTTTAGGTTGCAAATTCCTAACAGTTTAAATGCTTCCAAATACCTTTCACATTTTTAAGGGTCACAAAGTAATTTATTCTTTTCTATTTAACTATTAAGGAAAGATTAAAATGGCTGACTTGTTTATGAAGAATGTACGCTTAAATGTGTGTAATAAATCTATTTCTACAAACCTGTTTCTGCATTTTTGAGATGAGGATTGATCATTTCTCACCTTTCGGGCCTTCTTCTTCTTTCAGGTGGATATTTACCAACTCGGGAATCTGGACTGGATTTCCAATGGCGGAACAAACACTTGAATCCACGAGGAGGGAAGAAGCATTATACACAAAGGTGAGGAGGAGGAGACGTGTTGTCGCCGCCGCCTACTACTACTAAATAAACGTAAGGCTATAGAACACCGGAAAGCTGTAATAATACGTGGAGATACCGAAAAGTCGGCTATGGCTGACCACATATGGGACAAAGTATATATATATATATATATATATATATATATATATATTGAAACAAACAAAAAACAAGAAAAGACAATCATTTGATTTTAAAGAGATTCCTTTTAAGAACCTTTGTTTTATTAGTTCAAATTCTCAAATCCCCCCCCCCCCCCCCTGGAAAACAAACCCCGAATTTGTCTTTTTTTTGCGTTTCTCTCGCAATATTCATACGGATATCATGAAAATGTCTGTTTGAAAATAGTTCTTCTTTTTTTGTCTTTCTTATGCATCATCCTAGTTGACTGAGAGCAGCTTGTAATGTCCTTTACTCGTAGCTTGGTAGGTATTTTGCTGGAAAAAAAACAACAAACAAAAAAAGAAACAATTAGTCATGATCACAATTAATAGTATAACGTGTCTAATAATCAGTGAACGACAACTATTATTAAGCTTAGAATTTGGAACTAACTCTTATTCAATAGCCTCACAATTATCTTCTTTGAATTAGTTTTGATTTCCTTGAGATATCTCTAGTTATATTTGTATGTATAGGATTCGCTCGTAAACTAATTAACAAATCATTATGAATTTCGGACCACAGCTGTTAGGCATAAGAGTTGGTAATCTGGGCTATATTTAGTTTAATTTAGTTTTCTAAAATGTTCACTATTGCTATTAGGCATCAATCAATAAGTATTGGCCCAATTTCAGTTTCTTTGAGGTATTTTAATGATTCTTAGGGGGGTATAAAATGGGCACAACGTCGTCGTCCGATTTGAAAATTCAAATATATCAGATTTGTATTAAATTTGATCCATAGTCATTAGGCCAACCCCTGATCTTCATAAATGATCTCCCAAACCACATGCTAAGATCATAACGCTATAGATTGGGACAACATTTTGATTTGAAAACATAACTCAATCCCAGCAGTTAGTTGTATTTTAGTCTCTATATTGCGTGATTAAAATATATATGAGGAAATTCTTAGAGAAACAAACGTTTATTAACCAAGATTTTGAATACATTCTCTTACTCACCGATAATAACCGGTGTTGTTCCCTGGAGTCTGAGTGAGAATAAGTCTTCCCCGATTTCCAGTACACTTAACCTCTTTCGATAACTATTGCACATGGTTTTGCGTTATCGTAACAGTCGCTTACCATTGAATTTGAATAAGTAAATAGGTAAATATTTGAAGATATTAAGAACTTGAATTTAAAAAAATTACTATATCTTAAAATAAGTCTAAATTCTCTTTCTCGTCGGCCCGGCTCGCAGGTGTCAAAATCATCCTATATTTCAACTTTCTTTCCAAACAAAACAAACTTTAATATTTTCACTAATATGACTGTAATAAAAACGTTAACGCCGCCGCCGACTGTCGTTTCAGTGGATACCAAGCCGGGAGGTCGAGATGGGGGGGGGACGGAACGAATAAATAAAACATAAGATTTTGTCTTGTTAAAGATTAAAATGAAGAAATAAAAACTTTACATTTTCGGAGGAGGATAGGATTATTTTGTTTGTTTTTTTTACGGCATATCAACAACTTATGTTGGGTTCGGCTGTTTTGTGGCATATCAACCGTTTTCCTGTTATTTAACGCCGAATCTGGTAATTTTAGTAAAACTTTGATTGCTTCAAGTTCTTTATATGTTTAAATATTTATTCTTGGTGTTCGGCGTTAGGGTGATTTTTGTTTTACAGCATATCAACCTCTTTCGGTTTATTTAATCGCGAATCGGGACAATTAGTTCAAACGTCAAAATGCTTAACGTTCGTTATTTGTTTAAGTATTCATTCATGGGTGTCAGTTTGGTCGTTTTGCAAGAGAACATTGATGTATTTGCAAAACGATTAAGGAAAAAACAAAAACATCAATATTTGCTGCATTTTAAAGTTGGTTTTCTTGTGAAAGAAAGTTGAAATATAGAATGATTTTGACAACTGCGAGCCGGGCCGACGAGAAAGAGAATGTATACTTATTTTAAGATATAGTTTGTTTGTTTTGTTTTTTTTCATTCAAGTTCTTACTATCTTCAAATATTTACCTATGTGGTTTTGTTTGGTTTTACGGCATATCAATCCTTTTCGGGTTATTTAATGCCGAATCCAGTCATTGTTGTAAACGTTTTTATTCAAATTACATGGTAAGCGGCTGTTGCGATAACCCAAAACTATTTGCCATAGTTATCGAAAGAGGTTAAGAGTACTAGAAATCGCGGAAGACTTATTCTCACTCAGACTCAAGGGAACAACACCGGTTATTATCGGTGAGTAATAATCGATGATTACCTGTGTGTGAGCTAGCAAGTTGATACTACTACTACTACTACTACTACTACTACTAATTTTAATAATAATAATAATAATAATAAGATGAATAAGAAGAAGAAGTGGAAGAAGAAGAAGAAGAAGATGTTAAATGTTACGATTGGCGACATAAATTATTTTAAAAGAAATTCCGTTCGTAAATTCGTCAAAAACAATTTATTTTGCTTTAGCTACTCATTTGTGACTGATTTCCGGTGAAAAATTATTATTTAATATAGAATATAAGTATTTTAAATTACCGTAAACATCGCCTTTGAGGAATCTTGTTTAGTCACTCGTTTACGTTAGGTACCTTACTTCCTGTGACTTAACAAGATGGCTAATAATTGAGTACGCTGTCCTGCGTGCGATTATGTGTGTATAAATGGGATAGGCATGAAGATATGTATGTATATTAGCGTGCCTGTTTTGTTCGTGAGAAAGTATGTACGTTCGAGAGTGTTCGGTTAGCAGTGCGTATATACGGACGTGGTGTTTAGTAGTCCGTTGAAAATCTCTTGTTGTTGCGTCTGTTGAGGGTCTTGTGGCCAGGGGCTACAGTTAGCTTTTAAGTGCGAATCCAGGTGCGTTTTCTGTGTAAGAAAGCAGAGAGAGAGAGAGAGAGAGAGAGAGAGAGAGAGAGAGAGAGAGAGAGAGAGAGAGAGAGAGAGAGAGAGAGAGAGAGAGAGAGAGAGATCAATTTGGGGATTTATTTATATTCAGCTGGCTTTACAAACTCACTTTTTTATTATTCAAACAATTTAACACATTCTCAATGGATGAGATAATAGGTCACATTATTTTATTTCTTTTCTTTAACTGAAATTCTTGCGATTGTGCCGCATAGTTAACGAATATAACTGTTACCAAATGCAAGAAAATTGATATTTCTATATGGTTTTCACGTATGTTTACTGATTGTAAGATGTATTATCTATGCGTTTGTTAGCGTCACTTTTACTTAGCAAAGGCAGCGTGCTTTTAATGATGGGCGACAATTTTGCCGGGATTTTCTCGCGTATTTCAGCCTTAAAAGATAATAATGAAAAAAGTTAAACTTAATTCGATTGGCAATCACCCTCAGCCTTAGGCTGACGGTTTTGACTATCCCCATTAAAATGTTTTTTTACTATCTTGAAAGATGCGACCAAATCCCTGCTAATATATCTATTTCCCCTATTCAGAGGTCTCATTTCCGGTGTTTTTATTTAACAGAAAGATAGCATTTTAATTTTTAAAAGGAAGTTAGTAATTATTATCTTAGGCCCCTATTTGTACATCACCTAGTAAACATTTTGAATACATTCTCTTACTCACCGATAATAACCGGTGTTGTTCCCTGGAGTCTGAGTGAGAATAAGTCTTCCCCGATTTCCAGTACACTTAACCTCTTTCGATAACTATTGCACATGGTTTTGCGTTATCGTAACAGTCGCTTACCATTGAATTTGAATAAGTAAATAGGTAAATATTTCAAGATATTAAGAACTTGAATAAAAAAAATTACTATATCTTAAAATAAGTATAAATTCTCTTTCTCGTCGGCCCGGCTCGCAGGTGTCAAAATCATTCGATATTTCAAATTTCATAAATATCTAAGTGATAATAGAAAGGCCATTTATAACTACAGAGGAAACCAATAAATGTTACCAAAGGCAAGTTAAGTTACTGTTCTGTATTTGTGTTTTTACTTATTTTAAAAAACTTTTCTGTTAAAAAAAAACCGGGTTAGACAAAAAAACACAGTTCGGTTCAAATTCTGTAGAAGTAAATTTTTTTCGATTATACTACATGATAGTAATAATAGAAAAGCCATTTATATATATATATATATATATATATATATATATATATATATATATATAATAATATAGTAATAATAGAAAAGCCATTTATATATATATATATATATAAATGGCTTTTCTATTATTACTATATTATTATATATATATATATATATATGAATATATATTTATTTATATATATATATGAATATATATTTATTTATATATATATATGAATATTTATTTATATATATATAACGTGTACACGCACACATTCCCCCCCCCCCTATCTACTTTAAAGAACTTTATGTATACATATATGTATACATAAAGAGCCTATAGATTTTACTCGATGTGAAACATCGTGAAACTGTTAACACTATATTTCATATATATTCCGGGAGGGAAACTATAATAAATTATTAAACGCACGCACGCATAAATTCACACACTAGAGATGAACGTGTACATGCACACATTCCCCCCCCCCCCATCTACTTTAAAGAACTTTATGTATACATATATGTATACATAAAGAGCCTAACAGATTTTACTCGATGTGAAACCTCCTCGTGAAACTGTTAACACTATATTTCCGATATTGTGAACGATCGAATAGAGATGAACGTGTACACACACACGTTTAAAGAACTACTTGGGTCGTGGAGAGAGAGAGAGAGAGAGAGAGAGAGAGGTATACAGGAACTAAAAAAAGTGCTGGGATTGAGTTATGTTTCAAAAAAGGCAGAGATATTTGGTCGAGTTTCGTTGTGAGAAATGACAAATTTGAAAAAAACACTTACCGTTTTTTTTTTTTCGCCGATTACAAATGATATTTGATGCTTTTTTTTTTTGTTGATTTTTGATTGACTTTTTCTCTCGTCTTTTTGCTGTTTTTTTTTGTTGTTGATTTTCTTTTTTTTTAATATCATAAAGTATTGATCTTCCTTTGTCGCGAAAAGATTGATTTTCATTAAAAAAAAATTTTAATATTATAAAGTATTGATTTTCCATTGTCGCGAAAGATTGATTTTCATTAATTTTTTTTTAATATCATAAAGTATTGATCTTCCTTTGTCGCGAAAGATTTGTCGATTTTCATTGGAATTTTGTTGTGTTTACATCCGGTTTTGTTCTGCGTGTTTATATCACGTCGGTTGTTCACAAATGTGGATTTGATTTTGATTTCTTTTTGGTTTATAGATTTTGCCCGATTCGATAATTTAAGGGTGTGAAAAATCGTAGTAAAAAAACATTAAATAAATTACATTTTCATTGAATGTTATTACATAATCAATCATCATAAGAGAAATTTCAGTGAGAAATGCTAGGAAACATTAAAATAGTTAATTTTCGAACTTTGCTTTTGAATAGGAGAATTCGAGCAGACGACATTGGAATTTGGTCCAAGCCGTGTGTGTGTGTGTGTCGTCTTTAGTGTGTGTATGCGTGTGCGTGACTTTTGTTTTTGTTTTTTTCCCCCAGCATTTTGGTGGGTCGATTGTAGTAAGGTCGATCTTAGCTGCTCGCTCCTTGATCCGGACTAAATTCAATCAGTGTGTGCGTAATAAGTTTCGAAAAGGGTTTGTTTTTTTTTTCAGATTTCCGATGTAAGGTCGGTGGTGTGTGATGCTCGATCCTTGATCGCCGACGACTAAATGAAAACGTTGCGACTCTGACGAGGTGAAGCCAGCTGATTGGTGGGTTGAAAAGAGTATGATCTCACTGTTTTTGTGTGTGCGTTTATCTGTTATTATCTATGTGTGTGCGTTCGTGTCAAGGGCAGATAACTATTTTCCACTAATTTCGTAAACAAAATAAAAATATCCCAAAAAATAGATAGTTATTAAAACAAATTATAAATAATACAAAAATATACAAAAATTATAAATAATACAAAATTGTTATTTTATTTTTAAATAAAACGATACGTATGTGAACAAAAGACGGTCTCTTTAAACATCGAAAAAAAGTTTTGTCACGTTTCTACGTCTCGTTTTTTTTTGTTTTTTTTATATATCTCAAATTTCATCCATTGTATCTTTAATTTAATTTAATTTAATTTAATTTAATTTAAAAAAATAATTATTTACATTCTAACAAGTGAGTAATTATAAGAAACACGCCATAGAGTTTATCAGTGACGTCACGTGTTATAAGCATTAAAATTACAGATTCCCTATTTATTTGTGTCCCCACGAGGGCAGAGTTAGACATAGACACAAGGTTGTTTTTAATGTGGGATAATCTCGCTCCCCTAACAAGGGTATTCTGGATTGGGACAAAACATTCAATTATCTCACAAATTACAAACGGTCGGCCCATTATTTTGTTCACAATAAACTTTAAAAAACTAAAACAAAAAATATCTTTTTATTATTTAAATAGTAATTTAGGTGCTCCTTCAGATTAGGACCCAAGCTAACTTTGACCTCGTCGTTAGGGTCAAAGTTAGTTCGGGTCCTAATCTGAATATATATATATATATATATACACACACTATATATATATATATATATATATATATATATATATATATATACACATATATATATATATATATATATATATACACATATATATATATATATATATATATATACACATATATATATATATATATATATATATATACACATATATATATATATATATATATATATATACACATATATATATATATATATATATACACATATATATATATATATATATATATATATATACACATATATATATATATATATATATATATATACACACACATATATATATATATATATATATATATATATATATATATATATATATATATACACAGTTCGGGTCCTAATCTGAATATATATATATATATATATATATATATATATATATATATATATATATACACACATATATATATATATATATACACACATATATATATACATATATACACATATATACACACATATATACATATATATATATATATATATATATATACATATATACACACATATATACATATATATATATATATATATATATACACATATATATATATATAATATATGTGTGCATATATATATATATTTTTTGTTGGCTTGTTTCAGAATTTAGAGTGGGGATCAGTTTCATATATAAATTTAATGTAAAATGATCCCCTCATTTTCGGCCATTCTTTTTCTTGCGTTTCTTTGTGGAGAGGAGTCTACTCATGTGTGGTTTTGGGACCCTGCCACTCGGACTACACTCCCCCCCCCCCCCCCCAATAAACTAAACAAGTCAATTTGATTTGTTTCCAAAAGAACAGTAAATATTTTTTTTTAAATACTAATTTTCCGGTACCGACTTCTTCTTACTTTGTGCCATTTTTCTTATTCATTCAATTGTTAAAGTAACTCTCTATTATTTAAATGTCATTTGTCAGTCTGTCTGTCTGTGTGCGTGCGCGCGTGTGTGTGTGCGTGTCCAGCTAAAAGTCAGAAACTACACAAGACGAGAAATGGGAGTGTAGAGAAAGATAGAGGTTTTAAAAGAAAGATGGGTGCATCTACAGAATTTGAACCGAACTAATCGACTTTTGCTGAACTAAAGCTAAGTTTAGGGTTAGGGTAAAAAAAAAAAACAGTTCGGTTAACATTCTGTAGAATTACCGAAGATGTCACTTTTTAACTCTATTTTGTTGTCCATACCTCCGGGCAACGCCGGGTAGCCATGCTACTTTACAGTGATTCCTATATTTCCTTTAAAAGGGGCCGCGGTCATAAAACCTTTTCCCCGTCGCCATATTATTTTCTGAAGTCGGATTTAAAAAAGAATCCAAGAAACACATTTCCGCTGACAACCGTTTGATCTCATCTCTTCCTTTGACGCTTCCGCCAGACAGATGGCGGCGTCAGCGATGAATTTCGGCCTTGATTTGACGTGGCAAAAGTGACACACGTGTGTGAATTTAGCACTTAACTTTTTTTTAAAACCTTCATGTTAGAAAATGAATGTTTTTGGTTTAGAGCACAATTAAACCAAAATACTTGGCCGTATTTGATTTAGACCAATATATATTATAATCTGAATTATTTTATTTATTACGAATATATATATATCTATTATATTATTATAGGTTTGATGTGTGTTTATTTACTTTATTATTTATTACGAAACATAGTTTATGATATGGAGACAATGGACAAAACCTGTAAGGAAATTAGTTGACAAATGTCTAGCTTTTTTCTTTTTCGAGTAAATACTGCCCCCTCTTTCTCTCTCTCTCTCTCTCTCTCTCTCTCTCTCTCTCTCTCTCTCTGTTCTTTATTGTAATGTAATTGCTTACATTTCGACTACGTTTTAGTTGAGAAATGGTGGCCTATTTTCACACCATAAGCACTTTTGAAATGGTTACACAATTACTAGCTACGTACGTGATTTCGGCACATTACTGATTTCGATTGAATTTGAACGTATTCCATCTGTTTTAGACACCACTCATTTACTTTTGTTTTTTGTTTTCAGTTTACATAGAGTTACGAATTTGAAACGGTCGGCGCGGAGAGACAGCCAGCCAGCCAGCCAGCCAGCCACTAACTAACTAACTAACTAATTCGACGTGGATGCAAAACCAAATACATAAAGGATTTTCTCGGTAAGTAAGTTATGTTTACTACAAAAGCTGGTTTTACTATAGGAATTTCTCTTGAACTACGTCTGTTTTCTGGATATCACAAGTCGATGCAGAACTTGTTCGTGGTCACTTGTTTGTGAACTATTTGACTAGCAGACAATATCATTTGTTGTTGTTGTTGTTGTCTTTTGCAGTCTGGAACTGTTTAACAAGACGACCCACCACGACGACGACGACGACGACGACGGCGGCCTTTGACGACGAAGACGACGACGTTTGAATCAAGTTTCCAGCTGAATCAAGTTTCCAGTTGTTCTGAACATCAACATACACACATATACGTAACTTTGTACCAAGTTTCTGTTGAAAACATTTTGTTTTGTTTTGTTTTGATTTTGTTTTGTTGTCGATTTGTCTGTTAAAGTGGTGCAGTGGTCTTTCCCCCCCAAAATTGTATTTTGAAGACATTGGTATCGACAATTTGTCAAATTTAAACATTAAAGAAAGCAAGAAAGAAAGAAAGAAAGAAAGAAAGAAAGAAAGAACAGTTTGTGGGGTGGGGGTTGATTCTTTGATGGTAGCTAATATGTCATTTGTTCACGAAGGCATTGAGAATGGTTGTCGATCACTACCCATCCTGATCAATCAACAGTAACAGAAGATGGTTTCAACCGAAACCAGATAGGATGGTGTCGCTTGCATTGTTGTTTGTGACAAGGATTGGGACCAGTTTGTGACCTGAGGAGTAGGAGGAGGACGACTGAAAACAACGGACGAACACAATCCATCCAAATGAGACGCCGCCCAAAGAATTGAAGAAAGATGGCTGACACGAAGCAGACTTTATGGATGGATGGATGGATGGATGGCATCATAGTCGAAGAAGCAGACATCCGATAGGAGGAGGAGGAGTAGGAGGAGGTAAGAGTGTTCTTTAATTCCCCAGCCATGTCGTTTTGCATTGCACCCTCACCTTTTGCTGCTGTCGCAGTAACATTGTCCTGATTATTATAGTTTCAAGTTGACGTGGGAGAATTGAGAGGGTACTCTCTTTCTATATAGATAGATAGATAGATAGATAGATAGATAGATAGATAGATGTAATGGTGTCGACTCGCTTACTTGTGATTTTGAAGATTGAATGAGACACTTGAATGATTCGAGTATAATAACGGGAATCTAATGTATTTGATTTGAAGGCTGGCTGCCTTTAGGAAGGAAGGAAGGACTGAATTTTAACGGCGGAACGTGGTTAAGTAGCGTAGTGGAAGAAAAGGGAAGGGAATACGCACACACAATGACAATGACAATGACAATGGTTTATTGACATTCTGAGAAAGGCAACTAGAGAACTGGCGGGCGCTGTTCTAATGGGGTCATAGCCTCCGAATTCTCTTTGTGGGCGCCCACATTGGTGAGCGGATCAGCTGTGATCTCAGCGGAGCCGGTTCCTTCCATGTTCTCGACAAAGGAGGCAACGTTCTCGAGGATGATGCCCCGATCAAGTTGAAATCTTTTTGGACGCGTGGCTTCTGTTGTCTTTGGAAGAATCACTAACATCATTGTCGTTCGTTGTGGACGAGTGGGTGGGTGGGATAACATACATATCCTAGTCGATTGTTTGTTCGTTTGTTTGCTTGTTTGTTTGACATAGTTAGTTTGTAGAAATGCAGCTGTTAATATTAATATTAATGTCGTCTTGCAGCACGGGAGTTTATGCCAAATGATAGTTACTTATCGATCGGGGGGGGGGGGGGGCATATAATGGAAATGTAGGTTATCAAACTGTCTACAAAGAGCAGTCAGTCAGTCATTAATCTTTTAGCGGGCACATGTTTCGAACGGTAATGGGGGCAAAAGATCTTATTTCTCGAAAAGATTAACAAGGGTGGCTTAAGTAAGTAACGTGGTTAGGAATTCTATTAACTTGTTACTAGAATAATAATTCATGTCGTCATTAGCAATCTTGGCTCTCTTCCTCCTCCTCGATTGGCTAGGAATCATTGTAGAAAGCTACCTAATTGACGTAGCAACTCAACTGACTCTTACTGTGTGTACATCCACCCTACGGCATTTACAGCTTAGACACTGTAATTACTAAGTAAGTAAGTAAGTAAGAACATTGAAAGGACTGTTAGAAAGACGACAGCGGTGTCTGGTGAACGCAATGCAATGGCAATGGCCTGGTTTGGGGTCTTATTGGAGACTCCTCGCCGCTCCTTGGGAAGCAGTACGAAGCAGTAGCAGTAATTGGATGGGAATCCAGTGGCAATTACTTACCAACCAAAAGTAAACAGTGATTGAAGAAAAGCCCCGAAACGAAGAAATGAAATCGAAACGAAACGAAACGAAACGAAACGAAACGAAACGAAACGAAACGAAAAACGTCTTTCTGTTCTATGAGGTTGCCTTCCTTTGGATGCAAGTTGTTTCGTGTAGTTCAGCGACGTCCCTGATAGTAGTTGTCTAGATGCATTGCTTTGTTGGATTGTAAATGATCGCATGTTTTGTTAATAATATTATTAGCAGTAGCAGTAGCAGTAGCAGTAGTAATTAGGTACGTGCAAATCAATGGCCGATTCCCCAAAATGAAAAAACATTTTGACCCCCCCCTTCACTTAAAAATACACTAAAATTCAGGAAATCAACCAATTTTACTGAAATTTTCAATATGTATTAATCAACAATCACGGAATATAATGAAACCATTTTTTTTTTTTTTGGTTTAAATCTTAGTGAAAATGTATTATTTTTTTCAAAGAAAATACACCTTTACTAAAGTTATATTTTTATATATTAATAAATAAAAATGCATAATTTTTTAAATGTTACTTATGTAAATAAAGGATCGTAGATGTTAACAACTAAACATTTTTTTCAAAATATTTCATATATATTACGAAAAAGGCCAGTAAATACCGTGTTAATAAAATCACTATAACTCGAAGAAAAATTAATTCTTTGAATTAGCGATATTATTATTGAATAAAGCATTGTTTAATCGATATTTTCACCAAAAGAATAATATAATTGCATGCGATTTGAATGATTAAAGTTTTTGGAAAAATAAAAAATGCGACGTAATTATATTTCCCTTTCATAGAGAAACGAGTCGTCATCATCATCGCAAGAATTTCTTGTTTATAATCTTGAAAATAAACCAAACATTTACACATTTGTGACTCAGTAAGTTAACGAAAACAAGAAGAATTTAAAAAATTGAATAATTGCTACTAACGATCGATTCGCAAGGCTATGTAATAAACAGGCGCAATTAAAGCTCCCACCACTCCCACTTAATTTTCATCAATTCTGTTAATTTCACAATTCATTGGAAAGATAAAACGTAAGTTTTTCTTTGTTTTTTTTCATTAATAAATATTCTTTAAAAAGTTTAAAATTTATTAATAAAGAAATAGTTCAAATATGACATTTTCTTTAAAATTGAATTTTATTTATTTAATTACAAATAATTGTTATTAACAAAAAAGCAAAACGTTAACAATAATTTGTTAATGTTTTAATTTTTTTCAATGAATATTTATTTACTTTTTCACACTGAAAATTAAATACTATTTTAGCTTAAAATAAAAAAGTACCCATTAAGTTTTATTTTTAAAGAATTAATGTATTTTAAAATTAAATGAATTCTATAAAAATAAATCGAGTAATGTAATTGTTCAAGTTTTGAATCAATCATCATGTAAAAATAATTGATCAAATTGAAGGATTTCGTAACGTTAACGTAAAAATAATTTGAACATTTGAAAGAAAGTGATTTCAAATTCTAAGGAAATCATTGGTAAACAATTTCTTTAGCTTTCTTTTTTAACAGATATGCACCATTATTACTTTTGAAACATTTCCGTAAATTATTTTGCCAAACATTTGTAATAAAATCATTTGGGTATCTTTCAGAATGATCAGTACAGTCGCGGACGGGGTCCAAAAAACTAACGAGAACGGTTATAAAAATCAATATGCAACAAGTGAGTTTAACCTACGTCGAGAAGAGATATTTGTCTACTTACCTATGAGATTTGTTTGTATTTTTACGTACTATAAATGGGGTTTTATTAGATGTAAAAAAAATTTCTTGTTCATTTTTTACTCGTTTTTTTTTTAGACAATATGGCGCCATTTTTTTTTGTTTTTTTTTTTGCAAGTTCGCGTGATAAAACTATTGATTTCTACTAAATAGCAGTTGGAACGGTTTAAAAATACAAACAAATATCACAGGTCAGTTTTAAATTAACTTTTATCGACGACAGTTCAGTTACTTTTATTTGTTGTATATTTGTTTTTTTTGAGCGTTTTCAGCGTACTGATCATTCTGAAAGATACCCAATCATTTTAACCCCACTCTTCAGTTTTAAAAAAAAGTTGGTTTTTTTTTTAAAGTTATAACATTAAATATAAATCTTTGTAGATAAAATAATTAAAATCTTAATTCTGTAAATTCGAAAATATTATAATTAAATAAGATTTTCTTTTTTTTTTCATTACCGAAAAATTAATTAAATTAATTAACTTTCTTATTACATTTTCTTTGAATTTTTAGATGTCTATGCTATCATATATCCAGGCAGGAGCAGTATCCTATAGTTCCGAATTCTCAGCCAGTTTTAGTTGGGCACATAGAAAAGAAATTTATCGATAAGGATTTTTCACAGAATAGAATACAAGAATGGGCTACTGTGGAAAACAGACGAAATGGTTACCCACCAGTAACCAGTTCTATGATTTGTAAATTGAAAGTATTTTTCAAGAAAAGGCATAATTTACATTTAACCGCCTTCAAAAACGTGTGCATGTATCCTCTCAACTACAACTAACACCTAAACCAACAACTGCATCCATTGCTTCTGCCTCTACTTCTCCAAATAATAAACTTTTGTTAACAAAACTAGCAAAAGTAAAAAAAGAACTTTCCTTCCTAAAAAGAAAATTCAACAGTACAAAACAAAACAAAAGTGGCATGCTAGAATATCTAACATGAAAAACAAAATTGGCAAATGCTGAAACCAAACTCCAGACATGTAACAGGTTTAGGGTCAGAGTTAGCTTGGGTCCTAATCTGCACCAGTACATAAAAATAAGGGAAAATTATTAAAAAACCTTCTGTTCAAAAAAATAAAGTCGTGTCTTCCATACTTGTCAATTTAATGTAGACATATTTTTCGTAACTTTAAAAAATACAGAAATTAGGTTCTAATCATTTTTCAATTTCTATAAAGCATAACTTCCATATAAATTTTTTGTTGAATAAAAATCAATATTACTGCAGTTCAGGGCTTCCATGCTTTCAGATTTTGGTCGCCAAATTTTGTTTACACTTACATAAAACAACAAAATGCGCTCGTGATGTTTCTTTTATTTTTGATTTTGGATAATTCGGCAAGTTTTAGTAGAAAAATGAAGGTCAATTTTTTTTTTAATTCACTCTCTTAAGACTAAATTTAATAATTTTCTTTTAAATAGTTGCAAACAATTGATATTTATCTTTCCAACGAATTGAAAACGTGTTTTATCGAATGTGCAGTTTTTATCCATTTTTAACGTTTATAGGGGTTTTTGACAACATTTTTAATTCTAATTTGTTTTTCAAACGTAAATATACATTTGTTTCCTTTTATATAATAACATTAGGCTTTTATCTTTCAAACACAATCAAAAGTTAAACGAAAACTGCTTTAAAAAATTAAGGAAAGACACTTTTAAGAACGAGGGTCAGTGCAAGCGGCCATTTTTTTTGCACGTACCTAGTAGTAATAATAATAATAATTTCAAAGATTCTCTAAAACATTTAAGCTTCGAAATGATTAGTTTTCAAATCTGAATCAGTTCCGGTCGATAATTTCCATGGTCGGCTCCGGTCTTTTCTTGAAGATGATAGGTGTGTCACTTGTCCCTGTTTCCATTGAATGGGTAGCATGCAAGAAGACTCTATCGATCGATGGATGGATCGATTTGGTGTAATAAGAGGCGGCTTGATGACGTAAGCTGAGATCTCTTTCCAAACTCACTCTCGGATGATGTCCATCCATGATGTCGTGGGGATTTGTTAATCTGAATTTTCTCCAGCTGTTTCTCAATAGCATCATCGTCTGTGACGCTAATATTTGCCAGTTCTACATGTCCACATCTATGATCCAGCTTAGGTATGTTGTCGACATTTTCACGAGTAAAAACACTAGCCAAAAAAGTCGTCAGCATCATTATCTCTAAGATCACAGTTGTCTTCTTCGATTTGGTGTATTTCCAAAATGTTTCAGGGTTCACTTTCACATCATATGTATATATGCAAGAGGAGATTCTTCAAACGTCTTCCTCAATTTTCTTGTCTACAGTCCTTAAGCCAATTCTAACTTCGCAATACTATCTTTTTCCCCATTCAATTTTGTTCTCAGCGGCGGCAGCAGCAGCAGCAGCACCAGCAGCAGGTACTGTTCCTCTCTTTGCATTCTAGTCAGATCGGGTCCAATGAACACGTTTTCGATCGATCGATCGATCGATCGAACGAACTCTCCAATGTCTTTCAGTTTCTTGCTACTCTTCAGGATTCCAATACTGTTCACACTCACTTTGAGAATGTCTTCTCTATTTCTGTTTGTTATTCTTCTTCTTCTTCTTCTTCCTCCTCTACAATTTCAATCGCAGTCATTACTTTCTCAACTGATGCCTTGTCATCTTCGATCTTGTCTTTCTTTTTGGATTCAGGCAGATTCAGTATGACAATATTCTTCTTCGCTCTGTTGCTCTGCTATTGCTTCCCTAACCCTAACACCACAACACAACACAACACAACTCCCTTTTGGCTTTGCACCTCCTTTATCTTCCAAGATCCACTTTAGGTAGGTAGGCGAGTGTCCAGTTCTTTCTGCCTTACCTACGTCTCAGCTGTTCCTCAATATTAACTTTAGTTACCTGGCCTAATTGATTGAATATTATTAGTAGTAAACACACACTCTGTATGGAACGAGATAACTTGTAAACTAATTTCATGTTGCTGTTTTTGGCGACCGTGAACCAGGTTTCTGGCAAAGAATACTAGAATGAAGAAAAGAAAACTTCCTAACACCTCAGTTCCTATTTTGAAACTGCTGGTTATTTCGGTGAAATCTCTAAACGAATGAATGAATGAATGAATGAATGAATGAATGAATGAATGAATAAATGCGATTTTTATTGTTTTTTCGGCTCCATTTCTCGACACTTTGTAGGGTAGTTGAAATGGTTGCATCATCGGCTAAGTTTCAACGTTTTAGCGTCGTCGTCATTCTAACTTGTTAAGCCAGTTAAGGAATCGAGTTTTGAACCCGACGACTGCCGAGGTCGTGATAGCCCACTAATAATTCCCCAATAGAAACAAAAAACAAGAAAGGTCTAGAACGGTTCATTTCAAGTTAGATTTGCATGCGAAACTGATTGCCAACTTTCTATTGAAATGTGCTTTTCTGTTGCTGCGATCAATCGCCTACAAAAAAAGTAGAATCGTATCAAACGAAACTGACTGAATATTTGTGATTTATATAGAAGCTATTTCATTATTTAGCTATTGTAAATTTCATGGGGAAAAAATCATACCAAGTAAAGTAATAAAGTAGATCTCTAAAATATGGGTCGATTTGAATATTAACTCACTCCGCTCGCTCGCTCGCTCGCTCGCTCGCTCGCTCCCTCCCTCCCACCCCCTTTTTGCAGGCGATTACGCACGGAAAACATAGTTTAGAATTTTGAGTGATGGATCAGTTTCTTCTTCTTCTTCTTCTTCTTCTTCTTCTTCTTCTTCTTCTTCTTCTTCTTCTTCTTCTTCGTATATATTGAACCTAAACAGTACGTTATTCTGTTATGCTATATTTTGGGGGTTTTTTTCTTCGTATTTTTGGTTTTTTTCCTTCTTATATAGGCTTTGATTTATAGAGGGGCTAATATGATTTTTTTTTTTGCATTTTTTTGGCTCAAACACTTAAAAAAAAAAGAGTCCATAGACGTAAATATACCATCCAAGTAACCTAGTTTTAATTTTGAGTAGGTATAAATATAAATGCCCTTTGTAATATGGCAACTTAGGTTATGCTGTTTTCTTTCTTTCTTTTTTTCTTCTTATAAACGGCATTATCCTGCTAGGGGTAGCCCCTATGATTTTTAATTTTTTTTTTCATTTTTTTAGGGCTCAAATACTTTAAAAAAAAAAAGAGTCCCTATACCTAATATGCCATTCAAGTAACCTAGTTTTAATTTTGAGTAGGTATAAATGTCCTTTGTAATATGGTAACTTAGGTTTTTTCTTCTTTTTTTTTCTCCTTATAAAAAGGCATTATCCTGCTAGGGTTTGATTTATAGAAGGGGCTACTATGATTTTTTTTTCTCCAATTTTTGGGCTCAAATACTTAAAAAAAAAAAAGAGTCCATATAGACGTAAATATACCATCCAAGTAACCTAGTTTTAATTTTGAGTCTCGAAAGCGAACCAAAAAACAGTAGGAATAAATGCCGTATTAACCCCTGTTGGTAATATCGCTGATTTTTTTTTTCAAAACAAAAAAACTCTGAACTCGTGATTCGTTTGGAAACAAAACTTGTTAATAACGTTTGACGATGTCTGAAGTTTGTTTTTGCAGGTGAATTTGCAAATCGGCGCCGGTGAAGAAAAAAGCTGCAAATCGAACGACCGTAAAGTATGGCTAAGAAAACGAAACTAAAGAACGAGTATTAATTTGATGGGGTTGTTTGGTTTTTTTTTTTCTTACGTAAACATTTGATAATATCCAATCCAATAGTTTTTGGTAGTATCTCTTTCGAATGTTTAGCGTTTCCCCCCCACCCCACCGCACCGCACCCCACCGCACCCCTTGGAGATCACTCGTGTGTGTGTGTGTGTGTGTGTGTGTTCGTGCTGGCTACTAATTTGTTTGTAATTGTTTTTCAAAATAGTACGCTTTTTCTGTTTGCAAAAAAACTAGTACTAGATTTTCAGTCAGATGTCAAAGTTAATAACGGTCTGATTTTATTACGTGATCGTCGGTGAAAAAATGTGCAAAATTTGACTGAAATCGGTTGATTTTCGTAATTTTGGTGACTACTTTTTCAGTGTACTACTACTACTACGAAGCACGCACGCACGCACGCAGGTGACGAGTGAATTCCAAGGGAGCTAACCTCGAGTAACCTGGAGTTGCTTCCCGTTGTTCCACTGCACGCACGCACGCACGCACGCACGCTTTTGAGGGTGGTTTTTTTTTTCTCTTTCCGTTTTCTCTGTTTATAAACGGGTTTTATTTTGTTGGCAATTTCGTATTTCATTAATTTCTGTCAATAATAAACGCCATCTAAAGTTCATTTTCATAAACTAGAGATGTCATCAAATCTTTGCAACGCAATTTGTGTTCGGTTTATGTTTGTCGTAGATTGTCGGTTGAGTTTTCATCTAGTCAATTAATCAGTCGGGCTTTTTTTTTTTTCCGAATCGAATGTTTCACATTTGTTGAAATGATTAATTGTCGGTACGAAACAAAAAGGCAGACGCATAATAATCGTCAGGTGGAAGTACAGAATAGTTAACAAATCCATTTTCATTGTGCATGTTAAGAATGTGCAACCAAAAAACAAGAACAAAAAAGAAAGAAGAGAAAAACAAACAACAACGGTGGTACTTACTGCTCAGCGGTTGGTCGGTCGGTTGGTTGGGGGATACGTAGGCACACACACCTGAGGAGAGGAGAGGAGAGGAGAGGAGTTACAAAGAAGGACTGACTTTCATAGTCGGGAAGGAGTGGGGAATAGTGGGAGTAATCTCACCTATAAATACGGGTGCAATTCTCCGGTTGTTGTTGTTAACGACCATTACCGTTCGAGTTTTGCTCGACACCAGACACACCCGGTTGGCGTGGCTCGCTTAAAGACAAAGACAACTCTTTTCGGCAACCCCAGCAGCAGCATCTGCATCATTCCTTCCTTGCTTCCTTCCTTCCGGGTACCGCCTCTGGATATTTCTTGCCATCAAGAATGACTTCGTAAATAAGTAAGTTATTTTACCACGTAAACTTGCAGTATTAGAAGCTAACATCAAATCGGTACCGTCGGTTTTTAATCGATTTATTTCGTCTGGATGTGAAACCGACGGCACCGATGTGTCGATATTCTGTAATAATTGTAGTTTGACAGTTTTTAGATAGCATTTTCAAGTTGAATTTCATTTTGCATAGTATATCGTGTTTATGAAATTGTTTGGTGAAGCTATTTGAATACTATATTGTCTGTTTTGATGCTGTCTTTTTTTTGTTGTTGTTGTTGTTTTCTTTTCTTTTCTTTTCTTTTCTTTTCTTTTCTTTTCTTTTCTTTTCTTTTCTTTTCTTTTCTTTTGTTTCTGTCCGTGTTTGATCGTTGAATGAAACGGTCGGTCAATTTTCTATTCTACTTTTGCTGGTTTTCACCAATGCATACTCTCCGACGTTGGAGTTGGTTGTACTTTTTTACTGTTTTCGTAACTTGTGATGTGATTTGATTGGGATGCCTTCTCTTTCAGAAAGGTCTTAGGGGTTAGTCTATTAGGGGTTTAATGAAGCGATTTTTGGATGGAATTCGTCGCCGCTGCTCCAGACACGGCATGGAGTCAATTAGTATCGGGTTCTAATGAAAAAGCACTAAATTTTAGATGGATGGATGGATGGATGGATGGATGGATGGATGGATGGATGGATAGATTCCGATTCGGAAAACAGCAATTGTGTCTCCTTTGTCTGTTATATCTTTCCTTTGTGGAATGTGAGGAGTAAGTAGGGGGCGGGAGTAGTGAGTTACGAGAATCTTCAAAGTAAACTCTTATTATTATTATTATTATTATTATTGCTAATCGATCGAGGTTTCACTATCAGGGAATGATGACGGGCTGCTCATGCCTTTTTTTAAAAGGAGAGTATCGCCCAGTTCACTGACCTTGTGTCGAAGCCTCCTGTATTGGTGAAATTAATAAATAGTACTTAAAAAACAAAACTAGTATTTATTCAATGCCAAAATACAAATGAAACATGTTCGAATTTCAAATGAGATTATCTGAGTGGGTGGGTGGGTGGGTGGGTGGTGAAAATTAACAAACAAACAAACAAAAAATAGTCATTTTTCTCAGACTGCAAGACGGTGGTTTATCGTCTGCCATTTTGTTCTGAAACCACAAACCAAAATTAGACACGCTTAGTGTTTGGCTTAAGGCATAAGTCCAGGCTGGCAATCCGAATATATATATATATATATATCTAGCTACCATATCGCAGAATGGTTCGTAGGTGTAGTGTTTAGATAGTATTTTATTATTATTATTATTATTATTATTATTATTATTATTATTATTATTATTAT
>OY744534.1:1810077-1820077 GCA_963556195.1 Sepiola atlantica | reverse complement strand
CATGTATGTCTGTCTGTCTGTCTGTATGTATGTATGTATGTATGTATTTATATGTATTCATATTTTCTGAACTTTGATTTATAATTGAGAACTTTCGAAATGTTCGCATTGAGAATGTTTGCGACTTGTGCTAAGATACACCACTCGCCATTTGTCTTTTTGAATACAGTGTACATTTCAGTCTCAAACAGTTGGTTTTCAGTTTACTTGTAGGTTAGCCGCCGGACGACACGAGTCAACAAACTGTTCTCTGCTGGACAAGGTAAGTAAGTCATGTTTATTTGATATGGTGTTCACAGTTCCATCTGTTATTTAAATGAATTGATTTCTTACATAGAAAGGGTGGTAGACACCCTTAATGTTAGCATATATATGGTAGCTTAGGTCATTTTTAAAGTGGCCGGCTTGCAAAACAAAACAAAAAAATAAATAAATAAATAAATACATAAATAAATACATAAATACATAAATAAATACATAAATACATAAATAAATACATAAATAAATGGCGAGAAGAATCGAATATTCACCAAGCTACAGCTAAGATTGTCTTTGCATGCATTCAATATGAGTCGTATTCAGTTTTCAGAGCTCGATAGGAAACCGTCTTTTGTGATTTTCGATTCCTGGAAACAAGGCATTTGGTGAGTTTCCTTTTTTTGTTCGAATAAAAAAAGAAGAAGTAATTTTCAGAAATAGGTATTTGAGAAAATGTCAGTATTTGTCCAAGTTTCACTACTAAACTCTTCCAACGAAGATAAATGTTTAACTACTTCCATCAATTATCTACAGTATACAGCGAACTTCTTTTTTGCTCGATACTCTAACCCTAACCAGAAAGTAACAGCAGTTTAGTTTTGATTATTCAAATTCAGTTGACATTGGTCAGTATGGTTCCTCTCTCTCTCTCTCTCTCTCTCTCTATCTCTATCTCTATCTCTATCTCTATCTCTATCTCTATCTCTATCTCTATCTCTATCTCTGTACATAGGCGCAATTGCTTACATTTCGACTACGTTTTAGTTGAGAAATGATGGCATATTTGCAAACCATAAGGACTTTTGAAATGGTTACACAATTACTAGCTACGTACGTGATTACGTCGGCACATTAATGTTTTCGTTTGAATTCGAACGTATTCTATCTATCTATCTATCTATCTATCTATCTATCTATCTATCTGTTGTAGACACCAATTGTCTTACTTTCTTTTGCTTTCAGTTTACATTGAGTAACTGCTCCAAGATTTCAACACGAATTTCATACGGCCGGCGCGGACGGAGGGACGGAGGGACGGACAGACACCAACTAACTAATTGGACATGGATGAAAGACCAAATACATAAAGGATTTTCTCGGTAAGTAAGTTATGTTTACTACAAAACCTGGTTTTACTATAGGAATTTCTCTCTCTCTCTCTCTCTCTCTCTCTCTCTCTCTCTCTCTCTCTCTCTCTCTCTCTCTCTCTCTCTCTCTCTCTCTCTCTCTCTTGAAATACGTCGTCTGTTTTCTAGATATCACAAGTTGATGCAGAACTTGTTCGTGGTAACTATTTTGTGAACTATTTTACTAGTAAACAATATCATGTTTGTTTGTTTTTGGTCTTTTGCAGTTTGGAACTGTTTAACAAAACGACCGACCGACCGACCGACCGACCGCGGCCTGTACGTTTGAATCCAGTTTCCAGTCGAATCAAGTTTCCAGTTGTGCTGAGCATAAACATACACATACACATACACATATACGTAACTTTCGACAATAACATTGTACCAAGTTTCTGTTGAAAACATGTCGTTTTGTTTTCGATTTTTCTGTTAAAGTGGTGCAGTGGTCCTTTACACTAAACATAATCTCAAGTAGAGTAATAATTAGTAGTTGATTCCTGGATTAACTCGGCTGAATCGGTTTCACTTGGTACTACTTTTGAAGCAGAACTTGTAGCCAAAAAAAAACCCCCAAAAAAAAACACCCCAAAAATCAAATCAAAACAAAGCGATATGCTGGACTAATTCAATCTAATTTCTCCCGTCATTTATTGACTGGATGTGATTCAGAACTTTTGTAATAGATGGTTTCAACAAAAACCAGATATGCTTTCGAGGAATAAGTGTTGCTTGCATTGTTGTTCACGACAAGGGTTGGGACCAGTTTGTAACCTGAGGACGACTGAAAACAACGAACGAACGGAGGGACACAATCCATGAAAATGAGACGCCAAAAGAATTGAAGAAAGAGTGCTGACATGAAGCGGACTTGATGGCATCATAGTTGGAGCAGACATCCGATAATTGAATTCCCCAGCCATGTCGTTTGTTTGTATTTCACCTTCACCACTTTGCTGTCGCAGTAACATTGTCCTGAAATGATATCTCTCTCTCTCTCTCTCTCTCTCTCTCTCTATATATATATATCTATAGTATGGGAGGAGGGTTAGGGTTTAGAAAAGAGCAACTAGAATAAAGTGTTAAATACTTGTTACTTTTGAATCATGGGATGAATGGAGTTTTATCGCAGTCTTAAGTTATTAATTTTTGGTTTTGTTTTCTTTTGTTTTGGGAGGATTTTAACGGCGGAACGTGGTTAAGTAGCGTAGTGGAAGAAGGGGAGGGAATACGCACACAATGACAATGACAATGGTTTATTGACATTCTGAGAAAGGCAACTAGAGAACTGGCGGGCGCTGTTCTAATGGGGTCATAGCCTCCGAATTCTCTTTGTGGGCGCCCACATTGGTGAGCGGATCAGCTGTGATCTCAGCGGAGCCGGTTCCTTCCATGTTCTCGACAAAGGAGGCAACGTTCTCGAGGATGATGCCCCGATCAAGTTGAAATCTTTTTGGACGCGTGGCTCCTGTTGTCTTTGGAAGAATCACTAACATCATTGTCGTTCGTTGTGGACGAGTGGGTGGGAGGGAGGGAGGGATAACATACATATCCTAGTCGGCTAAGTGGGGATATCTGTAAAGCTAGCTGGACGCTACCTAATTGACGTAGTAATTCAACCGACTCTTACTGTACGTACAGACATCAACCCTACGGCATTTACAGCTTAGTAATTACAGTGAGCCTAAGTAAGTGGAACATTGAAAGGTTAGGGTTAGAAAGACGACAGCAATGTAAGGTGAATGCAATGGCAATGACATGGCATGGTATGGTTGGGGTCTTATTGGAGACACGGAGCAGCACAGTTGGATGGGAACACAATGGGAATCCAGTGGCAATTACTTACTTACCAACCAAAGTGAATCAGCAAAGAAGAAGAAGAAGAAATCAAGTGAAATTGATGCGAAACAAAGGTGTGTATATATCTTTATTTATATAATGAATATAATTGAAAGTACACGCAAAAAAGAAATGTGAACAAGCTGCACTTTTTTTCTTCTCTGTTTTTGTTTTGTTGTCGTTTTTTGTTTTGTTTTACAAAAGTTGAAGTAATCTTTAACTTTGAACCAACCATTCAAATGAAGCTGAATTAGTGTCGCATGAACACTGTGAAATTGTAAAATGAAGACGTGAAGACTTTCGAAAATGCATTTGATATGTATCCTAAATATGTAGCTTACTTGCCATAAGTCCATTTGCAGGAACTGTGGAAACTTACTTACTTACTTGCTTGCTTACTTGCCATAAGTATATCTGAAGGAAGTTTGGAAAATGATCTGTTAAGAATTTGAGACCAACCTAAAACGATTGGATTCAGTTTCGATTTAAAAAGAACATTTTCTTGGTAGTTTAACTAGGATTTTGAAAGCAGAGTGTTTTTCCCTTTTGTTTTAGACATTTTTGTAAAGTCGCTAAACAATAATTCTTCTAGTTACTAATAAAAAACATTAGTAAAATCGAGTAATTTCCCTTTGTTTTAGACATCTTTTAAGATCGGTAAACAGTAGTTCGTCTAGTTACGTATAAAGAAAACATTAATGAAATCGAGTTATTTCCCTTTGTTTTAGAACTCTTTCAAGATCGGTAACCAGTATTTCGTATAGTTACGAATAAAGAAAACATTAATCAAATCGATTTATTTCCTTTTGTTTTGGATATCTTTTAAGATCGGTAAACAGTATTTCGTATAGTTACGTATAAAGAAAACATTAATGAAATCGATTGTTTCCCTTTGTTTTAGAACTCTTTTAAGATCGGTAACCAATATTTCGTATAGTTACTTAATAAAGAAAACATTAATAAAAGCGATTTATTTCCTTTTATTTTAGACATCTTTTAAGATCGGTAATTACTAGTATAGTCACTAATAAATCAAACATGGTTTCGCTAAACAGTAATGCTTCGAGTCACCTTTATTCCACGTGACGTCGGTTGGGTTTCAATAATAATCAAAAAATAATCACTGTAAAAGCTGATATGAGCGAAGGACTTTGAACACTGATCTGTTTAAGAACCCGAAACCTCTTACTCGAATGATTGGATTGAGTATGAAATCACGAGAACCACATCGTAACACACAGTGTTAACTATTCTGTACTTTCTGCACTTTCTCCCCAGCGAGCGACAGTCGCTTATTGAAAAAGGGGGAGGCAACTGCTTTTTTTATTCTTTCCTAGTATAATACAACCACTTTTGTTATATCTGTGTATATATATATATATATATATATATATATATATATATATATGTATGTATTTTCTTACATATTACCCATAAAAACAAACACAGATGCATAAAACCCGCATTGGAGATCAATATACCACCCCCCTCTCTCTCTCTCTCTCTCTCTCTCTCTCTCTCTCTCTCTCTCTCTCTCTCTCTAGTTTCGGCTAATGAATTTTCAACCGGTGAATACCATAAAAAAATATCCACTAAATAAAACGCCTATGTAAACAAATAATTATTTATATATAACATTAAATATCATAGTGTTTTATTCCTTTTTAATTTGAATATGTACATTTAATTTCTTAAGAACTTTAAAAGATTTATTATCAAGTAATGTATGACTTTTTTTTTGTTGTTGTTAAAACCCGGGTTGAATTTAAGGCGACACACGTTTGCCGGTGAAATCTCGATTTATTTGATCTGAAATTTGCAAATGCTCAAATAAATACAACATTTTGAAGAAAAACTATTTCTTGTGGCAACTGTTGACATGATTTGCCAACTTTCTCCGAGTGCGATAATTTACAGTTTCAAAAATCGACCTGCCCCTAATGTTTAAATAAATATATATATATATACACAGGGTTTACACGGGTAAACACACAGATGCATAAAACCCACATTAGAGATCAATATACCCCCCCACCCCCCCACCCCCCTCTCTCTCTCTCTCTCTAGTTTCGGCTAGGGGCAAAGTGTAGTATCGGTTTGTGATACTACTCTTCATCTTTTCTGTCCTCCTCGATTAGGGAATGCGAAATCCGTCGAGACTAAGGCAATGTTCATTTGTCCACCTTAAAGACCTACTTGCCCTCGTGGGGAGGCAAATAAACAGGAACATAAAATTATTTCATCGTCTGTGGGGGACTTGTCCAGATTAGGACCCACGTCGGCACTTTTCGAATGTTTACATAAAGTGCCAATTCGATTTTAGCTTGGGTCCTAATCTGGATAAGTCCCCCATTTTGTTAAATATTAATTGTTTTTTGAAAATCTTTTTTGTTTTGTATTTCAAAATTGCAATGTTAATAATTAAAATAAAAAAAAAATTGTATAAATTGCTATTTTTTCAAATGTTGTAATCATTGTAATAAAATGTTCAATAAATACTATATATGTCAGAGTGAGAGAGTGAGAGAGAGAGAAGGGGAAGAGACTAGCTGTATCTACCTGCCCTTACCCAGGTTGGAGGGGGTCTTTTTAGAGACAAATATGTATCCTACATATGTAGCTTACTTGCCATAAGTATAGCATGTTAAGGAACTTTGGAAGGTTGCTTACTTGCCATAAGTATATCTGAAGGAACTTTGGAAAATGATCTGTTAAGAATTTGAAACCTAAAACGATTGGATTCAGTTTTGATTTAAAAAGATTTCTTTTTTTTATAAATTACTTGTATTTGAAATCGTCGGATTTTGAAAGTTGAATTTAATGTATTGTGTGCCATTCTTTGTTCATTCGAATTGCTATAAACAAAAACAAAAAACATAACTCATTTTGTTATGGTAATGTTTAAATCTCGATTTGTCAATTTTTAGCATTCCAAACTTTTAAAACATAAGGATTTGCTCAAAAATTTAAAGCCAATAATGACTTTCTATTCAACAGTTTAAAGGTTTTAGGTTTCAAATTCCTAACAGTTTAAATGCTTCCAAATACCTTTCACATTTTTAAGGGTCACAAAGTAATTTATTCTTTTCTATTTAACTATTAAGGAAAGATTAAAATGGCTGACTTGTTTATGAAGAATGTACGCTTAAATGTGTGTAATAAATCTATTTCTACAAACCTGTTTCTGCATTTTTGAGATGAGGATTGATCATTTCTCACCTTTCGGGCCTTCTTCTTCTTTCAGGTGGATACTTACCAACTCGGGAATCTGGACTGGATTTCCAATGGCGGAACAAACACTTGAATCCACGAGGAGGGAAGAAGCATTATACACAAAGGTGAGGAGGAGGAGACGTGTTGTCGCCGCCGCCTACTACTACTAAATAAACGTAAGGCTATAGAACACCGGAAAGCTGTAATAATACGTGGAGATACCGAAAAGTCGGCTATGGCTGACCACATATGGGACAAAGTATATATATATATTGAAACAAACAAAAAACAAGAAAAGACAATCATGTGATTTTAAAGAGATTCCTTTTAAGAACCTTTGTTTTATTAGTTCAAATTCTCAAATCCCCCCCCCCCCCCTGGAAAACAAACCCCGAATTTGTCTTTTTGCGTTTCTCTCGCAATATTCATACGGATATCATGAACTATTTTCAAACAGACATTTTGTTCTTCTTTTTTTTTCTTTCTTATGCATCATCCTAGTTGACTGAGAGCAGCTTGTAATGTCCTTTACTCGTAGCTTGGTAGGTATTTTGCTGGAAAAAAAACAAAAACAAAAAAAGAAACAATTAGTCATGATCACAATTAATAGTATAACGTGTCTAATAATCAGTGAACGACAACTATTATTAAGCTTAGAATTTGGAACTAACTCTTATTCAATAGCCTCACAATTATCTTCTTTGAATTAGTTTTGACTTTCTTGGGATATCTCTAGTTATATTTGTATGTATAGGATTCGCTCGTAAACTAATTAACAAATCATTATGAATTTCGGACCACAGCTGTTAGGCATAAAAGTTGGTAATCTGGGCTATATTTAGTTTAATTTAGTTTTCTAAAATTTTCACTATTGCTATTAGGCATCAATCAATAAGTATTGGCCCAATTTCAGTTTCTTTGAGGTATTTTAATGATTCTTAGGGGGGTATAAAATGGGCACAACGTCGTCGTCCGATTTAGAAAATTCAAATATATCAGATTTGTATTAAATTTGATCCATAGTCATTAGGCCAACCCCTGATCTTCATAAATGATCTCCCAAACCACATGCTAAGATCATAACGCTATAGATTGGGACAACATTTTGATTTGAAAACATAACTCAATCCCAGCAGTTAGTTGTATTTTAGTCTCTATATTGTGTGATTAAAATATATATGAGGAAAATCTTAGAGAAACAAACGTTTATTAACCAAGATTTTGAATACATTCTCTTACTCACCGATAATAACCGGTGTTGTTCCCTGGAGTCTGAGTGAGAATAAGTCTTCCCCGATTTCCAGTACACTTAACCTCTTTCGATAACTATTGCACATGGTTTTGCGTTATCGTAACAGTCGCTTACCATTGAATTTGAATAAGTAAATAGGTAAATATTTGAAGATATTAAGAACTTGAATTTAAAAAAAATTACTATATCTTAAAATAAGTCTAAATTCTCTTTCTCGTCGGCCCGGCTCGCAGGTGTCAAAATCATTCGATATTTCAACTTTCTTTCCAAACCAAACAAACTTTAATATTTGCACTAATGTGACTGTAATAAAAACGTTAACGCCGCCGCCGACTGTCGTTTCAGTGGATACCAAGTCGAGAGGTCGAGATGGGGGACGGAACGAATAAATAAAACATAAGATTTTGTCTTGTTAAAGATTAAAATGAAGAAATAAAAACTTTACATTTTCGGAGGAGGATAGGATTATTTTGTTTGTTTTTTTACGGCATATCAACAACTTATGTTGGGTTCGGCTGTTTTGTGGCATATCAACCGTTTTCCTGTTATTTAACGCCGAATCTGGTAATTTTAGGAAAACTTTTCATTGCTTCAAGTTCTTTATATGTTTAAATATTTATTCTTGGTGTTCGGCGTGGTTATTTTTGTTTTACAGCATATCAACCTCTTTCGGTTTATTTAATCGCGAATCGGGACAATTAGTTCAAACGTCAAAATGCTTAACGTTCGTTATATGTTTAAGTATTCATTCATGGGTGTCGGTTTGGTCGTTTTGCAAGAGAACATTGATGTATTTGCAAAACGATTAAGGAAAAAACAAAAACATCAATATTTGCTGCATTTTAAAGTTGGTTTTCTTGTGAAAGAAAGTTGAAATATAGAATGATTTTGACAACTGCGAGCCGGGCCGACGAGAAAGAGAATGTATACTTATTTTAAGATATAGTTTTGTTTTGTTTTTTTTCATTCAAGTTCTTACTATCTTCAAATATTTACCTATGTTGTTTTGTTTGGTTTTACGGCATATCAATCCTTTTCGGGTTATTTAATGCCGAATCCAGTCATTTTTGTAAAAGTTTTTATTCAAATTCAATGGTAAGCGGCTGTTGCGATAACCCAAAACTATTTGCCATAGTTATCGAAAGAGGTTAAGAGTACTAGAAATCGGGGAAGACTTATTCTCACTCAGACTCCAGGGAACAACACCGGTTATTATCGGTGAGTAATAATCGATGATTACCTGTGTGAGAACTAGCAAGTTGATACTACTACTACTACTACTTATTTTAATAATAATAATGAGATGAATAAGAAGAAGTGGAAGAAGAAGAAGAAGAAGAAGATGTTAAATGTGACGATTGGCGACATAAATTATTTTAAAAGAAATTCCGTTCGTAAATTCGTCAAAAACAATTTATTTTGCTTTAGCTACTCATTTGTGACTGATTTCCGGTGAAAAATTATTATTTAATATAGAATATAAGTATTTTAAATTACCGTAAACATCGCCTTTGAGGAATCTTGTTTAGTCACTCGTTTACGTTAGGTACCTTACTTCCTGTGACTTAACAAGATGGCTAATAATTGAGTACGCTGTCCTGCGTGCGATTATGTGTGTATAAATGGGATAGGCATGAAGATATGTATGTATATTAGCGTGCCTGTTTTGTTCGTGAGAAAGTATGTACGTTCGAGAGTGTTCGGTTAGCAGTGCGTATATACGGACGTGGTGTTTAGTAGTCCGTTGAAAATCTCTTGTTGTTGCGTCTGTTGAGGGTCTTGTGGCCAGGGGCTACAGTTAGCTTTTAAGTGCGAATCCAGGTGCGTTTTCTGTGTAAGAAAGCAGAGAGAGAGAGAGAGAGAGAGAGAGAGAGAGAGAGAGAGAGAGAGAGAGAGAGAGAGAGAGAGAGAGAGAGAGAGAGAGAGATCAATTTGGGGATTTATTTATATTCAGCTGGCTTTACAAACTCACTTTTTTATTATTCAAACAATTTAACACATTCTCAATGGATGAGATAATAGGTCACATTATTTTATTTCTTTTCTTTAACTGAAATTCTTGCGATTGTGCCGCATAGTTAACGAATATAACTGTTACCAAATGCAAGAAAATTGATATTTCTATATGGTTTTCACGTATGTTTACTGATTGTAAGATGTATTATCTATGCGTTTGTTAGCGTCACTTTTACTTAGCAAAGGCAGCGTGCTTTTAATGATGGGCGACAATTTTGCCGGGATTTTCTCGCGTATTTCAGCCTTAAAAGATAATAATGAAAAAAGTTAAACTTAATTCGATTGGCAATCACCCTCA
>OY744534.1:1795077-1805077 GCA_963556195.1 Sepiola atlantica | reverse complement strand
AGAAATGGTGGCCTATTTTCACACCATAAGCACTTTTGAAATGGTTACACAATTACTAGCTACGTACGTGATTTCGGCACATTACTGATTTCGATTGAATTTGAACGTATTCCATCTGTTTTAGACACCACTCATTTACTTTTGTTTTTTGTTTTCAGTTTACATAGAGTTACGAATTTGAAACGGTCGGCGCGGAGAGACAGCCAGCCAGCCAGCCAGCCAGCCACTAACTAACTAACTAACTAATTCGACGTGGATGCAAAACCAAATACATAAAGGATTTTCTCGGTAAGTAAGTTATGTTTACTACAAAAGCTGGTTTTACTATAGGAATTTCTCTTGAACTACGTCTGTTTTCTGGATATCACAAGTCGATGCAGAACTTGTTCGTGGTCACTTGTTTGTGAACTATTTGACTAGCAGACAATATCATTTGTTGTTGTTGTTGTTGTCTTTTGCAGTCTGGAACTGTTTAACAAGACGACCCACCACGACGACGACGACGACGACGACGGCGGCCTTTGACGACGAAGACGACGACGTTTGAATCAAGTTTCCAGCTGAATCAAGTTTCCAGTTGTTCTGAACATCAACATACACACATATACGTAACTTTGTACCAAGTTTCTGTTGAAAACATTTTGTTTTGTTTTGTTTTGATTTTGTTTTGTTGTCGATTTGTCTGTTAAAGTGGTGCAGTGGTCTTTCCCCCCCAAAATTGTATTTTGAAGACATTGGTATCGACAATTTGTCAAATTTAAACATTAAAGAAAGCAAGAAAGAAAGAAAGAAAGAAAGAAAGAAAGAAAGAACAGTTTGTGGGGTGGGGGTTGATTCTTTGATGGTAGCTAATATGTCATTTGTTCACGAAGGCATTGAGAATGGTTGTCGATCACTACCCATCCTGATCAATCAACAGTAACAGAAGATGGTTTCAACCGAAACCAGATAGGATGGTGTCGCTTGCATTGTTGTTTGTGACAAGGATTGGGACCAGTTTGTGACCTGAGGAGTAGGAGGAGGACGACTGAAAACAACGGACGAACACAATCCATCCAAATGAGACGCCGCCCAAAGAATTGAAGAAAGATGGCTGACACGAAGCAGACTTTATGGATGGATGGATGGATGGATGGCATCATAGTCGAAGAAGCAGACATCCGATAGGAGGAGGAGGAGTAGGAGGAGGTAAGAGTGTTCTTTAATTCCCCAGCCATGTCGTTTTGCATTGCACCCTCACCTTTTGCTGCTGTCGCAGTAACATTGTCCTGATTATTATAGTTTCAAGTTGACGTGGGAGAATTGAGAGGGTACTCTCTTTCTATATAGATAGATAGATAGATAGATAGATAGATAGATAGATAGATGTAATGGTGTCGACTCGCTTACTTGTGATTTTGAAGATTGAATGAGACACTTGAATGATTCGAGTATAATAACGGGAATCTAATGTATTTGATTTGAAGGCTGGCTGCCTTTAGGAAGGAAGGAAGGACTGAATTTTAACGGCGGAACGTGGTTAAGTAGCGTAGTGGAAGAAAAGGGAAGGGAATACGCACACACAATGACAATGACAATGACAATGGTTTATTGACATTCTGAGAAAGGCAACTAGAGAACTGGCGGGCGCTGTTCTAATGGGGTCATAGCCTCCGAATTCTCTTTGTGGGCGCCCACATTGGTGAGCGGATCAGCTGTGATCTCAGCGGAGCCGGTTCCTTCCATGTTCTCGACAAAGGAGGCAACGTTCTCGAGGATGATGCCCCGATCAAGTTGAAATCTTTTTGGACGCGTGGCTTCTGTTGTCTTTGGAAGAATCACTAACATCATTGTCGTTCGTTGTGGACGAGTGGGTGGGTGGGATAACATACATATCCTAGTCGATTGTTTGTTCGTTTGTTTGCTTGTTTGTTTGACATAGTTAGTTTGTAGAAATGCAGCTGTTAATATTAATATTAATGTCGTCTTGCAGCACGGGAGTTTATGCCAAATGATAGTTACTTATCGATCGGGGGGGGGGGGGGGCATATAATGGAAATGTAGGTTATCAAACTGTCTACAAAGAGCAGTCAGTCAGTCATTAATCTTTTAGCGGGCACATGTTTCGAACGGTAATGGGGGCAAAAGATCTTATTTCTCGAAAAGATTAACAAGGGTGGCTTAAGTAAGTAACGTGGTTAGGAATTCTATTAACTTGTTACTAGAATAATAATTCATGTCGTCATTAGCAATCTTGGCTCTCTTCCTCCTCCTCGATTGGCTAGGAATCATTGTAGAAAGCTACCTAATTGACGTAGCAACTCAACTGACTCTTACTGTGTGTACATCCACCCTACGGCATTTACAGCTTAGACACTGTAATTACTAAGTAAGTAAGTAAGTAAGAACATTGAAAGGACTGTTAGAAAGACGACAGCGGTGTCTGGTGAACGCAATGCAATGGCAATGGCCTGGTTTGGGGTCTTATTGGAGACTCCTCGCCGCTCCTTGGGAAGCAGTACGAAGCAGTAGCAGTAATTGGATGGGAATCCAGTGGCAATTACTTACCAACCAAAAGTAAACAGTGATTGAAGAAAAGCCCCGAAACGAAGAAATGAAATCGAAACGAAACGAAACGAAACGAAACGAAACGAAACGAAACGAAACGAAAAACGTCTTTCTGTTCTATGAGGTTGCCTTCCTTTGGATGCAAGTTGTTTCGTGTAGTTCAGCGACGTCCCTGATAGTAGTTGTCTAGATGCATTGCTTTGTTGGATTGTAAATGATCGCATGTTTTGTTAATAATATTATTAGCAGTAGCAGTAGCAGTAGCAGTAGTAATTAGGTACGTGCAAATCAATGGCCGATTCCCCAAAATGAAAAAACATTTTGACCCCCCCCTTCACTTAAAAATACACTAAAATTCAGGAAATCAACCAATTTTACTGAAATTTTCAATATGTATTAATCAACAATCACGGAATATAATGAAACCATTTTTTTTTTTTTTGGTTTAAATCTTAGTGAAAATGTATTATTTTTTTCAAAGAAAATACACCTTTACTAAAGTTATATTTTTATATATTAATAAATAAAAATGCATAATTTTTTAAATGTTACTTATGTAAATAAAGGATCGTAGATGTTAACAACTAAACATTTTTTTCAAAATATTTCATATATATTACGAAAAAGGCCAGTAAATACCGTGTTAATAAAATCACTATAACTCGAAGAAAAATTAATTCTTTGAATTAGCGATATTATTATTGAATAAAGCATTGTTTAATCGATATTTTCACCAAAAGAATAATATAATTGCATGCGATTTGAATGATTAAAGTTTTTGGAAAAATAAAAAATGCGACGTAATTATATTTCCCTTTCATAGAGAAACGAGTCGTCATCATCATCGCAAGAATTTCTTGTTTATAATCTTGAAAATAAACCAAACATTTACACATTTGTGACTCAGTAAGTTAACGAAAACAAGAAGAATTTAAAAAATTGAATAATTGCTACTAACGATCGATTCGCAAGGCTATGTAATAAACAGGCGCAATTAAAGCTCCCACCACTCCCACTTAATTTTCATCAATTCTGTTAATTTCACAATTCATTGGAAAGATAAAACGTAAGTTTTTCTTTGTTTTTTTTCATTAATAAATATTCTTTAAAAAGTTTAAAATTTATTAATAAAGAAATAGTTCAAATATGACATTTTCTTTAAAATTGAATTTTATTTATTTAATTACAAATAATTGTTATTAACAAAAAAGCAAAACGTTAACAATAATTTGTTAATGTTTTAATTTTTTTCAATGAATATTTATTTACTTTTTCACACTGAAAATTAAATACTATTTTAGCTTAAAATAAAAAAGTACCCATTAAGTTTTATTTTTAAAGAATTAATGTATTTTAAAATTAAATGAATTCTATAAAAATAAATCGAGTAATGTAATTGTTCAAGTTTTGAATCAATCATCATGTAAAAATAATTGATCAAATTGAAGGATTTCGTAACGTTAACGTAAAAATAATTTGAACATTTGAAAGAAAGTGATTTCAAATTCTAAGGAAATCATTGGTAAACAATTTCTTTAGCTTTCTTTTTTAACAGATATGCACCATTATTACTTTTGAAACATTTCCGTAAATTATTTTGCCAAACATTTGTAATAAAATCATTTGGGTATCTTTCAGAATGATCAGTACAGTCGCGGACGGGGTCCAAAAAACTAACGAGAACGGTTATAAAAATCAATATGCAACAAGTGAGTTTAACCTACGTCGAGAAGAGATATTTGTCTACTTACCTATGAGATTTGTTTGTATTTTTACGTACTATAAATGGGGTTTTATTAGATGTAAAAAAAATTTCTTGTTCATTTTTTACTCGTTTTTTTTTTAGACAATATGGCGCCATTTTTTTTTGTTTTTTTTTTTGCAAGTTCGCGTGATAAAACTATTGATTTCTACTAAATAGCAGTTGGAACGGTTTAAAAATACAAACAAATATCACAGGTCAGTTTTAAATTAACTTTTATCGACGACAGTTCAGTTACTTTTATTTGTTGTATATTTGTTTTTTTTGAGCGTTTTCAGCGTACTGATCATTCTGAAAGATACCCAATCATTTTAACCCCACTCTTCAGTTTTAAAAAAAAGTTGGTTTTTTTTTTAAAGTTATAACATTAAATATAAATCTTTGTAGATAAAATAATTAAAATCTTAATTCTGTAAATTCGAAAATATTATAATTAAATAAGATTTTCTTTTTTTTTTCATTACCGAAAAATTAATTAAATTAATTAACTTTCTTATTACATTTTCTTTGAATTTTTAGATGTCTATGCTATCATATATCCAGGCAGGAGCAGTATCCTATAGTTCCGAATTCTCAGCCAGTTTTAGTTGGGCACATAGAAAAGAAATTTATCGATAAGGATTTTTCACAGAATAGAATACAAGAATGGGCTACTGTGGAAAACAGACGAAATGGTTACCCACCAGTAACCAGTTCTATGATTTGTAAATTGAAAGTATTTTTCAAGAAAAGGCATAATTTACATTTAACCGCCTTCAAAAACGTGTGCATGTATCCTCTCAACTACAACTAACACCTAAACCAACAACTGCATCCATTGCTTCTGCCTCTACTTCTCCAAATAATAAACTTTTGTTAACAAAACTAGCAAAAGTAAAAAAAGAACTTTCCTTCCTAAAAAGAAAATTCAACAGTACAAAACAAAACAAAAGTGGCATGCTAGAATATCTAACATGAAAAACAAAATTGGCAAATGCTGAAACCAAACTCCAGACATGTAACAGGTTTAGGGTCAGAGTTAGCTTGGGTCCTAATCTGCACCAGTACATAAAAATAAGGGAAAATTATTAAAAAACCTTCTGTTCAAAAAAATAAAGTCGTGTCTTCCATACTTGTCAATTTAATGTAGACATATTTTTCGTAACTTTAAAAAATACAGAAATTAGGTTCTAATCATTTTTCAATTTCTATAAAGCATAACTTCCATATAAATTTTTTGTTGAATAAAAATCAATATTACTGCAGTTCAGGGCTTCCATGCTTTCAGATTTTGGTCGCCAAATTTTGTTTACACTTACATAAAACAACAAAATGCGCTCGTGATGTTTCTTTTATTTTTGATTTTGGATAATTCGGCAAGTTTTAGTAGAAAAATGAAGGTCAATTTTTTTTTTAATTCACTCTCTTAAGACTAAATTTAATAATTTTCTTTTAAATAGTTGCAAACAATTGATATTTATCTTTCCAACGAATTGAAAACGTGTTTTATCGAATGTGCAGTTTTTATCCATTTTTAACGTTTATAGGGGTTTTTGACAACATTTTTAATTCTAATTTGTTTTTCAAACGTAAATATACATTTGTTTCCTTTTATATAATAACATTAGGCTTTTATCTTTCAAACACAATCAAAAGTTAAACGAAAACTGCTTTAAAAAATTAAGGAAAGACACTTTTAAGAACGAGGGTCAGTGCAAGCGGCCATTTTTTTTGCACGTACCTAGTAGTAATAATAATAATAATTTCAAAGATTCTCTAAAACATTTAAGCTTCGAAATGATTAGTTTTCAAATCTGAATCAGTTCCGGTCGATAATTTCCATGGTCGGCTCCGGTCTTTTCTTGAAGATGATAGGTGTGTCACTTGTCCCTGTTTCCATTGAATGGGTAGCATGCAAGAAGACTCTATCGATCGATGGATGGATCGATTTGGTGTAATAAGAGGCGGCTTGATGACGTAAGCTGAGATCTCTTTCCAAACTCACTCTCGGATGATGTCCATCCATGATGTCGTGGGGATTTGTTAATCTGAATTTTCTCCAGCTGTTTCTCAATAGCATCATCGTCTGTGACGCTAATATTTGCCAGTTCTACATGTCCACATCTATGATCCAGCTTAGGTATGTTGTCGACATTTTCACGAGTAAAAACACTAGCCAAAAAAGTCGTCAGCATCATTATCTCTAAGATCACAGTTGTCTTCTTCGATTTGGTGTATTTCCAAAATGTTTCAGGGTTCACTTTCACATCATATGTATATATGCAAGAGGAGATTCTTCAAACGTCTTCCTCAATTTTCTTGTCTACAGTCCTTAAGCCAATTCTAACTTCGCAATACTATCTTTTTCCCCATTCAATTTTGTTCTCAGCGGCGGCAGCAGCAGCAGCAGCACCAGCAGCAGGTACTGTTCCTCTCTTTGCATTCTAGTCAGATCGGGTCCAATGAACACGTTTTCGATCGATCGATCGATCGATCGAACGAACTCTCCAATGTCTTTCAGTTTCTTGCTACTCTTCAGGATTCCAATACTGTTCACACTCACTTTGAGAATGTCTTCTCTATTTCTGTTTGTTATTCTTCTTCTTCTTCTTCTTCCTCCTCTACAATTTCAATCGCAGTCATTACTTTCTCAACTGATGCCTTGTCATCTTCGATCTTGTCTTTCTTTTTGGATTCAGGCAGATTCAGTATGACAATATTCTTCTTCGCTCTGTTGCTCTGCTATTGCTTCCCTAACCCTAACACCACAACACAACACAACACAACTCCCTTTTGGCTTTGCACCTCCTTTATCTTCCAAGATCCACTTTAGGTAGGTAGGCGAGTGTCCAGTTCTTTCTGCCTTACCTACGTCTCAGCTGTTCCTCAATATTAACTTTAGTTACCTGGCCTAATTGATTGAATATTATTAGTAGTAAACACACACTCTGTATGGAACGAGATAACTTGTAAACTAATTTCATGTTGCTGTTTTTGGCGACCGTGAACCAGGTTTCTGGCAAAGAATACTAGAATGAAGAAAAGAAAACTTCCTAACACCTCAGTTCCTATTTTGAAACTGCTGGTTATTTCGGTGAAATCTCTAAACGAATGAATGAATGAATGAATGAATGAATGAATGAATGAATGAATAAATGCGATTTTTATTGTTTTTTCGGCTCCATTTCTCGACACTTTGTAGGGTAGTTGAAATGGTTGCATCATCGGCTAAGTTTCAACGTTTTAGCGTCGTCGTCATTCTAACTTGTTAAGCCAGTTAAGGAATCGAGTTTTGAACCCGACGACTGCCGAGGTCGTGATAGCCCACTAATAATTCCCCAATAGAAACAAAAAACAAGAAAGGTCTAGAACGGTTCATTTCAAGTTAGATTTGCATGCGAAACTGATTGCCAACTTTCTATTGAAATGTGCTTTTCTGTTGCTGCGATCAATCGCCTACAAAAAAAGTAGAATCGTATCAAACGAAACTGACTGAATATTTGTGATTTATATAGAAGCTATTTCATTATTTAGCTATTGTAAATTTCATGGGGAAAAAATCATACCAAGTAAAGTAATAAAGTAGATCTCTAAAATATGGGTCGATTTGAATATTAACTCACTCCGCTCGCTCGCTCGCTCGCTCGCTCGCTCGCTCCCTCCCTCCCACCCCCTTTTTGCAGGCGATTACGCACGGAAAACATAGTTTAGAATTTTGAGTGATGGATCAGTTTCTTCTTCTTCTTCTTCTTCTTCTTCTTCTTCTTCTTCTTCTTCTTCTTCTTCTTCTTCTTCGTATATATTGAACCTAAACAGTACGTTATTCTGTTATGCTATATTTTGGGGGTTTTTTTCTTCGTATTTTTGGTTTTTTTCCTTCTTATATAGGCTTTGATTTATAGAGGGGCTAATATGATTTTTTTTTTTGCATTTTTTTGGCTCAAACACTTAAAAAAAAAAGAGTCCATAGACGTAAATATACCATCCAAGTAACCTAGTTTTAATTTTGAGTAGGTATAAATATAAATGCCCTTTGTAATATGGCAACTTAGGTTATGCTGTTTTCTTTCTTTCTTTTTTTCTTCTTATAAACGGCATTATCCTGCTAGGGGTAGCCCCTATGATTTTTAATTTTTTTTTTCATTTTTTTAGGGCTCAAATACTTTAAAAAAAAAAAGAGTCCCTATACCTAATATGCCATTCAAGTAACCTAGTTTTAATTTTGAGTAGGTATAAATGTCCTTTGTAATATGGTAACTTAGGTTTTTTCTTCTTTTTTTTTCTCCTTATAAAAAGGCATTATCCTGCTAGGGTTTGATTTATAGAAGGGGCTACTATGATTTTTTTTTCTCCAATTTTTGGGCTCAAATACTTAAAAAAAAAAAAGAGTCCATATAGACGTAAATATACCATCCAAGTAACCTAGTTTTAATTTTGAGTCTCGAAAGCGAACCAAAAAACAGTAGGAATAAATGCCGTATTAACCCCTGTTGGTAATATCGCTGATTTTTTTTTTCAAAACAAAAAAACTCTGAACTCGTGATTCGTTTGGAAACAAAACTTGTTAATAACGTTTGACGATGTCTGAAGTTTGTTTTTGCAGGTGAATTTGCAAATCGGCGCCGGTGAAGAAAAAAGCTGCAAATCGAACGACCGTAAAGTATGGCTAAGAAAACGAAACTAAAGAACGAGTATTAATTTGATGGGGTTGTTTGGTTTTTTTTTTTCTTACGTAAACATTTGATAATATCCAATCCAATAGTTTTTGGTAGTATCTCTTTCGAATGTTTAGCGTTTCCCCCCCACCCCACCGCACCGCACCCCACCGCACCCCTTGGAGATCACTCGTGTGTGTGTGTGTGTGTGTGTGTGTTCGTGCTGGCTACTAATTTGTTTGTAATTGTTTTTCAAAATAGTACGCTTTTTCTGTTTGCAAAAAAACTAGTACTAGATTTTCAGTCAGATGTCAAAGTTAATAACGGTCTGATTTTATTACGTGATCGTCGGTGAAAAAATGTGCAAAATTTGACTGAAATCGGTTGATTTTCGTAATTTTGGTGACTACTTTTTCAGTGTACTACTACTACTACGAAGCACGCACGCACGCACGCAGGTGACGAGTGAATTCCAAGGGAGCTAACCTCGAGTAACCTGGAGTTGCTTCCCGTTGTTCCACTGCACGCACGCACGCACGCACGCACGCTTTTGAGGGTGGTTTTTTTTTTCTCTTTCCGTTTTCTCTGTTTATAAACGGGTTTTATTTTGTTGGCAATTTCGTATTTCATTAATTTCTGTCAATAATAAACGCCATCTAAAGTTCATTTTCATAAACTAGAGATGTCATCAAATCTTTGCAACGCAATTTGTGTTCGGTTTATGTTTGTCGTAGATTGTCGGTTGAGTTTTCATCTAGTCAATTAATCAGTCGGGCTTTTTTTTTTTTCCGAATCGAATGTTTCACATTTGTTGAAATGATTAATTGTCGGTACGAAACAAAAAGGCAGACGCATAATAATCGTCAGGTGGAAGTACAGAATAGTTAACAAATCCATTTTCATTGTGCATGTTAAGAATGTGCAACCAAAAAACAAGAACAAAAAAGAAAGAAGAGAAAAACAAACAACAACGGTGGTACTTACTGCTCAGCGGTTGGTCGGTCGGTTGGTTGGGGGATACGTAGGCACACACACCTGAGGAGAGGAGAGGAGAGGA
>OY744534.1:1777577-1787577 GCA_963556195.1 Sepiola atlantica | reverse complement strand
TCACTACTAAACTCTTCCAACGAAGATAAATGTTTAACTACTTCCATCAATTATCTACAGTATACAGCGAACTTCTTTTTTGCTCGATACTCTAACCCTAACCAGAAAGTAACAGCAGTTTAGTTTTGATTATTCAAATTCAGTTGACATTGGTCAGTATGGTTCCTCTCTCTCTCTCTCTCTCTCTCTCTATCTCTATCTCTATCTCTATCTCTATCTCTATCTCTGTACATAGGCGCAATTGCTTACATTTCGACTACGTTTTAGTTGAGAAATGATGGCATATTTGCAAACCATAAGGACTTTTGAAATGGTTACACAATTACTAGCTACGTACGTGATTACGTCGGCACATTAATGTTTTCGTTTGAATTCGAACGTATTCTATCTATCTATCTATCTATCTATCTATCTATCTATCTATCTGTTGTAGACACCAATTGTCTTACTTTCTTTTGCTTTCAGTTTACATTGAGTAACTGCTCCAAGATTTCAACACGAATTTCATACGGCCGGCGCGGACGGAGGGACGGAGGGACGGACAGACACCAACTAACTAATTGGACATGGATGAAAGACCAAATACATAAAGGATTTTCTCGGTAAGTAAGTTATGTTTACTACAAAACCTGGTTTTACTATAGGAATTCTCTCTCTCTCTCTCTCTCTCTCTCTCTCTCTCTCTCTCTCTCTCTCTCTCTCTCTCTCTCTCTCTCTCTCTCTCTCTCTCTCTCTCTTGAAATACGTCGTCTGTTTTCTAGATATCACAAGTTGATGCAGAACTTGTTCGTGGTAACTATTTTGTGAACTATTTTACTAGTAAACAATATCATGTTTGTTTGTTTTTGGTCTTTTGCAGTTTGGAACTGTTTAACAAAACGACCGACCGACCGACCGACCGACCGCGGCCTGTACGTTTGAATCCAGTTTCCAGTCGAATCAAGTTTCCAGTTGTGCTGAGCATAAACATACACATACACATACACATATACGTAACTTTCGACAATAACATTGTACCAAGTTTCTGTTGAAAACATGTCGTTTTGTTTTCGATTTTTCTGTTAAAGTGGTGCAGTGGTCCTTTACACTAAACATAATCTCAAGTAGAGTAATAATTAGTAGTTGATTCCTGGATTAACTCGGCTGAATCGGTTTCACTTGGTACTACTTTTGAAGCAGAACTTGTAGCCAAAAAAAAACCCCCCAAAAAAAAACACCCCAAAAATCAAATCAAAACAAAGCGATATGCTGGACTAATTCAATCTAATTTCTCCCGTCATTTATTGACTGGATGTGATTCAGAACTTTTGTAATAGATGGTTTCAACAAAAACCAGATATGCTTTCGAGGAATAAGTGTTGCTTGCATTGTTGTTCACGACAAGGGTTGGGACCAGTTTGTAACCTGAGGACGACTGAAAACAACGAACGAACGGAGGGACACAATCCATGAAAATGAGACGCCAAAAGAATTGAAGAAAGAGTGCTGACATGAAGCGGACTTGATGGCATCATAGTTGGAGCAGACATCCGATAATTGAATTCCCCAGCCATGTCGTTTGTTTGTATTTCACCTTCACCACTTTGCTGTCGCAGTAACATTGTCCTGAAATGATATCTCTCTCTCTCTCTCTCTCTCTCTCTCTATATATATATATATCTATAGTATGGGAGGAGGGTTAGGGTTTAGAAAAGAGCAACTAGAATAAAGTGTTAAATACTTGTTACTTTTGAATCATGGGATGAATGGAGTTTTATCGCAGTCTTAAGTTATTAATTTTTGGTTTTGTTTTCTTTTGTTTTGGGAGGATTTTAACGGCGGAACGTGGTTAAGTAGCGTAGTGGAAGAAGGGGAGGGAATACGCACACAATGACAATGACAATGGTTTATTGACATTCTGAGAAAGGCAACTAGAGAACTGGCGGGCGCTGTTCTAATGGGGTCATAGCCTCCGAATTCTCTTTGTGGGCGCCCACATTGGTGAGCGGATCAGCTGTGATCTCAGCGGAGCCGGTTCCTTCCATGTTCTCGACAAAGGAGGCAACGTTCTCGAGGATGATGCCCCGATCAAGTTGAAATCTTTTTGGACGCGTGGCTCCTGTTGTCTTTGGAAGAATCACTAACATCATTGTCGTTCGTTGTGGACGAGTGGGTGGGAGGGAGGGAGGGATAACATACATATCCTAGTCGGCTAAGTGGGGATATCTGTAAAGCTAGCTGGACGCTACCTAATTGACGTAGTAATTCAACCGACTCTTACTGTACGTACAGACATCAACCCTACGGCATTTACAGCTTAGTAATTACAGTGAGCCTAAGTAAGTGGAACATTGAAAGGTTAGGGTTAGAAAGACGACAGCAATGTAAGGTGAATGCAATGGCAATGACATGGCATGGTATGGTTGGGGTCTTATTGGAGACACGGAGCAGCACAGTTGGATGGGAACACAATGGGAATCCAGTGGCAATTACTTACTTACCAACCAAAGTGAATCAGCAAAGAAGAAGAAGAAGAAATCAAGTGAAATTGATGCGAAACAAAGGTGTGTATATATCTTTATTTATATAATGAATATAATTGAAAGTACACGCAAAAAAGAAATGTGAACAAGCTGCACTTTTTTTCTTCTCTGTTTTTGTTTTGTTGTCGTTTTTTGTTTTGTTTTACAAAAGTTGAAGTAATCTTTAACTTTGAACCAACCATTCAAATGAAGCTGAATTAGTGTCGCATGAACACTGTGAAATTGTAAAATGAAGACGTGAAGACTTTCGAAAATGCATTTGATATGTATCCTAAATATGTAGCTTACTTGCCATAAGTCCATTTGCAGGAACTGTGGAAACTTACTTACTTACTTGCTTGCTTACTTGCCATAAGTATATCTGAAGGAAGTTTGGAAAATGATCTGTTAAGAATTTGAGACCAACCTAAAACGATTGGATTCAGTTTCGATTTAAAAAGAACATTTTCTTGGTAGTTTAACTAGGATTTTGAAAGCAGAGTGTTTTTCCCTTTTGTTTTAGACATTTTTGTAAAGTCGCTAAACAATAATTCTTCTAGTTACTAATAAAAAACATTAGTAAAATCGAGTAATTTCCCTTTGTTTTAGACATCTTTTAAGATCGGTAAACAGTAGTTCGTCTAGTTACGTATAAAGAAAACATTAATGAAATCGAGTTATTTCCCTTTGTTTTAGAACTCTTTCAAGATCGGTAACCAGTATTTCGTATAGTTACGAATAAAGAAAACATTAATCAAATCGATTTATTTCCTTTTGTTTTGGATATCTTTTAAGATCGGTAAACAGTATTTCGTATAGTTACGTATAAAGAAAACATTAATGAAATCGATTGTTTCCCTTTGTTTTAGAACTCTTTTAAGATCGGTAACCAATATTTCGTATAGTTACTTAATAAAGAAAACATTAATAAAAGCGATTTATTTCCTTTTATTTTAGACATCTTTTAAGATCGGTAATTACTAGTATAGTCACTAATAAATCAAACATGGTTTCGCTAAACAGTAATGCTTCGAGTCACCTTTATTCCACGTGACGTCGGTTGGGTTTCAATAATAATCAAAAAATAATCACTGTAAAAGCTGATATGAGCGAAGGACTTTGAACACTGATCTGTTTAAGAACCCGAAACCTCTTACTCGAATGATTGGATTGAGTATGAAATCACGAGAACCACATCGTAACACACAGTGTTAACTATTCTGTACTTTCTGCACTTTCTCCCCAGCGAGCGACAGTCGCTTATTGAAAAAGGGGGAGGCAACTGCTTTTTTTATTCTTTCCTAGTATAATACAACCACTTTTGTTATATCTGTGTATATATATATATATATATATATATATATATATATATATGTATGTATTTTCTTACATATTACCCATAAAAACAAACACAGATGCATAAAACCCGCATTGGAGATCAATATACCACCCCCCTCTCTCTCTCTCTCTCTCTCTCTCTCTCTCTCTCTCTCTCTCTCTCTCTCTCTAGTTTCGGCTAATGAATTTTCAACCGGTGAATACCATAAAAAAATATCCACTAAATAAAACGCCTATGTAAACAAATAATTATTTATATATAACATTAAATATCATAGTGTTTTATTCCTTTTTAATTTGAATATGTACATTTAATTTCTTAAGAACTTTAAAAGATTTATTATCAAGTAATGTATGACTTTTTTTTTGTTGTTGTTAAAACCCGGGTTGAATTTAAGGCGACACACGTTTGCCGGTGAAATCTCGATTTATTTGATCTGAAATTTGCAAATGCTCAAATAAATACAACATTTTGAAGAAAAACTATTTCTTGTGGCAACTGTTGACATGATTTGCCAACTTTCTCCGAGTGCGATAATTTACAGTTTCAAAAATCGACCTGCCCCTAATGTTTAAATAAATATATATATATATACACAGGGTTTACACGGGTAAACACACAGATGCATAAAACCCACATTAGAGATCAATATACCCCCCCACCCCCCCACCCCCCTCTCTCTCTCTCTCTCTAGTTTCGGCTAGGGGCAAAGTGTAGTATCGGTTTGTGATACTACTCTTCATCTTTTCTGTCCTCCTCGATTAGGGAATGCGAAATCCGTCGAGACTAAGGCAATGTTCATTTGTCCACCTTAAAGACCTACTTGCCCTCGTGGGGAGGCAAATAAACAGGAACATAAAATTATTTCATCGTCTGTGGGGGACTTGTCCAGATTAGGACCCACGTCGGCACTTTTCGAATGTTTACATAAAGTGCCAATTCGATTTTAGCTTGGGTCCTAATCTGGATAAGTCCCCCATTTTGTTAAATATTAATTGTTTTTTGAAAATCTTTTTTGTTTTGTATTTCAAAATTGCAATGTTAATAATTAAAATAAAAAAAAAATTGTATAAATTGCTATTTTTTCAAATGTTGTAATCATTGTAATAAAATGTTCAATAAATACTATATATGTCAGAGTGAGAGAGTGAGAGAGAGAGAAGGGGAAGAGACTAGCTGTATCTACCTGCCCTTACCCAGGTTGGAGGGGGTCTTTTTAGAGACAAATATGTATCCTACATATGTAGCTTACTTGCCATAAGTATAGCATGTTAAGGAACTTTGGAAGGTTGCTTACTTGCCATAAGTATATCTGAAGGAACTTTGGAAAATGATCTGTTAAGAATTTGAAACCTAAAACGATTGGATTCAGTTTTGATTTAAAAAGATTTCTTTTTTTTATAAATTACTTGTATTTGAAATCGTCGGATTTTGAAAGTTGAATTTAATGTATTGTGTGCCATTCTTTGTTCATTCGAATTGCTATAAACAAAAACAAAAAACATAACTCATTTTGTTATGGTAATGTTTAAATCTCGATTTGTCAATTTTTAGCATTCCAAACTTTTAAAACATAAGGATTTGCTCAAAAATTTAAAGCCAATAATGACTTTCTATTCAACAGTTTAAAGGTTTTAGGTTTCAAATTCCTAACAGTTTAAATGCTTCCAAATACCTTTCACATTTTTAAGGGTCACAAAGTAATTTATTCTTTTCTATTTAACTATTAAGGAAAGATTAAAATGGCTGACTTGTTTATGAAGAATGTACGCTTAAATGTGTGTAATAAATCTATTTCTACAAACCTGTTTCTGCATTTTTGAGATGAGGATTGATCATTTCTCACCTTTCGGGCCTTCTTCTTCTTTCAGGTGGATACTTACCAACTCGGGAATCTGGACTGGATTTCCAATGGCGGAACAAACACTTGAATCCACGAGGAGGGAAGAAGCATTATACACAAAGGTGAGGAGGAGGAGACGTGTTGTCGCCGCCGCCTACTACTACTAAATAAACGTAAGGCTATAGAACACCGGAAAGCTGTAATAATACGTGGAGATACCGAAAAGTCGGCTATGGCTGACCACATATGGGACAAAGTATATATATATATTGAAACAAACAAAAAACAAGAAAAGACAATCATGTGATTTTAAAGAGATTCCTTTTAAGAACCTTTGTTTTATTAGTTCAAATTCTCAAATCCCCCCCCCCCCCCTGGAAAACAAACCCCGAATTTGTCTTTTTGCGTTTCTCTCGCAATATTCATACGGATATCATGAACTATTTTCAAACAGACATTTTGTTCTTCTTTTTTTTTCTTTCTTATGCATCATCCTAGTTGACTGAGAGCAGCTTGTAATGTCCTTTACTCGTAGCTTGGTAGGTATTTTGCTGGAAAAAAAACAAAAACAAAAAAAGAAACAATTAGTCATGATCACAATTAATAGTATAACGTGTCTAATAATCAGTGAACGACAACTATTATTAAGCTTAGAATTTGGAACTAACTCTTATTCAATAGCCTCACAATTATCTTCTTTGAATTAGTTTTGACTTTCTTGGGATATCTCTAGTTATATTTGTATGTATAGGATTCGCTCGTAAACTAATTAACAAATCATTATGAATTTCGGACCACAGCTGTTAGGCATAAAAGTTGGTAATCTGGGCTATATTTAGTTTAATTTAGTTTTCTAAAATTTTCACTATTGCTATTAGGCATCAATCAATAAGTATTGGCCCAATTTCAGTTTCTTTGAGGTATTTTAATGATTCTTAGGGGGGTATAAAATGGGCACAACGTCGTCGTCCGATTTAGAAAATTCAAATATATCAGATTTGTATTAAATTTGATCCATAGTCATTAGGCCAACCCCTGATCTTCATAAATGATCTCCCAAACCACATGCTAAGATCATAACGCTATAGATTGGGACAACATTTTGATTTGAAAACATAACTCAATCCCAGCAGTTAGTTGTATTTTAGTCTCTATATTGTGTGATTAAAATATATATGAGGAAAATCTTAGAGAAACAAACGTTTATTAACCAAGATTTTGAATACATTCTCTTACTCACCGATAATAACCGGTGTTGTTCCCTGGAGTCTGAGTGAGAATAAGTCTTCCCCGATTTCCAGTACACTTAACCTCTTTCGATAACTATTGCACATGGTTTTGCGTTATCGTAACAGTCGCTTACCATTGAATTTGAATAAGTAAATAGGTAAATATTTGAAGATATTAAGAACTTGAATTTAAAAAAAATTACTATATCTTAAAATAAGTCTAAATTCTCTTTCTCGTCGGCCCGGCTCGCAGGTGTCAAAATCATTCGATATTTCAACTTTCTTTCCAAACCAAACAAACTTTAATATTTGCACTAATGTGACTGTAATAAAAACGTTAACGCCGCCGCCGACTGTCGTTTCAGTGGATACCAAGTCGAGAGGTCGAGATGGGGGACGGAACGAATAAATAAAACATAAGATTTTGTCTTGTTAAAGATTAAAATGAAGAAATAAAAACTTTACATTTTCGGAGGAGGATAGGATTATTTTGTTTGTTTTTTTACGGCATATCAACAACTTATGTTGGGTTCGGCTGTTTTGTGGCATATCAACCGTTTTCCTGTTATTTAACGCCGAATCTGGTAATTTTAGGAAAACTTTTCATTGCTTCAAGTTCTTTATATGTTTAAATATTTATTCTTGGTGTTCGGCGTTAGGGTGATTTTTGTTTTACAGCATATCAACCTCTTTCGGTTTATTTAATCGCGAATCGGGACAATTAGTTCAAACGTCAAAATGCTTAACGTTCGTTATATGTTTAAGTATTCATTCATGGGTGTCGGTTTGGTCGTTTTGCAAGAGAACATTGATGTATTTGCAAAACGATTAAGGAAAAAACAAAAACATCAATATTTGCTGCATTTTAAAGTTGGTTTTCTTGTGAAAGAAAGTTGAAATATAGAATGATTTTGACAACTGCGAGCCGGGCCGACGAGAAAGAGAATGTATACTTATTTTAAGATATAGTTTTGTTTTGTTTTTTTTCATTCAAGTTCTTACTATCTTCAAATATTTACCTATGTTGTTTTGTTTGGTTTTACGGCATATCAATCCTTTTCGGGTTATTTAATGCCGAATCCAGTCATTTTTGTAAAAGTTTTTATTCAAATTCAATGGTAAGCGGCTGTTGCGATAACCCAAAACTATTTGCCATAGTTATCGAAAGAGGTTAAGAGTACTAGAAATCGGGGAAGACTTATTCTCACTCAGACTCCAGGGAACAACACCGGTTATTATCGGTGAGTAATAATCGATGATTACCTGTGTGAGAACTAGCAAGTTGATACTACTACTACTACTACTTATTTTAATAATAATAATGAGATGAATAAGAAGAAGAAGTGGAAGAAGAAGAAGAAGAAGAAGATGTTAAATGTGACGATTGGCGACATAAATTATTTTAAAAGAAATTCCGTTCGTAAATTCGTCAAAAACAATTTATTTTGCTTTAGCTACTCATTTGTGACTGATTTCCGGTGAAAAATTATTATTTAATATAGAATATAAGTATTTTAAATTACCGTAAACATCGCCTTTGAGGAATCTTGTTTAGTCACTCGTTTACGTTAGGTACCTTACTTCCTGTGACTTAACAAGATGGCTAATAATTGAGTACGCTGTCCTGCGTGCGATTATGTGTGTATAAATGGGATAGGCATGAAGATATGTATGTATATTAGCGTGCCTGTTTTGTTCGTGAGAAAGTATGTACGTTCGAGAGTGTTCGGTTAGCAGTGCGTATATACGGACGTGGTGTTTAGTAGTCCGTTGAAAATCTCTTGTTGTTGCGTCTGTTGAGGGTCTTGTGGCCAGGGGCTACAGTTAGCTTTTAAGTGCGAATCCAGGTGCGTTTTCTGTGTAAGAAAGCAGAGAGAGAGAGAGAGAGAGAGAGAGAGAGAGAGAGAGAGAGAGAGAGAGAGAGAGAGAGAGAGAGAGAGAGATCAATTTGGGGATTTATTTATATTCAGCTGGCTTTACAAACTCACTTTTTTATTATTCAAACAATTTAACACATTCTCAATGGATGAGATAATAGGTCACATTATTTTATTTCTTTTCTTTAACTGAAATTCTTGCGATTGTGCCGCATAGTTAACGAATATAACTGTTACCAAATGCAAGAAAATTGATATTTCTATATGGTTTTCACGTATGTTTACTGATTGTAAGATGTATTATCTATGCGTTTGTTAGCGTCACTTTTACTTAGCAAAGGCAGCGTGCTTTTAATGATGGGCGACAATTTTGCCGGGATTTTCTCGCGTATTTCAGCCTTAAAAGATAATAATGAAAAAAGTTAAACTTAATTCGATTGGCAATCACCCTCAGCCTTAGGCTGACGGTTTTGACTATCCCCATTAAAATGTTTTTTTACTATCTTGAAAGATGCGACCAAATCCCTGCTAATATATCTATTTCCCCTATTCAGAGGTCTCATTTCCGGTGTTTTTATTTAACAGAAAGATAGCATTTTAATTTTTAAAAGGAAGTTAGTAATTATTATCTTAGGCCCCTATTTGTACATCACCTAGTAAACATTTTGAATACATTCTCTTACTCACCGATAATAACCGGTGTTGTTCCCTGGAGTCTGAGTGAGAATAAGTCTTCCCCGATTTCCAGTACACTTAACCTCTTTCGATAACTATTGCAAATGGTTTTGCGTTATCGTAACAGTCGCTTACCATTGAATTTGAATAAGTAAATAGGTAAATATTTCAAGATATTAAGAACTTGAATAAAAAAAATTACTATATCTTAAAATAAGTATAAATTCTCTTTCTCGTCGGCCCGGCTCGCAGGTGTCAAAATCATTCGATATTTCAAATTTCATAAATATCTAAGTGATAATAGAAAGGCCATTTATAACTACAGAGGAAACCAATAAATGTTACCAAAGGCAAGTTAAGTTACTGTTCTGTATTTGTGTTTTTACTTATTTTAAAAAACTTTTCTGTTAAAAAAAAACCGGGTTAGACAAAAAAACACAGTTCGGTTCAAATTCTGTAGAAGTAAATTTTTTTCGATTATACTACATGATAGTAATAATAGAAAAGCCATTTATATATATATATATATATATATA
>OY744534.1:1715077-1772577 GCA_963556195.1 Sepiola atlantica | reverse complement strand
AGCTAATATGTCATTTGTTCACGAAGGCATTGAGAATGGTTGTCGATCACTACCCATCCTGATCAATCAACAGTAACAGAAGATGGTTTCAACCGAAACCAGATAGGATGGTGTCGCTTGCATTGTTGTTTGTGACAAGGATTGGGACCAGTTTGTGACCTGAGGAGGAGGAGGAGGACTGAAAACAACGGACGAACACAATCCATCCAAATGAGACGCCGCCCAAAGAATTGAAGAAAGATGGCTGACACGAAGCAGACTTTATGGATGGATGGATGGATGGATGGCATCATAGTCGAAGAAGCAGACATCCGATAGGAGGAGGAGGAGGAGTAGGAGGAGGTAAGAGTGTTCTTTAATTCCCCAGCCATGTCGTTTTGCATTGCACCCTCACCTTTTGCTGCTGTCGCAGTAACATTGTCCTGATTATTATAGTTTCAAGTTGACGTGGGAGAATTGAGAGGGTACTCTCTTTCTATATAGATAGATAGATAGATAGATAGATAGATAGATGTAATGGTGTCGACTCGCTTACTTGTGATTTTGAAGATTGAATGAGACACTTGAATGATTCGAGTATAATAACGGGAATCTAATGTATTTGATTTGAAGGCTGGCTGTCTTTAGGATGGAAGGAAGGACTGAATTTTAACGGCGGAACGTGGTTAAGTAGCGTAGTGGAAGAAAAGGGAAGGGAATACGCACACACAATGACAATGACAATGGTTTATTGACTTTCTGAGAAAGGCAACTAGAGAACTGGCGGGCGCTGTTCTAATGGGGTCATAGCCTCCGAATTCTCTTTGTGGGCGCCCACATTGGTGAGCGGATCAGCTGTGATCTCAGCGGAGCCGGTTCCTTCCATGTTCTCGACAAAGGAGGCAACGTTCTCGAGGATGATGCCCCGATCAAGTTGAAATCTTTTTGGACGCGTGGCTTCTGTTGTCTTTGGAAGAACAACTAACATCATTGTCGTTCGTTGTGGACGAGTGGGTGGGATAACATACATATCCTAGTCGATTGTTTGTTTGTTTGTTTGTTTGTTTGCTTGTTTGTTTGACATAGTTAGTTTGTAGAAATGCAGCTGTTAATATTAATATTAATGTCGTCTTGCAGCACGGGAGTTTATGCCAAATGATAGTTACTTATCGATCGGGGGGGGGGGGCATATAATTGAAATGTAGGTTATAAAACTGTCTACAAAGAGCAGTCAGTCAGTCATTAATCTTTTAGCGGGCACATGTTTCGAACGGTAATGGGGGCAAAAGATCTTATTTCTCGAAAAGATTAACAAGGGTGGCTTAAGTAAGTAACGTGGTTAGGAATTCTATTAACTTGTTACTAGAATAATAATTCATGTCGTCATTAGCAATCTTGGCTCTCTTCCTCCTCCTCGATTGGCTAAGATTGGCTAGGAATCATTGTAGAAAGCTACCTAATTGACGTAGCAACTCAACTGACTCTTACTGTGTGTACATCCACCCTACGGCATTTACAGCTTAGACACTGTAATTACTAAGTAAGTAAGTAAGTAAGTAAGTAAGAACATTGAAAGGACTGTTAGAAAGACGACAGCGGTGTCTGGTGAACGCAATGCAATGGCAATGGCCTGGTTTGGGGTCTTATTGGAGACTCCTCGCTCCTTGGGAAGCAGTACGAAGCAGTAGCAGTAATTGGATGGGAATCCAGTGGCAATTACTTACCAACCAAAAGTAAACAGTGATTGAAGAAAAGCCCCGAAACGAAGAAATGAAATCGAAACGAAACGAAACGAAACGAAACGAAACGAAACGAAAAACGTCTTTCTGTTCTATGAGGTTGCCTTCCTTTGGATGCAAGTTGTTTCGTGTAGTTCAGCGACGTCCCTGATAGTAGTTGTCTAGATTCATTGCTTTGTTGGATTGTAAATGATCGCATGTTTTGTTAATAATATTATTAGCAGTAGCAGTAGCAGTAGTAGTAGTAATTAGGTACGTGCAAATCAATGGCCGATTCCCCAAAATGAAAAAACATTTTGACTCCCCCCTTCACTTAAAAATACACTAAAATTCAGGAAATCAACCAATTTTACTGAAATTTTCAATATGTATTAATCAACAATCACGGAATATAATGAAACCATTTTTTTTTTTTTGGTTTAAATCTTAGTGAAAATGTATGATTTTTTTCAAAGAAAATACACCTTTACTAAAGTTATATTTTTATATATTAATAAATAAAAATGCATAATTTTTTAAATGTTACTTATGTAAATAAAGGATCGTAGATGTTAACAACTAAACATTTTTTTCAAAATATTTCATATATATTACGAAAAAGGCCAGTAAATACCGTGTTAATAAAATCACTATAACTCGAAGAAAAATTAATTCTTTGAATTAGCGATATTATTATTGAATAAAGCATTGTTTAATCGATATTTTCACCAAAAAAATAATATAATTGCATGCGATTTGAATGATTAAAGTTTTTGGAAAAATAAAAAATGCGACGTAATTATATTTCCCTTTCATAGAGAAACGAGTCGTCATCATCATCGCAAGAATTTCTTGTTTATAATCTTGAAAATAAACCAAACATTTACACATTTGTGACTCAGTAAGTTAACGAAAAAAAGAAGAATTTAAAAAATTGAATAATTGCTACTAACGATCGATTCGCAAGGCTATGTAATAAACAGGCGCAATTAAAGCTCCCACCACTCCCACTTAATTTTCATCAATTCTGTTAATTTCACAATTCATTGGAAAGATAAAACGTAAGTTTTTCTTTGTTTTTTTCATTAATAAATATTCTTTAAAAAGTTTAAAATTTATTAATAAATAAATAGTTCAAATATGACATTTTCTTTAAAATTGAATTTTATTTATTTCATTATTAACAAAAAAGTAAAACGTTAACAATAATTTGTTAATGTTTTAAGTTTTTTCAATGAATATTTATTTACTTTTTCACACTGAAAATTAAATACTATTTTAGCTTAAAATAAAAAAGTACCCATTAAGTTTTATTTTTAAAGAATTAATGTATTTTAAAATTAAATGAATTCTATAAAAATAAATCGAGTAATGTAATTGTTCAAGTTTTTAATCAATCATCATGTAAAAATAATTGATCAAATTGAAGGATTTCGTAACGTTAACGTAAAAATAATGTTAACATTTGAAAGAAAGTTACTTCAAATTCTAAGGAAATCATTGGTAAACAATTTCTTTAGCTTTTTTTTTACAGATATGCTTAAAGAAGCGCCATTATTACTTTTTAAACATTTCCGTAAATTATTTTGCAAAACATTTGTAATAAAATCATTTGGGTATCTTTCAGAATGATCAGTACAGTCGCGGACGGGGTCCGAAAAACTAACGAGAACGGTTATAAAAATAAATATGCAACAAGTGAGTTTAACCTACGTCGAGAAGAGATATTTGTCTACTTACCTATGATATTTGTTTGTATTTTTACGTACTATAAATGGGGTTTTATTAGATGTAAAAAAAATTTCTTGTTCATTTTTTACTCGTTTTTTTTTTAGACAATATGGCGCCATTTTTTTTTGTTTTTGTTTTTTTTTTTTGCAAGTTCGCGTGATAAAACTATTGATTTCTACTAAATAGCAGTTGGAACGGTTTAAAAATACAAACAAATATCACAGGTCAGTTTTCAATTAACTTTTATCGACGACAGTTCAGTTACTTTTATTTGTTGTATATTTGTTTTTTTGAGCGTTTTCAGCGTACTGATCATTCTGAAAGATACCCAATCATTTTAACCCCACTCTTCAGTTTTTAAAAAAAAAGTTGTTGTTTTTTTTTAAAGTTATAACATTAAATATAAATCTTTGTAGATAAAATAATTAAAATCTTAATTCTGTAAATTCGAAAATATTATAATTAAATAAGATTTTCTTTTTTGTTTTCATTACCGAAAAATTAAATTAATTAACTTTCTTATTACATTTTCTTGTAATTTTGAGATGTCTATGCTATCATATATCCAGGCAGGAGCAGTATCCTATAGTTCCGAATTCTCAGCCAGTTTTAGTTGGGCACATAGTAAAGAAATTTCTCGATAAGGATTTTTCACAGAATAGAATACAAGAATGGGCTACTGTGGAAAACAGACGAAATGGTTACCCACCAGTAACCAGTTCTATGATTTGTAAATTGAAAGTATTTTTCAAGAAAAGGCATAATTTACATTTAACCGCCTTCAAAAACGTGTGCATGTATCCTCTCAACTACAACTAACACCTAAACCAACAACTGCATCCATTGCTTCTGCCTCTACTTCTCCAAATAATAAACTTTTGTTAACAAAACTAGCAAAAGTAAAAAAAGAACTTTCCATTCCTAAAAAGAAAATTCAACAGTACAAAACAAAACAAAAGTGGCATGCTAGAATATCTAACATGAAAAACAAAATTGGCAAATGCTGAAACCAAACTCCAGACATGTAACAGGTCTAGGGTCAGAGTTAGCTTGGGTCCTAATCTGCACCAGTACATAAAAATAAGGGAAAATTATTAAAAAACCTTCTGTTCAAAAAAATAAATTCGTGTCTTCCATACTTGTCAATTTAATGTAGACATATTTTTCGTAACTTTAAAAAATAAAGAAATTCAGTTCTAATCATTTTTCAATTTCTATAAAGCATAATTTTTTTTTCAATGAAAATAAATATTACTGCAGTTCAGGGCTTCCATACTTTCAGATTTGGTCGCCAAATTTTGTTTTCACTTGCATAAAACAACAAAATGCGCTCGTGATGTTTCTTTTATTTTTGATTTTGGATAATTCGGCAAGTTTTAGTAGAAAAATGAAGGTCAATTTGTTTTTTAATTCACTCTCTTAAGACTAAATTTAATAATTTTCTTTTAAATAGTTCGAAAAAATTGATATTTATCTTTCCAACGAATTTAAAACGTGTTTTATCGAATGTGCAGTTTTTATCCATTTTTAACGTTTATAGGGGTTTTTGACAACATTTTTAATTCTAATTTGTTTTTCAAACGTAAATATACATTTGTTTCCTTTTATATAATAACATTAGGCTTTTATCTTTCAAACACAATCAAAAGTTAAACGAAAACTGCTTTAAAAAATTAGGAAAAGACACTTTTAAGAACGAGGGTCAGTGCAAGCGGCCATTTTTTTTGCACGTACCTAGTAGTAATAATAATAATAATAATAATTTCAAAGATTCTCTAAAACATTTAAGCTTCGAAATGATTAGTTTTCAAATCTGAATCAGTTCCGGTCGATAATTTCCATGGTCGGCTCCGGTCTTTTCTTGAAGATGATAGGTGTGTCACTTGTCCCTGTTTCCATTGAATGGGTAGCATGCAAGAAGACTCTATCGATCGATCGATGGATCGATTTGGTGTAATAAGAGGCGGCTTGATGACGTAAGCTGAGATCTCTTTCCAAACTCACTCTCGGATGATGTCCATCCATGATGTCGTGGGGATTTGTTAATCTGAATTTTCTCCAGCTGTTTCTCAATAGCATCATCGTCTGTGACGCTAATATTTGCCAGTTCTACATGTCCACATCTATGATCCAGCTTAGGTATGTTGTCGACATTTTCACGAGTAAAAACACTAGCCAAAAAAGTCGTCACAGTTGTCTTCTTCGATTTGGTGTATTTCCAAAATGTTTCAGGGTTCACTTTCACATCATATGTATATATGCAAGAGGAGATTCTTCAAACGTCTTCCTCAATTGTCTTGCCTACAGTCCTTAAGCCAATTCTAACTTCGCAATACTATCTTTTTCCCCATTCAATTTTGTTCTCAGCGGCGGCAGCAGCAGCAGCAGCAGCAGCAGCAGCAGCAGGTACTGTTCCTCTCTTTGCATTCTAGTCAGATCAGGTCCAATGAACACGTTTTCGATCGATCGATCGATCGAACGAACGAACTCTCCAATGTCTTTCAGTTTCTTGCTACTCTTCAGGATTCCAATACTGTTCACACTCACTTTGAGAATGTCTTCTCTATTTCTGTTTGTTATTCTTCTTCTTCTTTCTCTACAATTTCAATCGCAGTCATTACCTTCTCAACTGATGCCTTGTCATCTTCGATCTTGTCTTTCTTTTTGGATTCAGGCAGATTCAGTATGACAATATTCTTCTTCGCTCTGTTGCTCTGCTATTGCTTCCCTAACCCTAACACCACAACACAACACAACACAACTCCCTTTTGGCTTTGCACCTCCTTTATCTTCCAAGATCCACTTTAGGTAGGCAGGCGAGTGTCCAGTTCTTTCTGCCTTACCTACCTACGTCTCAGCTGTTCCTCAATATTAACTTTAGTTACCTGGCCTAATTGATTGAATATTATTAGTAGTAGTAAACACACACACACTCTGTATGGAACGAGATAACTTGTAAACTAATTTCATGTTGCTGTTTTTGGCGACCGTGAACCAGGTTTCTGGCAAAGAATACTAGAATGAAGAAAAGAAAAGAAAAGAAAACTTCCTAACACCTCAGTTCCTATTTTGAAACTGCTGGTTATTTCGGTGAAATCTCTAAATGAATGAATGAACGAATGAACGAATGAATGAATGCGATTTTTATTGTTTTTTCGGCTCCATTTCTCGACACTTTGTAGGGTAGTTGAAATGGTTGCATCATCGGCTAAGTTTCAACGTTTTAGCGTCGTCGTCGTCATTCTAACTTGTTAAGCCAGTTAAGGAATCGAGTTTTGAACCCGACGACTGCCGAGGTCGTGATAGCCCACTAATAATTCCCCAATAGAAACAAAAAACAAGAAAGGTCTAGAACGGTTCATTTCAAGTTAGATTTGCATGCGAAACTGATTGCCAACTTTCTATTGAATTGTGCTTTTCTGTTGCTGCGATCAATCGCCTACAAAAAAAGTAGAATCGTATCAAACGAAACTGACTGAATATTTGTGATTTATATAGAAGCTATTTCATTATTTAGCTATTGTAAATTTCATGGGGAAAAAATCATACCAAGTAAAGTAATAAAGTAGATCTCTAAAATATGGGTCGATTTGAATATTAACTCACTCCGCTCGCTCCCTCCCTCCCTCCCTCCCTCCCTCCCACCCCCTTTTTGCAGGCGATTACGCACGGAAAACATAGTTTAGAATTTTGAGTGATGGATCAGTTTCTTCTTCTTCTTCGTATATATTGAACCTAAACAGTACGTTATTCTGTTATGCTATATTTTGGGGGGTTTTTTCTTCGTATTTTGGGGGTTTTTCCTTCTTATATAGGCTTTGATTTATAGAGGGGCTAATATGATTTTTTTTTGCAATTTTTTTGGCTCAAACACTTAAAAAAAAAAAAAAAAAAAAAGAGTCCCTATACCTAATATACCATCCAAGTAACCTCGTTTTAATTTTGAGTAGGTATAAATATAAATGCCCTTTGTAATATGGCAACTTAGGTTATGCTGTTTTCTTTCTTTCTTTTTTTCTTCTTATAAACGCCATTATCCTGCTAGGGGTAGCCCCTATGATTTTTCATTTTTTTTTTCTCTTTTTTTAGGGCTCAAACACTTAAAAAAAAGAGTCCATATAGACGTAAATATACCATCCAAGTAACCTAGTTTTAATTTTGAATCTCGAAAGCGAACCAAAAAACAGTAGGAATAAATGCCGTATTAACCCCTGTTGGTAATATCGCTGATTTACGCCAATATTATTGTGCCTCTTTTTTTTCAAAACCAAAAAACTCTGAACTCGTGATTCGTTTGGAAACAAAACTTGTTAATAACGTTTGACGATGTCTGAAGTTTGTTTTTGCAGGTGAATTTGCAAATCGGCGCCGGTGAAGAAAAAAGCTGCAAATCGAACGACCGTAAAGTATGGCTAAGAAAACGAAACTAAAGAACGAGTATTAATTTGATGGGGTTGTTTGGTTTTTTTTTTTGTCTTACGTAAACATTTGATAATATCCAATCCAATAGTTTTTGGTAGTATCTCTTTCGAATGTTTAGCGTTTCCCCCCCACCCCACCGCACCGCACCCCTTGGAGATCACTCGTGTGTGTGTGTGTGTGTGTGTGTGTGTGTGTGTTCGTGCTGGCTACTAATTTGTTTGTAATTGTTTTTCAAAATAGTACGCTTTTTCTGTTTGCAAAAAACTAGTACTAGATTTTCAGTCAGATGTCAAAGTTAATAACGGTCTGATTTTAATACGTGATCGTCGATGAAAAAATGTGCAAAATTTGACTGAAATCGGTTGATGTTCGGAATTTTGGTGACTACTTTTTCAGTGTACTACTACTACGAAGCACGCACGCAGCTGACGAGTGAATTCCAAGGGAGCTAACCTCGAGTAACCTGGAGTTGCTCCCCGTTGTTCCACTGCACGCACGCACGCACGCTTTTGAGGGTGGTTTTTTTTTTCTCTTTCCGTTTTCTCTGTTTATAAACGGGTTTTATTTTGTTGGAAATTTCGTATTTCATTAATTTCTGTCAATAATAAACGCCATCTAAAGTTCATTTTCATAAACTAGAGATGTCATCAAATCTTTGCAACGCAATTTGTGTTCGGTTTATGTTTGTCGTAGATTGTCGGTTGAGTTTTCATCTAGTCAATTAATCAGTCGGGCTTCTTTTTTTTTTCCGAATCGAATGTTTCACATTTGTTGAAATGATTAATTGTCGGTACGAAACAAAAAGGCAGACGCATAATTATCGTTAGGTGGAAGTACAGAATAGTTAACAAATCCATTTTCATTGTGCATGTTAAGAATGTGCAACCAAAAAAACAAGAACAAAAAAGAAGAGAACAAAAAAGAAAGAAGAGAAACACAAACAAACAACAACAACAACAGAACGGGTGGTACTTACTGATTGTGCGCTGCTCAGCGGTTGGTCGGTTGGGGGGATACGTAGGCACACACAACTGAGGAGAGGAGAGGAGAGGAGAGGAGTTACAAAGAAGGACTGACTTTTATAGTCGGGAAGGAGTGGGGAATAGTGGGAGTAATCTCACCTATAAATACGGGTGCAATTCTCCGGTTGTTGTTGTTAACGACCATTACCGTTCGAGTTTTGCTCGACACCAGACACGCCCGGTTGGCGTGGCTCGCTTAAAGACAAAGACAACTCTTTTCGGCAACCCCAGCAGCAGCATCTGCATCATTCCTTCCTTGCTTCCTTCCTTCCGGGTACCTACCGCCTCTGGATATTTCTTGCCATCAAGAATGACTTCGTAAATAAGTAAGTTATTTTACCACGTAAACTTGCAGTATTAGAAGCTAACATCAAATCGGTACCGTCGGTTTTTAATCGATTGATTTCGTCTGGATGTGAAACCGACGCCACCGATGTGTTGATATTCTGTAATAATTGTAGTTTGACAGTTTTTAGATAGCATTTTCAAGTTGAATTTCATTTTGCATAGTATATCGTGTTTATGAAATTGTTTGGTGAAGCTATTTGAATACTATATTGTCTGTTTTGATGCTGTCTTTTTTTGTTGTTGTTGTTGTTTTCTTTTCTTTTCTTTTCTTTTCTTTTCTTTTCTTTTCTTTTGTTTCTGTCCGTGTTTGATCGTTGAATGAAACGGTCGGTCAATTTTCTATTCTAGTTTTGCTGGTTTTCACCAATGCATACTCTCCGACGTTGGAGTTGGTTGTACTTTTTACTGTTTTCGTAACTTGTGATGTGATTTGATTGGGATGCCTTCTCTTTCAGAAAGGTCTTAGGGGTTAGTCTATTAGGGGTTTAATGAAGCGATTTTTGGATGGAATTCGTCGCCGCTGCTCCAGACACGGCATGAAGTCAATTAGTATCGGGTTCTAATGAAAAAGCACTAAATTTTAGATGGATGGATGGATGGATGGATGGATGGATGGATGGATGGATGGATAGATTCCGATTCGGAAAACAGCAATTGTTTCTCCTTTGTCTGTTATATCTTTCCTTTGTGGAATGTGAGGAGTAAGTAGGGGGCGGGAGTAGTGAGTTACGAGAATCTTCAAAGTAAACTCTTATTATTATTATTATTATTATTATTATTGCTAATCGATCGAGGTTTCACTATCAGGGAATGATGACGGGCTGCTCATGCCTTTTTTTAAAAGGAGAGTATCGCCCAGTTCACTGACCTTGTGTCGAAGCCTCCTGGATTGGTGAAATTAATAAATAGTACTTAAAAAACAAAACAAGTATTTATTCAATGCCAAAATACAAATGAAACATGTTCGAATTTCAAATGAGATTATCTGAGTGGGTGGGTGGGTGGGTGGCTGGCTGGGTGGTGAAAATTAACAAACAAACAAACAAACAAAAAATAGTCATTTTTCTCAGACTGCAAGACGGTGGTTTATCGTCTGCCATTTTGTTCTGAAACCACAAACCAAAATTAGACACGCTTAGTGTTTGGCTTAAGGCATAAGTCCAGGCTGGCAATCCGAATATATATATATATATATATATATATATATATATATATCTAGCTACCATATCGCAGAATGGTTCGTAGGTGTAGTGTTTAGATAGTATGTTATTATTATTATTATTATTATTATTATTACTAGTATTACTAGTATTACTATTGTTATAAAGAATTGTATTTGATATGCAAATTACCATATCATACGGTAGTCTTAAGGGTAGTATATTGTTATTATTATTATTATTTCATTTATTTATGTATATATAAGTAACAGTTTAAGCTGAATTATTTCGACACTTGATTATTGAGGAAATGGTAGTTTTTATCGGTACCATTGGAGAGCCATGCATATAACGGTCCTGTTTTGAAATCTCCGAATCAGTTTCATGGTAAACAGCTGAAGATCCCCTTGTTAATATTAGATGCTTACGTTAAGCTCTCCTCCTGCTTTGGTTTCACTGTTAGATACTTAATCCCCCCTGTTTATTTTATTTATTTACTTACTATTATAGATTATTTATTTATGAATTTTCCAACGAATGTTAAGTCTACACTATTTTGGATTTAGTTGGGAATTTAAACTGCATTTTCCTTTCTTTTTTTGTCTTTTTGTTTATAATAACTCAAAGCTTCTTTAGACTATGTATATATGGTATTTTAAAAGTAAGTAAGTAAGTAAAGTTGCTGGCGAGATGCATGTCCATTATAATAGAAGAGGCTCATCATCATCATCATCATCATCATCATCATCATCATCATCATCAAAAGTATGATGAACCATGCATCTCCTGGAAGCAAGTATCACGTCGGGAAAACGGGGCGAAATGAAGTGCTCGATACGAAGGATCGCAATAACACGAACCCGACTTGCCAATCGGATTTGAAAGCCTACAATTTGCGATGAACCCTAAAATAATAGAAGGGTCTTTTTAGTTCTTTTGCGTGAATCTATGAAACTGTCTTGTCACATGGCTAGTTTAGTTTTGTTTTTGGTCTTGTTCTTGGTTTTCGTTCGGTTTTTGGTTTTTTTTGGTGGTCGCATTGATCGAACAGCACATAAGAGGTGCACACGAATGCCCTCCCTCCCTACCTCCCTCCCTCCCTGCCTGCCTGCCTGCCTCCCTCCCTAAGTAGCGAATGTTACCACTTTCCTATATGATTCAAGATTAATACCACATGATATAGGATTTCTTTTCTAGCTAGCTATATGTATCACTGCAAAATACTAATTCTTGATATTTGATGTATTTCAAGAACTTGTACCCAAACGGTTTCATTTGTTTACTTGTTTTTCCCTTTCAGTTTTTGAACAGAACAATGACGACCGGAATTTCCAATGTGAATGAACGATTTATAGCCGGCAATCGTGGTAGGTTATGTTTATTACTACCAACTTTGTTTTGATACGAATTTTTCTTTTTGAATGCAAATGTTTGCTTTATATGTAGATATATATAATAACAAGCCGATGTAAAACTTATTCATGGTAACTTATCTATTTTGCTATTGGACGCTATCTTTTTGTTTTTTCTCTTTCAGTCTAGAATTGCTTAACGGAACGGAACGAAACGGAACGAAACGCAACTGCCCCGTACGTTTGAAGCGAGTGCAAGACTATTTCCAGTTGTGATGCATACACACGAATCCAACGTTGTGTACCAAGTTTAAGAATACATTTTTCATTGGATTTTCTTTACCATAAACTCGATGTGTTTCATGTACTGTCTGTCTGTCTGTCTGTCTGTCTGTCTGTCTGTCTGTCTGTCTGTCTGTCTGTCTGTCTATGTATATGTCTCTCTCTCTCTCTCTCTCTCTTCCTCTCTCTTCCTCTCTCTTCCTCTCTCTCTCCCTCTCTCTCTCTCTCTATATATAGATATATCTATATCTATAAATATATATATATATATATATCTATGTATATGTATATAGAGATAGATATATATATATATGTATATATATATATATATATATTTATATATATATATATATTTATATATATATATATATTTATATATATATATATATTTATATATATATATATATTTATATATATATATATATATATATATTTATATATATATATATATATATATATTTATATATATATATATATATATATATATATATATATATTTATATATATATATATATATATATATTTATATATATATATATATATATATATTTATATATATATATATATATATATATTTATATATATATATATATATATATATTTATATATATATATATATATATATATATATATATATATATATATTTATATATATATATATATATATATATATATATTTATATATATATATATATTTATATATATATATATATATATATTATATATATATATATATATATATATTTATATATATATATATATATATATATATATATTTATATATATATATATATATATATATATATATTTATATATATATATATATTTATATATATATATATATATTTATATATATATATATATATTTATATATATATATATATTTATATATATATATATATGTATATATATATATATATATATGTATATATATATATGTATATTTATATATATATATTTATGTATATTTATATATATATGTTTATATATTTATATATATGTATATATATATATATATATATATATTTATATATATATATTTATATATTTGTATATTTATATATATATATGTATATATATATATATTTATTTATGTATATTTATTTATATAAATAAATATATATATATATATATATATATATTTATATATATATATATATTTATATATATATATATATTTATATATTTATATATATATATATATATATTTATATATATATATATATTTATTTATGTATATTTATTTATATAAATAAATATATATATATATATATATATATATTTATATATATATATATATTTATATATATATATATATTTATATATTTATATATATATATATATATATTTATATATATATATATATTTATATATATATATATATTTATATATTTATATATATATATATATATATTTATATATATATATATATTTATATATATATTTATATATTTATATATATATTTATATATATATATATATATATATATTTATATATATATTTATATATATATTTATATATATATTTATATATATATATATATATATATATATTTATATATATATTTATATATATATTTATATATATATTTATATATATATTTATATATATATTTATATATATATATATATATATATATATATTTATATATATATTTATATATATATATATATATATATATATATATATATATATTTATATATATATTTATATATATATTTATATATATATATATTTATATATATATTATATATACTGTTTTTAGTTTCTGAATGTTCATTCCAAATGTTCGCCGTCAGGTATTTTGAATAAAAATGGAGACAACTGTCTCCGGATTCGTTTCTTTGAATACATCGTACATTTGATTCGCAAACACTTGGTGCTTAGTTCATTTCTAGGTAAACCGGATGACACGAGTCGACAATTTTCCCTTGGACAACGACTTTAAGATAAGTATGATTTTTATTACTTGATTATTGCCATACTTTAAATGTACTGTTTTATTTATCCCCCCCTCCTATGCTCTTTATATTTTTGGATCTTTGATTTTTGTAATGGAGAAATGTTAAATGTTCACCGTAGGTAGGTAGCTAGCTAGGTAGCTAGGTAGGTCGGTAGGTAGGTAGGTTCAATGAATATATAGAATGTTTGAGTTTCTCAATGTTGATTTCTAATTGAGATTTCGTGTAGCTGACATGAACATTGAGAAACAAACGTGTTCGGCCTCTTGCTAAGACACCCTCTCTGTCAATTTGACTTTTCAACACACGCATCGTATGTTTCATCCTGAAATAGCTGGTCTTTAGTTTATTCATCCGGCCGGCCGGCCGGACAGACAGACAACGTGATGGTCGACAAACGTCTACGGATGAGTAACATGTGTTATGAAATGTGTGAGGAAATGTTCTACCTGTGATTTGAATGTACGTATTTCTAACTGAAATCTACCAGCCTTCATCTACCAGCCTTAATCTAAACACTACACATCTGGTATGCTTAGTATCTTAGCCTGGATCATTATGAATTATCTACATAGTATTGGCCGAATCTGTTTTGGTTCATATACCCTAACCCTAACCCTAACCCTAACAGCTTAGTTTGATTAACATTAACATTAACATTAACATTAACATTAACATTAACATTAACATTAACATTCAGTTGACTTCGGCTAGTATTCTGTAGAATTCGATAGTGTATCTATCGGCTTCCCTATGTCCATTTCAAATGAATGACACCCCCTCCCTCCCTCCCTCCCTCCCTCCCTGCCGCACTAATGGCACGAAACGTCCCTTAGGGTTGATGTGCCGTAAAGCAACATCTTACCGTACCTTGCTCTCTCTCCCTCTCTCTCTCTCTCTCTCTCTCTCTCTCTCTCTGTCTCTGTCTCTGTCTCTGTCTCTGTCTCTGTCTCTGTCTCTGTCTCTCTGTTCATAGTCGAAATGTAAGCAGTTCGGACTTATGTTATAGTCGACACTGTCTGTTTGGACTCCTTTTTGAAACCATCATGAGCTTATGAAATGATTACACAATGAATGAATGAATAGATTGGGGGATGAATTCTGTTTCATGTTAGCATACGCCATCATCTGTTTTAGACATCACTCGTTTACCTGTTTGTTTGGTTTTTTTTTTTTTTGGTTTGTTTGTTTTTTTTTCCAGTTTATATCGAGTTACTGCAAATGAAGATTTCGACGAGCCAAATTGCCATCGGAGACGACAGTAATTTTGATTGAAATACAATGTCCGTTTTATATAACATGTTGATGAATACGTGCTTGGTTACTCTGAACTATTTGACTAGTAAATGCCATCTTTTTGTGTTTCTCTTTCAGTATGGAATCGCTGAACGGAACGGAACGGAACGGAACGGAACGGAACGGAACGGAACGGAACTGCCCCGTACGCTTGAATCGATCGAAAGGATATTCCAGTTGTGATGAATACAAACGAACGTAACAGCCGACAGTAACAGTGTGTGCCAAGTTTAGGGAGAATAAAATATAGTTTTAAACTTGTTTGTTTTTACTTTAAACTCGCTCTGTTAAATGTACTGTCTGTCTGTCTCTTTCTTTATTTCTCTCTCATGTATGTCTGTCTGTCTGTCTGTATGTATGTATGTATGTATGTATTTATATGTATTCATATTTTCTGAACTTTGATTTATAATTGAGAACTTTCGAAATGTTCGCATTGAGAATGTTTGCGACTTGTGCTAAGATACACCACTCGCCATTTGTCTTTTTGAATACAGTGTACATTTCAGTCTCAAACAGTTGGTTTTCAGTTTACTTGTAGGTTAGCCGCCGGACGACACGAGTCAACAAACTGTTCTCTGCTGGACAAGGTAAGTCATGTTTATTTGATATGTTCCATCTGTTATTTAAATGAATTGATTTCTTACATAGAAAGGGTGGTAGACACCCTTAATGTTAGCATATATATGGTAGCTTAGGTCATTTTTAAAGTGGCCGGCTTGCAAAACAAAACAAACAAAAAAATAAATAAATAAATAAATAAATAAATACATACATAAATACATAAATAAATACATAAATACATAAATAAATGGCGAGAAGAATCGAATATTCACCAAGCTACAGCTAAGATTGTCTTTGCATGCATTCAATATGAGTCGTATTCATTTTTCAGAGCTCGATAGGAAACCGTCTTTTGTGATTTTCGATTCCTGGAAACAAGGCATTTGGTGAGTTTCCTTTTTTTGTTCGAATAAAAAAAGAAGAAGTAATTTTCAGAAATAGGTATTTGAGAAAATGTCAGTATTTGTCCAAGTTTCACTACTAAACTCTTCCAACGAAGATAAATGTTTAACTACTTCCATCAATTATCTACAGTATACAGCGAACTTCTTTTTTGCTCGATACTCTAACCCTAACCAGAAAGTAACAGCAGTTTAGTTTGATTATTCAAATTCAGTTGACATTGGTCAGTATGGTTCCTCTCTCTCTCTCTCTGTCTCTGTCTCTGTCTCTGTCTCTGTCTCTCTCTCTCTCTCTCTCTCTATCTCTATCTCTGTACATAGGCGCAATTGCTTACATTTCGACTACGTTTTAGTTGAGAAATGATGGCATATTTGCAAACCATAAGGACTTTTGAAATGGTTACACTATTACTAGCTACGTACGTGATTACGTCGGCACATTAATGTTTTCGTTTGAATTCGAACGTATTCTATCTATCTATCTATCTATCTATCTATCTATCTATCTATCTATCTCTATCTATCTGTTGTAGACACCAATTGTCTTACTTTCTTTTGCTTTCAGTTTACATTGAGTAACTGCTCCAAGATTTCAACACGAATTTCATACGGCCGGCGCGGACGGAGGGACGGAGGGACGGACAGACACCAACTAACTAATTGGACATGGATGAAAGACCAAATACATAAAGGATTTTCTCGGTAAGTAAGTTATGTTTACTACAAAACCTGGTTTTACTATAGGAATCTCTCTCTCTCTCTCTCTCTCTCTCTCTCTCTCTCTCTCTCTCTCTCTCTCTCTCTCTCTCTCTCTCTCTCTCTCTCTCTCTCTCTTGAAATACGTCGTCTGTTTTCTAGATATCACAAGTTGATGCAGAACTTGTTCGTGGTAACTTTTTTGTGAACTATTTTACTAGTAAACAATATCATGTTTGTTTTTTTTTGGTCTTTTGCAGTTTGGAACTGTTTAACAAAACGACCGACCGACCGACCGACCGACCGCGGCCTGTACGTTTGAATCCAGTTTCCAGTCGAATCAAGTTTCCAGTTGTTCTGAGCATAAACATACACATACACATACACATACACATATACGTAACTTTGGACAATAACATTGTACCAAGTTTCTGTTGAAAACATGTCGTTTTGTTTTCGATTTTTCTGTTAAAGTGGTGCAGTGGTCCTTTGCACTAAATATAATCTCAAGTAGAGTAATAATTAGTAGTTGATTCCTGGATTAACTCGGCTGAATCGGTTTCACTTGGTACTACTTTTGATGCAGAACTTGGATAACCCCCCCCCCCCCCAAAAAAAAAAAAACACCCCAAAAATCAAATCAAAACAAAACAAAGCGATATGCTGGACTAATTCAATCTAATTTCTCCCGTCATTTATTGACTGGATGTGATTCAGAACTTTTGTAATAGATGATTTCAACAAAAACCAGATATGCTTTCGAGGAATAAGTGTTGCTTGCATTGTTGTTCACGACAAGGGTTGGGACCAGTTTGTAACCTGAAAACAACGAACGAACGGAGGGACACAATCCATGAAAATGAGACGCCAAAAGAATTGAAGAAAGAGTGCTGACATGAAGCGGACTTGATGGCATCATAGTTGGAGCAGACATCCGATAATTGAATTCCCCAGCCATGTCGTTTGTTTGTATTTCACCTTCACCACTTTGCTGTCGCAGTAACATTGTCCTGAAATGATATCTCTCTCTCTCTATATATATATATATATAGTATGGGAGGAGGGTTAGGGTTTAGAAAAGAGCAACTAGAATAAAGTGTTAATTACTTGTTACTTTTGAATCATGGGATGAATGGAGTTTTATCGCAGTCTTAAGTTATCATTTTTGGTTTTGTTTTCTTTTGTTTTGGGTGGGGTGGGAGGATTTAACGAACGAACGAACGAACGAACGAACGAACGAACGAACGAACGAACGAACGAAGGAAGGAAGGACTGAATTTTAACGGCGGAACGTGGTTAAGTAGCGTAGTGGAAGAAGGGGCGGGAATACGCACACACAATGACAATGACAATGGTTTATTGACATTCTGAGAAAGGCAACTAGAGAACTGGCGGGCGCTGTTCTAATGGGGTCATAGCCTCCGAATTCTCTTTGTGGGCGCCCACATTGGTGAGCGGATCAGCTGTGATCTCAGCGGAGCCGGTTCCTTCCATGTTCTCGACAAAGGAGGCAACGTTCTCGAGGATGATGCCCCGATCAAGTTGAAATCTTTTTGGACGCGTGGCTCCTGTTGTCTTTGGAAGAATCACTAACATCATTGTCGTTCGTTGTGGACGAGTGGGTGGGAGGGAGGGAGGGATAACATACATATCCTAGTCGGCTAAGTGGGGATATCTGTAAAGCTAGCTGGACGCTACCTAATTGACGTAGTAATTCAACCGTCTTACTGTACGTACAGACATCAACCCTACGGCATTTACAGCTTAGTAATTACAGTGAGCCTAAGTAAGTGGAACATTGAAAGGTTAGGGTTAGAAAGACGACAGCAATGTAAGGTGAATGCAATGGCAATGACATGGCATGGTATGGTTGGGGTCTTATTGGAGACACGGAGCAGCACAGTTGGATGGGAACACAATGGGAATCCAGTGGCAATTACTTACTTACCAACCAAAGTGAATCAGCAAAGAAGAAGAAGAAATCAAGTGAAATTGATGCGAAACAAAGGTGTGTATATATCTTTATTTATATAATGAATATAATTGAAAGTACACGCAAAAAAGAAATGTGAACAAGCTGCACTTTTTTTCTTCTCTGTTTTTGTTTTGTTGTCGTTTTTTGTTTTGTTTTACAAAAGTTGAAGTAATCTTTAACTTTGAACCAACCATTCAAATGAAGCTGAATTAGTGTCGCATGAACACTGTGAAATTGTAAAATGAAGACGTGAAGACTTTCGAAAATGCATTTGATATGTATCCTAAATATGTAGCTTACTTGCCATAAGTCCATTTGCAGGAACTGTGGAAACTTACTTACTTACTTGCTTGCTTACTTGCCATAAGTATATCTGAAGGAAGTTTGGAAAATGATCTGTTAAGAATTTGAGACCAACCTAAAACGATTGGATTCAGTTTCGATTTAAAAAGAACATTTTCTTGGTAGTTTAACTAGGATTTTGAAAGCAGAGTGTTTTTCCCTTTTGTTTTAGACATTTTTGTAAAGTCGCTAAACAATAATTCTTCTAGTTACTAATAAAAAACATTAGTAAAATCGAGTAATTTCCCTTTGTTTTAGACATCTTTTAAGATCGGTAAACAGTAGTTCGTCTAGTTACGTATAAAGAAAACATTAATGAAATCGAGTTATTTCCCTTTGTTTTAGAACTCTTTCAAGATCGGTAACCAGTATTTCGTATAGTTACGAATAAAGAAAACATTAATCAAATCGATTTATTTCCTTTTGTTTTGGATATCTTTTAAGATCGGTAAACAGTATTTCGTATAGTTACGTATAAAGAAAACATTAATGAAATCGATTGTTTCCCTTTGTTTTAGAACTCTTTTAAGATCGGTAACCAATATTTCGTATAGTTACTTAATAAAGAAAACATTAATAAAAGCGATTTATTTCCTTTTATTTTAGACATCTTTTAAGATCGGTAATTACTAGTATAGTCACTAATAAATCAAACATGGTTTCGCTAAACAGTAATGCTTCGAGTCACCTTTATTCCACGTGACGTCGGTTGGGTTTCAATAATAATCAAAAAATAATCACTGTAAAAGCTGATATGAGCGAAGGACTTTGAACACTGATCTGTTTAAGAACCCGAAACCTCTTACTCGAATGATTGGATTGAGTATGAAATCACGAGAACCACATCGTAACACACAGTGTTAACTATTCTGTACTTTCTGCACTTTCTCCCCAGCGAGCGACAGTCGCTTATTGAAAAAGGGGGAGGCAACTGCTTTTTTTATTCTTTCCTAGTATAATACAACCACTTTTGTTATATCTGTGTATATATATATATATATATATATATATATATATATATATATATATATATATATGTATGTATTTTCTTACATATTACCCATAAAAACAAACACAGATGCATAAAACCCGCATTGGAGATCAATATACCACCCCCCTCCCTCTCTCTCTCTCTCTCTCTCTCTCTCTCTCTCTCTCTCTCTCTCTCTCTCTCTCTCTCTCTCTCTCTCTCTCTCTAGTTTCGGCTAATGAATTTTCAACCGGTGTATATACCATAAAAAAATATCCACTAAATAAAACGCCTATGTAAACAAATAATTATTTATATATAACATTAAATATCATAGTGTTTTATTCCTTTTTAATTTGAATATGTACATTTAATTTCTTAAGAACTTTAAAAGATTTATTATCAAGTAATGTATGACTTTTTTTTTGTTGTTGTTAAAACCCGGGTTGAATTTAAGGCGACACACGTTTGCCGGTGAAATCTCGATTTATTTGATCTGAAATTTGCAAATGCTCAAATAAATACAACATTTTGAAGAAAAACTATTTCTTGTGGCAACTGTTGACATGATTTGCCAACTTTCTCCGAGTGCGATAATTTACAGTTTCAAAAATCGACCTGCCCCTAATGTTTAAATAAATATATATATATATACACAGGGTTTACACGGGTAAACACACAGATGCATAAAACCCACATTAGAGATCAATATACCCCCCCACCCCACCCCCCTCTCTCTCTCTCTCTCTAGTTTCGGCTAGGGGCAAAGTGTAGTATCGGTTTGTGATACTACTCTTCATCTTTTCTGTCCTCCTCGATTAGGGGAATGCGAAATCCGTCGAGACTAAGGCAATGTTCATTTGTCCACCTTAAAGACCTACTTGCCCTCGTGGGGAGGCAAATAAACAGGAACATAAAATTATTTCATCGTCTGTGGGGGACTTGTCCAGATTAGGACCCACGTCGGCACTTTTCGAATGTTTACATAAAGTGCCAATTCGATTTTAGCTTGGGTCCTAATCTGGATAAGTCCCCCATTTGGTTAAATATTAATTGTTTTTTGAAAATCTTTTTTGTTTTGTATTTCAAAATTGCAATGTTAATAATTAAAATAAAAAAAAAATTGTATAAATTGCTATTTTTTCAAATGTTGTAATCATTGTAATAAAATGTTCAATAAATACTATATATGTCAGAGTGAGAGAGTGAGAGAGAGAGAAGGGGAAGAGACTAGCTGTATCTACCTGCCCTTACCCAGGTTGGAGGGGGTCTTTTTAGAGACAAATATGTATCCTACATATGTAGCTTACTTGCCATAAGTATAGCATGTTAAGGAACTTTGGAAGGTTGCTTACTTGCCATAAGTATATCTGAAGGAACTTTGGAAAATGATCTGTTAAGAATTTGAAACCTAAAACGATTGGATTCAGTTTTGATTTAAAAAGATTTCTTTTTTTTATAAATTACTTGTATTTGAAATCGTCGGATTTTGAAAGTTGAATTTAATGTATTGTGTGCCATTCTTTGTTCATTCTAATTGCTATAAACAAAAACAAAAAACATAACTCATTTTGTTATGGTAATGTTTAAATCTCGATTTGTCAATTTTTAGCATTCCAAACTTTTAAAACATAAGGATTTGCTCAAAAATTTAAAGCCAATAATGACTTTCTATTCAACAGTTTAAAGGTTTTAGGTTTCAAATTCCTAACAGTTTAAATGCTTCCAAATACCTTTCACATTTTTAAGGGTCACAAAGTAATTTATTCTTTTCTATTTAACTATTAAGGAAAGATTAAAATGGCTGACTTGTTCATGAAGAATGTACGCTTAAATGTGTGTAATAAATCTATTTCTACAAACCTGTTTCTGCATTTTTGAGATGAGGATTGATCATTTCTCACCTTTCGGGCCTTCTTCTTCTTTCAGGTGGATATTTACCAACTCGGGAATCTGGACTGGATTTCCAATGGCGGAACAAACACTTGAATCCACGAGGAGGGAAGAAGCATTATACACAAAGGTGAGGAGGAGGAGACGTGTTGTCGCCGCCGCCTACTACTACTAAATAAACGTAAGGCTATAGAACACCGGAAAGCTGTAATAATACGTGGAGATACCGAAAAGTCGGCTATGGCTGACCACATATGGGACAAAGTATATATATATATATATATATATATATATATATATATTGAAACAAACAAAAAACAAGAAAAGACAATCATTTGATTTTAAAGAGATTCCTTTTAAGAACCTTTGTTTTATTAGTTCAAATTCTCAAATCCCCCCCCCCCCCTGGAAAACAAACCCCGAATTTGTCTTTTTGCGTTTCTCTCGCAATATTCATACGGATATCATGAACAAAATGTCTGTTTGAAAATAGTTCTTCTTTTTTTGTCTTTCTTATGCATCATCCTAGTTGACTGAGAGCAGCTTGTAATGTCCTTTACTCGTAGCTTGGTAGGTATTTTGCTGGAAAAAAAACAAAAACAAAAAAAGAAACAATTAGTCATGATCACAATTAATAGTATAACGTGTCTAATAATCAGTGAACGACAACTATTATTAAGCTTAGAATTTGGAACTAACTCTTATTCAATAGCCTCACAATTATCTTCTTTGAATTAGTTTTGATTCTCTTGAGATATCTCTAGTTATATTTGTATGTATAGGATTCGCTCGTAAACTAATTAACAAATCATTATGAATTTCGGACCACAGCTGTTAGGCATAAGAGTTGGTAATCTGGGCTATATTTAGTTTAATTTAGTTTTCTAAAATGTTCACTATTGCTATTAGGCATCAATCAATAAGTATTGGCCCAATTTCAGTTTCTTTGAGGTATTTTAATGATTCTTAGGGGGGTATAAAATGGGCACAACGTCGTCGTCCGATTTGAAAATTCAAATATATCAGATTTGTATTAAATTTGATCCATAGTCATTAGGCCAACCCCTGATCTTCATAAATGATCTCCCAAACCACATGCTAAGATCATAACGCTATAGATTGGGACAACATTTTGATTTGAAAACATAACTCAATCCCAGCAGTTAGTTGTATTTTAGTCTCTATATTGTGTGATTAAAATATATATGAGGAAAATCTTAGAGAAACAAACGTTTATTAACCAAGATTTTGAATACATTCTCTTACTCACCGATAATAACCGGTGTTGTTCCCTGGAGTCTGAGTGAGAATAAGTCTTCCCCGATTTCCAGTACACTTAACCTCTTTCGATAACTATTGCACATGGTTTTGCGTTATCGTAACAGTCGCTTACCATTGAATTTGAATAAGTAAATAGGTAAATATTTGAAGATATTAAGAACTTGAATAAAAAAATTACTATATCTTAAAATAAGTCTAAATTCTCTTTCTCGTCGGCCCGGCTCGCAGGTGTCAAAATCATTCGATATTTCAACTTTCGTTCCAAACAAAACAAACTTTAATATTTGCACTAATGTGACTGTAATAAAAACGTTAACGCCGCCGCCGACTGTCGTTTCAGTGGATACCAAGTCGGGAGGTCGAGATGGGGGACGGAACGAATAAATAAAACATAAGATTTTGTCTTGTTAAAGATTAAAATGAAGAAATAAAAACTTTACATTTTCGGAGGAGGATAGGATTATTGTATTTTGTTTTTTTTTTACGGCATATCAACAACTTATGTTGGGTTCGGCTGTTTTGTGGCATATCAACCGTTTTCCTGTTATTTAACGCCGAATCTGGTAATTTTAGTAAAACTTTTCATTGCTTCAAGTTCTTTATATGTTTAAATATTTATTCTTGGTGTTCGGCGTTAGGGTTATTTTTGTTTTACAGCATATCAACCTCTTTCGGTTTATTTAATCGCGAATCGGGACAATTAGTTCAAACGTCAAAATGCTTAACGTTCGTTATATGTTTAAGTATTCATTCATGGGTGTCAGTTTGGTCGTTTTGCAAGAGAACATTGATGTATTTGCAAAACGATTAAGGAAAAAACAAAAACATCAATATTTGCTGCATTTTAAAGTTGGTTTTCTTGTGAAAGAAAGTTGAAATATAGAATGATTTTGACAACTGCGAGCCGGGCCGACGAGAAAGAGAATGTATACTTATTTTAAGATATAGTTTTGTTTGTTTTTTTTTTTCATTCAAGTTCTTACTATCTTCAAATATTTACCTATGTGGTTTTGTTTGGTTTTACGGCATATCAATCCTTTTCGGGTTATTTAATGCCGAATCCAGTCATTTTTGTAAACGTTTTTATTCAAATTACATGGTAAGCGGCTGTTGCGATAACCCAAAACTATTTGCCATAGTTATCGAAAGAGGTTAAGAGTACTAGAAATCGCGGGGGACTTATTCTCACTCAGACTCAAGGGAACAACACCGGTTATTATCGGTGAGTAATAATCGATGATTACCTGTGTGTGAGAACTAGCAAGTTGATACTACTACTACTACTACTACTACTACTACTACTACTACTTATTTTAATAATAATAATGAGATGAATAAGAAGAAGAAGTGGAAGAAGAAGAAGAAGAAGAAGAAGAAGAAGAAGAAGAAGATGTTAAATGTTACGATTGGCGACATAAATTATTTTAAAAGAAATTCCGTTCGTAAATTCGTCAAAAACAATTTATTTTGCTTTAGCTACTCATTTGTGACTGATTTCCGGTGAAAAATTATTATTTAATATAGAATATAAGTATTTTAAATTACCGTAAACATCGCCTTTGAGCAATCTTGTTTAGTCACTTGTTTACGTTAGGTACCTTACTTCCTGTGACTTAACAAGATGGCTAATAATTGAGTACGCTGTCCTGCGTGCATTTATGTGTGTATAAATGGGATAGGCATGAAGATATGTATGTATATTAGCGTGCCTGTTTTGTTCGTGAGAAAGTATGTACGTTCGAGAGTGTTCGGTTAGCAGTGCGTATATACGGACGTGGTGTTTAGTAGTCCGTGAAAATCTCTTGTTGCGTCTGTTGAGGGTCTCGTGGCCAGGGGCTACAGTTAGCTTTTAAGTGCGAATCCAGGTGCGTTTTCTGTGTAAGAAAGCAGAGAGAGAGAGAGAGAGAGAGAGAGAGAGAGAGAGAGAGAGAGAGAGAGAGAGAGAGATCAATTTGGGGATTTATTTATATTCAGCTGGCTTTACAAACTCACTTTTTTATTATTCAAACAATTTAACACATTCTCAATGGATGAGATAATAGGTCACATTATTTTATTTCTTTACTTTAACTGAAATTCTTGCGATTGTGCAGCATAGTTAACGAATATAACTGTTACCAAATGCAAGAAAATTGATATTTCTATATGGTTTTCACGTATGTTTACTGATTGTAAGATGTATTATCTATGCGTTTGTTAGCGTCACTTTTACTTAGCAAAGGCAGCGTGCTTTTAATGATGGGCGACAATTTTGCCGGGATTTTCTCGCGTATTTCAGCCTGAAAAGATAATAATGAAAAAAGTTCAACTTAATTCGATTGGCAATCACCCTCAGCCTTAGGCTGACGGTTTCACTATCCCCATTAAAATGATTTTTTACTATCTTGAAAGATGCGACCAAATCCCTGCTAATATATCTATTTCCCCTATTCAGAGGTCTCATTTCCGGTGTTTTTATTTAACAGAAAGATAGCATTTTAATTTTTAAAAGGAAGTTAGTAATTATTATCTTAGGCCCCTATTTGTACATCACCTAGTAAACATTTTGAATACATTCTCTTACTCACCGATAATAACCGGTGTTGTTCCCTGGAGTCTGAGTGAGAATAAGTCTTCCCCGATTTCCAGTACACTTAACCTCTTTCGATAACTATTGCAAATGGTTTTGCGTTATCGTAACAGTCGCTTACCATTGAATTTGAATAAGTAAATAGGTAAATATTTCAAGATATTAAGAACTTGAATAAAAAAAAATACTATATCTTAAAATAAGTATAAATTCTCTTTCTCGTCGGCCCGGCTCGCAGGTGTCAAAATCATTCTATATTTCAAATTTCATAAAATATCTAAGTGATAATAGAAAGGCCATTTATAACTACAGAGGAAACCAATAAATGTTACCAAAGGCAAGTTAAGTTACTGTTCTGTATTTGTGTTTTTACTTATTTTAAAAAACTTTTCTGTTAAAAAAAAACCGGGTTAGACAAAAAAACATAGTTCGGTTCAAATTCTGTAGAAGTAATTTTTTTTCGATTATACTACATGATAGTAATAATAGAAAAGCCATTATATATATATATATATATATATATATATATATATATATATATATAATAATATAGTAATAATAGAAAAGCCATTTATATATATATATATATATAAATGGCTTTTCTATTATTACTATATTATTATATATATATATATATATATGAATATATATTTATTTATATATATGAATATATATTTATTTATATATATATATGAATATTTATTTATATATATATAACGTGTACACGCACACATTCCCCCCCCCCTATCTACTTTAAAGAACTTTATGTATACATATATGTATACATAAAGAGCCTATAGATTTTACTCGATGTGAAACATCGTGAAACTGTTAACACTATATTTCATATATATTCCGGGAGGGAAACTATAATAAATTATTAAACGCACGCACGCATAAATTCACACACTAGAGATGAACGTGTACATGCACACATTCCCCCCCCCCCTATCTACTTTAAAGAACTTTATGTATACATATATGTATACATAAAGAGCCTAACAGATTTTACTCGATGTGAAACCTCCTCGTGAAACTGTTAACACTATATTTCCGATATTGTGAACGATCGAATAGAGATGAACGTGTACACACACACGTTTAAAGAACTACTTGGGTCGTGGAGAGAGAGAGAGAGAGAGAGAGAGAGAGAGAGAGAGAGGTATACAGGAACTAAAAAAAGTGCTGGGATTGAGTTATGTTTCAAAAAAGGCAGAGATATTTGGTCGAGTTTCGTTGTGAGAAATGACAAATTTGAAAAAAACACTTACCGTTTTTTTTTTTTTCGCCGATTACAAATTATTTTTGATGCTTTTTTTTTTTGTTGATTTTTGATTGACTTTTTCTCTCGTCTTTTTGCTGTTTTTTTTTTTGTTGTTGATTTTCTTTTTTTTTAATATCATAAAGTATTGATCTTCCTTTGTCGCGAAAAGATTGATTTTCATTAAAAAAAAATTTTAATATTATAAAGTATTGATTTTCCATTGTCGCGAAAGATTGATTTTCATTAATTTTTTTTTAATATCATAAAGTATTGATCTTCCTTTGTCGCGAAAGATTTGTCGATTTTCATTGGAATTTTGTTGTGTTTACATCCGGTTTTGTTCTGCGTGTTTATATCACGTCGGTTGTTCACAAATGTGGATTTGATTTTGATTTCTTTTTGGTTTATAGATTTTGCCCGATTCGATAATTTAAGGGTGTGAAAAATCGTAGTAAAAAAACATTAAATAAATTACATTTTCATTGAATGTTATTACATAATCAATCATCATAAGAGAAATTTCAGTGAGAAATGCTAGGAAACATTAAAATAGTTAATTTTCGAACTTTGCTTTTGAATAGGAGAATTCGAGCAGACGACATTGGAATTTGGTCCAAGCCGTGTGTGTGTGTGTGTCGTCTTTAGTGTGTGTATGCGTGTGCGTGACTTTTGTTTTTGTTTTTTTCCCCCAGCATTTTGGTGGGTCGATTGTAGTAAGGTCGATCTTAGCTGCTCGCTCCTTGATCCGGACTAAATTCAATCAGTGTGTGCGTAATAAGTTTCGAAAAGGGTTTGTTTTTTTTTCAGATTTCCGATGTAAGGTCGGTGGTGTGTGATGCTCGATCCTTGATCGCCGACGACTAAATGAAAACGTTGCGACTCTGACGAGGTGAAGCCAGCTGATTGGTGGGTTGAAAAGAGTATGATCTCACTGTTTTTGTGTGTGCGTTTATCTGTTATTATCTATGTGTGTGCGTTCGTGTCAAGGGCAGATAACTATTTTCCACTAATTTCGTAAACAAAATAAAAATATCCCAAAAAATAGATAGTTATTAAAACAAATTATAAATAATACAAAAATATACAAAAATTATAAATAATACAAAATTGTTATTTTATTTTTAAATAAAACGATACGTATGTGAACAAAAGACGGTCTCTTTAAACATCGAAAAAAAGTTTTGTCACGTTTCTACGTCTCGTTTTTTTTTGTTTTTTTTATATATCTCAAATTTCATCCATTGTATCTTTAATTTAATTTAATTTAATTTAATTTAATTTAAAAAAATAATTATTTACATTCTAACAAGTGAGTAATTATAAGAAACACGCCATAGAGTTTATCAGTGACGTCACGTGTTATAAGCATTAAAATTACAGATTCCCTATTTATTTGTGTCCCCACGAGGGCAGAGTTAGACATAGACACAAGGTTGTTTTTAATGTGGGATAATCTCGCTCCCCTAACAAGGGTATTCTGGATTGGGACAAAACATTCAATTATCTCACAAATTACAAACGGTCGGCCCATTATTTTGTTCACAATAAACTTTAAAAAACTAAAACAAAAAATATCTTTTTATTATTTAAATAGTAATTTAGGTGCTCCTTCAGATTAGGACCCAAGCTAACTTTGACCTCGTCGTTAGGGTCAAAGTTAGTTCGGGTCCTAATCTGAATATATATATATATATATATATATATATATATATATATATATATATATATATATATATATATATATATATATATATATATACACACACATATATATATATATATATATATATATATATATATATACACAGTTCGGGTCCTAATCTGAATATATATATATATATATATATATATATATATATATATATATATATATATACACACACATATATATATATATATATATATATATATATATATATATACACAGTTCGGGTCCTAATCTGAATATATATATATATATATATATATATATATATATATACACATATATACACATATATACACACATATATATATATATATATATACATATATACACATATATACACACATATATACATATATATATATATATATATATACACACATATATATATATATAATATATGTGTGCATATATATATATATTTTTTTTGTTGGCTTGTTTCAGAATTTAGAGTGGGGATCAGTTTCATATATAAATTTAATGTAAAATGATCCCCTCATTTTCGGCCATTCTTTTTCTTGCGTTTCTTTGTGGAGAGGAGTCTACTCATGTGTGGTTTTGGGACCCTGCCACTCGGACTACACTCCCCCCCCCCCCCAATAAACTAAACAAGTCAATTTGATTTGTTTCCAAAAGAACAGTAAATATTTTTTTTTAAATACTAATTTTCCGGTACCGACTTCTTCTTACTTTGTGCCATTTTTCTTATTCATTCAATTGTTAAAGTAACTCTCTATTATTTAAATGTCATTTGTCAGTCTGTCTGTCTGTGTGCGTGCGCGCGTGTGTGTGTGCGTGTCCAGCTAAAAGTCAGAAACTACACAAGACGAGAAATGGGAGTGTAGAGAAAGATAGAGGTTTTAAAAGAAAGATGGGTGCATCTACAGAATTTGAACCGAACTAATCGACTTTTGCTGAACTAAACCTAAGTTTAGGGTTAGGGTAAAAAAAACAAACAGTTCGGTTAACATTCTGTAGAATTACCGAAGATGTCACTTTTTAACTCTATTTTGTTGTCCATACCTCCGGGCAACGCCGGGTAGCCATGCTACTTTACAGTGATTCCTATATTTCCTTTAAAAGGGGCCGCGGTCATAAAACCTTTTCCCCGTCGCCATATTATTTTCTGAAGTCGGATTTAAAAAAGAATCCAAGAAACACATTTCCGCTGACAACCGTTTGATCTCATCTCTTCCTTTGACGCTTCCGCCAGACAGATGGCGGCGTCAGCGATGAATTTCGGCCTTGATTTGACGTGGCAAAAGTGACACACGTGTGTGAATTTAGCACTTAACTTTTTTTTAAAACCTTCATGTTAGAAAATGAATGTTTTTGGTTTAGAGCACAATTAAACCAAAATACTTGGCCGTATTTGATTTAGACCAATATATATTATAATCTGAATTATTTTATTTATTACGAATATATATATATCTATTATATTATTATAGGTTTGATGTGTGTTTATTTACTTTATTATTTATTACGAAACATAGTTTATGATATGGAGACAATGGACAAAACCTGTAAGGAAATTAGTTGACAAATGTCTAGCTTTTTTCTTTTCCGAGTAAATACTGCCCCCTCTTTCTCTCTCTCTCTCTCTCTCTCTCTCTCTCTCTCTCTCTCTCTCTCTCTCTCTCTCTCTCTCTGTTCTTTATTGTAATGTAATTGCTTACATTTCGACTACGTTTTAGTTGAGAAATGGTGGCCTATTTTCACACCATAAGCACTTTTGAAATGGTTACACAATTACTAGCTACGTACGTGATTTCGGCACATTACTGATTTCGATTGAATTTGAACGTATTCCATCTGTTTTAGACACCACTCATTTACTTTTGTTTTTTGTTTTCAGTTTACATAGAGTTACGAATTTGAAACGGTCGGCGCGGAGAGACAGCCAGCCAGCCAGCCAGCCAGCCAGCCACCACTAACTAACTAACTAACTAACTAATTCGACGTGGATGCAAAACCAAATACATAAAGGATTTTCTCGGTAAGTAAGTTATGTTTACTACAAAAGCTGGTTTTACTATAGGAATTTCTCTTGAACTACGTCTGTTTTCTGGATATCACAAGTCGATGCAGAACTTGTTCGTGGTCACTTGTTTGTGAACTATTTGACTAGCAGACAATATCATTTGTTGTTGTTGTTGTTGTCTTTTGCAGTCTGGAACTGTTTAACAAGACGACCCACCACGACGACGACGACGACGGCGGCGGCCTTTGACGACGAAGACGACGACGTTTGAATCAAGTTTCCAGCTGAATCAAGTTTCCAGTTGTTCTGAACATCAACATACACATATACGTAACTTTGTACCAAGTTTCTGTTGAAAACATTTTGTTTTGTTTTGATTTTGATTTTGTTTTGTTGTCGATTTGTCTGTTAAAGTGGTGCAGTGGTCTTTCCCCCCCAAAATTGTATTTTGAAGACATTGGTATCGACAATTTGTCAAATTTAAACATTAAAGAAAGCAAGAAAGAAAGAAAGAAAGAACAGTTTGTGGGGTGGGGGTTGATTCTTTGATGGTAGCTAATATGTCATTTGTTCACGAAGGCATTGAGAATGGTTGTCGATCACTACCCATCCTGATCAATCAACAGTAACAGAAGATGGTTTCAACCGAAACCAGATAGGATGGTGTCGCTTGCATTGTTGTTTGTGACAAGGATTGGGACCAGTTTGTGACCTGAGGAGGAGGAGGAGGACTGAAAACAACGGACGAACACAATCCATCCAAATGAGACGCCGCCCAAAGAATTGAAGAAAGATGGCTGACACGAAGCAGACTTTATGGATGGATGGATGGATGGATGGCATCATAGTCGAAGAAGCAGACATCCGATAGGAGGAGGAGGAGGAGTAGGAGGAGGTAAGAGTGTTCTTTAATTCCCCAGCCATGTCGTTTTGCATTGCACCCTCACCTTTTGCTGCTGTCGCAGTAACATTGTCCTGATTATTATAGTTTCAAGTTGACGTGGGAGAATTGAGAGGGTACTCTCTTTCTATATAGATAGATAGATAGATAGATAGATAGATAGATGTAATGGTGTCGACTCGCTTACTTGTGATTTTGAAGATTGAATGAGACACTTGAATGATTCGAGTATAATAACGGGAATCTAATGTATTTGATTTGAAGGCTGGCTGTCTTTAGGATGGAAGGAAGGACTGAATTTTAACGGCGGAACGTGGTTAAGTAGCGTAGTGGAAGAAAAGGGAAGGGAATACGCACACACAATGACAATGACAATGGTTTATTGACTTTCTGAGAAAGGCAACTAGAGAACTGGCGGGCGCTGTTCTAATGGGGTCATAGCCTCCGAATTCTCTTTGTGGGCGCCCACATTGGTGAGCGGATCAGCTGTGATCTCAGCGGAGCCGGTTCCTTCCATGTTCTCGACAAAGGAGGCAACGTTCTCGAGGATGATGCCCCGATCAAGTTGAAATCTTTTTGGACGCGTGGCTTCTGTTGTCTTTGGAAGAACAACTAACATCATTGTCGTTCGTTGTGGACGAGTGGGTGGGATAACATACATATCCTAGTCGATTGTTTGTTTGTTTGTTTGTTTGTTTGCTTGTTTGTTTGACATAGTTAGTTTGTAGAAATGCAGCTGTTAATATTAATATTAATGTCGTCTTGCAGCACGGGAGTTTATGCCAAATGATAGTTACTTATCGATCGGGGGGGGGGGGCATATAATTGAAATGTAGGTTATAAAACTGTCTACAAAGAGCAGTCAGTCAGTCATTAATCTTTTAGCGGGCACATGTTTCGAACGGTAATGGGGGCAAAAGATCTTATTTCTCGAAAAGATTAACAAGGGTGGCTTAAGTAAGTAACGTGGTTAGGAATTCTATTAACTTGTTACTAGAATAATAATTCATGTCGTCATTAGCAATCTTGGCTCTCTTCCTCCTCCTCGATTGGCTAAGATTGGCTAGGAATCATTGTAGAAAGCTACCTAATTGACGTAGCAACTCAACTGACTCTTACTGTGTGTACATCCACCCTACGGCATTTACAGCTTAGACACTGTAATTACTAAGTAAGTAAGTAAGTAAGTAAGTAAGAACATTGAAAGGACTGTTAGAAAGACGACAGCGGTGTCTGGTGAACGCAATGCAATGGCAATGGCCTGGTTTGGGGTCTTATTGGAGACTCCTCGCTCCTTGGGAAGCAGTACGAAGCAGTAGCAGTAATTGGATGGGAATCCAGTGGCAATTACTTACCAACCAAAAGTAAACAGTGATTGAAGAAAAGCCCCGAAACGAAGAAATGAAATCGAAACGAAACGAAACGAAACGAAACGAAACGAAACGAAAAACGTCTTTCTGTTCTATGAGGTTGCCTTCCTTTGGATGCAAGTTGTTTCGTGTAGTTCAGCGACGTCCCTGATAGTAGTTGTCTAGATTCATTGCTTTGTTGGATTGTAAATGATCGCATGTTTTGTTAATAATATTATTAGCAGTAGCAGTAGCAGTAGTAGTAGTAATTAGGTACGTGCAAATCAATGGCCGATTCCCCAAAATGAAAAAACATTTTGACTCCCCCCTTCACTTAAAAATACACTAAAATTCAGGAAATCAACCAATTTTACTGAAATTTTCAATATGTATTAATCAACAATCACGGAATATAATGAAACCATTTTTTTTTTTTTGGTTTAAATCTTAGTGAAAATGTATGATTTTTTTCAAAGAAAATACACCTTTACTAAAGTTATATTTTTATATATTAATAAATAAAAATGCATAATTTTTTAAATGTTACTTATGTAAATAAAGGATCGTAGATGTTAACAACTAAACATTTTTTTCAAAATATTTCATATATATTACGAAAAAGGCCAGTAAATACCGTGTTAATAAAATCACTATAACTCGAAGAAAAATTAATTCTTTGAATTAGCGATATTATTATTGAATAAAGCATTGTTTAATCGATATTTTCACCAAAAAAATAATATAATTGCATGCGATTTGAATGATTAAAGTTTTTGGAAAAATAAAAAATGCGACGTAATTATATTTCCCTTTCATAGAGAAACGAGTCGTCATCATCATCGCAAGAATTTCTTGTTTATAATCTTGAAAATAAACCAAACATTTACACATTTGTGACTCAGTAAGTTAACGAAAAAAAGAAGAATTTAAAAAATTGAATAATTGCTACTAACGATCGATTCGCAAGGCTATGTAATAAACAGGCGCAATTAAAGCTCCCACCACTCCCACTTAATTTTCATCAATTCTGTTAATTTCACAATTCATTGGAAAGATAAAACGTAAGTTTTTCTTTGTTTTTTTCATTAATAAATATTCTTTAAAAAGTTTAAAATTTATTAATAAATAAATAGTTCAAATATGACATTTTCTTTAAAATTGAATTTTATTTATTTCATTATTAACAAAAAAGTAAAACGTTAACAATAATTTGTTAATGTTTTAAGTTTTTTCAATGAATATTTATTTACTTTTTCACACTGAAAATTAAATACTATTTTAGCTTAAAATAAAAAAGTACCCATTAAGTTTTATTTTTAAAGAATTAATGTATTTTAAAATTAAATGAATTCTATAAAAATAAATCGAGTAATGTAATTGTTCAAGTTTTTAATCAATCATCATGTAAAAATAATTGATCAAATTGAAGGATTTCGTAACGTTAACGTAAAAATAATGTTAACATTTGAAAGAAAGTTACTTCAAATTCTAAGGAAATCATTGGTAAACAATTTCTTTAGCTTTTTTTTTACAGATATGCTTAAAGAAGCGCCATTATTACTTTTTAAACATTTCCGTAAATTATTTTGCAAAACATTTGTAATAAAATCATTTGGGTATCTTTCAGAATGATCAGTACAGTCGCGGACGGGGTCCGAAAAACTAACGAGAACGGTTATAAAAATAAATATGCAACAAGTGAGTTTAACCTACGTCGAGAAGAGATATTTGTCTACTTACCTATGATATTTGTTTGTATTTTTACGTACTATAAATGGGGTTTTATTAGATGTAAAAAAAATTTCTTGTTCATTTTTTACTCGTTTTTTTTTTAGACAATATGGCGCCATTTTTTTTTGTTTTTGTTTTTTTTTTTTGCAAGTTCGCGTGATAAAACTATTGATTTCTACTAAATAGCAGTTGGAACGGTTTAAAAATACAAACAAATATCACAGGTCAGTTTTCAATTAACTTTTATCGACGACAGTTCAGTTACTTTTATTTGTTGTATATTTGTTTTTTTGAGCGTTTTCAGCGTACTGATCATTCTGAAAGATACCCAATCATTTTAACCCCACTCTTCAGTTTTTAAAAAAAAAGTTGTTGTTTTTTTTTAAAGTTATAACATTAAATATAAATCTTTGTAGATAAAATAATTAAAATCTTAATTCTGTAAATTCGAAAATATTATAATTAAATAAGATTTTCTTTTTTGTTTTCATTACCGAAAAATTAAATTAATTAACTTTCTTATTACATTTTCTTGTAATTTTGAGATGTCTATGCTATCATATATCCAGGCAGGAGCAGTATCCTATAGTTCCGAATTCTCAGCCAGTTTTAGTTGGGCACATAGTAAAGAAATTTCTCGATAAGGATTTTTCACAGAATAGAATACAAGAATGGGCTACTGTGGAAAACAGACGAAATGGTTACCCACCAGTAACCAGTTCTATGATTTGTAAATTGAAAGTATTTTTCAAGAAAAGGCATAATTTACATTTAACCGCCTTCAAAAACGTGTGCATGTATCCTCTCAACTACAACTAACACCTAAACCAACAACTGCATCCATTGCTTCTGCCTCTACTTCTCCAAATAATAAACTTTTGTTAACAAAACTAGCAAAAGTAAAAAAAGAACTTTCCATTCCTAAAAAGAAAATTCAACAGTACAAAACAAAACAAAAGTGGCATGCTAGAATATCTAACATGAAAAACAAAATTGGCAAATGCTGAAACCAAACTCCAGACATGTAACAGGTCTAGGGTCAGAGTTAGCTTGGGTCCTAATCTGCACCAGTACATAAAAATAAGGGAAAATTATTAAAAAACCTTCTGTTCAAAAAAATAAATTCGTGTCTTCCATACTTGTCAATTTAATGTAGACATATTTTTCGTAACTTTAAAAAATAAAGAAATTCAGTTCTAATCATTTTTCAATTTCTATAAAGCATAATTTTTTTTTCAATGAAAATAAATATTACTGCAGTTCAGGGCTTCCATACTTTCAGATTTGGTCGCCAAATTTTGTTTTCACTTGCATAAAACAACAAAATGCGCTCGTGATGTTTCTTTTATTTTTGATTTTGGATAATTCGGCAAGTTTTAGTAGAAAAATGAAGGTCAATTTGTTTTTTAATTCACTCTCTTAAGACTAAATTTAATAATTTTCTTTTAAATAGTTCGAAAAAATTGATATTTATCTTTCCAACGAATTTAAAACGTGTTTTATCGAATGTGCAGTTTTTATCCATTTTTAACGTTTATAGGGGTTTTTGACAACATTTTTAATTCTAATTTGTTTTTCAAACGTAAATATACATTTGTTTCCTTTTATATAATAACATTAGGCTTTTATCTTTCAAACACAATCAAAAGTTAAACGAAAACTGCTTTAAAAAATTAGGAAAAGACACTTTTAAGAACGAGGGTCAGTGCAAGCGGCCATTTTTTTTGCACGTACCTAGTAGTAATAATAATAATAATAATAATTTCAAAGATTCTCTAAAACATTTAAGCTTCGAAATGATTAGTTTTCAAATCTGAATCAGTTCCGGTCGATAATTTCCATGGTCGGCTCCGGTCTTTTCTTGAAGATGATAGGTGTGTCACTTGTCCCTGTTTCCATTGAATGGGTAGCATGCAAGAAGACTCTATCGATCGATCGATGGATCGATTTGGTGTAATAAGAGGCGGCTTGATGACGTAAGCTGAGATCTCTTTCCAAACTCACTCTCGGATGATGTCCATCCATGATGTCGTGGGGATTTGTTAATCTGAATTTTCTCCAGCTGTTTCTCAATAGCATCATCGTCTGTGACGCTAATATTTGCCAGTTCTACATGTCCACATCTATGATCCAGCTTAGGTATGTTGTCGACATTTTCACGAGTAAAAACACTAGCCAAAAAAGTCGTCACAGTTGTCTTCTTCGATTTGGTGTATTTCCAAAATGTTTCAGGGTTCACTTTCACATCATATGTATATATGCAAGAGGAGATTCTTCAAACGTCTTCCTCAATTGTCTTGCCTACAGTCCTTAAGCCAATTCTAACTTCGCAATACTATCTTTTTCCCCATTCAATTTTGTTCTCAGCGGCGGCAGCAGCAGCAGCAGCAGCAGCAGCAGCAGCAGGTACTGTTCCTCTCTTTGCATTCTAGTCAGATCAGGTCCAATGAACACGTTTTCGATCGATCGATCGATCGAACGAACGAACTCTCCAATGTCTTTCAGTTTCTTGCTACTCTTCAGGATTCCAATACTGTTCACACTCACTTTGAGAATGTCTTCTCTATTTCTGTTTGTTATTCTTCTTCTTCTTTCTCTACAATTTCAATCGCAGTCATTACCTTCTCAACTGATGCCTTGTCATCTTCGATCTTGTCTTTCTTTTTGGATTCAGGCAGATTCAGTATGACAATATTCTTCTTCGCTCTGTTGCTCTGCTATTGCTTCCCTAACCCTAACACCACAACACAACACAACACAACTCCCTTTTGGCTTTGCACCTCCTTTATCTTCCAAGATCCACTTTAGGTAGGCAGGCGAGTGTCCAGTTCTTTCTGCCTTACCTACCTACGTCTCAGCTGTTCCTCAATATTAACTTTAGTTACCTGGCCTAATTGATTGAATATTATTATTAGTAGTAAACACACACACACTCTGTATGGAACGAGATAACTTGTAAACTAATTTCATGTTGCTGTTTTTGGCGACCGTGAACCAGGTTTCTGGCAAAGAATACTAGAATGAAGAAAAGAAAAGAAAAGAAAACTTCCTAACACCTCAGTTCCTATTTTGAAACTGCTGGTTATTTCGGTGAAATCTCTAAATGAACGAATGAACGAATGAACGAATGAATGAATGCGATTTTTATTGTTTTTTCGGCTCCATTTCTCGACACTTTGTAGGGTAGTTGAAATGGTTGCATCATCGGCTAAGTTTCAACGTTTTAGCGTCGTCGTCGTCATTCTAACTTGTTAAGCCAGTTAAGGAATCGAGTTTTGAACCCGACGACTGCCGAGGTCGTGATAGCCCACTAATAATTCCCCAATAGAAACAAAAAACAAGAAAGGTCTAGAACGGTTCATTTCAAGTTAGATTTGCATGCGAAACTGATTGCCAACTTTCTATTGAATTGTGCTTTTCTGTTGCTGCGATCAATCGCCTACAAAAAAAGTAGAATCGTATCAAACGAAACTGACTGAATATTTGTGATTTATATAGAAGCTATTTCATTATTTAGCTATTGTAAATTTCATGGGGAAAAAATCATACCAAGTAAAGTAATAAAGTAGATCTCTAAAATATGGGTCGATTTGAATATTAACTCACTCCGCTCGCTCCCTCCCTCCCTCCCTCCCTCCCTCCCACCCCCTTTTTGCAGGCGATTACGCACGGAAAACATAGTTTAGAATTTTGAGTGATGGATCAGTTTCTTCTTCTTCTTCGTATATATTGAACCTAAACAGTACGTTATTCTGTTATGCTATATTTTGGGGGGTTTTTTCTTCGTATTTTGGGGGTTTTTCCTTCTTATATAGGCTTTGATTTATAGAGGGGCTAATATGATTTTTTTTTGCAATTTTTTTGGCTCAAACACTTAAAAAAAAAAAAAAAAAAAAAAGAGTCCCTATACCTAATATACCATCCAAGTAACCTCGTTTTAATTTTGAGTAGGTATAAATATAAATGCCCTTTGTAATATGGCAACTTAGGTTATGCTGTTTTCTTTCTTTCTTTTTTTCTTCTTATAAACGCCATTATCCTGCTAGGGGTAGCCCCTATGATTTTTCATTTTTTTTTTCTCTTTTTTTAGGGCTCAAACACTTAAAAAAAAGAGTCCATATAGACGTAAATATACCATCCAAGTAACCTAGTTTTAATTTTGAATCTCGAAAGCGAACCAAAAAACAGTAGGAATAAATGCCGTATTAACCCCTGTTGGTAATATCGCTGATTTACGCCAATATTATTGTGCCTCTTTTTTTTCAAAACCAAAAAACTCTGAACTCGTGATTCGTTTGGAAACAAAACTTGTTAATAACGTTTGACGATGTCTGAAGTTTGTTTTTGCAGGTGAATTTGCAAATCGGCGCCGGTGAAGAAAAAAGCTGCAAATCGAACGACCGTAAAGTATGGCTAAGAAAACGAAACTAAAGAACGAGTATTAATTTGATGGGGTTGTTTGGTTTTTTTTTTTGTCTTACGTAAACATTTGATAATATCCAATCCAATAGTTTTTGGTAGTATCTCTTTCGAATGTTTAGCGTTTCCCCCCCACCCCACCGCACCGCACCCCTTGGAGATCACTCGTGTGTGTGTGTGTGTGTGTGTGTGTGTGTGTGTTCGTGCTGGCTACTAATTTGTTTGTAATTGTTTTTCAAAATAGTACGCTTTTTCTGTTTGCAAAAAACTAGTACTAGATTTTCAGTCAGATGTCAAAGTTAATAACGGTCTGATTTTAATACGTGATCGTCGATGAAAAAATGTGCAAAATTTGACTGAAATCGGTTGATGTTCGGAATTTTGGTGACTACTTTTTCAGTGTACTACTACTACGAAGCACGCACGCAGCTGACGAGTGAATTCCAAGGGAGCTAACCTCGAGTAACCTGGAGTTGCTCCCCGTTGTTCCACTGCACGCACGCACGCACGCTTTTGAGGGTGGTTTTTTTTTTCTCTTTCCGTTTTCTCTGTTTATAAACGGGTTTTATTTTGTTGGAAATTTCGTATTTCATTAATTTCTGTCAATAATAAACGCCATCTAAAGTTCATTTTCATAAACTAGAGATGTCATCAAATCTTTGCAACGCAATTTGTGTTCGGTTTATGTTTGTCGTAGATTGTCGGTTGAGTTTTCATCTAGTCAATTAATCAGTCGGGCTTCTTTTTTTTTTCCGAATCGAATGTTTCACATTTGTTGAAATGATTAATTGTCGGTACGAAACAAAAAGGCAGACGCATAATTATCGTTAGGTGGAAGTACAGAATAGTTAACAAATCCATTTTCATTGTGCATGTTAAGAATGTGCAACCAAAAAAACAAGAACAAAAAAGAAGAGAACAAAAAAGAAAGAAGAGAAACACAAACAAACAACAACAACAACAGAACGGGTGGTACTTACTGATTGTGCGCTGCTCAGCGGTTGGTCGGTTGGGGGGATACGTAGGCACACACAACTGAGGAGAGGAGAGGAGAGGAGAGGAGTTACAAAGAAGGACTGACTTTTATAGTCGGGAAGGAGTGGGGAATAGTGGGAGTAATCTCACCTATAAATACGGGTGCAATTCTCCGGTTGTTGTTGTTAACGACCATTACCGTTCGAGTTTTGCTCGACACCAGACACGCCCGGTTGGCGTGGCTCGCTTAAAGACAAAGACAACTCTTTTCGGCAACCCCAGCAGCAGCATCTGCATCATTCCTTCCTTGCTTCCTTCCTTCCGGGTACCTACCGCCTCTGGATATTTCTTGCCATCAAGAATGACTTCGTAAATAAGTAAGTTATTTTACCACGTAAACTTGCAGTATTAGAAGCTAACATCAAATCGGTACCGTCGGTTTTTAATCGATTGATTTCGTCTGGATGTGAAACCGACGCCACCGATGTGTTGATATTCTGTAATAATTGTAGTTTGACAGTTTTTAGATAGCATTTTCAAGTTGAATTTCATTTTGCATAGTATATCGTGTTTATGAAATTGTTTGGTGAAGCTATTTGAATACTATATTGTCTGTTTTGATGCTGTCTTTTTTTGTTGTTGTTGTTGTTTTCTTTTCTTTTCTTTTCTTTTCTTTTCTTTTCTTTTCTTTTCTTTTGTTTCTGTCCGTGTTTGATCGTTGAATGAAACGGTCGGTCAATTTTCTATTCTAGTTTTGCTGGTTTTCACCAATGCATACTCTCCGACGTTGGAGTTGGTTGTACTTTTTACTGTTTTCGTAACTTGTGATGTGATTTGATTGGGATGCCTTCTCTTTCAGAAAGGTCTTAGGGGTTAGTCTATTAGGGGTTTAATGAAGCGATTTTTGGATGGAATTCGTCGCCGCTGCTCCAGACACGGCATGAAGTCAATTAGTATCGGGTTCTAATGAAAAAGCACTAAATTTTAGATGGATGGATGGATGGATGGATGGATGGATGGATGGATGGATGGATGGATAGATTCCGATTCGGAAAACAGCAATTGTTTCTCCTTTGTCTGTTATATCTTTCCTTTGTGGAATGTGAGGAGTAAGTAGGGGGCGGGAGTAGTGAGTTACGAGAATCTTCAAAGTAAACTCTTATTATTATTATTATTATTATTATTATTGCTAATCGATCGAGGTTTCACTATCAGGGAATGATGACGGGCTGCTCATGCCTTTTTTTAAAAGGAGAGTATCGCCCAGTTCACTGACCTTGTGTCGAAGCCTCCTGGATTGGTGAAATTAATTAGTACTTAAAAAACAAAACAAGTATTTATTCAATGCCAAAATACAAATGAAACATGTTCGAATTTCAAATGAGATTATCTGAGTGGGTGGGTGGGTGGGTGGCTGGCTGGGTGGTGAAAATTAACAAACAAACAAACAAACAAAAAATAGTCATTTTTCTCAGACTGCAAGACGGTGGTTTATCGTCTGCCATTTTGTTCTGAAACCACAAACCAAAATTAGACACGCTTAGTGTTTGGCTTAAGGCATAAGTCCAGGCTGGCAATCCGAATATATATATATATATATATATATATATATATATATCTAGCTACCATATCGCAGAATGGTTCGTAGGTGTAGTGTTTAGATAGTATGTTATTATTATTATTATTATTATTATTATTATTACTAGTATTACTAGTATTACTATTGTTATAAAGAATTGTATTTGATATGCAAATTACCATATCATACGGTAGTCTTAAGGGTAGTATATTGTTATTATTATTATTATTTCATTTATTTATGTATATATAAGTAACAGTTTAAGCTGAATTATTTCGACACTTGATTATTGAGGAAATGGTAGTTTTTATCGGTACCATTGGAGAGCCATGCATATAACGGTCCTGTTTTGAAATCTCCGAATCAGTTTCATGGTAAACAGCTGAAGATCCCCTTGTTAATATTAGATGCTTACGTTAAGCTCTCCTCCTGCTTTGGTTTCACTGTTAGATACTTAATCCCCCCTGTTTATTTTATTTATTTACTTACTATTATAGATTATTTATTTATGAATTTTCCAACGAATGTTAAGTCTACACTATTTTGGATTTAGTTGGGAATTTAAACTGCATTTTCCTTTCTTTTTTTGTCTTTTTGTTTATAATAACTCAAAGCTTCTTTAGACTATGTATATATGGTATTTTAAAAGTAAGTAAGTAAGTAAAGTTGCTGGCGAGATGCATGTCCATTATAATAGAAGAGGCTCATCATCATCATCATCATCATCATCATCATCATCATCATCATCAAAAGTATGATGAACCATGCATCTCCTGGAAGCAAGTATCACGTCGGGAAAACGGGGCGAAATGAAGTGCTCGATACGAAGGATCGCAATAACACGAACCCGACTTGCCAATCGGATTTGAAAGCCTACAATTTGCGATGAACCCTAAAATAATAGAAGGGTCTTTTTAGTTCTTTTGCGTGAATCTATGAAACTGTCTTGTCACATGGCTAGTTTAGTTTTGTTTTTGGTCTTGTTCTTGGTTTTCGTTCGGTTTTTGGTTTTTTTTGGTGGTCGCATTGATCGAACAGCACATAAGAGGTGCACACGAATGCCCTCCCTCCCTACCTCCCTCCCTCCCTGCCTGCCTGCCTGCCTCCCTCCCTAAGTAGCGAATGTTACCACTTTCCTATATGATTCAAGATTAATACCACATGATATAGGATTTCTTTTCTAGCTAGCTATATGTATCACTGCAAAATACTAATTCTTGATATTTGATGTATTTCAAGAACTTGTACCCAAACGGTTTCATTTGTTTACTTGTTTTTCCCTTTCAGTTTTTGAACAGAACAATGACGACCGGAATTTCCAATGTGAATGAACGATTTATAGCCGGCAATCGTGGTAGGTTATGTTTATTACTACCAACTTTGTTTTGATACGAATTTTTCTTTTTGAATGCAAATGTTTGCTTTATATGTAGATATATATAATAACAAGCCGATGTAAAACTTATTCATGGTAACTTATCTATTTTGCTATTGGACGCTATCTTTTTGTTTTTTCTCTTTCAGTCTAGAATTGCTTAACGGAACGGAACGAAACGGAACGAAACGCAACTGCCCCGTACGTTTGAAGCGAGTGCAAGACTATTTCCAGTTGTGATGCATACACACGAATCCAACGTTGTGTACCAAGTTTAAGAATACATTTTTCATTGGATTTTCTTTACCATAAACTCGATGTGTTTCATGTACTGTCTGTCTGTCTGTCTGTCTGTCTGTCTGTCTGTCTGTCTGTCTGTCTGTCTGTCTGTCTATGTATATGTCTCTCTCTCTCTCTCTCTCTCTTCCTCTCTCTTCCTCTCTCTTCCTCTCTCTCTCCCTCTCTCTCTCTCTCTATATATAGATATATCTATATCTATAAATATATATATATATATATATCTATGTATATGTATATAGAGATAGATATATATATATATGTATATATATATATATATATATTTATATATATATATATATTTATATATATATATATATTTATATATATATATATATTTATATATATATATATATTTATATATATATATATATATATATATTTATATATATATATATATATATATATTTATATATATATATATATATATATATATATATATATATTTATATATATATATATATATATATATTTATATATATATATATATATATATATTTATATATATATATATATATATATATTTATATATATATATATATATATATATTTATATATATATATATATATATATATATATATATATATATATATTTATATATATATATATATATATATATATATATTTATATATATATATATATTTATATATATATATATATATATATTTATATATATATATATATATATATATTTATATATATATATATATATATATATATATATTTATATATATATATATATATATATATATATATTTATATATATATATATATTTATATATATATATATATATTTATATATATATATATATATTTATATATATATATATATTTATATATATATATATATGTATATATATATATATATATATGTATATATATATATGTATATTTATATATATATATTTATGTATATTTATATATATATGTTTATATATTTATATATATGTATATATATATATATATATATATATTTATATATATATATTTATATATTTGTATATTTATATATATATATGTATATATATATATATTTATTTATGTATATTTATTTATATAAATAAATATATATATATATATATATATATATTTATATATATATATATATTTATATATATATATATATTTATATATTTATATATATATATATATATATTTATATATATATATATATTTATTTATGTATATTTATTTATATAAATAAATATATATATATATATATATATATATTTATATATATATATATATTTATATATATATATATATTTATATATTTATATATATATATATATATATTTATATATATATATATATTTATATATATATATATATTTATATATTTATATATATATATATATATATTTATATATATATATATATTTATATATATATTTATATATTTATATATATATTTATATATATATATATATATATATATTTATATATATATTTATATATATATTTATATATATATTTATATATATATATATATATATATATATTTATATATATATTTATATATATATTTATATATATATTTATATATATATTTATATATATATTTATATATATATATATATATATATATATATTTATATATATATTTATATATATATATATATATATATATATATATATATATATTTATATATATATTTATATATATATTTATATATATATATATTTATATATATATTATATATACTGTTTTTAGTTTCTGAATGTTCATTCCAAATGTTCGCCGTCAGGTATTTTGAATAAAAATGGAGACAACTGTCTCCGGATTCGTTTCTTTGAATACATCGTACATTTGATTCGCAAACACTTGGTGCTTAGTTCATTTCTAGGTAAACCGGATGACACGAGTCGACAATTTTCCCTTGGACAACGACTTTAAGATAAGTATGATTTTTATTACTTGATTATTGCCATACTTTAAATGTACTGTTTTATTTATCCCCCCCTCCTATGCTCTTTATATTTTTGGATCTTTGATTTTTGTAATGGAGAAATGTTAAATGTTCACCGTAGGTAGGTAGCTAGCTAGGTAGCTAGGTAGGTCGGTAGGTAGGTAGGTTCAATGAATATATAGAATGTTTGAGTTTCTCAATGTTGATTTCTAATTGAGATTTCGTGTAGCTGACATGAACATTGAGAAACAAACGTGTTCGGCCTCTTGCTAAGACACCCTCTCTGTCAATTTGACTTTTCAACACACGCATCGTATGTTTCATCCTGAAATAGCTGGTCTTTAGTTTATTCATCCGGCCGGCCGGCCGGACAGACAGACAACGTGATGGTCGACAAACGTCTACGGATGAGTAACATGTGTTATGAAATGTGTGAGGAAATGTTCTACCTGTGATTTGAATGTACGTATTTCTAACTGAAATCTACCAGCCTTCATCTACCAGCCTTAATCTAAACACTACACATCTGGTATGCTTAGTATCTTAGCCTGGATCATTATGAATTATCTACATAGTATTGGCCGAATCTGTTTTGGTTCATATACCCTAACCCTAACCCTAACCCTAACAGCTTAGTTTGATTAACATTAACATTAACATTAACATTAACATTAACATTAACATTAACATTAACATTCAGTTGACTTCGGCTAGTATTCTGTAGAATTCGATAGTGTATCTATCGGCTTCCCTATGTCCATTTCAAATGAATGACACCCCCTCCCTCCCTCCCTCCCTCCCTCCCTGCCGCACTAATGGCACGAAACGTCCCTTAGGGTTGATGTGCCGTAAAGCAACATCTTACCGTACCTTGCTCTCTCTCCCTCTCTCTCTCTCTCTCTCTCTCTCTCTCTCTCTGTCTCTGTCTCTGTCTCTGTCTCTGTCTCTGTCTCTGTCTCTGTCTCTCTGTTCATAGTCGAAATGTAAGCAGTTCGGACTTATGTTATAGTCGACACTGTCTGTTTGGACTCCTTTTTGAAACCATCATGAGCTTATGAAATGATTACACAATGAATGAATGAATAGATTGGGGGATGAATTCTGTTTCATGTTAGCATACGCCATCATCTGTTTTAGACATCACTCGTTTACCTGTTTGTTTGGTTTTTTTTTTTTTTGGTTTGTTTGTTTTTTTTTCCAGTTTATATCGAGTTACTGCAAATGAAGATTTCGACGAGCCAAATTGCCATCGGAGACGACAGTAATTTTGATTGAAATACAATGTCCGTTTTATATAACATGTTGATGAATACGTGCTTGGTTACTCTGAACTATTTGACTAGTAAATGCCATCTTTTTGTGTTTCTCTTTCAGTATGGAATCGCTGAACGGAACGGAACGGAACGGAACGGAACGGAACGGAACGGAACGGAACTGCCCCGTACGCTTGAATCGATCGAAAGGATATTCCAGTTGTGATGAATACAAACGAACGTAACAGCCGACAGTAACAGTGTGTGCCAAGTTTAGGGAGAATAAAATATAGTTTTAAACTTGTTTGTTTTTACTTTAAACTCGCTCTGTTAAATGTACTGTCTGTCTGTCTCTTTCTTTATTTCTCTCTCATGTATGTCTGTCTGTCTGTCTGTATGTATGTATGTATGTATGTATTTATATGTATTCATATTTTCTGAACTTTGATTTATAATTGAGAACTTTCGAAATGTTCGCATTGAGAATGTTTGCGACTTGTGCTAAGATACACCACTCGCCATTTGTCTTTTTGAATACAGTGTACATTTCAGTCTCAAACAGTTGGTTTTCAGTTTACTTGTAGGTTAGCCGCCGGACGACACGAGTCAACAAACTGTTCTCTGCTGGACAAGGTAAGTCATGTTTATTTGATATGTTCCATCTGTTATTTAAATGAATTGATTTCTTACATAGAAAGGGTGGTAGACACCCTTAATGTTAGCATATATATGGTAGCTTAGGTCATTTTTAAAGTGGCCGGCTTGCAAAACAAAACAAACAAAAAAATAAATAAATAAATAAATAAATAAATACATACATAAATACATAAATAAATACATAAATACATAAATAAATGGCGAGAAGAATCGAATATTCACCAAGCTACAGCTAAGATTGTCTTTGCATGCATTCAATATGAGTCGTATTCATTTTTCAGAGCTCGATAGGAAACCGTCTTTTGTGATTTTCGATTCCTGGAAACAAGGCATTTGGTGAGTTTCCTTTTTTTGTTCGAATAAAAAAAGAAGAAGTAATTTTCAGAAATAGGTATTTGAGAAAATGTCAGTATTTGTCCAAGTTTCACTACTAAACTCTTCCAACGAAGATAAATGTTTAACTACTTCCATCAATTATCTACAGTATACAGCGAACTTCTTTTTTGCTCGATACTCTAACCCTAACCAGAAAGTAACAGCAGTTTAGTTTGATTATTCAAATTCAGTTGACATTGGTCAGTATGGTTCCTCTCTCTCTCTCTCTGTCTCTGTCTCTGTCTCTGTCTCTGTCTCTCTCTCTCTCTCTCTCTCTATCTCTATCTCTGTACATAGGCGCAATTGCTTACATTTCGACTACGTTTTAGTTGAGAAATGATGGCATATTTGCAAACCATAAGGACTTTTGAAATGGTTACACTATTACTAGCTACGTACGTGATTACGTCGGCACATTAATGTTTTCGTTTGAATTCGAACGTATTCTATCTATCTATCTATCTATCTATCTATCTATCTATCTATCTATCTATCTATCTGTTGTAGACACCAATTGTCTTACTTTCTTTTGCTTTCAGTTTACATTGAGTAACTGCTCCAAGATTTCAACACGAATTTCATACGGCCGGCGCGGACGGAGGGACGGAGGGACGGACAGACACCAACTAACTAATTGGACATGGATGAAAGACCAAATACATAAAGGATTTTCTCGGTAAGTAAGTTATGTTTACTACAAAACCTGGTTTTACTATAGGAATTCTCTCTCTCTCTCTCTCTCTCTCTCTCTCTCTCTCTCTCTCTCTCTCTCTCTCTCTCTCTCTCTCTCTCTCTCTCTCTCTCTCTCTTGAAATACGTCGTCTGTTTTCTAGATATCACAAGTTGATGCAGAACTTGTTCGTGGTAACTTTTTTGTGAACTATTTTACTAGTAAACAATATCATGTTTGTTTTTTTTTGGTCTTTTGCAGTTTGGAACTGTTTAACAAAACGACCGACCGACCGACCGACCGACCGCGGCCTGTACGTTTGAATCCAGTTTCCAGTCGAATCAAGTTTCCAGTTGTTCTGAGCATAAACATACACATACACATACACATACACATATACGTAACTTTGGACAATAACATTGTACCAAGTTTCTGTTGAAAACATGTCGTTTTGTTTTCGATTTTTCTGTTAAAGTGGTGCAGTGGTCCTTTGCACTAAATATAATCTCAAGTAGAGTAATAATTAGTAGTTGATTCCTGGATTAACTCGGCTGAATCGGTTTCACTTGGTACTACTTTTGATGCAGAACTTGGATAACCCCCCCCCCCCCCAAAAAAAAAAAACACCCCAAAAATCAAATCAAAACAAAACAAAGCGATATGCTGGACTAATTCAATCTAATTTCTCCCGTCATTTATTGACTGGATGTGATTCAGAACTTTTGTAATAGATGATTTCAACAAAAACCAGATATGCTTTCGAGGAATAAGTGTTGCTTGCATTGTTGTTCACGACAAGGGTTGGGACCAGTTTGTAACCTGAAAACAACGAACGAACGGAGGGACACAATCCATGAAAATGAGACGCCAAAAGAATTGAAGAAAGAGTGCTGACATGAAGCGGACTTGATGGCATCATAGTTGGAGCAGACATCCGATAATTGAATTCCCCAGCCATGTCGTTTGTTTGTATTTCACCTTCACCACTTTGCTGTCGCAGTAACATTGTCCTGAAATGATATCTCTCTCTCTCTATATATATATATATATAGTATGGGAGGAGGGTTAGGGTTTAGAAAAGAGCAACTAGAATAAAGTGTTAATTACTTGTTACTTTTGAATCATGGGATGAATGGAGTTTTATCGCAGTCTTAAGTTATCATTTTTGGTTTTGTTTTCTTTTGTTTTGGGTGGGGTGGGAGGATTTAACGAACGAACGAACGAACGAACGAACGAACGAACGAACGAACGAACGAACGAAGGAAGGAAGGACTGAATTTTAACGGCGGAACGTGGTTAAGTAGCGTAGTGGAAGAAGGGGCGGGAATACGCACACACAATGACAATGACAATGGTTTATTGACATTCTGAGAAAGGCAACTAGAGAACTGGCGGGCGCTGTTCTAATGGGGTCATAGCCTCCGAATTCTCTTTGTGGGCGCCCACATTGGTGAGCGGATCAGCTGTGATCTCAGCGGAGCCGGTTCCTTCCATGTTCTCGACAAAGGAGGCAACGTTCTCGAGGATGATGCCCCGATCAAGTTGAAATCTTTTTGGACGCGTGGCTCCTGTTGTCTTTGGAAGAATCACTAACATCATTGTCGTTCGTTGTGGACGAGTGGGTGGGAGGGAGGGAGGGATAACATACATATCCTAGTCGGCTAAGTGGGGATATCTGTAAAGCTAGCTGGACGCTACCTAATTGACGTAGTAATTCAACCGACTCTTACTGTACGTACAGACATCAACCCTACGGCATTTACAGCTTAGTAATTACAGTGAGCCTAAGTAAGTGGAACATTGAAAGGTTAGGGTTAGAAAGACGACAGCAATGTAAGGTGAATGCAATGGCAATGACATGGCATGGTATGGTTGGGGTCTTATTGGAGACACGGAGCAGCACAGTTGGATGGGAACACAATGGGAATCCAGTGGCAATTACTTACTTACCAACCAAAGTGAATCAGCAAAGAAGAAGAAGAAATCAAGTGAAATTGATGCGAAACAAAGGTGTGTATATATCTTTATTTATATAATGAATATAATTGAAAGTACACGCAAAAAAGAAATGTGAACAAGCTGCACTTTTTTTCTTCTCTGTTTTTGTTTTGTTGTCGTTTTTTGTTTTGTTTTACAAAAGTTGAAGTAATCTTTAACTTTGAACCAACCATTCAAATGAAGCTGAATTAGTGTCGCATGAACACTGTGAAATTGTAAAATGAAGACGTGAAGACTTTCGAAAATGCATTTGATATGTATCCTAAATATGTAGCTTACTTGCCATAAGTCCATTTGCAGGAACTGTGGAAACTTACTTACTTACTTGCTTGCTTACTTGCCATAAGTATATCTGAAGGAAGTTTGGAAAATGATCTGTTAAGAATTTGAGACCAACCTAAAACGATTGGATTCAGTTTCGATTTAAAAAGAACATTTTCTTGGTAGTTTAACTAGGATTTTGAAAGCAGAGTGTTTTTCCCTTTTGTTTTAGACATTTTTGTAAAGTCGCTAAACAATAATTCTTCTAGTTACTAATAAAAAACATTAGTAAAATCGAGTAATTTCCCTTTGTTTTAGACATCTTTTAAGATCGGTAAACAGTAGTTCGTCTAGTTACGTATAAAGAAAACATTAATGAAATCGAGTTATTTCCCTTTGTTTTAGAACTCTTTCAAGATCGGTAACCAGTATTTCGTATAGTTACGAATAAAGAAAACATTAATCAAATCGATTTATTTCCTTTTGTTTTGGATATCTTTTAAGATCGGTAAACAGTATTTCGTATAGTTACGTATAAAGAAAACATTAATGAAATCGATTGTTTCCCTTTGTTTTAGAACTCTTTTAAGATCGGTAACCAATATTTCGTATAGTTACTTAATAAAGAAAACATTAATAAAAGCGATTTATTTCCTTTTATTTTAGACATCTTTTAAGATCGGTAATTACTAGTATAGTCACTAATAAATCAAACATGGTTTCGCTAAACAGTAATGCTTCGAGTCACCTTTATTCCACGTGACGTCGGTTGGGTTTCAATAATAATCAAAAAATAATCACTGTAAAAGCTGATATGAGCGAAGGACTTTGAACACTGATCTGTTTAAGAACCCGAAACCTCTTACTCGAATGATTGGATTGAGTATGAAATCACGAGAACCACATCGTAACACACAGTGTTAACTATTCTGTACTTTCTGCACTTTCTCCCCAGCGAGCGACAGTCGCTTATTGAAAAAGGGGGAGGCAACTGCTTTTTTTATTCTTTCCTAGTATAATACAACCACTTTTGTTATATCTGTGTATATATATATATATATATATATATATATATATATATATATATATATATATATGTATGTATTTTCTTACATATTACCCATAAAAACAAACACAGATGCATAAAACCCGCATTGGAGATCAATATACCACCCCCCTCCCTCTCTCTCTCTCTCTCTCTCTCTCTCTCTCTCTCTCTCTCTCTCTCTCTCTCTCTCTCTCTCTCTCTCTCTCTCTAGTTTCGGCTAATGAATTTTCAACCGGTGTATATACCATAAAAAAATATCCACTAAATAAAACGCCTATGTAAACAAATAATTATTTATATATAACATTAAATATCATAGTGTTTTATTCCTTTTTAATTTGAATATGTACATTTAATTTCTTAAGAACTTTAAAAGATTTATTATCAAGTAATGTATGACTTTTTTTTTGTTGTTGTTAAAACCCGGGTTGAATTTAAGGCGACACACGTTTGCCGGTGAAATCTCGATTTATTTGATCTGAAATTTGCAAATGCTCAAATAAATACAACATTTTGAAGAAAAACTATTTCTTGTGGCAACTGTTGACATGATTTGCCAACTTTCTCCGAGTGCGATAATTTACAGTTTCAAAAATCGACCTGCCCCTAATGTTTAAATAAATATATATATATATACACAGGGTTTACACGGGTAAACACACAGATGCATAAAACCCACATTAGAGATCAATATACCCCCCCACCCCACCCCCCTCTCTCTCTCTCTCTCTAGTTTCGGCTAGGGGCAAAGTGTAGTATCGGTTTGTGATACTACTCTTCATCTTTTCTGTCCTCCTCGATTAGGGGAATGCGAAATCCGTCGAGACTAAGGCAATGTTCATTTGTCCACCTTAAAGACCTACTTGCCCTCGTGGGGAGGCAAATAAACAGGAACATAAAATTATTTCATCGTCTGTGGGGGACTTGTCCAGATTAGGACCCACGTCGGCACTTTTCGAATGTTTACATAAAGTGCCAATTCGATTTTAGCTTGGGTCCTAATCTGGATAAGTCCCCCATTTGGTTAAATATTAATTGTTTTTTGAAAATCTTTTTTGTTTTGTATTTCAAAATTGCAATGTTAATAATTAAAATAAAAAAAAAATTGTATAAATTGCTATTTTTTCAAATGTTGTAATCATTGTAATAAAATGTTCAATAAATACTATATATGTCAGAGTGAGAGAGTGAGAGAGAGAGAAGGGGAAGAGACTAGCTGTATCTACCTGCCCTTACCCAGGTTGGAGGGGGTCTTTTTAGAGACAAATATGTATCCTACATATGTAGCTTACTTGCCATAAGTATAGCATGTTAAGGAACTTTGGAAGGTTGCTTACTTGCCATAAGTATATCTGAAGGAACTTTGGAAAATGATCTGTTAAGAATTTGAAACCTAAAACGATTGGATTCAGTTTTGATTTAAAAAGATTTCTTTTTTTTATAAATTACTTGTATTTGAAATCGTCGGATTTTGAAAGTTGAATTTAATGTATTGTGTGCCATTCTTTGTTCATTCTAATTGCTATAAACAAAAACAAAAAACATAACTCATTTTGTTATGGTAATGTTTAAATCTCGATTTGTCAATTTTTAGCATTCCAAACTTTTAAAACATAAGGATTTGCTCAAAAATTTAAAGCCAATAATGACTTTCTATTCAACAGTTTAAAGGTTTTAGGTTTCAAATTCCTAACAGTTTAAATGCTTCCAAATACCTTTCACATTTTTAAGGGTCACAAAGTAATTTATTCTTTTCTATTTAACTATTAAGGAAAGATTAAAATGGCTGACTTGTTCATGAAGAATGTACGCTTAAATGTGTGTAATAAATCTATTTCTACAAACCTGTTTCTGCATTTTTGAGATGAGGATTGATCATTTCTCACCTTTCGGGCCTTCTTCTTCTTTCAGGTGGATATTTACCAACTCGGGAATCTGGACTGGATTTCCAATGGCGGAACAAACACTTGAATCCACGAGGAGGGAAGAAGCATTATACACAAAGGTGAGGAGGAGGAGACGTGTTGTCGCCGCCGCCTACTACTACTAAATAAACGTAAGGCTATAGAACACCGGAAAGCTGTAATAATACGTGGAGATACCGAAAAGTCGGCTATGGCTGACCACATATGGGACAAAGTATATATATATATATATATATATATATATATATATATTGAAACAAACAAAAAACAAGAAAAGACAATCATTTGATTTTAAAGAGATTCCTTTTAAGAACCTTTGTTTTATTAGTTCAAATTCTCAAATCCCCCCCCCCCCCTGGAAAACAAACCCCGAATTTGTCTTTTTGCGTTTCTCTCGCAATATTCATACGGATATCATGAACAAAATGTCTGTTTGAAAATAGTTCTTCTTTTTTTGTCTTTCTTATGCATCATCCTAGTTGACTGAGAGCAGCTTGTAATGTCCTTTACTCGTAGCTTGGTAGGTATTTTGCTGGAAAAAAAACAAAAACAAAAAAAGAAACAATTAGTCATGATCACAATTAATAGTATAACGTGTCTAATAATCAGTGAACGACAACTATTATTAAGCTTAGAATTTGGAACTAACTCTTATTCAATAGCCTCACAATTATCTTCTTTGAATTAGTTTTGATTCTCTTGAGATATCTCTAGTTATATTTGTATGTATAGGATTCGCTCGTAAACTAATTAACAAATCATTATGAATTTCGGACCACAGCTGTTAGGCATAAGAGTTGGTAATCTGGGCTATATTTAGTTTAATTTAGTTTTCTAAAATGTTCACTATTGCTATTAGGCATCAATCAATAAGTATTGGCCCAATTTCAGTTTCTTTGAGGTATTTTAATGATTCTTAGGGGGGTATAAAATGGGCACAACGTCGTCGTCCGATTTGAAAATTCAAATATATCAGATTTGTATTAAATTTGATCCATAGTCATTAGGCCAACCCCTGATCTTCATAAATGATCTCCCAAACCACATGCTAAGATCATAACGCTATAGATTGGGACAACATTTTGATTTGAAAACATAACTCAATCCCAGCAGTTAGTTGTATTTTAGTCTCTATATTGTGTGATTAAAATATATATGAGGAAAATCTTAGAGAAACAAACGTTTATTAACCAAGATTTTGAATACATTCTCTTACTCACCGATAATAACCGGTGTTGTTCCCTGGAGTCTGAGTGAGAATAAGTCTTCCCCGATTTCCAGTACACTTAACCTCTTTCGATAACTATTGCACATGGTTTTGCGTTATCGTAACAGTCGCTTACCATTGAATTTGAATAAGTAAATAGGTAAATATTTGAAGATATTAAGAACTTGAATAAAAAAATTACTATATCTTAAAATAAGTCTAAATTCTCTTTCTCGTCGGCCCGGCTCGCAGGTGTCAAAATCATTCGATATTTCAACTTTCGTTCCAAACAAAACAAACTTTAATATTTGCACTAATGTGACTGTAATAAAAACGTTAACGCCGCCGCCGACTGTCGTTTCAGTGGATACCAAGTCGGGAGGTCGAGATGGGGGACGGAACGAATAAATAAAACATAAGATTTTGTCTTGTTAAAGATTAAAATGAAGAAATAAAAACTTTACATTTTCGGAGGAGGATAGGATTATTGTATTTTGTTTTTTTTTTACGGCATATCAACAACTTATGTTGGGTTCGGCTGTTTTGTGGCATATCAACCGTTTTCCTGTTATTTAACGCCGAATCTGGTAATTTTAGTAAAACTTTTCATTGCTTCAAGTTCTTTATATGTTTAAATATTTATTCTTGGTGTTCGGCGTTAGGGTTATTTTTGTTTTACAGCATATCAACCTCTTTCGGTTTATTTAATCGCGAATCGGGACAATTAGTTCAAACGTCAAAATGCTTAACGTTCGTTATATGTTTAAGTATTCATTCATGGGTGTCAGTTTGGTCGTTTTGCAAGAGAACATTGATGTATTTGCAAAACGATTAAGGAAAAAACAAAAACATCAATATTTGCTGCATTTTAAAGTTGGTTTTCTTGTGAAAGAAAGTTGAAATATAGAATGATTTTGACAACTGCGAGCCGGGCCGACGAGAAAGAGAATGTATACTTATTTTAAGATATAGTTTTGTTTGTTTTTTTTTTTCATTCAAGTTCTTACTATCTTCAAATATTTACCTATGTGGTTTTGTTTGGTTTTACGGCATATCAATCCTTTTCGGGTTATTTAATGCCGAATCCAGTCATTTTTGTAAACGTTTTTATTCAAATTACATGGTAAGCGGCTGTTGCGATAACCCAAAACTATTTGCCATAGTTATCGAAAGAGGTTAAGAGTACTAGAAATCGCGGGGGACTTATTCTCACTCAGACTCAAGGGAACAACACCGGTTATTATCGGTGAGTAATAATCGATGATTACCTGTGTGTGAGAACTAGCAAGTTGATACTACTACTACTACTACTACTACTACTACTACTACTACTTATTTTAATAATAATAATGAGATGAATAAGAAGAAGAAGTGGAAGAAGAAGAAGAAGAAGAAGAAGAAGAAGAAGAAGAAGATGTTAAATGTTACGATTGGCGACATAAATTATTTTAAAAGAAATTCCGTTCGTAAATTCGTCAAAAACAATTTATTTTGCTTTAGCTACTCATTTGTGACTGATTTCCGGTGAAAAATTATTATTTAATATAGAATATAAGTATTTTAAATTACCGTAAACATCGCCTTTGAGCAATCTTGTTTAGTCACTTGTTTACGTTAGGTACCTTACTTCCTGTGACTTAACAAGATGGCTAATAATTGAGTACGCTGTCCTGCGTGCATTTATGTGTGTATAAATGGGATAGGCATGAAGATATGTATGTATATTAGCGTGCCTGTTTTGTTCGTGAGAAAGTATGTACGTTCGAGAGTGTTCGGTTAGCAGTGCGTATATACGGACGTGGTGTTTAGTAGTCCGTGAAAATCTCTTGTTGCGTCTGTTGAGGGTCTCGTGGCCAGGGGCTACAGTTAGCTTTTAAGTGCGAATCCAGGTGCGTTTTCTGTGTAAGAAAGCAGAGAGAGAGAGAGAGAGAGAGAGAGAGAGAGAGAGAGAGAGAGAGAGAGAGAGAGAGATCAATTTGGGGATTTATTTATATTCAGCTGGCTTTACAAACTCACTTTTTTATTATTCAAACAATTTAACACATTCTCAATGGATGAGATAATAGGTCACATTATTTTATTTCTTTACTTTAACTGAAATTCTTGCGATTGTGCAGCATAGTTAACGAATATAACTGTTACCAAATGCAAGAAAATTGATATTTCTATATGGTTTTCACGTATGTTTACTGATTGTAAGATGTATTATCTATGCGTTTGTTAGCGTCACTTTTACTTAGCAAAGGCAGCGTGCTTTTAATGATGGGCGACAATTTTGCCGGGATTTTCTCGCGTATTTCAGCCTGAAAAGATAATAATGAAAAAAGTTCAACTTAATTCGATTGGCAATCACCCTCAGCCTTAGGCTGACGGTTTCACTATCCCCATTAAAATGATTTTTTACTATCTTGAAAGATGCGACCAAATCCCTGCTAATATATCTATTTCCCCTATTCAGAGGTCTCATTTCCGGTGTTTTTATTTAACAGAAAGATAGCATTTTAATTTTTAAAAGGAAGTTAGTAATTATTATCTTAGGCCCCTATTTGTACATCACCTAGTAAACATTTTGAATACATTCTCTTACTCACCGATAATAACCGGTGTTGTTCCCTGGAGTCTGAGTGAGAATAAGTCTTCCCCGATTTCCAG
>OY744534.1:1682577-1710077 GCA_963556195.1 Sepiola atlantica | reverse complement strand
AGAACTTGTTCGTGGTCACTTGTTTGTGAACTATTTGACTAGCAGACAATATCATTTGTTGTTGTTGTTGTTGTCTTTTGCAGTCTGGAACTGTTTAACAAGACGACCCACCACGACGACGACGACGACGGCGGCGGCCTTTGACGACGAAGACGACGACGTTTGAATCAAGTTTCCAGCTGAATCAAGTTTCCAGTTGTTCTGAACATCAACATACACATATACGTAACTTTGTACCAAGTTTCTGTTGAAAACATTTTGTTTTGTTTTGATTTTGATTTTGTTTTGTTGTCGATTTGTCTGTTAAAGTGGTGCAGTGGTCTTTCCCCCCCAAAATTGTATTTTGAAGACATTGGTATCGACAATTTGTCAAATTTAAACATTAAAGAAAGCAAGAAAGAAAGAAAGAAAGAACAGTTTGTGGGGTGGGGGTTGATTCTTTGATGGTAGCTAATATGTCATTTGTTCACGAAGGCATTGAGAATGGTTGTCGATCACTACCCATCCTGATCAATCAACAGTAACAGAAGATGGTTTCAACCGAAACCAGATAGGATGGTGTCGCTTGCATTGTTGTTTGTGACAAGGATTGGGACCAGTTTGTGACCTGAGGAGGAGGAGGAGGACTGAAAACAACGGACGAACACAATCCATCCAAATGAGACGCCGCCCAAAGAATTGAAGAAAGATGGCTGACACGAAGCAGACTTTATGGATGGATGGATGGATGGATGGCATCATAGTCGAAGAAGCAGACATCCGATAGGAGGAGGAGGAGGAGTAGGAGGAGGTAAGAGTGTTCTTTAATTCCCCAGCCATGTCGTTTTGCATTGCACCCTCACCTTTTGCTGCTGTCGCAGTAACATTGTCCTGATTATTATAGTTTCAAGTTGACGTGGGAGAATTGAGAGGGTACTCTCTTTCTATATAGATAGATAGATAGATAGATAGATAGATAGATGTAATGGTGTCGACTCGCTTACTTGTGATTTTGAAGATTGAATGAGACACTTGAATGATTCGAGTATAATAACGGGAATCTAATGTATTTGATTTGAAGGCTGGCTGTCTTTAGGATGGAAGGAAGGACTGAATTTTAACGGCGGAACGTGGTTAAGTAGCGTAGTGGAAGAAAAGGGAAGGGAATACGCACACACAATGACAATGACAATGGTTTATTGACTTTCTGAGAAAGGCAACTAGAGAACTGGCGGGCGCTGTTCTAATGGGGTCATAGCCTCCGAATTCTCTTTGTGGGCGCCCACATTGGTGAGCGGATCAGCTGTGATCTCAGCGGAGCCGGTTCCTTCCATGTTCTCGACAAAGGAGGCAACGTTCTCGAGGATGATGCCCCGATCAAGTTGAAATCTTTTTGGACGCGTGGCTTCTGTTGTCTTTGGAAGAACAACTAACATCATTGTCGTTCGTTGTGGACGAGTGGGTGGGATAACATACATATCCTAGTCGATTGTTTGTTTGTTTGTTTGTTTGTTTGCTTGTTTGTTTGACATAGTTAGTTTGTAGAAATGCAGCTGTTAATATTAATATTAATGTCGTCTTGCAGCACGGGAGTTTATGCCAAATGATAGTTACTTATCGATCGGGGGGGGGGGGCATATAATTGAAATGTAGGTTATAAAACTGTCTACAAAGAGCAGTCAGTCAGTCATTAATCTTTTAGCGGGCACATGTTTCGAACGGTAATGGGGGCAAAAGATCTTATTTCTCGAAAAGATTAACAAGGGTGGCTTAAGTAAGTAACGTGGTTAGGAATTCTATTAACTTGTTACTAGAATAATAATTCATGTCGTCATTAGCAATCTTGGCTCTCTTCCTCCTCCTCGATTGGCTAAGATTGGCTAGGAATCATTGTAGAAAGCTACCTAATTGACGTAGCAACTCAACTGACTCTTACTGTGTGTACATCCACCCTACGGCATTTACAGCTTAGACACTGTAATTACTAAGTAAGTAAGTAAGTAAGTAAGTAAGAACATTGAAAGGACTGTTAGAAAGACGACAGCGGTGTCTGGTGAACGCAATGCAATGGCAATGGCCTGGTTTGGGGTCTTATTGGAGACTCCTCGCTCCTTGGGAAGCAGTACGAAGCAGTAGCAGTAATTGGATGGGAATCCAGTGGCAATTACTTACCAACCAAAAGTAAACAGTGATTGAAGAAAAGCCCCGAAACGAAGAAATGAAATCGAAACGAAACGAAACGAAACGAAACGAAACGAAACGAAAAACGTCTTTCTGTTCTATGAGGTTGCCTTCCTTTGGATGCAAGTTGTTTCGTGTAGTTCAGCGACGTCCCTGATAGTAGTTGTCTAGATTCATTGCTTTGTTGGATTGTAAATGATCGCATGTTTTGTTAATAATATTATTAGCAGTAGCAGTAGCAGTAGTAGTAGTAATTAGGTACGTGCAAATCAATGGCCGATTCCCCAAAATGAAAAAACATTTTGACTCCCCCCTTCACTTAAAAATACACTAAAATTCAGGAAATCAACCAATTTTACTGAAATTTTCAATATGTATTAATCAACAATCACGGAATATAATGAAACCATTTTTTTTTTTTTGGTTTAAATCTTAGTGAAAATGTATGATTTTTTTCAAAGAAAATACACCTTTACTAAAGTTATATTTTTATATATTAATAAATAAAAATGCATAATTTTTTAAATGTTACTTATGTAAATAAAGGATCGTAGATGTTAACAACTAAACATTTTTTTCAAAATATTTCATATATATTACGAAAAAGGCCAGTAAATACCGTGTTAATAAAATCACTATAACTCGAAGAAAAATTAATTCTTTGAATTAGCGATATTATTATTGAATAAAGCATTGTTTAATCGATATTTTCACCAAAAAAATAATATAATTGCATGCGATTTGAATGATTAAAGTTTTTGGAAAAATAAAAAATGCGACGTAATTATATTTCCCTTTCATAGAGAAACGAGTCGTCATCATCATCGCAAGAATTTCTTGTTTATAATCTTGAAAATAAACCAAACATTTACACATTTGTGACTCAGTAAGTTAACGAAAAAAAGAAGAATTTAAAAAATTGAATAATTGCTACTAACGATCGATTCGCAAGGCTATGTAATAAACAGGCGCAATTAAAGCTCCCACCACTCCCACTTAATTTTCATCAATTCTGTTAATTTCACAATTCATTGGAAAGATAAAACGTAAGTTTTTCTTTGTTTTTTTCATTAATAAATATTCTTTAAAAAGTTTAAAATTTATTAATAAATAAATAGTTCAAATATGACATTTTCTTTAAAATTGAATTTTATTTATTTCATTATTAACAAAAAAGTAAAACGTTAACAATAATTTGTTAATGTTTTAAGTTTTTTCAATGAATATTTATTTACTTTTTCACACTGAAAATTAAATACTATTTTAGCTTAAAATAAAAAAGTACCCATTAAGTTTTATTTTTAAAGAATTAATGTATTTTAAAATTAAATGAATTCTATAAAAATAAATCGAGTAATGTAATTGTTCAAGTTTTTAATCAATCATCATGTAAAAATAATTGATCAAATTGAAGGATTTCGTAACGTTAACGTAAAAATAATGTTAACATTTGAAAGAAAGTTACTTCAAATTCTAAGGAAATCATTGGTAAACAATTTCTTTAGCTTTTTTTTTACAGATATGCTTAAAGAAGCGCCATTATTACTTTTTAAACATTTCCGTAAATTATTTTGCAAAACATTTGTAATAAAATCATTTGGGTATCTTTCAGAATGATCAGTACAGTCGCGGACGGGGTCCGAAAAACTAACGAGAACGGTTATAAAAATAAATATGCAACAAGTGAGTTTAACCTACGTCGAGAAGAGATATTTGTCTACTTACCTATGATATTTGTTTGTATTTTTACGTACTATAAATGGGGTTTTATTAGATGTAAAAAAAATTTCTTGTTCATTTTTTACTCGTTTTTTTTTTAGACAATATGGCGCCATTTTTTTTTGTTTTTGTTTTTTTTTTTTGCAAGTTCGCGTGATAAAACTATTGATTTCTACTAAATAGCAGTTGGAACGGTTTAAAAATACAAACAAATATCACAGGTCAGTTTTCAATTAACTTTTATCGACGACAGTTCAGTTACTTTTATTTGTTGTATATTTGTTTTTTTGAGCGTTTTCAGCGTACTGATCATTCTGAAAGATACCCAATCATTTTAACCCCACTCTTCAGTTTTTAAAAAAAAAGTTGTTGTTTTTTTTTAAAGTTATAACATTAAATATAAATCTTTGTAGATAAAATAATTAAAATCTTAATTCTGTAAATTCGAAAATATTATAATTAAATAAGATTTTCTTTTTTGTTTTCATTACCGAAAAATTAAATTAATTAACTTTCTTATTACATTTTCTTGTAATTTTGAGATGTCTATGCTATCATATATCCAGGCAGGAGCAGTATCCTATAGTTCCGAATTCTCAGCCAGTTTTAGTTGGGCACATAGTAAAGAAATTTCTCGATAAGGATTTTTCACAGAATAGAATACAAGAATGGGCTACTGTGGAAAACAGACGAAATGGTTACCCACCAGTAACCAGTTCTATGATTTGTAAATTGAAAGTATTTTTCAAGAAAAGGCATAATTTACATTTAACCGCCTTCAAAAACGTGTGCATGTATCCTCTCAACTACAACTAACACCTAAACCAACAACTGCATCCATTGCTTCTGCCTCTACTTCTCCAAATAATAAACTTTTGTTAACAAAACTAGCAAAAGTAAAAAAAGAACTTTCCATTCCTAAAAAGAAAATTCAACAGTACAAAACAAAACAAAAGTGGCATGCTAGAATATCTAACATGAAAAACAAAATTGGCAAATGCTGAAACCAAACTCCAGACATGTAACAGGTCTAGGGTCAGAGTTAGCTTGGGTCCTAATCTGCACCAGTACATAAAAATAAGGGAAAATTATTAAAAAACCTTCTGTTCAAAAAAATAAATTCGTGTCTTCCATACTTGTCAATTTAATGTAGACATATTTTTCGTAACTTTAAAAAATAAAGAAATTCAGTTCTAATCATTTTTCAATTTCTATAAAGCATAATTTTTTTTTCAATGAAAATAAATATTACTGCAGTTCAGGGCTTCCATACTTTCAGATTTGGTCGCCAAATTTTGTTTTCACTTGCATAAAACAACAAAATGCGCTCGTGATGTTTCTTTTATTTTTGATTTTGGATAATTCGGCAAGTTTTAGTAGAAAAATGAAGGTCAATTTGTTTTTTAATTCACTCTCTTAAGACTAAATTTAATAATTTTCTTTTAAATAGTTCGAAAAAATTGATATTTATCTTTCCAACGAATTTAAAACGTGTTTTATCGAATGTGCAGTTTTTATCCATTTTTAACGTTTATAGGGGTTTTTGACAACATTTTTAATTCTAATTTGTTTTTCAAACGTAAATATACATTTGTTTCCTTTTATATAATAACATTAGGCTTTTATCTTTCAAACACAATCAAAAGTTAAACGAAAACTGCTTTAAAAAATTAGGAAAAGACACTTTTAAGAACGAGGGTCAGTGCAAGCGGCCATTTTTTTTGCACGTACCTAGTAGTAATAATAATAATAATAATAATTTCAAAGATTCTCTAAAACATTTAAGCTTCGAAATGATTAGTTTTCAAATCTGAATCAGTTCCGGTCGATAATTTCCATGGTCGGCTCCGGTCTTTTCTTGAAGATGATAGGTGTGTCACTTGTCCCTGTTTCCATTGAATGGGTAGCATGCAAGAAGACTCTATCGATCGATCGATGGATCGATTTGGTGTAATAAGAGGCGGCTTGATGACGTAAGCTGAGATCTCTTTCCAAACTCACTCTCGGATGATGTCCATCCATGATGTCGTGGGGATTTGTTAATCTGAATTTTCTCCAGCTGTTTCTCAATAGCATCATCGTCTGTGACGCTAATATTTGCCAGTTCTACATGTCCACATCTATGATCCAGCTTAGGTATGTTGTCGACATTTTCACGAGTAAAAACACTAGCCAAAAAAGTCGTCACAGTTGTCTTCTTCGATTTGGTGTATTTCCAAAATGTTTCAGGGTTCACTTTCACATCATATGTATATATGCAAGAGGAGATTCTTCAAACGTCTTCCTCAATTGTCTTGCCTACAGTCCTTAAGCCAATTCTAACTTCGCAATACTATCTTTTTCCCCATTCAATTTTGTTCTCAGCGGCGGCAGCAGCAGCAGCAGCAGCAGCAGCAGCAGCAGGTACTGTTCCTCTCTTTGCATTCTAGTCAGATCAGGTCCAATGAACACGTTTTCGATCGATCGATCGATCGAACGAACGAACTCTCCAATGTCTTTCAGTTTCTTGCTACTCTTCAGGATTCCAATACTGTTCACACTCACTTTGAGAATGTCTTCTCTATTTCTGTTTGTTATTCTTCTTCTTCTTTCTCTACAATTTCAATCGCAGTCATTACCTTCTCAACTGATGCCTTGTCATCTTCGATCTTGTCTTTCTTTTTGGATTCAGGCAGATTCAGTATGACAATATTCTTCTTCGCTCTGTTGCTCTGCTATTGCTTCCCTAACCCTAACACCACAACACAACACAACACAACTCCCTTTTGGCTTTGCACCTCCTTTATCTTCCAAGATCCACTTTAGGTAGGCAGGCGAGTGTCCAGTTCTTTCTGCCTTACCTACCTACGTCTCAGCTGTTCCTCAATATTAACTTTAGTTACCTGGCCTAATTGATTGAATATTATTAGTAGTAGTAAACACACACACACTCTGTATGGAACGAGATAACTTGTAAACTAATTTCATGTTGCTGTTTTTGGCGACCGTGAACCAGGTTTCTGGCAAAGAATACTAGAATGAAGAAAAGAAAAGAAAAGAAAACTTCCTAACACCTCAGTTCCTATTTTGAAACTGCTGGTTATTTCGGTGAAATCTCTAAATGAATGAATGAACGAATGAACGAATGAATGAATGCGATTTTTATTGTTTTTTCGGCTCCATTTCTCGACACTTTGTAGGGTAGTTGAAATGGTTGCATCATCGGCTAAGTTTCAACGTTTTAGCGTCGTCGTCGTCATTCTAACTTGTTAAGCCAGTTAAGGAATCGAGTTTTGAACCCGACGACTGCCGAGGTCGTGATAGCCCACTAATAATTCCCCAATAGAAACAAAAAACAAGAAAGGTCTAGAACGGTTCATTTCAAGTTAGATTTGCATGCGAAACTGATTGCCAACTTTCTATTGAATTGTGCTTTTCTGTTGCTGCGATCAATCGCCTACAAAAAAAGTAGAATCGTATCAAACGAAACTGACTGAATATTTGTGATTTATATAGAAGCTATTTCATTATTTAGCTATTGTAAATTTCATGGGGAAAAAATCATACCAAGTAAAGTAATAAAGTAGATCTCTAAAATATGGGTCGATTTGAATATTAACTCACTCCGCTCGCTCCCTCCCTCCCTCCCTCCCTCCCTCCCACCCCCTTTTTGCAGGCGATTACGCACGGAAAACATAGTTTAGAATTTTGAGTGATGGATCAGTTTCTTCTTCTTCTTCGTATATATTGAACCTAAACAGTACGTTATTCTGTTATGCTATATTTTGGGGGGTTTTTTCTTCGTATTTTGGGGGTTTTTCCTTCTTATATAGGCTTTGATTTATAGAGGGGCTAATATGATTTTTTTTTGCAATTTTTTTGGCTCAAACACTTAAAAAAAAAAAAAAAAAAAAAGAGTCCCTATACCTAATATACCATCCAAGTAACCTCGTTTTAATTTTGAGTAGGTATAAATATAAATGCCCTTTGTAATATGGCAACTTAGGTTATGCTGTTTTCTTTCTTTCTTTTTTTCTTCTTATAAACGCCATTATCCTGCTAGGGGTAGCCCCTATGATTTTTCATTTTTTTTTTCTCTTTTTTTAGGGCTCAAACACTTAAAAAAAAGAGTCCATATAGACGTAAATATACCATCCAAGTAACCTAGTTTTAATTTTGAATCTCGAAAGCGAACCAAAAAACAGTAGGAATAAATGCCGTATTAACCCCTGTTGGTAATATCGCTGATTTACGCCAATATTATTGTGCCTCTTTTTTTTCAAAACCAAAAAACTCTGAACTCGTGATTCGTTTGGAAACAAAACTTGTTAATAACGTTTGACGATGTCTGAAGTTTGTTTTTGCAGGTGAATTTGCAAATCGGCGCCGGTGAAGAAAAAAGCTGCAAATCGAACGACCGTAAAGTATGGCTAAGAAAACGAAACTAAAGAACGAGTATTAATTTGATGGGGTTGTTTGGTTTTTTTTTTTGTCTTACGTAAACATTTGATAATATCCAATCCAATAGTTTTTGGTAGTATCTCTTTCGAATGTTTAGCGTTTCCCCCCCACCCCACCGCACCGCACCCCTTGGAGATCACTCGTGTGTGTGTGTGTGTGTGTGTGTGTGTGTGTGTTCGTGCTGGCTACTAATTTGTTTGTAATTGTTTTTCAAAATAGTACGCTTTTTCTGTTTGCAAAAAACTAGTACTAGATTTTCAGTCAGATGTCAAAGTTAATAACGGTCTGATTTTAATACGTGATCGTCGATGAAAAAATGTGCAAAATTTGACTGAAATCGGTTGATGTTCGGAATTTTGGTGACTACTTTTTCAGTGTACTACTACTACGAAGCACGCACGCAGCTGACGAGTGAATTCCAAGGGAGCTAACCTCGAGTAACCTGGAGTTGCTCCCCGTTGTTCCACTGCACGCACGCACGCACGCTTTTGAGGGTGGTTTTTTTTTTCTCTTTCCGTTTTCTCTGTTTATAAACGGGTTTTATTTTGTTGGAAATTTCGTATTTCATTAATTTCTGTCAATAATAAACGCCATCTAAAGTTCATTTTCATAAACTAGAGATGTCATCAAATCTTTGCAACGCAATTTGTGTTCGGTTTATGTTTGTCGTAGATTGTCGGTTGAGTTTTCATCTAGTCAATTAATCAGTCGGGCTTCTTTTTTTTTTCCGAATCGAATGTTTCACATTTGTTGAAATGATTAATTGTCGGTACGAAACAAAAAGGCAGACGCATAATTATCGTTAGGTGGAAGTACAGAATAGTTAACAAATCCATTTTCATTGTGCATGTTAAGAATGTGCAACCAAAAAAACAAGAACAAAAAAGAAGAGAACAAAAAAGAAAGAAGAGAAACACAAACAAACAACAACAACAACAGAACGGGTGGTACTTACTGATTGTGCGCTGCTCAGCGGTTGGTCGGTTGGGGGGATACGTAGGCACACACAACTGAGGAGAGGAGAGGAGAGGAGAGGAGTTACAAAGAAGGACTGACTTTTATAGTCGGGAAGGAGTGGGGAATAGTGGGAGTAATCTCACCTATAAATACGGGTGCAATTCTCCGGTTGTTGTTGTTAACGACCATTACCGTTCGAGTTTTGCTCGACACCAGACACGCCCGGTTGGCGTGGCTCGCTTAAAGACAAAGACAACTCTTTTCGGCAACCCCAGCAGCAGCATCTGCATCATTCCTTCCTTGCTTCCTTCCTTCCGGGTACCTACCGCCTCTGGATATTTCTTGCCATCAAGAATGACTTCGTAAATAAGTAAGTTATTTTACCACGTAAACTTGCAGTATTAGAAGCTAACATCAAATCGGTACCGTCGGTTTTTAATCGATTGATTTCGTCTGGATGTGAAACCGACGCCACCGATGTGTTGATATTCTGTAATAATTGTAGTTTGACAGTTTTTAGATAGCATTTTCAAGTTGAATTTCATTTTGCATAGTATATCGTGTTTATGAAATTGTTTGGTGAAGCTATTTGAATACTATATTGTCTGTTTTGATGCTGTCTTTTTTTGTTGTTGTTGTTGTTTTCTTTTCTTTTCTTTTCTTTTCTTTTCTTTTCTTTTCTTTTGTTTCTGTCCGTGTTTGATCGTTGAATGAAACGGTCGGTCAATTTTCTATTCTAGTTTTGCTGGTTTTCACCAATGCATACTCTCCGACGTTGGAGTTGGTTGTACTTTTTACTGTTTTCGTAACTTGTGATGTGATTTGATTGGGATGCCTTCTCTTTCAGAAAGGTCTTAGGGGTTAGTCTATTAGGGGTTTAATGAAGCGATTTTTGGATGGAATTCGTCGCCGCTGCTCCAGACACGGCATGAAGTCAATTAGTATCGGGTTCTAATGAAAAAGCACTAAATTTTAGATGGATGGATGGATGGATGGATGGATGGATGGATGGATGGATGGATAGATTCCGATTCGGAAAACAGCAATTGTTTCTCCTTTGTCTGTTATATCTTTCCTTTGTGGAATGTGAGGAGTAAGTAGGGGGCGGGAGTAGTGAGTTACGAGAATCTTCAAAGTAAACTCTTATTATTATTATTATTATTATTATTATTGCTAATCGATCGAGGTTTCACTATCAGGGAATGATGACGGGCTGCTCATGCCTTTTTTTAAAAGGAGAGTATCGCCCAGTTCACTGACCTTGTGTCGAAGCCTCCTGGATTGGTGAAATTAATAAATAGTACTTAAAAAACAAAACAAGTATTTATTCAATGCCAAAATACAAATGAAACATGTTCGAATTTCAAATGAGATTATCTGAGTGGGTGGGTGGGTGGGTGGCTGGCTGGGTGGTGAAAATTAACAAACAAACAAACAAACAAAAAATAGTCATTTTTCTCAGACTGCAAGACGGTGGTTTATCGTCTGCCATTTTGTTCTGAAACCACAAACCAAAATTAGACACGCTTAGTGTTTGGCTTAAGGCATAAGTCCAGGCTGGCAATCCGAATATATATATATATATATATATATATATATATATATATCTAGCTACCATATCGCAGAATGGTTCGTAGGTGTAGTGTTTAGATAGTATGTTATTATTATTATTATTATTATTATTATTACTAGTATTACTAGTATTACTATTGTTATAAAGAATTGTATTTGATATGCAAATTACCATATCATACGGTAGTCTTAAGGGTAGTATATTGTTATTATTATTATTATTTCATTTATTTATGTATATATAAGTAACAGTTTAAGCTGAATTATTTCGACACTTGATTATTGAGGAAATGGTAGTTTTTATCGGTACCATTGGAGAGCCATGCATATAACGGTCCTGTTTTGAAATCTCCGAATCAGTTTCATGGTAAACAGCTGAAGATCCCCTTGTTAATATTAGATGCTTACGTTAAGCTCTCCTCCTGCTTTGGTTTCACTGTTAGATACTTAATCCCCCCTGTTTATTTTATTTATTTACTTACTATTATAGATTATTTATTTATGAATTTTCCAACGAATGTTAAGTCTACACTATTTTGGATTTAGTTGGGAATTTAAACTGCATTTTCCTTTCTTTTTTTGTCTTTTTGTTTATAATAACTCAAAGCTTCTTTAGACTATGTATATATGGTATTTTAAAAGTAAGTAAGTAAGTAAAGTTGCTGGCGAGATGCATGTCCATTATAATAGAAGAGGCTCATCATCATCATCATCATCATCATCATCATCATCATCATCATCAAAAGTATGATGAACCATGCATCTCCTGGAAGCAAGTATCACGTCGGGAAAACGGGGCGAAATGAAGTGCTCGATACGAAGGATCGCAATAACACGAACCCGACTTGCCAATCGGATTTGAAAGCCTACAATTTGCGATGAACCCTAAAATAATAGAAGGGTCTTTTTAGTTCTTTTGCGTGAATCTATGAAACTGTCTTGTCACATGGCTAGTTTAGTTTTGTTTTTGGTCTTGTTCTTGGTTTTCGTTCGGTTTTTGGTTTTTTTTGGTGGTCGCATTGATCGAACAGCACATAAGAGGTGCACACGAATGCCCTCCCTCCCTACCTCCCTCCCTCCCTGCCTGCCTGCCTGCCTCCCTCCCTAAGTAGCGAATGTTACCACTTTCCTATATGATTCAAGATTAATACCACATGATATAGGATTTCTTTTCTAGCTAGCTATATGTATCACTGCAAAATACTAATTCTTGATATTTGATGTATTTCAAGAACTTGTACCCAAACGGTTTCATTTGTTTACTTGTTTTTCCCTTTCAGTTTTTGAACAGAACAATGACGACCGGAATTTCCAATGTGAATGAACGATTTATAGCCGGCAATCGTGGTAGGTTATGTTTATTACTACCAACTTTGTTTTGATACGAATTTTTCTTTTTGAATGCAAATGTTTGCTTTATATGTAGATATATATAATAACAAGCCGATGTAAAACTTATTCATGGTAACTTATCTATTTTGCTATTGGACGCTATCTTTTTGTTTTTTCTCTTTCAGTCTAGAATTGCTTAACGGAACGGAACGAAACGGAACGAAACGCAACTGCCCCGTACGTTTGAAGCGAGTGCAAGACTATTTCCAGTTGTGATGCATACACACGAATCCAACGTTGTGTACCAAGTTTAAGAATACATTTTTCATTGGATTTTCTTTACCATAAACTCGATGTGTTTCATGTACTGTCTGTCTGTCTGTCTGTCTGTCTGTCTGTCTGTCTGTCTGTCTGTCTGTCTGTCTGTCTATGTATATGTCTCTCTCTCTCTCTCTCTCTCTTCCTCTCTCTTCCTCTCTCTTCCTCTCTCTCTCCCTCTCTCTCTCTCTCTATATATAGATATATCTATATCTATAAATATATATATATATATATATCTATGTATATGTATATAGAGATAGATATATATATATATGTATATATATATATATATATATTTATATATATATATATATTTATATATATATATATATTTATATATATATATATATTTATATATATATATATATTTATATATATATATATATATATATATTTATATATATATATATATATATATATTTATATATATATATATATATATATATATATATATATATTTATATATATATATATATATATATATTTATATATATATATATATATATATATTTATATATATATATATATATATATATTTATATATATATATATATATATATATTTATATATATATATATATATATATATATATATATATATATATATTTATATATATATATATATATATATATATATATTTATATATATATATATATTTATATATATATATATATATATATTATATATATATATATATATATATATTTATATATATATATATATATATATATATATATTTATATATATATATATATATATATATATATATTTATATATATATATATATTTATATATATATATATATATTTATATATATATATATATATTTATATATATATATATATTTATATATATATATATATGTATATATATATATATATATATGTATATATATATATGTATATTTATATATATATATTTATGTATATTTATATATATATGTTTATATATTTATATATATGTATATATATATATATATATATATATTTATATATATATATTTATATATTTGTATATTTATATATATATATGTATATATATATATATTTATTTATGTATATTTATTTATATAAATAAATATATATATATATATATATATATATTTATATATATATATATATTTATATATATATATATATTTATATATTTATATATATATATATATATATTTATATATATATATATATTTATTTATGTATATTTATTTATATAAATAAATATATATATATATATATATATATATTTATATATATATATATATTTATATATATATATATATTTATATATTTATATATATATATATATATATTTATATATATATATATATTTATATATATATATATATTTATATATTTATATATATATATATATATATTTATATATATATATATATTTATATATATATTTATATATTTATATATATATTTATATATATATATATATATATATATTTATATATATATTTATATATATATTTATATATATATTTATATATATATATATATATATATATATTTATATATATATTTATATATATATTTATATATATATTTATATATATATTTATATATATATTTATATATATATATATATATATATATATATTTATATATATATTTATATATATATATATATATATATATATATATATATATATTTATATATATATTTATATATATATTTATATATATATATATTTATATATATATTATATATACTGTTTTTAGTTTCTGAATGTTCATTCCAAATGTTCGCCGTCAGGTATTTTGAATAAAAATGGAGACAACTGTCTCCGGATTCGTTTCTTTGAATACATCGTACATTTGATTCGCAAACACTTGGTGCTTAGTTCATTTCTAGGTAAACCGGATGACACGAGTCGACAATTTTCCCTTGGACAACGACTTTAAGATAAGTATGATTTTTATTACTTGATTATTGCCATACTTTAAATGTACTGTTTTATTTATCCCCCCCTCCTATGCTCTTTATATTTTTGGATCTTTGATTTTTGTAATGGAGAAATGTTAAATGTTCACCGTAGGTAGGTAGCTAGCTAGGTAGCTAGGTAGGTCGGTAGGTAGGTAGGTTCAATGAATATATAGAATGTTTGAGTTTCTCAATGTTGATTTCTAATTGAGATTTCGTGTAGCTGACATGAACATTGAGAAACAAACGTGTTCGGCCTCTTGCTAAGACACCCTCTCTGTCAATTTGACTTTTCAACACACGCATCGTATGTTTCATCCTGAAATAGCTGGTCTTTAGTTTATTCATCCGGCCGGCCGGCCGGACAGACAGACAACGTGATGGTCGACAAACGTCTACGGATGAGTAACATGTGTTATGAAATGTGTGAGGAAATGTTCTACCTGTGATTTGAATGTACGTATTTCTAACTGAAATCTACCAGCCTTCATCTACCAGCCTTAATCTAAACACTACACATCTGGTATGCTTAGTATCTTAGCCTGGATCATTATGAATTATCTACATAGTATTGGCCGAATCTGTTTTGGTTCATATACCCTAACCCTAACCCTAACCCTAACAGCTTAGTTTGATTAACATTAACATTAACATTAACATTAACATTAACATTAACATTAACATTAACATTCAGTTGACTTCGGCTAGTATTCTGTAGAATTCGATAGTGTATCTATCGGCTTCCCTATGTCCATTTCAAATGAATGACACCCCCTCCCTCCCTCCCTCCCTCCCTCCCTGCCGCACTAATGGCACGAAACGTCCCTTAGGGTTGATGTGCCGTAAAGCAACATCTTACCGTACCTTGCTCTCTCTCCCTCTCTCTCTCTCTCTCTCTCTCTCTCTCTCTCTGTCTCTGTCTCTGTCTCTGTCTCTGTCTCTGTCTCTGTCTCTGTCTCTCTGTTCATAGTCGAAATGTAAGCAGTTCGGACTTATGTTATAGTCGACACTGTCTGTTTGGACTCCTTTTTGAAACCATCATGAGCTTATGAAATGATTACACAATGAATGAATGAATAGATTGGGGGATGAATTCTGTTTCATGTTAGCATACGCCATCATCTGTTTTAGACATCACTCGTTTACCTGTTTGTTTGGTTTTTTTTTTTTTTGGTTTGTTTGTTTTTTTTTCCAGTTTATATCGAGTTACTGCAAATGAAGATTTCGACGAGCCAAATTGCCATCGGAGACGACAGTAATTTTGATTGAAATACAATGTCCGTTTTATATAACATGTTGATGAATACGTGCTTGGTTACTCTGAACTATTTGACTAGTAAATGCCATCTTTTTGTGTTTCTCTTTCAGTATGGAATCGCTGAACGGAACGGAACGGAACGGAACGGAACGGAACGGAACGGAACGGAACTGCCCCGTACGCTTGAATCGATCGAAAGGATATTCCAGTTGTGATGAATACAAACGAACGTAACAGCCGACAGTAACAGTGTGTGCCAAGTTTAGGGAGAATAAAATATAGTTTTAAACTTGTTTGTTTTTACTTTAAACTCGCTCTGTTAAATGTACTGTCTGTCTGTCTCTTTCTTTATTTCTCTCTCATGTATGTCTGTCTGTCTGTCTGTATGTATGTATGTATGTATGTATTTATATGTATTCATATTTTCTGAACTTTGATTTATAATTGAGAACTTTCGAAATGTTCGCATTGAGAATGTTTGCGACTTGTGCTAAGATACACCACTCGCCATTTGTCTTTTTGAATACAGTGTACATTTCAGTCTCAAACAGTTGGTTTTCAGTTTACTTGTAGGTTAGCCGCCGGACGACACGAGTCAACAAACTGTTCTCTGCTGGACAAGGTAAGTCATGTTTATTTGATATGTTCCATCTGTTATTTAAATGAATTGATTTCTTACATAGAAAGGGTGGTAGACACCCTTAATGTTAGCATATATATGGTAGCTTAGGTCATTTTTAAAGTGGCCGGCTTGCAAAACAAAACAAACAAAAAAATAAATAAATAAATAAATAAATAAATACATACATAAATACATAAATAAATACATAAATACATAAATAAATGGCGAGAAGAATCGAATATTCACCAAGCTACAGCTAAGATTGTCTTTGCATGCATTCAATATGAGTCGTATTCATTTTTCAGAGCTCGATAGGAAACCGTCTTTTGTGATTTTCGATTCCTGGAAACAAGGCATTTGGTGAGTTTCCTTTTTTTGTTCGAATAAAAAAAGAAGAAGTAATTTTCAGAAATAGGTATTTGAGAAAATGTCAGTATTTGTCCAAGTTTCACTACTAAACTCTTCCAACGAAGATAAATGTTTAACTACTTCCATCAATTATCTACAGTATACAGCGAACTTCTTTTTTGCTCGATACTCTAACCCTAACCAGAAAGTAACAGCAGTTTAGTTTGATTATTCAAATTCAGTTGACATTGGTCAGTATGGTTCCTCTCTCTCTCTCTCTGTCTCTGTCTCTGTCTCTGTCTCTGTCTCTCTCTCTCTCTCTCTCTCTATCTCTATCTCTGTACATAGGCGCAATTGCTTACATTTCGACTACGTTTTAGTTGAGAAATGATGGCATATTTGCAAACCATAAGGACTTTTGAAATGGTTACACTATTACTAGCTACGTACGTGATTACGTCGGCACATTAATGTTTTCGTTTGAATTCGAACGTATTCTATCTATCTATCTATCTATCTATCTATCTATCTATCTATCTATCTATCTATCTGTTGTAGACACCAATTGTCTTACTTTCTTTTGCTTTCAGTTTACATTGAGTAACTGCTCCAAGATTTCCACGAATTTCATACGGCCGGCGCGGACGGAGGGACGGAGGGACGGACAGACACCAACTAACTAATTGGACATGGATGAAAGACCAAATACATAAAGGATTTTCTCGGTAAGTAAGTTATGTTTACTACAAAACCTGGTTTTACTATAGGAATCTCTCTCTCTCTCTCTCTCTCTCTCTCTCTCTCTCTCTCTCTCTCTCTCTCTCTCTCTCTCTCTCTCTCTCTCTCTCTCTCTCTCTTGAAATACGTCGTCTGTTTTCTAGATATCACAAGTTGATGCAGAACTTGTTCGTGGTAACTTTTTTGTGAACTATTTTACTAGTAAACAATATCATGTTTGTTTTTTTTTGGTCTTTTGCAGTTTGGAACTGTTTAACAAAACGACCGACCGACCGACCGACCGACCGCGGCCTGTACGTTTGAATCCAGTTTCCAGTCGAATCAAGTTTCCAGTTGTTCTGAGCATAAACATACACATACACATACACATACACATATACGTAACTTTGGACAATAACATTGTACCAAGTTTCTGTTGAAAACATGTCGTTTTGTTTTCGATTTTTCTGTTAAAGTGGTGCAGTGGTCCTTTGCACTAAATATAATCTCAAGTAGAGTAATAATTAGTAGTTGATTCCTGGATTAACTCGGCTGAATCGGTTTCACTTGGTACTACTTTTGATGCAGAACTTGGATAACCCCCCCCCCCCCCCCAAAAAAAAAAACACCCCAAAAATCAAATCAAAACAAAACAAAGCGATATGCTGGACTAATTCAATCTAATTTCTCCCGTCATTTATTGACTGGATGTGATTCAGAACTTTTGTAATAGATGATTTCAACAAAAACCAGATATGCTTTCGAGGAATAAGTGTTGCTTGCATTGTTGTTCACGACAAGGGTTGGGACCAGTTTGTAACCTGAAAACAACGAACGAACGGAGGGACACAATCCATGAAAATGAGACGCCAAAAGAATTGAAGAAAGAGTGCTGACATGAAGCGGACTTGATGGCATCATAGTTGGAGCAGACATCCGATAATTGAATTCCCCAGCCATGTCGTTTGTTTGTATTTCACCTTCACCACTTTGCTGTCGCAGTAACATTGTCCTGAAATGATATCTCTCTCTCTCTATATATATATATATATAGTATGGGAGGAGGGTTAGGGTTTAGAAAAGAGCAACTAGAATAAAGTGTTAATTACTTGTTACTTTTGAATCATGGGATGAATGGAGTTTTATCGCAGTCTTAAGTTATCATTTTTGGTTTTGTTTTCTTTTGTTTTGGGTGGGGTGGGAGGATTTAACGAACGAACGAACGAACGAACGAACGAACGAACGAACGAACGAACGAACGAAGGAAGGAAGGACTGAATTTTAACGGCGGAACGTGGTTAAGTAGCGTAGTGGAAGAAGGGGCGGGAATACGCACACACAATGACAATGACAATGGTTTATTGACATTCTGAGAAAGGCAACTAGAGAACTGGCGGGCGCTGTTCTAATGGGGTCATAGCCTCCGAATTCTCTTTGTGGGCGCCCACATTGGTGAGCGGATCAGCTGTGATCTCAGCGGAGCCGGTTCCTTCCATGTTCTCGACAAAGGAGGCAACGTTCTCGAGGATGATGCCCCGATCAAGTTGAAATCTTTTTGGACGCGTGGCTCCTGTTGTCTTTGGAAGAATCACTAACATCATTGTCGTTCGTTGTGGACGAGTGGGTGGGAGGGAGGGAGGGATAACATACATATCCTAGTCGGCTAAGTGGGGATATCTGTAAAGCTAGCTGGACGCTACCTAATTGACGTAGTAATTCAACCGACTCTTACTGTACGTACAGACATCAACCCTACGGCATTTACAGCTTAGTAATTACAGTGAGCCTAAGTAAGTGGAACATTGAAAGGTTAGGGTTAGAAAGACGACAGCAATGTAAGGTGAATGCAATGGCAATGACATGGCATGGTATGGTTGGGGTCTTATTGGAGACACGGAGCAGCACAGTTGGATGGGAACACAATGGGAATCCAGTGGCAATTACTTACTTACCAACCAAAGTGAATCAGCAAAGAAGAAGAAGAAATCAAGTGAAATTGATGCGAAACAAAGGTGTGTATATATCTTTATTTATATAATGAATATAATTGAAAGTACACGCAAAAAAGAAATGTGAACAAGCTGCACTTTTTTTCTTCTCTGTTTTTGTTTTGTTGTCGTTTTTTGTTTTGTTTTACAAAAGTTGAAGTAATCTTTAACTTTGAACCAACCATTCAAATGAAGCTGAATTAGTGTCGCATGAACACTGTGAAATTGTAAAATGAAGACGTGAAGACTTTCGAAAATGCATTTGATATGTATCCTAAATATGTAGCTTACTTGCCATAAGTCCATTTGCAGGAACTGTGGAAACTTACTTACTTACTTGCTTGCTTACTTGCCATAAGTATATCTGAAGGAAGTTTGGAAAATGATCTGTTAAGAATTTGAGACCAACCTAAAACGATTGGATTCAGTTTCGATTTAAAAAGAACATTTTCTTGGTAGTTTAACTAGGATTTTGAAAGCAGAGTGTTTTTCCCTTTTGTTTTAGACATTTTTGTAAAGTCGCTAAACAATAATTCTTCTAGTTACTAATAAAAAACATTAGTAAAATCGAGTAATTTCCCTTTGTTTTAGACATCTTTTAAGATCGGTAAACAGTAGTTCGTCTAGTTACGTATAAAGAAAACATTAATGAAATCGAGTTATTTCCCTTTGTTTTAGAACTCTTTCAAGATCGGTAACCAGTATTTCGTATAGTTACGAATAAAGAAAACATTAATCAAATCGATTTATTTCCTTTTGTTTTGGATATCTTTTAAGATCGGTAAACAGTATTTCGTATAGTTACGTATAAAGAAAACATTAATGAAATCGATTGTTTCCCTTTGTTTTAGAACTCTTTTAAGATCGGTAACCAATATTTCGTATAGTTACTTAATAAAGAAAACATTAATAAAAGCGATTTATTTCCTTTTATTTTAGACATCTTTTAAGATCGGTAATTACTAGTATAGTCACTAATAAATCAAACATGGTTTCGCTAAACAGTAATGCTTCGAGTCACCTTTATTCCACGTGACGTCGGTTGGGTTTCAATAATAATCAAAAAATAATCACTGTAAAAGCTGATATGAGCGAAGGACTTTGAACACTGATCTGTTTAAGAACCCGAAACCTCTTACTCGAATGATTGGATTGAGTATGAAATCACGAGAACCACATCGTAACACACAGTGTTAACTATTCTGTACTTTCTGCACTTTCTCCCCAGCGAGCGACAGTCGCTTATTGAAAAAGGGGGAGGCAACTGCTTTTTTTATTCTTTCCTAGTATAATACAACCACTTTTGTTATATCTGTGTATATATATATATATATATATATATATATATATATATATATATATATATATATATGTATGTATTTTCTTACATATTACCCATAAAAACAAACACAGATGCATAAAACCCGCATTGGAGATCAATATACCACCCCCCTCTCTCTCTCTCTCTCTCTCTCTCTCTCTCTCTCTCTCTCTCTCTCTCTCTCTCTCTCTCTCTCTAGTTTCGGCTAATGAATTTTCAACCGGTGTATATACCATAAAAAAATATCCACTAAATAAAACGCCTATGTAAACAAATAATTATTTATATATAACATTAAATATCATAGTGTTTTATTCCTTTTTAATTTGAATATGTACATTTAATTTCTTAAGAACTTTAAAAGATTTATTATCAAGTAATGTATGACTTTTTTTTTGTTGTTGTTAAAACCCGGGTTGAATTTAAGGCGACACACGTTTGCCGGTGAAATCTCGATTTATTTGATCTGAAATTTGCAAATGCTCAAATAAATACAACATTTTGAAGAAAAACTATTTCTTGTGGCAACTGTTGACATGATTTGCCAACTTTCTCCGAGTGCGATAATTTACAGTTTCAAAAATCGACCTGCCCCTAATGTTTAAATAAATATATATATATATACACAGGGTTTACACGGGTAAACACACAGATGCATAAAACCCACATTAGAGATCAATATACCCCCCCACCCCACCCCCCTCTCTCTCTCTCTCTCTAGTTTCGGCTAGGGGCAAAGTGTAGTATCGGTTTGTGATACTACTCTTCATCTTTTCTGTCCTCCTCGATTAGGGGAATGCGAAATCCGTCGAGACTAAGGCAATGTTCATTTGTCCACCTTAAAGACCTACTTGCCCTCGTGGGGAGGCAAATAAACAGGAACATAAAATTATTTCATCGTCTGTGGGGGACTTGTCCAGATTAGGACCCACGTCGGCACTTTTCGAATGTTTACATAAAGTGCCAATTCGATTTTAGCTTGGGTCCTAATCTGGATAAGTCCCCCATTTGGTTAAATATTAATTGTTTTTTGAAAATCTTTTTTGTTTTGTATTTCAAAATTGCAATGTTAATAATTAAAATAAAAAAAAAATTGTATAAATTGCTATTTTTTCAAATGTTGTAATCATTGTAATAAAATGTTCAATAAATACTATATATGTCAGAGTGAGAGAGTGAGAGAGAGAGAAGGGGAAGAGACTAGCTGTATCTACCTGCCCTTACCCAGGTTGGAGGGGGTCTTTTTAGAGACAAATATGTATCCTACATATGTAGCTTACTTGCCATAAGTATAGCATGTTAAGGAACTTTGGAAGGTTGCTTACTTGCCATAAGTATATCTGAAGGAACTTTGGAAAATGATCTGTTAAGAATTTGAAACCTAAAACGATTGGATTCAGTTTTGATTTAAAAAGATTTCTTTTTTTTATAAATTACTTGTATTTGAAATCGTCGGATTTTGAAAGTTGAATTTAATGTATTGTGTGCCATTCTTTGTTCATTCTAATTGCTATAAACAAAAACAAAAAACATAACTCATTTTGTTATGGTAATGTTTAAATCTCGATTTGTCAATTTTTAGCATTCCAAACTTTTAAAACATAAGGATTTGCTCAAAAATTTAAAGCCAATAATGACTTTCTATTCAACAGTTTAAAGGTTTTAGGTTTCAAATTCCTAACAGTTTAAATGCTTCCAAATACCTTTCACATTTTTAAGGGTCACAAAGTAATTTATTCTTTTCTATTTAACTATTAAGGAAAGATTAAAATGGCTGACTTGTTCATGAAGAATGTACGCTTAAATGTGTGTAATAAATCTATTTCTACAAACCTGTTTCTGCATTTTTGAGATGAGGATTGATCATTTCTCACCTTTCGGGCCTTCTTCTTCTTTCAGGTGGATACTTACCAACTCGGGAATCTGGACTGGATTTCCAATGGCGGAACAAACACTTGAATCCACGAGGAGGGAAGAAGCATTATACACAAAGGTGAGGAGGAGGAGACGTGTTGTCGCCGCCGCCTACTACTACTAAATAAACGTAAGGCTATAGAACACCGGAAAGCTGTAATAATACGTGGAGATACCGAAAAGTCGGCTATGGCTGACCACATATGGGACAAAGTATATATATATATATATATATATATATATATATATATTGAAACAAACAAAAAACAAGAAAAGACAATCATTTGATTTTAAAGAGATTCCTTTTAAGAACCTTTGTTTTATTAGTTCAAATTCTCAAATCCCCCCCCCCCCCTGGAAAACAAACCCCGAATTTGTCTTTTTGCGTTTCTCTCGCAATATTCATACGGATATCATGAACAAAATGTCTGTTTGAAAATAGTTCTTCTTTTTTTGTCTTTCTTATGCATCATCCTAGTTGACTGAGAGCAGCTTGTAATGTCCTTTACTCGTAGCTTGGTAGGTATTTTGCTGGAAAAAAAACAAAAACAAAAAAAGAAACAATTAGTCATGATCACAATTAATAGTATAACGTGTCTAATAATCAGTGAACGACAACTATTATTAAGCTTAGAATTTGGAACTAACTCTTATTCAATAGCCTCACAATTATCTTCTTTGAATTAGTTTTGATTCTCTTGAGATATCTCTAGTTATATTTGTATGTATAGGATTCGCTCGTAAACTAATTAACAAATCATTATGAATTTCGGACCACAGCTGTTAGGCATAAGAGTTGGTAATCTGGGCTATATTTAGTTTAATTTAGTTTTCTAAAATGTTCACTATTGCTATTAGGCATCAATCAATAAGTATTGGCCCAATTTCAGTTTCTTTGAGGTATTTTAATGATTCTTAGGGGGGTATAAAATGGGCACAACGTCGTCGTCCGATTTGAAAATTCAAATATATCAGATTTGTATTAAATTTGATCCATAGTCATTAGGCCAACCCCTGATCTTCATAAATGATCTCCCAAACCACATGCTAAGATCATAACGCTATAGATTGGGACAACATTTTGATTTGAAAACATAACTCAATCCCAGCAGTTAGTTGTATTTTAGTCTCTATATTGTGTGATTAAAATATATATGAGGAAAATCTTAGAGAAACAAACGTTTATTAACCAAGATTTTGAATACATTCTCTTACTCACCGATAATAACCGGTGTTGTTCCCTGGAGTCTGAGTGAGAATAAGTCTTCCCCGATTTCCAGTACACTTAACCTCTTTCGATAACTATTGCACATGGTTTTGCGTTATCGTAACAGTCGCTTACCATTGAATTTGAATAAGTAAATAGGTAAATATTTGAAGATATTAAGAACTTGAATTTAAAAAAATTACTATATCTTAAAATAAGTATAAATTCTCTTTCTCGTCGGCCCGGCTCGCAGGTGTCAAAATCATTCGATATTTCAACTTTCTTTCACAAGAAAACCAACTTTAATATTTGCACTAATGTGACTGTAATAAAAACGTTAACGCCGCCGCCGACTGTCGTTTCAGTGGATACCAAGTCGGGAGGTCGAGATGGGGGGGGGACGGAACGAATAAATAAAACATAAGATTTTGTCTTGTTAAAGATTAAAATGAAGAAATAAAAACTTTACATTTTCGGAGGAGGATAGGATTATTGTATTTTGTTTTTTTTTTACGGCATATCAACAACTTATGTTGGGTTCGGCTGTTTTGTGGCATATCAACCGTTTTCCTGTTATTTAACGCCGAATCTGGTAATTTTAGTAAAACTTTGATTGCTTCAAGTTCTTTATATGTTTAAATATTTATTCTTGGTGTTCGGCGTTAGGGTTATTTTTGTTTTACAGCATATCAACCTCTTTCGGTTTATTTAATCGCGAATCTGGACAATTAGTTCAAACGTCAAAATGCTTAACGTTCGTTATATGTTTAAGTATTCATTCATGGGTGTCGGTTTGGTCGTTTTGCAAGAGAACATTGATGTATTTGCAAAACGATTAAGGAAAAAACAAAAACATCAATATTTGCTGCATTTTAAAGTTGGTTTTCTTGTGAAAGAAAGTTGAAATATAGAATGATTTTGACAACTGCGAGCCGGGCCGACGAGAAAGAGAATGTATACTTATTTTAAGATATAGTTTGTTTGTTTTTTTTTTTCATTCAAGTTCTTACTATCTTCAAATATTTACCTATGTGGTTTTGTTTGGTTTTACGGCATATCAATCCTTTTCGGGTTATTTAATGCCGAATCCAGTCATTTTTGTAAACGTTTTTATTCAAATTACATGGTAAGCGGCTGTTGCGATAACCCAAAACTATTTGCCATAGTTATCGAAAGAGGTTAAGAGTACTAGAAATCGGGGAAGACTTATTCTCACTCAGACTCAAGGGAACAACACCGGTTATTATCGGTGAGTAATAATCGATGATTACCTGTGTGTGAGAACTAGCAAGTTGATACTACTACTACTACTACTACTACTACTACTACTACTAATTATTTTAATAATAATAATGAGATGAATAAGAAGAAGAAGTGGAAGAAGAAGAAGAAGAAGATGTTAAATGTTACGATTGGCGACATAAATTATTTTAAAAAGAAATTCCGTTCGTAAATTCGTCAAAAACAATTTATTTTGCTTTAGCTACTCATTTGTGACTGATTTCCGGTGAAAAATTAATATTTATAATATAGAATATAAGTATTTTAAATTACCGTAAACATCGCCTTTGAGGAATCTTGTTTAGTCACTCGTTTACGTTAGGTACCTTACTTCCTGTGACTTAACAAGATGGCTAATAATTGAGTACGCTGCCCTGCGTGCGTTTATGTGTGTATAAATGGGATAGGCATGAAGATATGTATGTATATTAGCGTGCCTGTTTTGTTCGTGAGAAAGTATTACATTCGAGAGTGTTCGGTTAGCAGTGCGTATATACGGACGTGGTGTTTAGTAGTCCGTTGAAAATCTCTTGTTGTTGCGTCTGTTGAGGGTCTTGTGGCCAGGGGCTACAGTTAGCTTTTAAGTGCGAATCCAGGTGCGTTTTCTGTGTAAGAAAGCAGAGAGAGAGAGAGAGAGAGAGAGAGAGAGAGAGAGAGAGAGAGAGAGAGAGAGAGAGAGGGAGAGAGAGAGAGAGAGAGAGAGAGATCAATTTGGGGATTTATTTATATTCAGCTGGCTTTACAAACTCACTTTTTTATTATTCAAACAATTTAACACATTCTCAATGGATGAGATAATAGGTCACATTATTTGATTTCTTTTCTTTAACTGAAATTCTTGCGATTGTGCAGCATAGTTAACGAATATAACTGTTACCAAATGCAAGAAAATTGATATTTCTATATGGTTTTCACGTATGTTTACTGATTGTAAGATGTCTTATCTATGCGTTTGTTAGCGTCACTTTTACTTAGCAAAGGCAGCGTGCTTTTAATGATGGGCGACAATTTTGCCGGGATTTTCTCGCGTATTTCAGCCTTAAAAGATAATAATGAAAAAAGTTAAACTTAATTCGATTGGCAATCACCCTCAGCCTTAGGCTGACGGTTTTGACTATCCCCATTAAAATGTTTTTTTACTATCTTGAAAGATGCGACCAAATCCCTGCTAATATATCTATTTCCCCTAGTCAGAGGTCTCATTTCCGGTGTTTTTATTTAACAGAAAGATAGCATTTTAATTTTTAAAAGGAAGTTAGTAATTATTATCTTAGGCCCCTATTTGTACATCACCTAGTAAACATTTTGAATACATTCTCTTACTCACCGATAATAACCGGTGTTGTTCCCTGGAGTCTGAGTGAGAATAAGTCTTCCCCGATTTCCAGTACACTTAACCTCTTTCGATAACTATTGCACATGGTTTTGCGTTATCGTAACAGTCGCTTACCATTGAATTTGAATAAGTAAATAGGTAAATATTTCAAGATATTAAGAACTTGAATAAAAAAAATTACTATATCTTAAAATAAGTATAAATTCTCTTTCTCGTCGGCCCGGCTCGCAGGTGTCAAAATCATTCGATATTTCAAATTTCATAAATATCTAAGTGATAATAGAAAGGCCATTTATAACTACAGAGGAAACCAATAAATGTTACCAAAGGCAAGTTAAGTTACTGTTCTGTATTTGTGTTTTTACTTATTTTAAAAAACTTTTCTGTTAAAAAAAAACCGGGTTAGACAAAAAAACACAGTTCGGTTCAAATTCTGTAGAAGTAAATTTTTTTCGATTATACTACATGATAGTAATAATAGAAAAGCCATTTATATATATATATATATATATATATATATATATATATATAATAATATAGTAATAATAGAAAAGCCATTTATATATATATATATATATAAATGGCTTTTCTATTATTACTATATTATTATATATATATATATATATATGAATATATATTTATTTATATATATATATGAATATATATTTATTTATATATATATATGAATATTTATTTATATATATATAACGTGTACACGCACACATTCCCCCCCCCCCTATCTACTTTAAAGAACTTTATGTATACATATATGTATACATAAAGAGCCTATAGATTTTACTCGATGTGAAACATCGTGAAACTGTTAACACTATATTTCATATATATTCCGGGAGGGAAACTATAATAAATTATTAAACGCACGCACGCATAAATTCACACACTAGAGATGAACGTGTACATGCACACATTCCCCCCCCCCCTATCTACTTTAAAGAACTTTATGTATACATATATGTATACATAAAGAGCCTAACAGATTTTACTCGATGTGAAACCTCCTCGTGAAACTGTTAACACTATATTTCCGATATTGTGAACGATCGAATAGAGATGAACG
>OY744534.1:1667577-1677577 GCA_963556195.1 Sepiola atlantica | reverse complement strand
TGACATTCTGAGAAAGGCAACTAGAGAACTGGCGGGCGCTGTTCTAATGGGGTCATAGCCTCCGAATTCTCTTTGTGGGCGCCCACATTGGTGAGCGGATCAGCTGTGATCTCAGCGGAGCCGGTTCCTTCCATGTTCTCGACAAAGGAGGCAACGTTCTCGAGGATGATGCCCCGATCAAGTTGAAATCTTTTTGGACGCGTGGCTTCTGTTGTCTTTGGAAGAATCACTAACATCATTGTCGTTCGTTGTGGACGAGTGGGTGGGAGGGAGGGATAACATACATATCCTAGTCGATTGTTTGTTTGTTTGTTTGTCTGTTTGTTTGCTTGTTTGTTTGACATAGCTAGTTTGTAGAAATGCAGCTGTTAATATTAATATTAATGTCGTCTTGCAGCACGGGAGTTTATGCCAAATGATAGTTACTTATCGATCGGGGGGGGGGCATATAATGGAAATGTAGGTTATCAAACTGTCTACAAAGAGCAGTGAGTCAGTGAGTCAGTCATTAATCTTTTAGCGGGCACATGTTTCGAACGGTAATGGGGGCAAAAGATCTTATTTCTCGAAAAGATTAACAAGGGTGGCTTAAGTAAGTAACGTGGTTAGGAATTCTATTAACTTGTTACTAGAATAATAATTCATGTCGTCATTAGCAATCTTGGCTCTCTTCCTCCTCCTCGATTGGCTAAGATTGGCTAGGAATCATTGTAGAAAGCTACCTAATTGACGTAGCAACTCAACTGACTCTTACTGTGTGTACATCCACCCTACGGCATTTACAGCTTAGACACTGTAATTACTAAGTAAGTAAGTAAGTAAGAACATTGAAAGGACTGTTAGAAAGACGACAGCGGTGTCTGGTGAACGCAATGCAATGGCAATGGCCTGGTTTGGGGTCTTATTGGAGACTCCTCGCCGCTCCTTGGGAAGCAGTACGAAGCAGTAGCAGTAATTGGATGGGAATCCAGTGGCAATTACTTACCAACCAAAAGTAAACAGTGATTGAAGAAAAGCCCCGAAACGAAGAAATGAAATCGAATCGAAACGAAACGAAACGAAACGAAACGAAACGAAACGAAACGAAACGAAACGAAACGAAACGAAAAACGTCTTTCTGTTCTATGAGGTTGCCTTCCTTTGGATGCAAGTTGTTTCGTGTAGTTCAGCGACGTCCCTGATAGTAGTTGTCTAGATTCATTGCTTTGTTGGATTGTAAATGATCGCATGTTTTGTTAATAATATTATTAGCAGTAGCAGTAGCAGTAGCAGTAGTAATTAGGTACGTGCAAATCAATGGCCGATTCCCCAAAATGAAAAAACATTTTGACCCCCCCTTCACTTAAAAATACACTAAAATTCAGGAAATCAACCAATTTTACTGAAATTTTCAATATGTATTAATCAACAATCACGGAATATAATGAAACCATTTTTTTTTTTTTGGTTTAAATCTTAGTGAAAATGTATGATTTTTTTCAAAGAAAATACACCTTTACTAAAGTTATATTTTTATATATTAATAAATAAAAATGCATAATTTTTTAAATGTTACTTATGTAAATAAAGGATCGTAGATGTTAACAACTAAACATTTTTTTCAAAATATTTCATATATATTACGAAAAAGGCCAGTAAATACCGTGTTAATAAAATCACTATAACTCGAAGAAAAATTAATTCTTTGAATTAGCGATATTATTATTGAATAAAGCATTGTTTAATCAATATTTTCACCAAAAAAATAATATAATTGCATGCGATTTGAATGATTAAAGTTTTTGGAAAAATAAAAAATGCGACGTAATTATATTTCCCTTTCATAGAGAAACGAGTCGTCATCATCATCGCAAGAATTTCTTGTTTATAATCTTGAAAATAAACCAAACATTTACACATTTGTGACTCAGTAAGTTAACGAAAAAAAGAAGAATTTAAAAAATTGAATAATTGCTACTAACGATCGATTCGCAAGGCTATGTAATAAACAGGCGCAATTAAAGCTCCCACCACTCCCACTTAATTTTCATCAATTCTGTTAATTTCACAATTCATTGGAAAGATAAAACGTAAGTTTTTCTTTGTTTTTTTTCATTAATAAATATTCTTTAAAAAGTTTAAAATTTATTAATAAATAAATAGTTCAAATATGACATTTTCTTTAAAATTGAATTTTATTTATTTCATTATTAACAAAAAAGTAAAACGTTAACAATAATTTGTTAATGTTTTAATTTTTTTCAATGAATATTTATTTACTTTTTCACACTGAAAATTAAATACTATTTTAGCTTAAAATAAAAAAGTACCCATTAAGTTTTATTTTTAAAGAATTAATGTATTTTAAAATTAAATGAATTCTATAAAAATAAATCGAGTAATGTAATTGTTCAAGTTTTGAATCAATCATCATGTAAAAATAATTGATCAAAATGAAGGATTTCGTAACGTTAACGTAAAAATAATTTGAACATTTGAAAGAAAGTTATTTCAAATTCTAAGGAAATCATTGGTAAACAATTTCTTTAGCTTTCTTTTTTAACAGATATGCACCATTATTACTTTTTAAACATTTCCGTAAATTATTTTGCCAAACATTTGTAATAAAATCATTTGGGTATCTTTCAGAATGATCAGTACAGTCGCGGACGGGGTCCAAAAAACTAACGAGAACGGTTATAAAAATCAATATGCAACAAGTGAGTTTAACCTACGTCGAGAAGAGATATTTGTCTACTTACCTATGAGATTTGTTTGTATTTTTACGTACTATAAATGGGGTTTTATTAGATGTAAAAAAAATTTCTTGTTCATTTTTTACTCGTTTTTTTTAGACAATATGGCGCCATTTTTTTTTGTTTTTTTTTGCAAGTTCGCGTGATAAAACTATTGATTTCTACTAAATAGCAGTTGGAACGGTTTAAAAATACAAACAAATATCACAGGTCAGTTTTCAATTAACTTTTATCGACGACAGTTCAGTTACTTTTATTTGTTGTATATTTGTTTTTTTTGAGCGTTTTCAGCGTACTGATCATTCTGAAAGATACCCAATCATTTTAACCCCACTCTTCAGTTTTAAAAAAAAGTTGGTTTTTTTTTTAAAGTTATAACATTAAATATAAATCTTTGTAGATAAAATAATTAAAATCTTAATTCTGTAAATTCGAAAATATTATAATTAAATAAGATTTTCTTTTTTCTTTCATTACCGAAAAATTAATTAAATTAATTAACTTTCTTATTACATTTTCTTTGAATTTTTAGATGTCTATGCTATCATATATCCAGGCAGGAGCAGTATCCTATAGTTCCGAATTCTCAGCCAGTTTTAGTTGGGCACATAGAAAAGAAATTTATCGATAAGGATTTTTCACAGAATAGAATACAAGAATGGGCTACTGTGGAAAACAGACGAAATGGTTACCCACCAGTAACCAGTTCTATGATTTGTAAATTGAAAGTATATTTCAAGAAAAGGCCTAATTTACATTTAACCGCCTTCAAAAACGTGTGCATGTATCCTCTCAACTACAACTAACACCTAAACCAACAACTGCATCCATTGCTTCTGCCTCTACTTCTCCAAATAATCAACTTTTGTTAACAAAACTAGCAAAAGTAAAAAAAGAACTTTCCTTCCTAAAAAGAAAATTCAACAGTACAAAACAAAACAAAAGTGGCATGCTAGAATATCTAACATGAAAAACAAAATTGGCAAATGCTGAAACCAAACTCCAGACATGTAACAGGTTTAGGGTCAGAGTTAGCTTGGGTCCTAATCTGCACCAGTACATAAAAATAAGGGAAAATTATTAAAAAACCTTCTGTTCAAAAAAATAAAGTCGTGTCTTCCATACTTGTCAATTTAATGTAGACATATTTTTCGTAACTTTAAAAAATACAGAAATTAGGTTCTAATCATTTTTCAATTTCTATAAAGCATAACTTCCATATAAATTTGTTGTTAAATAAAAATCAATATTACTGCAGTTCAGGGCTTCCATGCTTTCAGATTTTGGTCGCCAAATTTTGTTTACACTTACATAAAACAACAAAATGCGCTCGTGATGTTTCTTTTATTTTTGATTTTGGATAATTCGGCAAGTTTTAGTAGAAAAATGAAGGTCAATTTTTTTTTTTAATTCACTCTCTTAAGACTAAATTTAATAATTTTCTTTTGAATAGTTGCAAACAATTGATATTTATCTTTCCAACGAATTTAAAACGTGTTTTATCGAATGTGCAGTTTTTATCCATTTTTAACGTTTATAGGGGTTTTTGACAACATTTTTAATTCTAATTTGTTTTTCAAACGTAAATATACATTTGTTTCCTTTTATATAATAACATTAGGCTTTTATCTTTCAAACACAATCAAGAGTTAAACGAAAACTGCTTTAAAAAATTAAGGAAAGACACTTTTAAGAACGAGGGTCAGTGCAAGCGGCCATTTTCTTTTGCACGTACCTAGTAGTAATAATAATAATAATAATTTCAAAGATTCTCTAAAACATTTAAGCTTCGAAATGATTAGTTTTCAAATCTGAATCAGTTCCGGTCGATAATTTCCATGGTCGGCTCCGGTCTTTTCTTGAAGATGATAGGTGTGTCACTTGTCCCTGTTTCCATTGAATGGGTAGCATGCAAGAAGACTCTATCGATCGATCGATGGATCGATTTGGTGTAATAAGAGGCGGCTTGATGACGTAAGCTGAGATCTCTTTCCAAACTCACTCTCGGATGATGTCCATCAGGTCGTGGGGATTTGTTAATCTGAATGTTCTCCAGCTGTTTCTCAATAGCATCATCGTCTGTGACGCTAATATTTGCCAGTTCTACATGTCCACATCTATGATCCAGCTTAGGTATGTTGTCGACATTTTCACGAGTAAAAACACTAGCCAAAAAAGTCGTCACAGTTGTCTTCTTCGATTTGGTGTATTTCCAAAATGTTTCAGGGTTCACTTTCACATCATATGTATATATGCAAGAGGAGATTCTTCAAACGTCTTCCTCAATTGTCTTGCCTACAGTCCTTAAGCCAATTCTAACTTCGCAATACTATCTTTTTCCCCATTCAATTTTGTTCTCAGCGGCGGCAGCAGCAGCAGCAGCAGCAGCACCAGCAGCAGGTACTGTTCCTCTCTTTGCATTCTAGTCAGATCGGGTCCAATGAACACGTTTTCGATCGATCGATCGATCGAACGAACTCTCCAATGTCTTTCAGTTTCTTGCTACTCTTCAGGATTCCAATACTGTTCACACTCACTTTGAGAATGTCTTCTCTATTTCTGTTTGTTATTCTTCTTCTTCTGCTTCTTCTTCTTCTTCTTCTTCTTCTTCCTCCTCTACAATTTCAATCGCAGTCATTACTTTCTCAACTGATGCCTTGTCATCTTCGATCTTGTCTTTCTTTTTGGATTCAGGCAGATTCAGTATGACAATATTCTTCTTCGCTCTGTTGCTCTGCTATTGCTTCCCTAACCCTAACACCACAACACAACACAACACAACTCCCTTTTGGCTTTGCACCTCCTTTATCTTCCAAGATCCACTTTAGGTAGGTAGGCGAGTGTCCAGTTCTTTCTGCCTTACCTACCTACCTACGTCTCAGCTGTTCCTCAATATTAACTTTAGTTACCTGGCCTAATTGATTGAATATTATTAGTAGTAAACACACACTCTGTATGGAACGAGATAACTTGTAAACTAATTTCATGTTGCTGTTTTTGGCGACCGTGAACCAGGTTTCTGGCAAAGAATACTAGAATGAAGAAAAGAAAAGAAAAGAAAAGAAAACTTCCTAACACCTCAGTTCCTATTTTGAAACTGCTGGTTATTTCGGTGAAATCTCTGAATGAATGAATGAATGAATGAATGAATGAATGAATAAATGCGATTTTTATTGTTTTTTCGGCTCCATTTCTCGACACTTTGTAGGGTAGTTGAAATGGTTGCATCATCGGCTAAGTTTCAACGTTTTAGCGTCGTCGTCATTCTAACTTGTTAAGCCAGTTAAGGAATCGAGTTTTGAACCCGACGACTGCCGAGGTCGTGATAGCCCACTAATAATTCCCCAATAGAAACAAAAAACAAGAAAGGTCTAGAACGGTTCATTTCAAGTTAGATTTGCATGCGAAACTGATTGCCAACTTTCTATTGAAATGTGCTTTTCTGTTGCTGCGATCAATCGCCTACAAAAAAAGTAGAATCGTATCAAACGAAACTGACTGAATATTTGTGATTTATATAGAAGCTATTTCATTATTTAGCTATTGTAAATTTCATTGGGGAAAAAATCATACCAAGTAAAGTAATAAAGTAGATCTCTAAAATATGGGTCGATTTGAATATTAACTCACTCCGCTCGCTCGCTCGCTCGCTCGCTCGCTCCCTCCCTCCCTCCCTCCCACCCCCTTTTTGCAGGCGATTACGCACGGAAAACATAGTTTAGAATTTTGAGTGATGGATCAGTTTCTTCTTCTTCTTCTTCTTCTTCGTATATATTGAACCTAAACAGTACGTTATTCTGTTATGCTATATTTTGGGGGGGTTTTTTCTTCGTATTTTTGGGTTTTTTCCTTCTTATATAGGCTTTGATTTATAGAGGGGCTAATATGATTTTTTTTTTGCATTTTTTGGGCTCAAACACTTAAAAAAAAAAAAAAAAAAGAGTCCATATAGACGTAAATATACCATCCAAGTAACCTAGTTTTAATTTTGAGTAGGTATAAATGTCCTTTGTAATATGGTAACTTAGGTTTTTTCTTCTTTTTTCTTCTTTTTTTTTCTCCTTATAGAAGGCATTATCCTGCTAGGGTTTGATTTATAGAAGGGGCTACTATGATTTTTGTTTTCCATTTTTTGGGCTCAAATACTTAAAAAAAAAAAAAAAAAGAGTCCCTATACCTAATATGCCATCCAAGTAACCTCGTTTTAATTGTGAGTAGGTATAAATATAAATGCCCTTTGTAATATGGCAACTTAGGTTATGCTGTTTTCTTTCTTTCTTTTTTTCTTCTTATAAACGGCATTATCCTGCTAGGGGTAGCCCCTATGATTTTTCATTTTTTTTTTCTTTTTTTAGGGCTCAAATACTTAAAAAAAAAAAAGAGTATATAGACGTAAATATACCATCCAAGTAACCTAGTTTTAATTTTGAATCTCGAAAGCGAACCAAAAAACAGTAGGAATAAATGCCGTATTAACCCCTGTTGGTAATATCGCTGATTTACGCCAATATTATTGTGCCTCTTTTTTTTCAAAACCAAAAAACTCTGAACTCGTGATTCGTTTGGAAACAAAACTTGTTAATAACGTTTGACGATGTCTGAAGTTTGTTTTTGCAGGTGAATTTGCAAATCGGCGCCGGTGAAGAAAAAAGCTGCAAATCGAACGACCGTAAAGTATGGCTAAGAAAACGAAACTAAAGAACGAGTATTAATTTGATGGGGTTGTTTGGTTTTTTTTTTCTTACGTAAACATTTGATAATATCCAATCCAATAGTTTTTGGTAGTATCTCTTTCGAATGGTTAGCGTTTCCCCCCCACCCCACCGCACCGCACCCCACCGCACCCCTTGGAGATCACTCGTGTGTGTGTGTGTGTGTGTGTGTGTGTTCGTGCTGGCTACTAATTTGTTTGTTAATTGTTTTTCAAAAATGTACGCTTTTTCTGTTTGCAAAAAACTAGTACTAGATTTTCAGTCAGATGTCAAAGTTAATAACGGTCTGATTTTATTACGTGATCGTCGATGAAAAAATGTGCAACATTTGACTGAAATCGGTTGATGTTCGGAATTTTGGTGACTACTTTTTCAGTGTACTACTACTACGAAGCACGCACGCACGCACGCACGCACGCAGCTGACGAGTGAATTCCAAGGGAGCTAACCTCGAGTAACCTGGAGTTGCTCCCCGTTGTTCCACTGCACGCACGCACGCACGCACGCTTTTGAGGGTGGTTTTTTTTTTCTCTTTCCGTTTTCTCTGTTTATAAACGGGTTTTATTTTGTTGGAAATTTCGTATTTCATTAATTTCTGTCAATAATAAACGCCATCTAAAGTTCATTTTCATAAACTAGAGATGTCATCAAATCTTTGCAACGCAATTTGTGTTCGGTTTATGTTTGTCGTAGATTGTCGGTTGAGTTTTCATCTAGTCAATTAATCAGTCGGGCTTTTTTTTTGTCCGAATCGAATGTTTCACATTTGTTGAAATGATTAATTGTCGGTACGAAACAAAAAGGCAGACGCATAATTATCGTTAGGTGGAAGTACAGAATAGTTAACAAATCCATTTTCATTGTGCATGTTAAGAATGTGCAACCAAAAAAACCAGAACAAAAAAGAAGAGAACAAAAAAGAAAGAAGAGAAAAACAAACAAACAAACAACAACAACAACAGAACGGGTGGTACTTACTGATTGTGCGCTGCTCAGCGGTTGGTCGGTTGGGGGATACGTAGGCACACACACCTGAGGAGAGGAGAGGAGAGGAGTTACAAAGAAGGACTGACTTTTATAGTCGGGAAGGAGTGGGGAATAGTGGGAGTAATCTCACCTATAAATACGGGTGCAATTCTCCGGTTGTTGTTGTTAACGACCATTACCGTTCGAGTTTTGCTCGACACCAGACACACCCGGTTGGCGTGGCTCGCTTAAAGACAAAGACAACTCTTTTCGGCAACCCCAGCAGCAGCATCTGCATCATTCCTTCCTTGCTTCCTTCCTTCCTTCCTTCCTTCCTTCCGGGTACCTACCGCCTCTGGATATTTCTTGCCATCAAGAATGACTTCGTAAATAAGTAAGTTATTTTACCACGTAAACTTGCAGTATTAGAAGCTAACATCAAATCGGTACCGTCGGTTTTTAATCGATTTATTTCGTCTGGATGTGAAACCGACGCCACCGATGTGTTGATATTCTGTAATAATTGTAGTTTGACAGTTTTTAGATAGCATTTTCAAGTTGAATTTCATTTTGCATAGTATATCGTGTTTATGAAATTGTTTGGTGAAGCTATTTGAATACTATATTGTCTGTTTTGATGCTGTCTTTTTTTGTTGTTGTTGTTTTCTTTTCTTTTCTTTTCTTTTCTTTTCTTTTCTTTTCTTTTCTTTTGTTTCTGTCCGTGTTTGATCGTTGAATGAAACGGTCGGTCAATTTTCTATTCTACTTTTGCTGGTTTTCACCAATGCATACTCTCCGACGTTGGAGTTGGTTGTACTTTTTACTGTTTTCGTAACTTGTGATGTGATTTGATTGGGATGCCTTCTCTTTCAGAAAGGTCTTAGGGGTTAGTCTATTAGGGGTTTAATGAAGCGATTTTTGGATGGAATTCGTCGCCGCTGCTCCAGACACGGCATGAAGTCAATTAGTATCGGGTTCTAATGAAAAAGCACTAAATTTTAGATGGATGGATGGATGGATGGATGGATGGATGGATGGATAGATTCCGATTCGGAAAACAGCAATTGTTTCTCCTTTGTCTGTTATATCTTTCCTTTGTGGAATGTGAGGAGTAAGTAGGGGGCGGGAGTAGTGAGTTACGAGAATCTTCAAAGTAAACTCTTATTATTATTATTATTATTATTATTATTATTATTATTATTATTGCTAATCGATCGAGGTTTCACTATCAGGGAATGATGACGGGCTGCTCATGCCTTTTTTTAAAAGGAGAGTATCGCCCAGTTCACTGACCTTGTGTCGAAGCCTCCTGGATTGGTGAAATTAATAAATAGTACTTAAAGAACAAAACAAGTATTTATTCAATGCCAAAATACAAATGAAACATGTTCGAATTTCAAATGAGATTATCTGAGTTGGGTGGGTGGGTGGTGAAAATTAACAAACAAACAAACAAACAAAAAATAGTCATTTTTCTCAGACTGCAAGACGGTGGTTTATCGTCTGCCATTTTGTTCTGAAACCACAAACCAAAATTAGACACGCTTAGTGTTTGGCTTAAGGCATAAGTCCAGGCTGGCAATTATT
>OY744534.1:1637577-1662577 GCA_963556195.1 Sepiola atlantica | reverse complement strand
ACACCCTCTCTGTCAATTTGACTTTTCAACACACGCATCGTATGTTTCATTCTGAAATAGCTGGTCTTTAGTTTATTCATCCGGCCGGCCGGCCGGCCGGACAACGTGATGGTCGACAAACGTCTATGGATGAGTAACATGTGTTATGAAATGTGTGAGGAAATGTTCTACCTGTGATTTGAATGTACTTATTTCTAACTGAAATCTACCAGCCTTCATCTACCAGCCTTAATCTAAACACTACACATCTGGTATGCTTAGTATCTTAGCCTGGATCATTATGAATTATCTACATAGTATTGGCCGAATCTGTTTTGGTTCATATACTCTAACCCTAACCCTAACCCTAACCCTAACAGCTTAGTTTGATTAACATTAACATTAACATTAACATTAACATTAACATTAACATTAACATTCAGTTGACTTCGGCTAGTATTCTGTAGAATTCGATAGTGTATCTATCGGCTTCCCTATGTCCATTTCAAATGAATGACACCCCCTCCCCCCCTCCCTCCCTCCCTCCCTCCCTCCCTCCCTCCCTCCCTCCCTCCCTGCCGCACTAATGGCACGAAACGTCCCTTAGGGTTGATGTGCCGTAAAGCAACATCTTACCGTACCTTGCTCTCTCTCCCTCTCCCTCTCCCTCTCTCTCTCTCTCTCTCTCTCTCTCTCCCTCTCTCCCCCCCCCTCTCTCTCTCTCTCTCTCTCTGTCTGTCTCTGTCTCTGTCTCTCTGTTCATAGTCGAAATGTAAGCAGTTCGGACTTATGTTATAGTCGACACTGTCTGTTTGGACTCCTTTTTGAAACCATCATGAGCTTATGAAATGATTACACAATGAATGAATGAATGAATAGATTGCGGGATGATTTCTGTTTCATGTTAGCATACGCCATCATCTGTTTTATACATCACTCGTTTACCTGTTTGTTTGGGGTTTTTTTTTTGGTTTGTTTGTTTTTTTTTCCAGTTTATATCGAGTTACTGCAAATGAAGATTTCGACGACCCAAATTGCCATCGGAGACGACAGTAATTTTGATTGAAATACAATGTCCGTTTTATATAACATGTTGATGAATACGTGCTTGGTTACTCTGAACTATTTGACTAGTAAATGCCATCTTTTTGTGTTTCTCTTTCAGTATGGAATCGCTGAACGGAACGGAACGGAACGGAACGGAACGGAACGGAACGGAACGGAACTGCCCCGTACGCTTGAATCGATCGAAAGGATATTCCAGTTGTGATGAATACAAACGAACGTAACAGCCGACAGTGACAGTGTGTGCCAAGTTTAGGAAGAATAAAATATAGTTTTAAACTTTTTTGTTTTTACTTTAAACTCGCTCTGTTAAATGTACTGTCTGTCTCTTTCTTTATTTCTCTCTCATGTCTGTCTGTCTGTCTGTCTGTCTGTATGCATGTATTTATATGTATTCATATTTTCTGAACTTTGATTTATAACTGAGAACTTTCGAAATGTTCGCATTGAGAATGTTTTCGACTTGTGCTAAGATACACCACTCGCCATTTGTCTTTTTGAATACAGTGTACATTTCAGTCTCAAACAGTTGGTTTTCAGTTTACTTGTAGGTTAGCCGCCGGACGACACGAGTCAACAAACTGTTCTCTGCTGGACAAGGTAAGTCATGTTCATTTGATATGGTGTTCACAGTTCCATCTGTTATTTAAATGAATTGATTTCTTACATAGAAAGGGTGGTAGACACCCTTAATGTTAGCATATATATGGTAGCTTAGGTCATTTTTAAAGTGGCCGGCTTGCAAAACAAAACAAAAAAATAAATAAATAAATAAATAAATAAATAAATACATAAATAAATACATAAATAAATACATAAATAAATACATAAATAAATGGCGAGAAGAATCGAATATTCACCAAGCTACAGCTAAGATTGTCTTTGCATGCATTCAATATGACTCGTATTCATTTTTCAGAGCTCGATAGGAAACCGTCTTTTGTGATTTTCGATTCCTGGAAGCAAGGCATTTGGTGAGTTTCCTTTTTTTGTTCGAATAAAAAAAGAAGAAGTAATTTTCAGAAATAGGTATTTGAGAAAATGTCAGTATTTGTCCAAGTTTCACTACTAAACTCTTCCAACGAAGATAAATGTTTAACTACTTCCATCAATTATCTACAGTATACAGCGAACTTCTTTTTTGCTCGATACTCTAACCCTAACCAGAAAGTAACAGCAGTTTAGTTTTGATTATTCAAATTCAGTTGACATTGGTCAGTATGGTTCCTCTCTCTCTCTCTCTCTCTCTCTCTCTCTCTCTCTCTCTCTCTCTCTCTCTCTCTCTTGAAATACGTCGTCTGTTTTCTAGATATCACAAGTTGATGCAGAACTTGTTCGTGGTAACTTTTTTGTGAACTATTTTACTAGTAAACAATATCATGTTTGTTTTTTTTTTGGTCTTTTGCAGTTTGGAACTGTACGTTTGAATCCAGTTTCCAGTCGAATCAAGTTTCCAGTTGTGCTGAGCATAAACATACACATACACATACACATACACATATACGTAACTTTCGACAATAACATTGTACCAAGTTTCTGTTGAAAACATGTCGTTTTGTTTTCGATTTTTCTGTTAAAGTGGTGCAGTGGTCCTTTGCACTAAACATAATCTCAAGTAGAGTAATAATTAGTAGTTGATTCCTGGATTAACTCGGCTGAATCGGTTTCACTTGGTACTACTTTTGATGCAGAACTTGGATAACCCCCCCCCCCCCCCAAAAAAAAAAAAAACACCCCAAAAATCAAATCAAAACAAAACAAAGCGATATGCTGGACTAATTCAATCTAATTTCTCCCGTCATTTATTGACTGGATGTGATTCAGAACTTTTGTAATAGATGGTTTCAACAAAAACCAGATATGCTTTCGAGGAATAAGTGTTGCTTGCATTGTTGTTCACGACAAGGGTTGGGACCAGTTTGTAACCTGAGGACGACTGAAAACAACGAACGAACGGAGGGACACAATCCATGAAAATGAGACGCCAAAAGAATTGAAGAAAGAGTGCTGACATGAAGCGGACTTGATGGCATCATAGTTGGAGCAGACATCCGATAATTGAATTCCCCAGCCATGTCGTTTGTTTGTATTTCACCTTCACCACTTTGCTGTCGCAGTAACATTGTCCTGAAATGATATCTCTCTCTCTCTCTCTCTCTCTCTCTATATATATCTATAGTATGGGAGGAGGGTTAGGGTTTAGAAAAGAGCAACTAGAATAAAGTGTTAAATACTTGTTACTTTTGAATCATGGGATGAATGGAGTTTTATCGCAGTCTTAAGTTATTAATTTTTGGTTTTGTTTTCTTTTGTTTTGGGAGGATTTTAACGGCGGAACGTGGTTAAGTAGCGTAGTGGAAGAAGGGGAGGGAATACGCACACAATGACAATGACAATGGTTTATTGACATTCTGAGAAAGGCAACTAGAGAACTGGCGGGCGCTGTTCTAATGGGGTCATAGCCTCCGAATTCTCTTTGTGGGCGCCCACATTGGTGAGCGGATCAGCTGTGATCTCAGCGGAGCCGGTTCCTTCCATGTTCTCGACAAAGGAGGCAACGTTCTCGAGGATGATGCCCCGATCAAGTTGAAATCTTTTTGGACGCGTGGCTCCTGTTGTCTTTGGAAGAATCACTAACATCATTGTCGTTCGTTGTGGACGAGTGGGTGGGAGGGAGGGATAACATACATATCCTAGTCGGCTAAGTGGGGATATCTGTAAAGCTAGCTGGACGCTACCCAATTGACGTAGTAATTCAACCGACTCTTACTGTACGTACAGACATCAACCCTACGGCATTTACAGCTTAGTAATTACAGTGAGCCTAAGTAAGTGGAACATTGAAAGGTTAGGGTTAGAAAGACGACAGCAATGTAAGGTGAATGCAATGGCAATGACATGGCATGGTATGGTTGGGGTCTTATTGGAGACACGGAGCAGCACAGTTGGATGGGAACACAATGGGAATCCAGTGGCAATTACTTACTTACCAACCAAAGTGAATCAGCAAAGAAGAAGAAGAAATCAAGTGAAATTGATGCGAAACAAAGGTGTGTATATATCTTTATTTATATAATGAATATAATTGAAAGTACACGCAAAAAAGAAATGTGAACAAGCTGCACTTTTTTTCTTCTCTGTTTTTGTTTTGTTGTCGTTTTTTGTTTTGTTTTACAAAAGTTGAAGTAATCTTTAACTTTGAACCAACCATTCAAATGAAGCTGAATTAGTGTAGCATGAACACTGTGAAATTGTAAAATGAAGACGTGAAGACTTTCGAAAATGCATTTGATATGTATCCTAAATATGTAGCTTACTTGCCATAAGTCCATTTGCAGGAACTTTGGAAACTTACTTACTTACTTGCTTGCTTACTTGCCATAAGTATATCTGAAGGAAGTTTGGAAAATGATCTGTTAAGAATTTGAGACCAACCTAAAACGATTGGATTCAGTTTCGATTTAAAAAGAACATTTTCTTGGTAGTTTAACTAGGATTTTGAAAGCAGAGTGTTTTTCCCTTTTGTTTTAGACATTTTTGTAAAGTCGCTAAACAATAATTCTTCTAGTTACTAATAAAAAACATTAGTAAAATCGAGTAATTTCCCTTTGTTTTAGACATCTTTTAAGATCGGTAAACAGTAGTTCGTCTAGTTACGTATAAAGAAAACATTAATGAAATCGAGTTATTTCCCTTTGTTTTAGAACTCTTTCAAGATCGGTAACCAGTATTTCGTATAGTTACGAATAAAGAAAACATTAATCAAATCGATTTATTTCCTTTTGTTTTGGATATCTTTTAAGATCGGTAATTACTAGTATAGTCACTAATAAATCAAACATGGTTTCGCTAAACAGTAATGCTTCGAGTCACCTTTATTCCACGTGACGTCGGTTGGGTTTCAATAATAATCAAAAAATAATCACTGTAAAAGCTGATATGAGCGAAGGACTTTGAACACTGATCTGTTTAAGAACCCGAAACCTCTTACTCGAATGATTGGATTGAATATGAAATCACGAGAACCACATCGTAACACACAGTGTTAACTATTCTGTACTTTCTGCACTTTCTCCCCAGCGAGCGACAGTCGCTTATTGAAAAAGGGGGAGGCAACTGCTTTTTTTATTCTTTCCTAGTATAATACAACCACTTTTGTTATATCTGTGTATATATATATATATATATATATATATATATATGTATGTATTTTCTTACATATTACCCATAAAAACAAACACAGATGCATAAAACCCGCATTGGAGATCAATATACCACCCCCCTCTCTCTCTCTCTCTCTCTCTCTCTCTCTCTAGTTTCGGCTAATGAATTTTCAACCGGTGAATACCATAAAAAAATATCCACTAAATAAAACGCCTATGTAAACAAATAATTATTTATATATAACATTAAATATCATAGTGTTTTATTCCTTTTTAATTTGAATATGTACATTTAATTTCTTAAGAACTTTAAAAGATTTATTATCAAGTAATGTATGACTTTTTTTTTGTTGTTGTTAAAACCCGGGTTGAATTTAAGGCGACACACGTTTGCCGGTGAAATCTCGATTTATTTGATCTGAAATTTGCAAATGCTCAAATAAATACAACATTTTGAAGAAAAACTATTTCTTGTGGCAACTGTTGACATGATTTGCCAACTTTCTCCGAGTGCGATAATTTACAGTTTCAAAAATCGACCTGCCCCTAATGTTTAAATAAATATATATATATATATATATATATACACAGGGTTTACACGGGTAAACACACAGATGCATAAAACCCACATTAGAGATCAATATACCCCCCCACCCCACCCCCCTCTCTCTCTCTCTCTCTAGTTTCGGCTAGGGGCAAAGTGTAGTATCGGTTTGTGATACTACTCTTCATCTTTTCTGTCCTCCTCGATTAGGGGAATGCGAAATCCGTCGAGACTAAGGCAATGTTCATTTGTCCACCTTAAAGACCTACTTGCCCTCGTGGGGAGGCAAATAAACAGGAACATAAAATTATTTCATCGTCTGTGGGGGACTTGTCCAGATTAGGACCCACGTCGGCACTTTTCGAATGTTTACATAAAGTGCCAATTCGATTTTAGCTTGGGTCCTAATCTGGATAAGTCCCCCATTTTGTTAAATATTAATTGTTTTTTGAAAATCTTTTTTGTTTTGTATTTCAAAATTGCAATGTTAATAATTAAAATAAAAAAAAAATTGTATAAATTGCTATTTTTTCAAATGTTGTAATCATTGTAATAAAATGTTCAATAAATACTATATATGTCAGAGTGAGAGAGTGAGAGAGAGAGAAGGGGAAGAGACTAGCTGTATCTACCTGCCCTTACCCAGGTTGGAGGGGGTCTTTTTAGAGACAAATATGTATCCTACATATGTAGCTTACTTGCCATAAGTATAGCATGTTAAGGAACTTTGGAAGGTTGCTTACTTGCCATAAGTATATCTGAAGGAACTTTGGAAAATGATCTGTTAAGAATTTGAAACCTAAAACGATTGGATTCAGTTTTGATTTAAAAAGATTTCTTTTTTTTATAAATTACTTGTATTTGAAATAGGATTTTGAAAGTTGAATTTAATGTATTGTGTGCCATTCTTTGTTCATTCTAATTGCTATAAACAAAAACAAAAAACATAACTCATTTTGTTATGGTAATGTTTAAATCTCGATTTGTCAATTTTTAGCATTCCAAACTTTTAAAACATAAGGATTTGCTCAAAAATTTAAAGCCAATAATGACTTTCTATTCAACAGTTTAAAGGTTTTAGGTTTCAAATTCCTAACAGTTTAAATGCTTCCAAATACCTTTCACATTTTTAAGGGTCACAAAGTAATTTATTCTTTTCTATTTAACTATTAAGGAAAGATTAAAACGGCTGACTTGTTTATGAAGAATGTACGCTTAAATGTGTGTAATAAATCTATTTCTACAAACCTGTTTCTGCATTTTTGAGATGAGGATTGATCATTTCTCACCTTTCGGGCCTTCTTCTTCTTTCAGGTGGATATTTACCAACTCGGGAATCTGGACTGGATTTCCAATGGCGGAACAAACACTTGAATCCACGAGGAGGGAAGAAGCATTATACACAAAGGTGAGGAGGAGACGTGTTGTCGCCGCCGCCTACTACTACTAAATAAACGTAAGGCTATAGAACACCGGAAAGCTGTAATAATACGTGGAGATACCGAAAAGTCGGCTATGGCTGACCACATATGGGACAAAGTATATATATATATTGAAACAAACAAAAAACAAGAAAAGACAATCATGTGATTTTAAAGAGATTCCTTTTAAGAACCTTTGTTTTATTAGTTCAAATTCTCAAATCCCCCCTGGAAAACAAACCCCGAATTTGTCTTTTTTTTGCGTGTTTCTCTCGCAATATTCATACGGATATCATGAACAAAATGTCTGTTTGAAAATAGTTCTTCTTTTTTTTTCTTTCTTATGCATCATCCTAGTTGACTGAGAGCAGCTTGTAATGTCCTTTACTCGTAGCTTGGTAGGTATTTTGCTGGAAAAAAAACAAAAACAAAAAAAGAAACAATTAGTCATGATCACAATTAATAGTATAACGTGTCTAATAATCAGTGAACGACAACTATTATTAAGCTTAGAATTTGGAACTAACTCTTATTCAATAGCCTCACAATTATCTTCTTTGAATTAGTTTTGACTTTCTTGGGATATCTCTAGTTATATTTGTATGTATAGGATTCACTCGTAAACTAATTAACAAATCATTATGAATTTAGGACCACAGCTGTTAGGCATAAGAGTTGGTAATCTGGGCTATATTTAGTTTAATTTAGTTTTCTAAAATGTTCACTATTGCTATTAGGCATCAATCAATAAGTATTGGCCCAATTTCAGTTTCTTTGAGGTATTTTAATGATTCTTAGGGGGGTATAAAATGGGCACAACGTCGTCGTCCGATTTGAAAATTCAAATATATCAGATTTGTATTAAATTTGATCCATAGTCATTAGGCCAACCCCTGATCTTCATAAATGATCTCCCAAACCACATGCTAAGATCATAACGCTATAGATTGGGACAACATTTTGATTTGAAAACATAACTCAATCCCAGCAGTTAGTTGTATTTTAGTCTCTATATTGCGTGATTAAAATATATATGAGGAAATTCTTAGAGAAACAAACGTTTATTAACCAAGATTTTGAATACATTCTCTTACTCACCGATAATAACCGGTGTTGTTCCCTGGAGTCTGAGTGAGAATAAGTCTTCCCCGATTTCCAGTACACTTAACCTCTTTCGATAACTATTGCACATGGTTTTGCGTTATCGTAACAGTCGCTTACCATTGAATTTGAATAAGTAAATAGGTAAATATTTGAAGATATTAAGAACTTGAATAAAAAAAATTACTATATCTTAAAATAAGTATAAATTCTCTTTCTCGTCGGCCCGGCTCGCAGGTGTCAAAATCATTCTATATTTCAACTTTCTTTCCAAACCAAACAAACTTTCATATTTGCACTAATGTGACTGTAATAAAAACGTTAACGCCGCCGCCGACTGTCGTTTCAGTGGATACCAAGTCGGGAGGTCGAGATGGGGGGGGACGGAACGAATAAATAAAACATAAGATTTTGTCTTGTTAAAGATTAAAATGAAGAAATAAAAACTTTACATTTTCGGAGGAGGATAGGATTATTATTTTGTTTTTTTTAACGGCATATCAACAACTTATGTTGGGTTCGGCTGTTTTGTGGCATATCAACCGTTTTCCTGTTATTTAACGCCGAATCTGGTCATTTTAGTAAAACTTTTCATTGCTTCAAGTTCTTTATATGTTTAAATATTTATTCTTGGTGTTCGGCGTTAGGGTTATTTTTGTTTTACAGCATATCAACCTCTTTCGGTTTATTTAATCGCGAATCGGGACAATTAGTTCAAACGTCAAAATGCTTAACGTTCGTTATATGTTTAAGTATTCATTCATGGGTGTCGGTTTGGTCGTTTTGCAAGAGAACATTGATGTATTTGCAAAACGATTAAGGAAAAAACAAAAACATCAATATTTGCTGCATTTTAAAGTTGGTTTTCTTGTGAAAGAAAGTTGAAATATAGAATGATTTTGACACCTGCGAGCCGGGCCGACGAGAAAGAGAATGTATACTTATTTTAAGATATAGTTTTGTTTTGTTTTTTTTCATTCAAGTTCTTACTATCTTCAAATATTTACCTATGTGGTTTTGTTTGGTTTTACGGCATATCAATCCTTTTCGGGTTATTTAATGCCGAATCCAGTCATTGTTGTAAACGTTTTTATTCAAATTACATGGTAAGCGGCTGTTGCGATAACCCAAAACTATTTGCCATAGTTATCGAAAGAGGTTAAGAGTACTAGAAATCGCGGAAGACTTATTCTCACTCAGACTCAAGGGAACAACACCGGTTATTATCGGTGAGTAATAATCGAGGATTACCTGTGTGAGAGCTAGCAAGTTGATACTACTACTACTACTACTACTACTAATTTTAATAATAATAATAATAAGATGAATAAGAAGAAGAAGTGGAAGAAGAAGTGGAAGAAGAAGAAGAAGATGTTAAATGTTACGATTGGCGACATAAATTATTTTAAAAGAAATTCCGTTCGTAAATTCGTCAAAAACAATTTATTTTGCTTTAGCTACTCATTTGTGACTGATTTCCGGTGAAAAATTAATATTTAATATAGAATATAAGTATTTTAAATTACCGTAAACATCGCCTTTGAGGAATCTTGTTTAGTCACTCGTTTACGTTAGGTACCTTACTTCCTGCGACTTAACAAGATGGCTAATAATTGAGTACGCTGTCCTGCGTGCGATTATGTGTGTATAAATGGGATAGGCATGAAGATATGTATGTATATTAGCGTGCCTGTTTTGTTCGTGAGAAAGTATGTACGTTCGAGAGTGTTCGGTTAGCAGTGCGTATATACGGACGTGGTGTTTAGTAGTCCGTTGAAAATCTCCTGTTGTTGCGTCTGTTGAGGGTCTTGTGGCCAGGGGGGGGGCTGCAGTTAGCTTTTAAGTGCGAATCCAGGTGCGTTTTCTGTGTAAGAAAGCAGAGAGAGAGAGAGAGAGAGAGAGAGAGAGAGAGAGAGAGAGAGAGAGAGATCAATTTGGGGATTTATTTATATTCAGCTGGCTTTACAAACTCACTTTTTTAATTATTCAAACAATTTAACACATTCTCAATGGATGAGATAATAGGTCACATTATTTGATTTCTTTTCTTTAACTGAAATTCTTGCGATTGTGCCGCATAGTTAACGAATATAACTGTTACCAAATGCAAGAAAATTGATATTTCTATATGGTTTTCACGTATGTTTACTGATTGTAAGATGTCTTATCTATGCGTTTGTTAGCGTCACTTTTACTTAGCAAAGGCAGCGTGCTTTTAATGATGGGCGACAATTTTGCCGGGATTTTCTCGCGTATTTCAGCCTTAAAAGATAATAATGAAAAAAGTTCAACTTAATTCGATTGGCAATCACCCTCAGCCTTAGGCTGACGGTTTTGACTATCCCCATTGAAATGTTTTTTTACTATCTTTTTTGTTTTCATTCCAGTTCTTACTATCTTCAAATATTTACCTATGTTGTTTTGTTTGGTTTTACGGCATATCAATTCTTTTTCGGGTTATTTAATGCCGAATCCAGTCATTTTTGTACAAGTTTTACGGTTCAAATTCTGTAGAAGTAATTTTTTTTCCCGATTATACTCACATAAATATCTAAGTGATAATAGAAAGGCCATTTATAACGACAGAGGAAACCAATAAATGTTACCAAAGGCAAGTTAAGTTACTGTTCTGAATAAGTGTATTTGTGTTTTTACTTATTTTAAAAAACTTTTCTGTTACAAAAAAAACCCGGCGTCCAGTTAAAACAACTAAAAAAAATGTCTGTTCATAAGCCCAGCTCGTTGATAATCGGTGAAAAATCGAAAAGTAAACAAAATATGGTACATTCGAAATCCGTGCATGTTACCGGGTTAGACCAAAAAAACACAGTTCGGTTCAAATTCTGTAGAAGTAAATTTTTTTCGATTATACTACATGATAGTAATAATAGAAAAGCCAATTATATATATATATATATATATATATATATATATATATATAAATGGCTTTTCTATTATTACTATATTATTATATATATATATATATATATATATATAATAAATTTATTTATATATATATAACGTGTACACGCACACATTCCCCCCCCCCCTATCTACTTTAAAGAACTTTATGTATACATATATGTATACATAAAGAGCCTAACAGATTTTACTCGATGTGAAACCTCCTCGTGTGAAACTGTTAACACTATATTTCCGATATTGTGAACGATCGAATAGAGATGAACGTGTACACACACACACGTTTAAAGAACTACTTGGGTCGTGGAGAGAGAGAGAGAGAGAGAGAGAGAGAGAGAGAGAGAGGTATACAGGAACTAAAAAAAGTGCTGGGATTGAGTTATGTTTCAAAAAAGGCAGAGATATTTCGTCGAGTTTCGTTGTGAGAAATGACAAATTTGAAAACAACACACTTACCGTTTTTGTTTTTTTTTCGCCGATTACAAATGATATTTGATGCTTTTTTTGTTTTGTTGATTTTTGATTGACTTTTTCTCTCGTCTTTTTGCTGTTTTTTTTTTTTGTTGTTGATTTTCTTTTTTTTTAATATCATAAAGTATTGATCTTCCTTTGTCGCGAATAGATTGATTTTCATTAAAAAAAATTTGTTTAATATCATAAAGTATTGATTTTCCATTGTCGCGAAAGATTTGTCGATTTTCATTAATTTTTTTTGTAATATCATAAAGTATTGATCTTCCTTTGTCGCGAAAGATTTGTCGATTTTCATTGAAATTTTGTTTGGTTACATCCGGTTTTGTTCGGCGTGTTTATATCACGTCGGTTGTTCACAAATGTGGATTTGATTTTGATTTCTTTTTGGTTTGGTTTAATAGATTTAATGTAGATGTGCTTATCGTGAGAGATAGAGAAAGAAAGGAAGGAGGCGAATTTACGAGGGGTCATATTTGAAGGGGGATAAATGTATGACGTCAGATCGGTAGAAATGATAGCGACAAAAACCAAATAATGAATCCAGAAAAAAAGAGATAGTTTATATTTGTTTCAAAAATGCAAGTCTACAAAGATCGGAACACAGGATCATTGTTCAGTTTTGAGTGAGTGTCGTTACCAAAACGAAAGTTTAGAGACCGACGAAGCCCGATTCGCTAATTTAAGGGTGTGAAAAATCGTCATCAAAAAAACATTTTCATTGAAAGTTATTAAATAGTCAATCATCATAAGAGAAAGTTCAGTGAGAAATGCTAGGAAACATTCAAATAGTGAATTGTCGAACTCTGTTTTTGGATCGGCAGAATTCGAGCAGACGACATCGAAAGTCGACCCAAGCCGTGTGTGTGTGTGTATGCATGCGTGTAAGCGTTTGTTTTTGTTCTTTTTTTGTTTTTTTTTTTCCAGCATTTCGATGGTCGATCTTAGCTGCTCCTCGCTCCTTCCTTGATCCGGACTAAATTCAATCAGTGTGTGTGTGCGCGCGTGATAAGTTTCGAAGAGAGGTTTTGTTGCGATGCGATGCGATGCGATGCTCGATCCTTGAACTGCAAACGTCGCGACTCTGACGAGGTGAAGCTCGCTGATTGGTCGGTTGGAAAGCGTATGACCTCACTTGTGTTTGTGTGTGCGTTGATCTCTCTCTCTCTCTCTCTCTCTCTCTCTCTCTCTCTCTCTCTCTCTCTCTCTCTCTCTCTCTCTCTTATTCTCTATGTGTGTGCGTGCGTTCGTGTCAAGGGCAGATAACTATTTTTCACTTTCAATTTCGTAAAGCAAATCAAAATATAAAAATAGATATTAAAAAATATAAAGATATAGATATTCTAAATAATACAAAATTGTTATTTTATTTTTCAAGAACAGCATTATTCAAATTCAGTTCCCCCCCCCCCTCCCCCCTCTCCCCCCCCCTCTCTCTCTCTCTCTCTCTCTCTCTCTCTCTCTCTCTCTCTCTGTTCTTTATTGTAATGTAATTGCTTACATTTCGACTACGTTTTAGTTGAGAAATGGTGGCCTATTTTCACACCATAAGCACTTTTGAAATGGTTACACAATTACTAGCTACGTACGTGATTTCGGCACATTACTGATTTCGATTGAATTTGAACGTATTCCATCTGTTTTAGACACCACTCATTTACTTTTGTTTTTTGTTTTCAGTTTACATAGAGTTACGAATTTGAAACGGTCGGCGCGGAGAGACAGCCAGCCAGCCAGCCAGCCACTAACTAACTAACTAATTCGACGTGGATGCAAAACCAAATACATAAAGGATTTTCTCGGTAAGTAAGTTATGTTTACTACAAAAGCTGGTTTTACTATAGGAATTTCTCTTGAACTACGTCTGTTTTCTGGATATCACAAGTCGACGCAGAACTTGTTCGTGGTCACTTGTTTGTGAACTATTTGACTAGCAGACAATATCATTTGTTGTTGTTGTTGTTGTCTTTTGCAGTCTGGAACTGTTTAACAAGACGACCCACCACGACGACGACGACGACGGCGACGGCGGCCTTTGACGACGAAGACGACGACGTTTGAATCAAGTTTCCAGCTGAATCAAGTTTCCAGTTGTTCTGAACATCAACATACACATATACGTAACTTTGTACCAAGTTTCTGTTGAAAACATTTTGTTTTGCTTTGTTTTGATTTTGTTTTGTTGTCGATTTGTCTGTTAAAGTGGTGCAGTGGTCTTTCCCCCCAAAAATGTATTTTGAAGACATTGGTATCGACAATTTGTCAAATTTAAACATTAAAGAAAGCAAGAAAGAAAGAAAGAAAGAAAGAAAGAAAGAACAGTTTGTGGGGTGGGGGTTGATTCTTTGATGGTAGCTAATATGTCATTTGTTCACGAAGGCATTGAGAATGGTTGTCGATCACTACCCATCCTGATCAATCAACAGTAACAGAAGATGGTTTCAACCGAAACCAGATAGGATGGTGTCGCTTGCATTGTTGTTTGTGACAAGGATTGGGACCAGTTTGTGACCTGAGGGGGAGGACTGAAAACAACGGACGAACACAATCCATCCAAATGAGACGCCGCCCAAAGAATTGAAGAAAGATGGCTGACACGAAGCAGACTTTATGGATGGATGGATGGATGGATGGATGGATGGCATCATAGTCGAAGAAGCAGACATCCGATAGGAGGAGGAGGAGTAGGAGGAGGTAAGAGTGTTCTTTAATTCCCCAGCCATGTCGTTTTGCATTGCACCCTCACCTTTTGCTGCTGTCGCAGTAACATTGTCCTGATTATTATAGTTTCAAGTTGACGTGGGAGAATTGAGAGGGTACTCTCTTTCTATATAGATAGATAGATAGATAGATAGATGTAATGGTGTCGACTCGCTTACTTGTGATTTTGAAGATTGAATGAGACACTTGAATGATTCGAGTATAATAACGGGAATCTAATGTATTTGATTTGAAGGCTGGCTGCCTTTAGGAAGGAAGGAAGGACTGAATTTTAACGGCGGAACGTGGTTAAGTAGCGTAGTGGAAGAAAAGGGAAGGGAATACGCACACACAATGACAATGACAATGGTTTATTGACATTCTGAGAAAGGCAACTAGAGAACTGGCGGGCGCTGTTCTAATGGGGTCATAGCCTCCGAATTCTCTTTGTGGGCGCCCACATTGGTGAGCGGATCAGCTGTGATCTCAGCGGAGCCGGTTCCTTCCATGTTCTCGACAAAGGAGGCAACGTTCTCGAGGATGATGCCCCGATCAAGTTGAAATCTTTTTGGACGCGTGGCTTCTGTTGTCTTTGGAAGAATCACTAACATCATTGTCGTTCGTTGTGGACGAGTGGGTGGGAGGGAGGGATAACATACATATCCTAGTCGATTGTTTGTTTGTTTGTTTGTCTGTTTGTTTGCTTGTTTGTTTGACATAGCTAGTTTGTAGAAATGCAGCTGTTAATATTAATATTAATGTCGTCTTGCAGCACGGGAGTTTATGCCAAATGATAGTTACTTATCGATCGGGGGGGGGGGGGCATATAATGGAAATGTAGGTTATCAAACTGTCTACAAAGAGCAGTGAGTCAGTGAGTCAGTCATTAATCTTTTAGCGGGCACATGTTTCGAACGGTAATGGGGGCAAAAGATCTTATTTCTCGAAAAGATTAACAAGGGTGGCTTAAGTAAGTAACGTGGTTAGGAATTCTATTAACTTGTTACTAGAATAATAATTCATGTCGTCATTAGCAATCTTGGCTCTCTTCCTCCTCCTCGATTGGCTAAGATTGGCTAGGAATCATTGTAGAAAGCTACCTAATTGACGTAGCAACTCAACTGACTCTTACTGTGTGTACATCCACCCTACGGCATTTACAGCTTAGACACTGTAATTACTAAGTAAGTAAGTAAGTAAGAACATTGAAAGGACTGTTAGAAAGACGACAGCGGTGTCTGGTGAACGCAATGCAATGGCAATGGCCTGGTTTGGGGTCTTATTGGAGACTCCTCGCCGCTCCTTGGGAAGCAGTACGAAGCAGTAGCAGTAATTGGATGGGAATCCAGTGGCAATTACTTACCAACCAAAAGTAAACAGTGATTGAAGAAAAGGCCCGAAACGAAGAAATGAAATCGACTCGAAACGAAACGAAACGAAACGAAACGAAACGAAACGAAACGAAACGAAACGAAACGAAACGAAACGAAACGAAACGAAAACGTCTTTCTGTTCTATGAGGTTGCCTTCCTTTGGATGCAAGTTGTTTCGTGTAGTTCAGCGACGTCCCTGATAGTAGTTGTCTAGATTCATTGCTTTGTTGGATTGTAAATGATCGCATGTTTTGTTAATAATATTATTAGCAGTAGCAGTAGCAGTAGCAGTAGTAATTAGGTACGTGCAAATCAATGGCCGATTCCCCAAAATGAAAAAACATTTTGACCCCCCCTTCACTTAAAAATACACTAAAATTCAGGAAATCAACCAATTTTACTGAAATTTTCAATATGTATTAATCAACAATCACGGAATATAATGAAACCATTTTTTTTTTTTTGGTTTAAATCTTAGTGAAAATGTATGATTTTTTTCAAAGAAAATACACCTTTACTAAAGTTATATTTTTATATATTAATAAATAAAAATGCATAATTTTTTAAATGTTACTTATGTAAATAAAGGATCGTAGATGTTAACAACTAAACATTTTTTTCAAAATATTTCATATATATTACGAAAAAGGCCAGTAAATACCGTGTTAATAAAATCACTATAACTCGAAGAAAAATTAATTCTTTGAATTAGCGATATTATTATTGAATAAAGCATTGTTTAATCAATATTTTCACCAAAAAAATAATATAATTGCATGCGATTTGAATGATTAAAGTTTTTGGAAAAATAAAAAATGCGACGTAATTATATTTCCCTTTCATAGAGAAACGAGTCGTCATCATCATCGCAAGAATTTCTTGTTTATAATCTTGAAAATAAACCAAACATTTACACATTTGTGACTCAGTAAGTTAACGAAAAAAAGAAGAATTTAAAAAATTGAATAATTGCTACTAACGATCGATTCGCAAGGCTATGTAATAAACAGGCGCAATTAAAGCTCCCACCACTCCCACTGAATTTTCATCAATTCTGTTAATTTCACAATTCATTGGAAAGATAAAACGTAAGTTTTTCTTTGTTTTTTTTCATTAATAAATATTCTTTAAAAAGTTTAAAATTTATTAATAAATAAATAGTTCAAATATGACATTTTCTTTAAAATTGAATTTTATTTATTTCATTATTAACAAAAAAGTAAAACGTTAACAATAATTTGTTAATGTTTTAATTTTTTTCAATGAATATTTATTTACTTTTTCACACTGAAAATTAAATACTATTTTAGCTTAAAATAAAAAAGTACCCATTAAGTTTTATTTTTAAAGAATTAATGTATTTTAAAATTAAATGAATTCTATAAAAATAAATCGAGTAATGTAATTGTTCAAGTTTTGAATCAATCATCATGTAAAAATAATTGATCAAAATGAAGGATTTCGTAACGTTAACGTAAAAATAATTTGAACATTTGAAAGAAAGTTATTTCAAATTCTAAGGAAATCATTGGTAAACAATTTCTTTAGCTTTCTTTTTTAACAGATATGCACCATTATTACTTTTTAAACATTTCCGTAAATTATTTTGCCAAACATTTGTAATAAAATCATTTGGGTATCTTTCAGAATGATCAGTACAGTCGCGGACGGGGTCCAAAAAACTAACGAGAACGGTTATAAAAATCAATATGCAACAAGTGAGTTTAACCTACGTCGAGAAGAGATATTTGTCTACTTACCTATGAGATTTGTTTGTATTTTTACGTACTATAAATGGGGTTTTATTAGATGTAAAAAAAATTTCTTGTTCATTTTTTACTCGTTTTTTTTAGACAATATGGCGCCATTTTTTTTTGTTTTTTTTTGCAAGTTCGCGTGATAAAACTATTGATTTCTACTAAATAGCAGTTGGAACGGTTTAAAAATACAAACAAATATCACAGGTCAGTTTTCAATTAACTTTTATCGACGACAGTTCAGTTACTTTTATTTGTTGTATATTTGTTTTTTTTTGAGCGTTTTCAGCGTACTGATCATTCTGAAAGATACCCAATCATTTTAACCCCACTCTTCAGTTTTAAAAAAAAGTTGGTTTTTTTTTTAAAGTTATAACATTAAATATAAATCTTTGTAGATAAAATAATTAAAATCTTAATTCTGTAAATTCGAAAATATTATAATTAAATAAGATTTTCTTTTTTTTTTCATTACCGAAAAATTAATTAAATTAATTAACTTTCTTATTACATTTTCTTTGAATTTTTAGATGTCTATGCTATCATATATCCAGGCAGGAGCAGTATCCTATAGTTCCGAATTCTCAGCCAGTTTTAGTTGGGCACATAGAAAAGAAATTTATCGATAAGGATTTTTCACAGAATAGAATACAAGAATGGGCTACTGTGGAAAACAGACGAAATGGTTACCCACCAGTAACCAGTTCTATGATTTGTAAATTGAAAGTATATTTCAAGAAAAGGCATAATTTACATTTAACCGCCTTCAAAAACGTGTGCATGTATCCTCTCAACTACAACTAACACCTAAACCAACAACTGCATCCATTGCTTCTGCCTCTACTTCTCCAAATAATAAACTTTTGTTAACAAAACTAGCAAAAGTAAAAAAAGAACTTTCCTTCCTAAAAAGAAAATTCAACAGTACAAAACAAAACAAAAGTGGCATGCTAGAATATCTAACATGAAAAACAAAATTGGCAAATGCTGAAACCAAACTCCAGACATGTAACAGGTTTAGGGTCAGAGTTAGCTTGGGTCCTAATCTGCACCAGTACATAAAAATAAGGGAAAATTATTAAAAAACCTTCTGTTCAAAAAAATAAAGTCGTGTCTTCCATACTTGTCAATTTAATGTAGACATATTTTTCGTAACTTTAAAAATACAGAAATTAGGTTCTAATCATTTTTCAATTTCTATAAAGCATAACTTCCATATAAATTTGTTGTTAAATAAAAATCAATATTACTGCAGTTCAGGGCTTCCATGCTTTCAGATTTTGGTCGCCAAATTTTGTTTACACTTACATAAAACAACAAAATGCGCTCGTGATGTTTCTTTTATTTTTGATTTTGGATAATTCGGCAAGTTTTAGTAGAAAAATGAAGGTCAATTTTTTTTTTTAATTCACTCTCTTAAGACTAAATTTAATAATTTTCTTTTGAATAGTTGCAAACAATTGATATTTATCTTTCCAACGAATTTAAAACGTGTTTTATCGAATGTGCAGTTTTTATCCATTTTTAACGTTTATAGGGGTTTTTGACAACATTTTTAATTCTAATTTGTTTTTCAAACGTAAATATACATTTGTTTCCTTTTATATAATAACATTAGGCTTTTATCTTTCAAACACAATCAAGAGTTAAACGAAAACTGCTTTAAAAAATTAAGGAAAGACACTTTTAAGAACGAGGGTCAGTGCAAGCGGCCATTTTCTTTTGCACGTACCTAGTAGTAGTAATAATAATAATAATAATTTCAAAGATTCTCTAAAACATTTAAGCTTCGAAATGATTAGTTTTCAAATCTGAATCAGTTCCGGTCGATAATTTCCATGGTCGGCTCCGGTCTTTTCTTGAAGATGATAGGTGTGTCACTTGTCCCTGTTTCCATTGAATGGGTAGCATGCAAGAAGACTCTATCGATCGATCGATGGATCGATTTGGTGTAATAAGAGGCGGCTTGATGACGTAAGCTGAGATCTCTTTCCAAACTCACTCTCGGATGATGTCCATCCATGATGTCGTGGGGATTTGTTAATCTGAATTTTCTCCAGCTGTTTCTCAATAGCATCATCGTCTGTGACGCTAATATTTGCCAGTTCTACATGTCCACATCTATGATCCAGCTTAGGTATGTTGTCGACATTTTCACGAGTAAAAACACTAGCCAAAAAAGTCGTCACAGTTGTCTTCTTCGATTTGGTGTATTTCCAAAATGTTTCAGGGTTCACTTTCACATCATATGTATATATGCAAGAGGAGATTCTTCAAACGTCTTCCTCAATTGTCTTGCCTACAGTCCTTAAGCCAATTCTAACTTCGCAATACTATCTTTTTCCCCATTCAATTTTGTTCTCAGCGGCGGCAGCAGCAGCAGCAGCAGCAGCACCAGCAGCAGGTACTGTTCCTCTCTTTGCATTCTAGTCAGATCGGGTCCAATGAACACGTTTTCGATCGATCGATCGATCGAACGAACTCTCCAATGTCTTTCAGTTTCTTGCTACTCTTCAGGATTCCAATACTGTTCACACTCACTTTGAGAATGTCTTCTCTATTTCTGTTTGTTATTCTTCTTCTTCTTCTTCTTCTTCTTCTTCTTCTTCTTCTTCTTCTTCTTCTTCCTCCTCTACAATTTCAATCGCAGTCATTACTTTCTCAACTGATGCCTTGTCATCTTCGATCTTGTCTTTCTTTTTGGATTCAGGCAGATTCAGTATGACAATATTCTTCTTCGCTCTGTTGCTCTGCTATTGCTTCCCTAACCCTAACACCACAACACAACACAACACAACTCCCTTTTGGCTTTGCACCTCCTTTATCTTCCAAGATCCACTTTAGGTAGGTAGGCGAGTGTCCAGTTCTTTCTGCCTTACCTACCTACCTACGTCTCAGCTGTTCCTCAATATTAACTTTAGTTACCTGGCCTAATTGATTGAATATTATTAGTAGTAAACACACACACACTCTGTATGGAACGAGATAACTTGTAAACTAATTTCATGTTGCTGTTTTTGGCGACCGTGAACCAGGTTTCTGGCAAAGAATACTAGAATGAAGAAAAGAAAAGAAAAGAAAAGAAAACTTCCTAACACCTCAGTTCCTATTTTGAAACTGCTGGTTATTTCGGTGAAATCTCTGAATGAATGAATGAATGAATGAATGAATGAATGAATGAATGAATGAATGAATGAATGAATGAATAAATGCGATTTTTATTGTTTTTTCGGCTCCATTTCTCGACACTTTGTAGGGTAGTTGAAATGGTTGCATCATCGGCTAAGTTTCAACGTTTTAGCGTCGTCGTCGTCATTCTAACTTGTTAAGCCAGTTAAGGAATCGAGTTTTGAACCCGACGACTGCCGAGGTCGTGATAGCCCACTAATAATTCCCCAATAGAAACAAAAAACAAGAAAGGTCTAGAACGGTTCATTTCAAGTTAGATTTGCATGCGAAACTGATTGCCAACTTTCTATTGAAATGTGCTTTTCTGTTGCTGCGATCAATCGCCTACAAAAAAAGTAGAATCGTATCAAACGAAACTGACTGAATATTTGTGATTTATATAGAAGCTATTTCATTATTTAGCTATTGTAAATTTCATTGGGGAAAAAATCATACCAAGTAAAGTAATAAAGTAGATCTCTAAAATATGGGTCGATTTGAATATTAACTCACTCCGCTCGCTCGCTCGCTCGCTCGCTCGCTCGCTCCCTCCCTCCCACCCCCTTTTTGCAGGCGATTACGCACGGAAAACATAGTTTAGAATTTTGAGTGATGGATCAGTTTCTTCTTCTTCTTCTTCTTCTTCTTCGTATATATTGAACCTAAACAGTACGTTATTCTGTTATGCTATATTTTGGGGGGGTTTTTTCTTCGTATTTTTGGGTTTTTTCCTTCTTATATAGGCTTTGATTTATAGAGGGGCTAATATGATTTTTTTTTTGCATTTTTTGGGCTCAAACACTTAAAAAAAAAAAAAAAAGAGTCCATATAGACGTAAATATACCATCCAAGTAACCTAGTTTTAATTTTGAGTAGGTATAAATGTCCTTTGTAATATGGTAACTTAGGTTTTTTCTTCTTTTTTCTTCTTTTTTTTTCTCCTTATAGAAGGCATTATCCTGCTAGGGTTTGATTTATAGAAGGGGCTACTATGATTTTTTTTTTCCATTTTTTGGGCTCAAATACTTAAAAAAAAAAAAAAAAAGAGTCCATATAGACGTAAATATACCATCCAAGTAACCTAGTTTTAATTTTGAGTAGGTATAAATATAAATGCCCTTTGTAATATGGCAACTTAGGTTATGCTGTTTTCTTTCTTTCTTTTTTTCTTCTTATAAACGGCATTATCCTGCTAGGGGTAGCCCCTATGATTTTTCATTTTTTTTTTCTTTTTTTAGGGCTCAAATACTTAAAAAAAAAAAAGAGTATATAGACGTAAATATACCATCCAAGTAACCTAGTTTTAATTTTGAATCTCGAAAGCGAACCAAAAAACAGTAGGAATAAATGCCGTATTAACCCCTGTTGGTAATATCGCTGATTTACGCCAATATTATTGTGCCTCTTTTTTTTCAAAACCAAAAAACTCTGAACTCGTGATTCGTTTGGAAACAAAACTTGTTAATAACGTTTGACGATGTCTGAAGTTTGTTTTTGCAGGTGAATTTGCAAATCGGCGCCGGTGAAGAAAAAAGCTGCAAATCGAACGACCGTAAAGTATGGCTAAGAAAACGAAACTAAAGAACGAGTATTAATTTGATGGGGTTGTTTGGTTTTTTTTTTCTTACGTAAACATTTGATAATATCCAATCCAATAGTTTTTGGTAGTATCTCTTTCGAATGGTTAGCGTTTCCCCCCCACCCCACCGCACCGCACCCCACCGCACCCCTTGGAGATCACTCGTGTGTGTGTGTGTGTGTGTGTGTGTTCGTGCTGGCTACTAATTTGTTTGTTAATTGTTTTTCAAAAATGTACGCTTTTTCTGTTTGCAAAAAACTAGTACTAGATTTTCAGTCAGATGTCAAAGTTAATAACGGTCTGATTTTATTACGTGATCGTCGATGAAAAAATGTGCAACATTTGACTGAAATCGGTTGATGTTCGGAATTTTGGTGACTACTTTTTCAGTGTACTACTACTACGAAGCACGCACGCACGCACGCACGCACGCAGCTGACGAGTGAATTCCAAGGGAGCTAACCTCGAGTAACCTGGAGTTGCTCCCCGTTGTTCCACTGCACGCACGCACGCACGCACGCTTTTGAGGGTGGTTTTTTTTTTCTCTTTCCGTTTTCTCTGTTTATAAACGGGTTTTATTTTGTTGGAAATTTCGTATTTCATTAATTTCTGTCAATAATAAACGCCATCTAAAGTTCATTTTCATAAACTAGAGATGTCATCAAATCTTTGCAACGCAATTTGTGTTCGGTTTATGTTTGTCGTAGATTGTCGGTTGAGTTTTCATCTAGTCAATTAATCAGTCGGGCTTTTTTTTTGTCCGAATCGAATGTTTCACATTTGTTGAAATGATTAATTGTCGGTACGAAACAAAAAGGCAGACGCATAATTATCGTTAGGTGGAAGTACAGAATAGTTAACAAATCCATTTTCATTGTGCATGTTAAGAATGTGCAACCAAAAAAACCAGAACAAAAAAGAAGAGAACAAAAAAGAAAGAAGAGAAAAACAAACAAACAAACAACAACAACAACAGAACGGGTGGTACTTACTGATTGTGCGCTGCTCAGCGGTTGGTCGGTTGGGGGATACGTAGGCACACACACCTGAGGAGAGGAGAGGAGAGGAGAGGAGTTACAAAGAAGGACTGACTTTTATAGTCGGGAAGGAGTGGGGAATAGTGGGAGTAATCTCACCTATAAATACGGGTGCAATTCTCCGGTTGTTGTTGTTAACGACCATTACCGTTCGAGTTTTGCTCGACACCAGACACACCCGGTTGGCGTGGCTCGCTTAAAGACAAAGACAACTCTTTTCGGCAACCCCAGCAGCAGCATCTGCATCATTCCTTCCTTGCTTCCTTCCTTCCTTCCTTCCTTCCGGGTACCTACCGCCTCTGGATATTTCTTGCCATCAAGAATGACTTCGTAAATAAGTAAGTTATTTTACCACGTAAACTTGCAGTATTAGAAGCTAACATCAAATCGGTACCGTCGGTTTTTAATCGATTTATTTCGTCTGGATGTGAAACCGACGCCACCGATGTGTTGATATTCTGTAATAATTGTAGTTTGACAGTTTTTAGATAGCATTTTCAAGTTGAATTTCATTTTGCATAGTATATCGTGTTTATGAAATTGTTTGGTGAAGCTATTTGAATACTATATTGTCTGTTTTGATGCTGTCTTTTTTTGTTGTTGTTGTTTTCTTTTCTTTTCTTTTCTTTTCTTTTCTTTTCTTTTCTTTTCTTTTCTTTTCTTTTGTTTCTGTCCGTGTTTGATCGTTGAATGAAACGGTCGGTCAATTTTCTATTCTACTTTTGCTGGTTTTCACCAATGCATACTCTCCGACGTTGGAGTTGGTTGTACTTTTTACTGTTTTCGTAACTTGTGATGTGATTTGATTGGGATGCCTTCTCTTTCAGAAAGGTCTTAGGGGTTAGTCTATTAGGGGTTTAATGAAGCGATTTTTGGATGGAATTCGTCGCCGCTGCTCCAGACACGGCATGAAGTCAATTAGTATCGGGTTCTAATGAAAAAGCACTAAATTTTAGATGGATGGATGGATGGATGGATGGATGGATGGATAGATTCCGATTCGGAAAACAGCAATTGTTTCTCCTTTGTCTGTTATATCTTTCCTTTGTGGAATGTGAGGAGTAAGTAGGGGGCGGGAGTAGTGAGTTACGAGAATCTTCAAAGTAAACTCTTATTATTATTATTATTATTATTATTATTATTATTATTATTATTGCTAATCGATCGAGGTTTCACTATCAGGGAATGATGACGGGCTGCTCATGCCTTTTTTTAAAAGGAGAGTATCGCCCAGTTCACTGACCTTGTGTCGAAGCCTCCTGGATTGGTGAAATTAATAAATAGTACTTAAAGAACAAAACAAGTATTTATTCAATGCCAAAATACAAATGAAACATGTTCGAATTTCAAATGAGATTATCTGAGTTGGGTGGGTGGGTGGTGAAAATTAACAAACAAACAAACAAACAAAAAATAGTCATTTTTCTCAGACTGCAAGACGGTGGTTTATCGTCTGCCATTTTGTTCTGAAACCACAAACCAAAATTAGACACGCTTAGTGTTTGGCTTAAGGCATAAGTCCAGGCTGGCAATTATTATTATTATTATTACTAGTATTACTATTGTTATAAAGAATTGTATTTGATATGCAAATTACCATATCATACGGTAGTCTTAAGGGTAGTATATTGTTATTATTATTATTTCATTTATTTATGTATATATAAGTAACAGTTTAAGGCATGAAGTCAATTAGTATCGGGTTCTAATGAAAAAGCAC
>OY744534.1:1602577-1630077 GCA_963556195.1 Sepiola atlantica | reverse complement strand
CTAGTATTCTGTAGAATTCGATAGTGTATCTATCGGCTTCCCTATGTCCATTTCAAATGAATGACACCCCCTCCCTCCCTCCCTCCCTCCCTGCCGCACTAATGGCACGAAACGTCCCTTAGGGTTGATGTGCCGTAAAGCAACATCTTACCGTACCTTGCTCTCTCTCCCTCTCCCTCTCCCCCTCTCTCTCTCTCTCTCTCTCTCTCCCTCTCTCCCCCCCCCCTCTCTCTCTCTCTCTCTCTGTCTGTCTCTGTCTCTGTCTCTCTGTTCATAGTCGAAATGTAAGCAGTTCGGACTTATGTTATAGTCGACACTGTCTGTTTGGACTCCTTTTTGAAACCATCATGAGCTTATGAAATGATTACACAATGAATGAATGAATGAATAGATTGCGGGATGATTTCTGTTTCATGTTAGCATACGCCATCATCTGTTTTATACATCACTCGTTTACCTGTTTGTTTGGTTTTTTTTTTTTTGGTTTGTTTGTTTTTTTTTCCAGTTTATATCGAGTTACTGCAAATGAAGATTTCGACGACCCAAATTGCCATCGGAGACGACAGTAATTTTGATTGAAATACAATGTCCGTTTTATATAACATGTTGATGAATACGTGCTTGGTTACTCTGAACTATTTGACTAGTAAATGCCATCTTTTTGTGTTTCTCTTTCAGTATGGAATCGCTGAACGGAACGGAACGGAACGGAACGGAACGGAACGGAACGGAACGGAACTGCCCCGTACGCTTGAATCGATCGAAAGGATATTCCAGTTGTGATGAATACAAACGAACGTAACAGCCGACAGTGACAGTGTGTGCCAAGTTTAGGAAGAATAAAATATAGTTTTAAACTTTTTTGTTTTTACTTTAAACTCGCTCTGTTAAATGTACTGTCTGTCTCTTTCTTTATTTCTCTCTCATGTCTGTCTGTCTGTCTGTCTGTCTGTCTGTCTGTATGCATGTATTTATATGTATTCATATTTTCTGAACTTTGATTTATAACTGAGAACTTTCGAAATGTTCGCATTGAGAATGTTTTCGACTTGTGCTAAGATACACCACTCGCCATTTGTCTTTTTGAATACAGTGTACATTTCAGTCTCAAACAGTTGGTTTTCAGTTTACTTGTAGGTTAGCCGCCGGACGACACGAGTCAACAAACTGTTCTCTGCTGGACAAGGTAAGTCATGTTCATTTGATATGGTGTTCACAGTTCCATCTGTTATTTAAATGAATTGATTTCTTACATAGAAAGGGTGGTAGACACCCTTAATGTTAGCATATATATGGTAGCTTAGGTCATTTTTAAAGTGGCCGGCTTGCAAAACAAAACAAAAAAATAAATAAATAAATAAATAAATAAATAAATACATAAATAAATACATAAATAAATACATAAATACATAAATAAATACATAAATAAATGGCGAGAAGAATCGAATATTCACCAAGCTACAGCTAAGATTGTCTTTGCATGCATTCAATATGACTCGTATTCATTTTTCAGAGCTCGATAGGAAACCGTCTTTTGTGATTTTCGATTCCTGGAAGCAAGGCATTTGGTGAGTTTCCTTTTTTTGTTCGAATAAAAAAAGAAGAAGTAATTTTCAGAAATAGGTATTTGAGAAAATGTCAGTATTTGTCCAAGTTTCACTACTAAACTCTTCCAACGAAGATAAATGTTTAACTACTTCCATCAATTATCTACAGTATACAGCGAACTTCTTTTTTGCTCGATACTCTAACCCTAACCAGAAAGTAACAGCAGTTTAGTTTTGATTATTCAAATTCAGTTGACATTGGTCAGTATGGTTCCTCTCTCTCTCTCACTCTCTCTCTCTCTCTCTCTCTCTCTCTCTATCTCTATCTCTCTCTCTCTCTCTCTATCTCTCTCTCTATCTCTATCTCTATCTCTATCTCTATCTCTATCTCTATCTCTGTACATAGGCGCAATTGCTTACATTTCGACTACGTTTTAGTTGAGAAATGATGGCATATTTGCAAACCATAAGGACTTTTGAAATGGTTACACAATTACTAGCTACGTACGTGATTACGTCGGCACATTAATGTTTTCGTTTGAATTCGAACGTATTCTATCTATCTATCTATCTATCTATCTATCTATCTATCTATCTATCTATCTGTTGTAGACACCAATTGTCTTACTTTCTTTTGCTTTCAGTTTACATTGAGTAACTGCTCCAAGATTTCAACACGAATTTCATACGGCCGGCGCGGACGGAGGGACGGAGGGACGGACAGACACCAACTAACTAATTGGACATGGATGAAAGACCAAATACATAAAGGATTTTCTCGGTAAGTAAGTTATGTTTACTACAAAACCTGGTTTTACTATAGGAATTTCTCTCTCTCTCTCTCTCTCTCTCTCTCTCTCTCTCTCTCTCTCTCTCTCTCTCTCTCTCTCTCTCTCTCTCTCTCTTGAAATACGTCGTCTGTTTTCTAGATATCACAAGTTGATGCAGAACTTGTTCGTGGTAACTTTTTTGTGAACTATTTTACTAGTAAACAATATCATGTTTGTTTTTTTTTTGGTCTTTTGCAGTTTGGAACTGTACGTTTGAATCCAGTTTCCAGTCGAATCAAGTTTCCAGTTGTGCTGAGCATAAACATACACATACACATACACATACACATATACGTAACTTTCGACAATAACATTGTACCAAGTTTCTGTTGAAAACATGTCGTTTTGTTTTCGATTTTTCTGTTAAAGTGGTGCAGTGGTCCTTTGCACTAAACATAATCTCAAGTAGAGTAATAATTAGTAGTTGATTCCTGGATTAACTCGGCTGAATCGGTTTCACTTGGTACTACTTTTGATGCAGAACTTGGATAACCCCCCCCCCCCCAAAAAAAAAACACCCCAAAAATCAAATCAAAACAAAACAAAGCGATATGCTGGACTAATTCAATCTAATTTCTCCCGTCATTTATTGACTGGATGTGATTCAGAACTTTTGTAATAGATGGTTTCAACAAAAACCAGATATGCTTTCGAGGAATAAGTGTTGCTTGCATTGTTGTTCACGACAAGGGTTGGGACCAGTTTGTAACCTGAGGACGACTGAAAACAACGAACGAACGGAGGGACACAATCCATGAAAATGAGACGCCAAAAGAATTGAAGAAAGAGTGCTGACATGAAGCGGACTTGATGGCATCATAGTTGGAGCAGACATCCGATAATTGAATTCCCCAGCCATGTCGTTTGTTTGTATTTCACCTTCACCACTTTGCTGTCGCAGTAACATTGTCCTGAAATGATATCTCTCTCTCTCTCTCTCTCTCTCTCTATATATATATCTATAGTATGGGAGGAGGGTTAGGGTTTAGAAAAGAGCAACTAGAATAAAGTGTTAAATACTTGTTACTTTTGAATCATGGGATGAATGGAGTTTTATCGCAGTCTTAAGTTATTAATTTTTGGTTTTGTTTTCTTTTGTTTTGGGAGGATTTTAACGGCGGAACGTGGTTAAGTAGCGTAGTGGAAGAAGGGGAGGGAATACGCACACAATGACAATGACAATGGTTTATTGACATTCTGAGAAAGGCAACTAGAGAACTGGCGGGCGCTGTTCTAATGGGGTCATAGCCTCCGAATTCTCTTTGTGGGCGCCCACATTGGTGAGCGGATCAGCTGTGATCTCAGCGGAGCCGGTTCCTTCCATGTTCTCGACAAAGGAGGCAACGTTCTCGAGGATGATGCCCCGATCAAGTTGAAATCTTTTTGGACGCGTGGCTCCTGTTGTCTTTGGAAGAATCACTAACATCATTGTCGTTCGTTGTGGACGAGTGGGTGGGAGGGAGGGATAACATACATATCCTAGTCGGCTAAGTGGGGATATCTGTAAAGCTAGCTGGACGCTACCCAATTGACGTAGTAATTCAACCGACTCTTACTGTACGTACAGACATCAACCCTACGGCATTTACAGCTTAGTAATTACAGTGAGCCTAAGTAAGTGGAACATTGAAAGGTTAGGGTTAGAAAGACGACAGCAATGTAAGGTGAATGCAATGGCAATGACATGGCATGGTATGGTTGGGGTCTTATTGGAGACACGGAGCAGCACAGTTGGATGGGAACACAATGGGAATCCAGTGGCAATTACTTACTTACCAACCAAAGTGAATCAGCAAAGAAGAAGAAGAAATCAAGTGAAATTGATGCGAAACAAAGGTGTGTATATATCTTTATTTATATAATGAATATAATTGAAAGTACACGCAAAAAAGAAATGTGAACAAGCTGCACTTTTTTTCTTCTCTGTTTTTGTTTTGTTGTCGTTTTTTGTTTTGTTTTACAAAAGTTGAAGTAATCTTTAACTTTGAACCAACCATTCAAATGAAGCTGAATTAGTGTAGCATGAACACTGTGAAATTGTAAAATGAAGACGTGAAGACTTTCGAAAATGCATTTGATATGTATCCTAAATATGTAGCTTACTTGCCATAAGTCCATTTGCAGGAACTTTGGAAACTTACTTACTTACTTGCTTGCTTACTTGCCATAAGTATATCTGAAGGAAGTTTGGAAAATGATCTGTTAAGAATTTGAGACCAACCTAAAACGATTGGATTCAGTTTCGATTTAAAAAGAACATTTTCTTGGTAGTTTAACTAGGATTTTGAAAGCAGAGTGTTTTTCCCTTTTGTTTTAGACATTTTTGTAAAGTCGCTAAACAATAATTCTTCTAGTTACTAATAAAAAACATTAGTAAAATCGAGTAATTTCCCTTTGTTTTAGACATCTTTTAAGATCGGTAAACAGTAGTTCGTCTAGTTACGTATAAAGAAAACATTAATGAAATCGAGTTATTTCCCTTTGTTTTAGAACTCTTTCAAGATCGGTAACCAGTATTTCGTATAGTTACGAATAAAGAAAACATTAATCAAATCGATTTATTTCCTTTTGTTTTGGATATCTTTTAAGATCGGTAAACAGTATTTCGTATAGTTACGTATAAAGAAAACATTAATGAAATCGATTGTTTCCCTTTGTTTTAGAACTCTTTTAAGATCGGTAACCAATATTTCGTATAGTTACTTAATAAAGAAAACATTAATAAAAGCGATTTATTTCCTTTTATTTTAGACATCTTTTAAGATCGGTAATTACTAGTATAGTCACTAATAAATCAAACATGGTTTCGCTAAACAGTAATGCTTCGAGTCACCTTTATTCCACGTGACGTCGGTTGGGTTTCAATAATAATCAAAAAATAATCACTGTAAAAGCTGATATGAGCGAAGGACTTTGAACACTGATCTGTTTAAGAACCCGAAACCTCTTACTCGAATGATTGGATTGAATATGAAATCACGAGAACCACATCGTAACACACAGTGTTAACTATTCTGTACTTTCTGCACTTTCTCCCCAGCGAGCGACAGTCGCTTATTGAAAAAGGGGGAGGCAACTGCTTTTTTTATTCTTTCCTAGTATAATACAACCACTTTTGTTATATCTGTGTATATATATATATATATATATATATATGTATGTATTTTCTTACATATTACCCATAAAAACAAACACAGATGCATAAAACCCGCATTGGAGATCAATATACCACCCCCTCTCTCTCTCTCTCTCTCTCTCTCTCTCTCTCTCTCTCTCTCTCTCTCTCTCTAGTTTCGGCTAATGAATTTTCAACCGGTGAATACCATAAAAAAATATCCACTAAATAAAACGCCTATGTAAACAAATAATTATTTATATATAACATTAAATATCATAGTGTTTTATTCCTTTTTAATTTGAATATGTACATTTAATTTCTTAAGAACTTTAAAAGATTTATTATCAAGTAATGTATGACTTTTTTTTTGTTGTTGTTAAAACCCGGGTTGAATTTAAGGCGACACACGTTTGCCGGTGAAATCTCGATTTATTTGATCTGAAATTTGCAAATGCTCAAATAAATACAACATTTTGAAGAAAAACTATTTCTTGTGGCAACTGTTGACATGATTTGCCAACTTTCTCCGAGTGCGATAATTTACAGTTTCAAAAATCGACCTGCCCCTAATGTTTAAATAAATATATATATATATATACACAGGGTTTACACGGGTAAACACACAGATGCATAAAACCCACATTAGAGATCAATATACCCCCCCACCCCACCCCCCTCTCTCTCTCTCTCTCTAGTTTCGGCTAGGGGCAAAGTGTAGTATCGGTTTGTGATACTACTCTTCATCTTTTCTGTCCTCCTCGATTAGGGGAATGCGAAATCCGTCGAGACTAAGGCAATGTTCATTTGTCCACCTTAAAGACCTACTTGCCCTCGTGGGGAGGCAAATAAACAGGAACATAAAATTATTTCATCGTCTGTGGGGGACTTGTCCAGATTAGGACCCACGTCGGCACTTTTCGAATGTTTACATAAAGTGCCAATTCGATTTTAGCTTGGGTCCTAATCTGGATAAGTCCCCCATTTTGTTAAATATTAATTGTTTTTTGAAAATCTTTTTTGTTTTGTATTTCAAAATTGCAATGTTAATAATTAAAATAAAAAAAAAATTGTATAAATTGCTATTTTTTCAAATGTTGTAATCATTGTAATAAAATGTTCAATAAATACTATATATGTCAGAGTGAGAGAGTGAGAGAGAGAGAAGGGGAAGAGACTAGCTGTATCTACCTGCCCTTACCCAGGTTGGAGGGGGTCTTTTTAGAGACAAATATGTATCCTACATATGTAGCTTACTTGCCATAAGTATAGCATGTTAAGGAACTTTGGAAGGTTGCTTACTTGCCATAAGTATATCTGAAGGAACTTTGGAAAATGATCTGTTAAGAATTTGAAACCTAAAACGATTGGATTCAGTTTTGATTTAAAAAGATTTCTTTTTTTTATAAATTACTTGTATTTGAAATCGTCGGATTTTGAAAGTTGAATTTAATGTATTGTGTGCCATTCTTTGTTCATTCTAATTGCTATAAACAAAAACAAAAAACATAACTCATTTTGTTATGGTAATGTTTAAATCTCGATTTGTCAATTTTTAGCATTCCAAACTTTTAAAACATAAGGATTTGCTCAAAAATTTAAAGCCAATAATGACTTTCTATTCAACAGTTTAAAGGTTTTAGGTTTCAAATTCCTAACAGTTTAAATGCTTCCAAATACCTTTCACATTTTTAAGGGTCACAAAGTAATTTATTCTTTTCTATTTAACTATTAAGGAAAGATTAAAATGGCTGACTTGTTTATGAAGAATGTACGCTTAAATGTGTGTAATAAATCTATTTCTACAAACCTGTTTCTGCATTTTTGAGATGAGGATTGATCATTTCTCACCTTTCGGGCCTTCTTCTTCTTTCAGGTGGATATTTACCAACTCGGGAATCTGGACTGGATTTCCAATGGCGGAACAAACACTTGAATCCACGAGGAGGGAAGAAGCATTATACACAAAGGTGAGGAGGAGGAGACGTGTTGTCGCCGCCGCCTACTACTACTAAATAAACGTAAGGCTATAGAACACCGGAAAGCTGTAATAATACGTGGAGATACCGAAAAGTCGGCTATGGCTGACCACATATGGGACAAAGTATATATATATATTGAAACAAACAAAAAACAAGAAAAGACAATCATTTGATTTTAAAGAGATTCCTTTTAAGAACCTTTGTTTTATTAGTTCAAATTCTCAAATCCCCCCCCCCCCCCTGGAAAACAAACCCCGAATTTGTCTTTTTTTTGCGTTTCTCTCGCAATATTCATACGGATATCATGAACAAAATGTCTGTTTGAAAATAGTTCTTCTTTTTTTTTCTTTCTTATGCATCATCCTAGTTGACTGAGAGCAGCTTGTAATGTCCTTTACTCGTAGCTTGGTAGGTATTTTGCTGGAAAAAAAACAAAAACAAAAAAAGAAACAATTAGTCATGATCACAATTAATAGTATAACGTGTCTAATAATCAGTGAACGACAACTATTATTAAGCTTAGAATTTGGAACTAACTCTTATTCAATAGCCTCACAATTATCTTCTTTGAATTAGTTTTGATTTTCTTGAGATATCTCTAGTTATATTTGTATGTATAGGATTCGCTCGTAAACTAATTAACAAATCATTATGAATTTCGGACCACAGCTGTTAGGCATAAGAGTTGGTAATCTGGGCTATATTTAGTTTAATTTAGTTTTCTCAAATGTTCACTATTGCTATTAGGCATCAATCAATAAGTATTGGCCCAATTTCAGTTTCTTTGAGGTATTTTAATGATTCTTAGGGGGGGGTAAAATGGGCACAACGTCGTCGTCCGATTTGAAAATTCAAATATATCAGATTTGTATTAAATTTGATCCATAGTCATTAGGCCAACCCCTGATCTTCATAAATGATCTCCCAAACCACATGCTAAGATCATAACGCTATAGATTGGGACAACATTTTGATTTGAAAACATAACTCAATCCCAGCAGTTAGTTGTATTTTAGTCTCTATATTGTGTGATTAAAATATATATGAGGAAAATATTAGAGAACCAAACGTTTATTAACCAGCATTTTGATTTGAAAACATAACTCAATCCCAGCAGTTAGTTGTATTTTAGTCTCTATATTGCGTGATTAAAATATATATGAGGAAATTCTTAGAGAAACAAACGTTTATTAACCAAGATTTTGAATACATTCTCTTACTCACCGATAATAACCGGTGTTGTTCCCTGGAGTCTGAGTGAGAATAAGTCTTCCCCGATTTCCAGTACACTTAACCTCTTTCGATAACTATTGCACATGGTTTTGCGTTATCGTAACAGTCGCTTACCATTGAATTTGAATAAGTAAATAGGTAAATATTTGAAGATATTAAGAACTTGAATAAAAAAAATTACTATATCTTAAAATAAGTATAAATTCTCTTTCTCGTCGGCCCGGCTCGCAGGTGTCAAAATCATTCTATATTTCAACTTTCTTTCCAAACCAAACAAACTTTCATATTTGCACTAATGTGACTGTAATAAAAACGTTAACGCCGCCGCCGACTGTCGTTTCAGTGGATACCAAGTCGGGAGGTCGAGATGGGGGGGGACGGAACGAATAAATAAAACATAAGATTTTGTCTTGTTAAAGATTAAAATGAAGAAATAAAAACTTTACATTTTCGGAGGAGGATAGGATTATTATTTTGTTTTTTTTAACGGCATATCAACAACTTATGTTGGGTTCGGCTGTTTTGTGGCATATCAACCGTTTTCCTGTTATTTAACGCCGAATCTGGTCATTTTAGTAAAACTTTTCATTGCTTCAAGTTCTTTATATGTTTAAATATTTATTCTTGGTGTTCGGCGTTAGGGTTATTTTTGTTTTACAGCATATCAACCTCTTTCGGTTTATTTAATCGCGAATCGGGACAATTAGTTCAAACGTCAAAATGCTTAACGTTCGTTATATGTTTAAGTATTCATTCATGGGTGTCGGTTTGGTCGTTTTGCAAGAGAACATTGATGTATTTGCAAAACGATTAAGGAAAAAACAAAAACATCAATATTTGCTGCATTTTAAAGTTGGTTTTCTTGTGAAAGAAAGTTGAAATATAGAATGATTTTGACACCTGCGAGCCGGGCCGACGAGAAAGAGAATGTATACTTATTTTAAGATATAGTTTTGTTTTGTTTTTTTTCATTCAAGTTCTTACTATCTTCAAATATTTACCTATGTGGTTTTGTTTGGTTTTACGGCATATCAATCCTTTTCGGGTTATTTAATGCCGAATCCAGTCATTGTTGTAAACGTTTTTATTCAAATTACATGGTAAGCGGCTGTTGCGATAACCCAAAACTATTTGCCATAGTTATCGAAAGAGGTTAAGAGTACTAGAAATCGCGGAAGACTTATTCTCACTCAGACTCAAGGGAACAACACCGGTTATTATCGGTGAGTAATAATCGAGGATTACCTGTGTGAGAGCTAGCAAGTTGATACTACTACTACTACTACTACTACTAATTTTAATAATAATAATAATAAGATGAATAAGAAGAAGAAGTGGAAGAAGAAGTGGAAGAAGAAGAAGAAGATGTTAAATGTTACGATTGGCGACATAAATTATTTTAAAAGAAATTCCGTTCGTAAATTCGTCAAAAACAATTTATTTTGCTTTAGCTACTCATTTGTGACTGATTTCCGGTGAACAATTAATATTTAATATAGAATATAAGTATTTTAAATTACCGTAAACATCGCCTTTGAGGAATCTTGTTTAGTCACTCGTTTACGTTAGGTACCTTACTTCCTGCGACTTAACAAGATGGCTAATAATTGAGTACGCTGTCCTGCGTGCGATTATGTGTGTATAAATGGGATAGGCATGAAGATATGTATGTATATTAGCGTGCCTGTTTTGTTCGTGAGAAAGTATGTACGTTCGAGAGTGTTCGGTTAGCAGTGCGTATATACGGACGTGGTGTTTAGTAGTCCGTTGAAAATCTCCTGTTGTTGCGTCTGTTGAGGGTCTTGTGGCCAGGGGGGGGGCTGCAGTTAGCTTTTAAGTGCGAATCCAGGTGCGTTTTCTGTGTAAGAAAGCAGAGAGAGAGAGAGAGAGAGAGAGAGAGAGAGAGAGAGAGAGAGAGAGAGAGAGAGATCAATTTGGGGATTTATTTATATTCAGCTGGCTTTACAAACTCACTTTTTTAATTATTCAAACAATTTAACACATTCTCAATGGATGAGATAATAGGTCACATTATTTGATTTCTTTTCTTTAACTGAAATTCTTGCGATTGTGCCGCATAGTTAACGAATATAACTGTTACCAAATGCAAGAAAATTGATATTTCTATATGGTTTTCACGTATGTTTACTGATTGTAAGATGTCTTATCTATGCGTTTGTTAGCGTCACTTTTACTTAGCAAAGGCAGCGTGCTTTTAATGATGGGCGACAATTTTGCCGGGATTTTCTCGCGTATTTCAGCCTTAAAAGATAATAATGAAAAAAGTTCAACTTAATTCGATTGGCAATCACCCTCAGCCTTAGGCTGACGGTTTTGACTATCCCCATTGAAATGTTTTTTTACTATCTTTTTTGTTTTCATTCCAGTTCTTACTATCTTCAAATATTTACCTATGTTGTTTTGTTTGGTTTTACGGCATATCAATTCTTTTTCGGGTTATTTAATGCCGAATCCAGTCATTTTTGTACAAGTTTTACGGTTCAAATTCTGTAGAAGTAATTTTTTTTCCCGATTATACTCACATAAATATCTAAGTGATAATAGAAAGGCCATTTATAACGACAGAGGAAACCAATAAATGTTACCAAAGGCAAGTTAAGTTACTGTTCTGAATAAGTGTATTTGTGTTTTTACTTATTTTAAAAAACTTTTCTGTTACAAAAAAAACCCGGCGTCCAGTTAAAACAACTAAAAAAAATGTCTGTTCATAAGCCCAGCTCGTTGATAATCGGTGAAAAATCGAAAAGTAAACAAAATATGGTACATTCGAAATCCGTGCATGTTACCGGGTTAGACCAAAAAAACACAGTTCGGTTCAAATTCTGTAGAAGTAAATTTTTTTCGATTATACTACATGATAGTAATAATAGAAAAGCCAATTATATATATATATATATATATATATATATATATATATATAAATGGCTTTTCTATTATTACTATATTATTATATATATATATATATATATATATATAATAAATTTATTTATATATATATAACGTGTACACGCACACATTCCCCCCCCCCCTATCTACTTTAAAGAACTTTATGTATACATATATGTATACATAAAGAGCCTAACAGATTTTACTCGATGTGAAACCTCCTCGTGTGAAACTGTTAACACTATATTTCCGATATTGTGAACGATCGAATAGAGATGAACGTGTACACACACACACGTTTAAAGAACTACTTGGGTCGTGGAGAGAGAGAGAGAGAGAGAGAGAGAGAGAGAGAGAGAGAGGTATACAGGAACTAAAAAAAGTGCTGGGATTGAGTTATGTTTCAAAAAAGGCAGAGATATTTCGTCGAGTTTCGTTGTGAGAAATGACAAATTTGAAAACAACACACTTACCGTTTTTGTTTTTTTTTCGCCGATTACAAATGATATTTGATGCTTTTTTTGTTTTGTTGATTTTTGATTGACTTTTTCTCTCGTCTTTTTGCTGTTTTTTTTTTTTGTTGTTGATTTTCTTTTTTTTTAATATCATAAAGTATTGATCTTCCTTTGTCGCGAATAGATTGATTTTCATTAAAAAAAATTTGTTTAATATCATAAAGTATTGATTTTCCATTGTCGCGAAAGATTTGTCGATTTTCATTAATTTTTTTTGTAATATCATAAAGTATTGATCTTCCTTTGTCGCGAAAGATTTGTCGATTTTCATTGAAATTTTGTTTGGTTACATCCGGTTTTGTTCGGCGTGTTTATATCACGTCGGTTGTTCACAAATGTGGATTTGATTTTGATTTCTTTTTGGTTTGGTTTAATAGATTTAATGTAGATGTGCTTATCGTGAGAGATAGAGAAAGAAAGGAAGGAGGCGAATTTACGAGGGGTCATATTTGAAGGGGGATAAATGTATGACGTCAGATCGGTAGAAATGATAGCGACAAAAACCAAATAATGAATCCAGAAAAAAAGAGATAGTTTATATTTGTTTCAAAAATGCAAGTCTACAAAGATCGGAACACAGGATCATTGTTCAGTTTTGAGTGAGTGTCGTTACCAAAACGAAAGTTTAGAGACCGACGAAGCCCGATTCGCTAATTTAAGGGTGTGAAAAATCGTCATCAAAAAAACATTTTCATTGAAAGTTATTAAATAGTCAATCATCATAAGAGAAAGTTCAGTGAGAAATGCTAGGAAACATTCAAATAGTGAATTGTCGAACTCTGTTTTTGGATCGGCAGAATTCGAGCAGACGACATCGAAAGTCGACCCAAGCCGTGTGTGTGTGTGTATGCATGCGTGTAAGCGTTTGTTTTTGTTCTTTTTTTGTTTTTTTTTTTCCAGCATTTCGATGGTCGATCTTAGCTGCTCCTCGCTCCTTCCTTGATCCGGACTAAATTCAATCAGTGTGTGTGTGCGCGCGTGATAAGTTTCGAAGAGAGGTTTTGTTGCGATGCGATGCGATGCGATGCTCGATCCTTGAACTGCAAACGTCGCGACTCTGACGAGGTGAAGCTCGCTGATTGGTCGGTTGGAAAGCGTATGACCTCACTTGTGTTTGTGTGTGCGTTGATCTCTCTCTCTCTCTCTCTCTCTCTCTCTCTCTCTCTCTCTCTCTCTCTCTCTCTCTCTCTCTCTCTTATTCTCTATGTGTGTGCGTGCGTTCGTGTCAAGGGCAGATAACTATTTTTCACTTTCAATTTCGTAAAGCAAATCAAAATATAAAAATAGATATTAAAAAATATAAAGATATAGATATTCTAAATAATACAAAATTGTTATTTTATTTTTCAAGAACAGCATTATTCAAATTCAGTTCCCCCCCCCCCTCCCCCCTCTCCCCCCCCCTCTCTCTCTCTCTCTCTCTCTCTCTCTCTCTCTCTCTCTCTCTGTTCTTTATTGTAATGTAATTGCTTACATTTCGACTACGTTTTAGTTGAGAAATGGTGGCCTATTTTCACACCATAAGCACTTTTGAAATGGTTACACAATTACTAGCTACGTACGTGATTTCGGCACATTACTGATTTCGATTGAATTTGAACGTATTCCATCTGTTTTAGACACCACTCATTTACTTTTGTTTTTTGTTTTCAGTTTACATAGAGTTACGAATTTGAAACGGTCGGCGCGGAGAGACAGCCAGCCAGCCAGCCAGCCACTAACTAACTAACTAATTCGACGTGGATGCAAAACCAAATACATAAAGGATTTTCTCGGTAAGTAAGTTATGTTTACTACAAAAGCTGGTTTTACTATAGGAATTTCTCTTGAACTACGTCTGTTTTCTGGATATCACAAGTCGACGCAGAACTTGTTCGTGGTCACTTGTTTGTGAACTATTTGACTAGCAGACAATATCATTTGTTGTTGTTGTTGTTGTCTTTTGCAGTCTGGAACTGTTTAACAAGACGACCCACCACGACGACGACGACGACGGCGACGGCGGCCTTTGACGACGAAGACGACGACGTTTGAATCAAGTTTCCAGCTGAATCAAGTTTCCAGTTGTTCTGAACATCAACATACACATATACGTAACTTTGTACCAAGTTTCTGTTGAAAACATTTTGTTTTGCTTTGTTTTGATTTTGTTTTGTTGTCGATTTGTCTGTTAAAGTGGTGCAGTGGTCTTTCCCCCCAAAAATGTATTTTGAAGACATTGGTATCGACAATTTGTCAAATTTAAACATTAAAGAAAGCAAGAAAGAAAGAAAGAAAGAAAGAAAGAAAGAACAGTTTGTGGGGTGGGGGTTGATTCTTTGATGGTAGCTAATATGTCATTTGTTCACGAAGGCATTGAGAATGGTTGTCGATCACTACCCATCCTGATCAATCAACAGTAACAGAAGATGGTTTCAACCGAAACCAGATAGGATGGTGTCGCTTGCATTGTTGTTTGTGACAAGGATTGGGACCAGTTTGTGACCTGAGGGGGAGGACTGAAAACAACGGACGAACACAATCCATCCAAATGAGACGCCGCCCAAAGAATTGAAGAAAGATGGCTGACACGAAGCAGACTTTATGGATGGATGGATGGATGGATGGATGGATGGCATCATAGTCGAAGAAGCAGACATCCGATAGGAGGAGGAGGAGTAGGAGGAGGTAAGAGTGTTCTTTAATTCCCCAGCCATGTCGTTTTGCATTGCACCCTCACCTTTTGCTGCTGTCGCAGTAACATTGTCCTGATTATTATAGTTTCAAGTTGACGTGGGAGAATTGAGAGGGTACTCTCTTTCTATATAGATAGATAGATAGATAGATAGATGTAATGGTGTCGACTCGCTTACTTGTGATTTTGAAGATTGAATGAGACACTTGAATGATTCGAGTATAATAACGGGAATCTAATGTATTTGATTTGAAGGCTGGCTGCCTTTAGGAAGGAAGGAAGGACTGAATTTTAACGGCGGAACGTGGTTAAGTAGCGTAGTGGAAGAAAAGGGAAGGGAATACGCACACACAATGACAATGACAATGGTTTATTGACATTCTGAGAAAGGCAACTAGAGAACTGGCGGGCGCTGTTCTAATGGGGTCATAGCCTCCGAATTCTCTTTGTGGGCGCCCACATTGGTGAGCGGATCAGCTGTGATCTCAGCGGAGCCGGTTCCTTCCATGTTCTCGACAAAGGAGGCAACGTTCTCGAGGATGATGCCCCGATCAAGTTGAAATCTTTTTGGACGCGTGGCTTCTGTTGTCTTTGGAAGAATCACTAACATCATTGTCGTTCGTTGTGGACGAGTGGGTGGGAGGGAGGGATAACATACATATCCTAGTCGATTGTTTGTTTGTTTGTTTGTCTGTTTGTTTGCTTGTTTGTTTGACATAGCTAGTTTGTAGAAATGCAGCTGTTAATATTAATATTAATGTCGTCTTGCAGCACGGGAGTTTATGCCAAATGATAGTTACTTATCGATCGGGGGGGGGGGGGCATATAATGGAAATGTAGGTTATCAAACTGTCTACAAAGAGCAGTGAGTCAGTGAGTCAGTCATTAATCTTTTAGCGGGCACATGTTTCGAACGGTAATGGGGGCAAAAGATCTTATTTCTCGAAAAGATTAACAAGGGTGGCTTAAGTAAGTAACGTGGTTAGGAATTCTATTAACTTGTTACTAGAATAATAATTCATGTCGTCATTAGCAATCTTGGCTCTCTTCCTCCTCCTCGATTGGCTAAGATTGGCTAGGAATCATTGTAGAAAGCTACCTAATTGACGTAGCAACTCAACTGACTCTTACTGTGTGTACATCCACCCTACGGCATTTACAGCTTAGACACTGTAATTACTAAGTAAGTAAGTAAGTAAGAACATTGAAAGGACTGTTAGAAAGACGACAGCGGTGTCTGGTGAACGCAATGCAATGGCAATGGCCTGGTTTGGGGTCTTATTGGAGACTCCTCGCCGCTCCTTGGGAAGCAGTACGAAGCAGTAGCAGTAATTGGATGGGAATCCAGTGGCAATTACTTACCAACCAAAAGTAAACAGTGATTGAAGAAAAGGCCCGAAACGAAGAAATGAAATCGACTCGAAACGAAACGAAACGAAACGAAACGAAACGAAACGAAACGAAACGAAACGAAACGAAACGAAACGAAACGAAACGAAAAACGTCTTTCTGTTCTATGAGGTTGCCTTCCTTTGGATGCAAGTTGTTTCGTGTAGTTCAGCGACGTCCCTGATAGTAGTTGTCTAGATTCATTGCTTTGTTGGATTGTAAATGATCGCATGTTTTGTTAATAATATTATTAGCAGTAGCAGTAGCAGTAGCAGTAGTAATTAGGTACGTGCAAATCAATGGCCGATTCCCCAAAATGAAAAAACATTTTGACCCCCCCTTCACTTAAAAATACACTAAAATTCAGGAAATCAACCAATTTTACTGAAATTTTCAATATGTATTAATCAACAATCACGGAATATAATGAAACCATTTTTTTTTTTTTGGTTTAAATCTTAGTGAAAATGTATGATTTTTTTCAAAGAAAATACACCTTTACTAAAGTTATATTTTTATATATTAATAAATAAAAATGCATAATTTTTTAAATGTTACTTATGTAAATAAAGGATCGTAGATGTTAACAACTAAACATTTTTTTCAAAATATTTCATATATATTACGAAAAAGGCCAGTAAATACCGTGTTAATAAAATCACTATAACTCGAAGAAAAATTAATTCTTTGAATTAGCGATATTATTATTGAATAAAGCATTGTTTAATCAATATTTTCACCAAAAAAATAATATAATTGCATGCGATTTGAATGATTAAAGTTTTTGGAAAAATAAAAAATGCGACGTAATTATATTTCCCTTTCATAGAGAAACGAGTCGTCATCATCATCGCAAGAATTTCTTGTTTATAATCTTGAAAATAAACCAAACATTTACACATTTGTGACTCAGTAAGTTAACGAAAAAAAGAAGAATTTAAAAAATTGAATAATTGCTACTAACGATCGATTCGCAAGGCTATGTAATAAACAGGCGCAATTAAAGCTCCCACCACTCCCACTGAATTTTCATCAATTCTGTTAATTTCACAATTCATTGGAAAGATAAAACGTAAGTTTTTCTTTGTTTTTTTTCATTAATAAATATTCTTTAAAAAGTTTAAAATTTATTAATAAATAAATAGTTCAAATATGACATTTTCTTTAAAATTGAATTTTATTTATTTCATTATTAACAAAAAAGTAAAACGTTAACAATAATTTGTTAATGTTTTAATTTTTTTCAATGAATATTTATTTACTTTTTCACACTGAAAATTAAATACTATTTTAGCTTAAAATAAAAAAGTACCCATTAAGTTTTATTTTTAAAGAATTAATGTATTTTAAAATTAAATGAATTCTATAAAAATAAATCGAGTAATGTAATTGTTCAAGTTTTGAATCAATCATCATGTAAAAATAATTGATCAAAATGAAGGATTTCGTAACGTTAACGTAAAAATAATTTGAACATTTGAAAGAAAGTTATTTCAAATTCTAAGGAAATCATTGGTAAACAATTTCTTTAGCTTTCTTTTTTAACAGATATGCACCATTATTACTTTTTAAACATTTCCGTAAATTATTTTGCCAAACATTTGTAATAAAATCATTTGGGTATCTTTCAGAATGATCAGTACAGTCGCGGACGGGGTCCAAAAAACTAACGAGAACGGTTATAAAAATCAATATGCAACAAGTGAGTTTAACCTACGTCGAGAAGAGATATTTGTCTACTTACCTATGAGATTTGTTTGTATTTTTACGTACTATAAATGGGGTTTTATTAGATGTAAAAAAAATTTCTTGTTCATTTTTTACTCGTTTTTTTTAGACAATATGGCGCCATTTTTTTTTGTTTTTTTTTGCAAGTTCGCGTGATAAAACTATTGATTTCTACTAAATAGCAGTTGGAACGGTTTAAAAATACAAACAAATATCACAGGTCAGTTTTCAATTAACTTTTATCGACGACAGTTCAGTTACTTTTATTTGTTGTATATTTGTTTTTTTTTGAGCGTTTTCAGCGTACTGATCATTCTGAAAGATACCCAATCATTTTAACCCCACTCTTCAGTTTTAAAAAAAAGTTGGTTTTTTTTTTAAAGTTATAACATTAAATATAAATCTTTGTAGATAAAATAATTAAAATCTTAATTCTGTAAATTCGAAAATATTATAATTAAATAAGATTTTCTTTTTTTTTTCATTACCGAAAAATTAATTAAATTAATTAACTTTCTTATTACATTTTCTTTGAATTTTTAGATGTCTATGCTATCATATATCCAGGCAGGAGCAGTATCCTATAGTTCCGAATTCTCAGCCAGTTTTAGTTGGGCACATAGAAAAGAAATTTATCGATAAGGATTTTTCACAGAATAGAATACAAGAATGGGCTACTGTGGAAAACAGACGAAATGGTTACCCACCAGTAACCAGTTCTATGATTTGTAAATTGAAAGTATATTTCAAGAAAAGGCATAATTTACATTTAACCGCCTTCAAAAACGTGTGCATGTATCCTCTCAACTACAACTAACACCTAAACCAACAACTGCATCCATTGCTTCTGCCTCTACTTCTCCAAATAATAAACTTTTGTTAACAAAACTAGCAAAAGTAAAAAAAGAACTTTCCTTCCTAAAAAGAAAATTCAACAGTACAAAACAAAACAAAAGTGGCATGCTAGAATATCTAACATGAAAAACAAAATTGGCAAATGCTGAAACCAAACTCCAGACATGTAACAGGTTTAGGGTCAGAGTTAGCTTGGGTCCTAATCTGCACCAGTACATAAAAATAAGGGAAAATTATTAAAAAACCTTCTGTTCAAAAAAATAAAGTCGTGTCTTCCATACTTGTCAATTTAATGTAGACATATTTTTCGTAACTTTAAAAATACAGAAATTAGGTTCTAATCATTTTTCAATTTCTATAAAGCATAACTTCCATATAAATTTGTTGTTAAATAAAAATCAATATTACTGCAGTTCAGGGCTTCCATGCTTTCAGATTTTGGTCGCCAAATTTTGTTTACACTTACATAAAACAACAAAATGCGCTCGTGATGTTTCTTTTATTTTTGATTTTGGATAATTCGGCAAGTTTTAGTAGAAAAATGAAGGTCAATTTTTTTTTTTAATTCACTCTCTTAAGACTAAATTTAATAATTTTCTTTTGAATAGTTGCAAACAATTGATATTTATCTTTCCAACGAATTTAAAACGTGTTTTATCGAATGTGCAGTTTTTATCCATTTTTAACGTTTATAGGGGTTTTTGACAACATTTTTAATTCTAATTTGTTTTTCAAACGTAAATATACATTTGTTTCCTTTTATATAATAACATTAGGCTTTTATCTTTCAAACACAATCAAGAGTTAAACGAAAACTGCTTTAAAAAATTAAGGAAAGACACTTTTAAGAACGAGGGTCAGTGCAAGCGGCCATTTTCTTTTGCACGTACCTAGTAGTAGTAATAATAATAATAATAATTTCAAAGATTCTCTAAAACATTTAAGCTTCGAAATGATTAGTTTTCAAATCTGAATCAGTTCCGGTCGATAATTTCCATGGTCGGCTCCGGTCTTTTCTTGAAGATGATAGGTGTGTCACTTGTCCCTGTTTCCATTGAATGGGTAGCATGCAAGAAGACTCTATCGATCGATCGATGGATCGATTTGGTGTAATAAGAGGCGGCTTGATGACGTAAGCTGAGATCTCTTTCCAAACTCACTCTCGGATGATGTCCATCCATGATGTCGTGGGGATTTGTTAATCTGAATTTTCTCCAGCTGTTTCTCAATAGCATCATCGTCTGTGACGCTAATATTTGCCAGTTCTACATGTCCACATCTATGATCCAGCTTAGGTATGTTGTCGACATTTTCACGAGTAAAAACACTAGCCAAAAAAGTCGTCACAGTTGTCTTCTTCGATTTGGTGTATTTCCAAAATGTTTCAGGGTTCACTTTCACATCATATGTATATATGCAAGAGGAGATTCTTCAAACGTCTTCCTCAATTGTCTTGCCTACAGTCCTTAAGCCAATTCTAACTTCGCAATACTATCTTTTTCCCCATTCAATTTTGTTCTCAGCGGCGGCAGCAGCAGCAGCAGCAGCAGCACCAGCAGCAGGTACTGTTCCTCTCTTTGCATTCTAGTCAGATCGGGTCCAATGAACACGTTTTCGATCGATCGATCGATCGAACGAACTCTCCAATGTCTTTCAGTTTCTTGCTACTCTTCAGGATTCCAATACTGTTCACACTCACTTTGAGAATGTCTTCTCTATTTCTGTTTGTTATTCTTCTTCTTCTTCTTCTTCTTCTTCTTCTTCTTCTTCTTCTTCTTCTTCTTCCTCCTCTACAATTTCAATCGCAGTCATTACTTTCTCAACTGATGCCTTGTCATCTTCGATCTTGTCTTTCTTTTTGGATTCAGGCAGATTCAGTATGACAATATTCTTCTTCGCTCTGTTGCTCTGCTATTGCTTCCCTAACCCTAACACCACAACACAACACAACACAACTCCCTTTTGGCTTTGCACCTCCTTTATCTTCCAAGATCCACTTTAGGTAGGTAGGCGAGTGTCCAGTTCTTTCTGCCTTACCTACCTACCTACGTCTCAGCTGTTCCTCAATATTAACTTTAGTTACCTGGCCTAATTGATTGAATATTATTAGTAGTAAACACACACACACTCTGTATGGAACGAGATAACTTGTAAACTAATTTCATGTTGCTGTTTTTGGCGACCGTGAACCAGGTTTCTGGCAAAGAATACTAGAATGAAGAAAAGAAAAGAAAAGAAAAGAAAACTTCCTAACACCTCAGTTCCTATTTTGAAACTGCTGGTTATTTCGGTGAAATCTCTGAATGAATGAATGAATGAATGAATGAATGAATGAATGAATGAATGAATGAATGAATGAATGAATAAATGCGATTTTTATTGTTTTTTCGGCTCCATTTCTCGACACTTTGTAGGGTAGTTGAAATGGTTGCATCATCGGCTAAGTTTCAACGTTTTAGCGTCGTCGTCGTCATTCTAACTTGTTAAGCCAGTTAAGGAATCGAGTTTTGAACCCGACGACTGCCGAGGTCGTGATAGCCCACTAATAATTCCCCAATAGAAACAAAAAACAAGAAAGGTCTAGAACGGTTCATTTCAAGTTAGATTTGCATGCGAAACTGATTGCCAACTTTCTATTGAAATGTGCTTTTCTGTTGCTGCGATCAATCGCCTACAAAAAAAGTAGAATCGTATCAAACGAAACTGACTGAATATTTGTGATTTATATAGAAGCTATTTCATTATTTAGCTATTGTAAATTTCATTGGGGAAAAAATCATACCAAGTAAAGTAATAAAGTAGATCTCTAAAATATGGGTCGATTTGAATATTAACTCACTCCGCTCGCTCGCTCGCTCGCTCGCTCGCTCGCTCCCTCCCTCCCACCCCCTTTTTGCAGGCGATTACGCACGGAAAACATAGTTTAGAATTTTGAGTGATGGATCAGTTTCTTCTTCTTCTTCTTCTTCTTCTTCGTATATATTGAACCTAAACAGTACGTTATTCTGTTATGCTATATTTTGGGGGGGTTTTTTCTTCGTATTTTTGGGTTTTTTCCTTCTTATATAGGCTTTGATTTATAGAGGGGCTAATATGATTTTTTTTTTGCATTTTTTGGGCTCAAACACTTAAAAAAAAAAAAAAAAGAGTCCATATAGACGTAAATATACCATCCAAGTAACCTAGTTTTAATTTTGAGTAGGTATAAATGTCCTTTGTAATATGGTAACTTAGGTTTTTTCTTCTTTTTTCTTCTTTTTTTTTCTCCTTATAGAAGGCATTATCCTGCTAGGGTTTGATTTATAGAAGGGGCTACTATGATTTTTTTTTTCCATTTTTTGGGCTCAAATACTTAAAAAAAAAAAAAAAAAGAGTCCATATAGACGTAAATATACCATCCAAGTAACCTAGTTTTAATTTTGAGTAGGTATAAATATAAATGCCCTTTGTAATATGGCAACTTAGGTTATGCTGTTTTCTTTCTTTCTTTTTTTCTTCTTATAAACGGCATTATCCTGCTAGGGGTAGCCCCTATGATTTTTCATTTTTTTTTTCTTTTTTTAGGGCTCAAATACTTAAAAAAAAAAAAGAGTATATAGACGTAAATATACCATCCAAGTAACCTAGTTTTAATTTTGAATCTCGAAAGCGAACCAAAAAACAGTAGGAATAAATGCCGTATTAACCCCTGTTGGTAATATCGCTGATTTACGCCAATATTATTGTGCCTCTTTTTTTTCAAAACCAAAAAACTCTGAACTCGTGATTCGTTTGGAAACAAAACTTGTTAATAACGTTTGACGATGTCTGAAGTTTGTTTTTGCAGGTGAATTTGCAAATCGGCGCCGGTGAAGAAAAAAGCTGCAAATCGAACGACCGTAAAGTATGGCTAAGAAAACGAAACTAAAGAACGAGTATTAATTTGATGGGGTTGTTTGGTTTTTTTTTTCTTACGTAAACATTTGATAATATCCAATCCAATAGTTTTTGGTAGTATCTCTTTCGAATGGTTAGCGTTTCCCCCCCACCCCACCGCACCGCACCCCACCGCACCCCTTGGAGATCACTCGTGTGTGTGTGTGTGTGTGTGTGTGTTCGTGCTGGCTACTAATTTGTTTGTTAATTGTTTTTCAAAAATGTACGCTTTTTCTGTTTGCAAAAAACTAGTACTAGATTTTCAGTCAGATGTCAAAGTTAATAACGGTCTGATTTTATTACGTGATCGTCGATGAAAAAATGTGCAACATTTGACTGAAATCGGTTGATGTTCGGAATTTTGGTGACTACTTTTTCAGTGTACTACTACTACGAAGCACGCACGCACGCACGCACGCACGCAGCTGACGAGTGAATTCCAAGGGAGCTAACCTCGAGTAACCTGGAGTTGCTCCCCGTTGTTCCACTGCACGCACGCACGCACGCACGCTTTTGAGGGTGGTTTTTTTTTTCTCTTTCCGTTTTCTCTGTTTATAAACGGGTTTTATTTTGTTGGAAATTTCGTATTTCATTAATTTCTGTCAATAATAAACGCCATCTAAAGTTCATTTTCATAAACTAGAGATGTCATCAAATCTTTGCAACGCAATTTGTGTTCGGTTTATGTTTGTCGTAGATTGTCGGTTGAGTTTTCATCTAGTCAATTAATCAGTCGGGCTTTTTTTTTGTCCGAATCGAATGTTTCACATTTGTTGAAATGATTAATTGTCGGTACGAAACAAAAAGGCAGACGCATAATTATCGTTAGGTGGAAGTACAGAATAGTTAACAAATCCATTTTCATTGTGCATGTTAAGAATGTGCAACCAAAAAAACCAGAACAAAAAAGAAGAGAACAAAAAAGAAAGAAGAGAAAAACAAACAAACAAACAACAACAACAACAGAACGGGTGGTACTTACTGATTGTGCGCTGCTCAGCGGTTGGTCGGTTGGGGGATACGTAGGCACACACACCTGAGGAGAGGAGAGGAGAGGAGAGGAGTTACAAAGAAGGACTGACTTTTATAGTCGGGAAGGAGTGGGGAATAGTGGGAGTAATCTCACCTATAAATACGGGTGCAATTCTCCGGTTGTTGTTGTTAACGACCATTACCGTTCGAGTTTTGCTCGACACCAGACACACCCGGTTGGCGTGGCTCGCTTAAAGACAAAGACAACTCTTTTCGGCAACCCCAGCAGCAGCATCTGCATCATTCCTTCCTTGCTTCCTTCCTTCCTTCCTTCCTTCCGGGTACCTACCGCCTCTGGATATTTCTTGCCATCAAGAATGACTTCGTAAATAAGTAAGTTATTTTACCACGTAAACTTGCAGTATTAGAAGCTAACATCAAATCGGTACCGTCGGTTTTTAATCGATTTATTTCGTCTGGATGTGAAACCGACGCCACCGATGTGTTGATATTCTGTAATAATTGTAGTTTGACAGTTTTTAGATAGCATTTTCAAGTTGAATTTCATTTTGCATAGTATATCGTGTTTATGAAATTGTTTGGTGAAGCTATTTGAATACTATATTGTCTGTTTTGATGCTGTCTTTTTTTGTTGTTGTTGTTTTCTTTTCTTTTCTTTTCTTTTCTTTTCTTTTCTTTTCTTTTCTTTTCTTTTCTTTTGTTTCTGTCCGTGTTTGATCGTTGAATGAAACGGTCGGTCAATTTTCTATTCTACTTTTGCTGGTTTTCACCAATGCATACTCTCCGACGTTGGAGTTGGTTGTACTTTTTACTGTTTTCGTAACTTGTGATGTGATTTGATTGGGATGCCTTCTCTTTCAGAAAGGTCTTAGGGGTTAGTCTATTAGGGGTTTAATGAAGCGATTTTTGGATGGAATTCGTCGCCGCTGCTCCAGACACGGCATGAAGTCAATTAGTATCGGGTTCTAATGAAAAAGCACTAAATTTTAGATGGATGGATGGATGGATGGATGGATGGATGGATAGATTCCGATTCGGAAAACAGCAATTGTTTCTCCTTTGTCTGTTATATCTTTCCTTTGTGGAATGTGAGGAGTAAGTAGGGGGCGGGAGTAGTGAGTTACGAGAATCTTCAAAGTAAACTCTTATTATTATTATTATTATTATTATTATTATTATTATTATTATTGCTAATCGATCGAGGTTTCACTATCAGGGAATGATGACGGGCTGCTCATGCCTTTTTTTAAAAGGAGAGTATCGCCCAGTTCACTGACCTTGTGTCGAAGCCTCCTGGATTGGTGAAATTAATAAATAGTACTTAAAGAACAAAACAAGTATTTATTCAATGCCAAAATACAAATGAAACATGTTCGAATTTCAAATGAGATTATCTGAGTTGGGTGGGTGGGTGGTGAAAATTAACAAACAAACAAACAAACAAAAAATAGTCATTTTTCTCAGACTGCAAGACGGTGGTTTATCGTCTGCCATTTTGTTCTGAAACCACAAACCAAAATTAGACACGCTTAGTGTTTGGCTTAAGGCATAAGTCCAGGCTGGCAATTATTATTATTATTATTACTAGTATTACTATTGTTATAAAGAATTGTATTTGATATGCAAATTACCATATCATACGGTAGTCTTAAGGGTAGTATATTGTTATTATTATTATTTCATTTATTTATGTATATATAAGTAACAGTTTAAGGCATGAAGTCAATTAGTATCGGGTTCTAATGAAAAAGCACTAAATTTTAGATGGATGGATGGATGGATGTATGGATAGATTCCGATTCGGAAAACAGCAATTGTTTCTCCTTTGTCTGTTATATCTTTCCTTTGTGGAATGTGAGGAGTAAGTAGGGGGCGGGAGTAGTGAGTTACGAGAATCTTCAAAGTAAACTCTTATTATTATTATTATTATTATTATTATTGCTAATCGATCGAGGTTTCACTATCAGGGAATGATGACGGGCTGCTCATGCCTTTTTTTAAAAGGAGAGTATCGCCCAGTTCACTGACCTTGTGTCGAAGCCTCATGTATTGGTGAAATTAATAAATAGTACTTAAAAAACAAAACAAGTATTTATTCAATGCCAAAATACAAATGAAACATGTTCGAATTTCAAATGAGATTATCTGAGTGAGTGGGTGGGTGGGTGGTGAAAATTAACAAACAAACCAAAAATAGTTATTTTTCTCAGACTGCAAGACGGTGGTTTATCGTCTGCCATTTTGTTCTGAAACCACAAACCAAAATTAGACACGCTTAGTGTTTGGCTTAAGGCATAAGTCCAGGCTGGCAATCCGAATATATATATATATATATATCTAGCTACCATATCGCAGAATGGTTCGTAGGTGTAGTGTTTAGATAGTATTTTATTATTATTATTATTATTATTATTATTATTATTATTATTATTATTATTATTATTATTACTAGTATTACTATTGTTATAAAGAATTGTATTTGATATGCAAATTACCATATCATACGGTAGTCTTAAGGGTAGTATATTGTTATTATTATTATTATTTCATTTATTTATGTATATATAAGTAACAGTTTAAGCTGAATTATTTCGACACTTGATTATTGAGGAAATGGTAGTTTTTATCGGTACCATTGGAGAGCCATGCATATAACGGTCCTGTTTTGAAATCTCCGAATCAGTTTCATGGTAAACAGCTGAAGATCCCCTTGTTAATATTAGATGCTTACGTTAAGCTCTCCTGCTTTGGTTTCACTGTTAGATACTTAATCCCCCCTGTTTATTTTATTTATTTACTTACTATTATAGATTATTTATTTATGAATTTTCCAACGAATGTTAAGTCTACACTATTTTGGATTTAGTTGGGAATTTAAACTGCATTTTCCTTTCTTTTTTTGTCTTTTTGTTTATAATAACTCAAAGCTTCTTTAGACTATGTATATATGGTATTTTAAAAGTAAGTAAGTAAGTAAAGTTGCTGGCGAGATGCATGTCCATTGTAATAGAAGAGGCTCATCATCATCATCGTCATCATCATCATCATCATCATCATCATCAAAAGTATGATGAACCATGCATCTCCTGGAAGCAAGTATCACGTCGGGAAAACGGGGCGAAATGAAGTGCTCGATACGAAGGATCGCAATAACACGAACCCGACTTGCCAATCGGATTTGAAAGCCTACAATTTGCGGTCTGGCGCAGCTTTGCGATGAACCCTAAAATAATAGAAGGGTCTTTTTAGTTCTTTTGCGTGAATCTATGAAACTGTCTTGTCACATGGCTAGTTTAGTTTTGTTTTTGGTCTTGTTCTTGGTTTTCGTTCTGTTTTTGGTTTTTTGTGGTCGCATTGATCGAACAGCAAATAAGAGGTGCACACGAATGCCCTCCCTCCCTCCCTCCCTCCCTCCCTCCCTGCCTGCCTGCCTCCCTCCCTAAGTAGCGAATGTTACCACTTTCCTATATGATTCAAGATTAATACCACATGATATAGGATTTCTTTTCTAGCTAGCTATATGTATCACTGCAAAATACTAATTCTTGATATTTGATGTATTTCAAGAACTTGTACCCAAACTGTTTCATTTGTTTACTTGTTTTTCCCTTTCAGTTTTTGAACAGAACAATGACGACCGGAATTTCCAATGTGAATGAACGATTTATAGCCGGCAATCGTGGTAGGTTATGTTTATTACTACCAACTTTGTTTTGATACGAATTTTTCTTTTTGAATGCAAATGTTTGCTTTATATGTAGATATATATAATAACAAGCCGATGTAAAACTTATTCATGGTAACTTATCTATTTTGC
>OY744534.1:1575077-1597577 GCA_963556195.1 Sepiola atlantica | reverse complement strand
AATATTCACCAAGCTACAGCTAAGATTGTCTTTGCATGCATTCAATATGACTCGTATTCATTTTTCAGAGCTCGATAGGAAACCGTCTTTTGTGATTTTCGATTCCTGGAAGCAAGGCATTTGGTGAGTTTCCTTTTTTTGTTCGAATAAAAAAAGAAGAAGTAATTTTCAGAAATAGGTATTTGAGAAAATGTCAGTATTTGTCCAAGTTTCACTACTAAACTCTTCCAACGAAGATAAATGTTTAACTACTTCCATCAATTATCTACAGTATACAGCGAACTTCTTTTTTGCTCGATACTCTAACCCTAACCAGAAAGTAACAGCAGTTTAGTTTTGATTATTCAAATTCAGTTGACATTGGTCAGTATGGTTCCTCTCTCTCTCTCACTCTCTCTCTCTCTCTCTCTCTCTCTCTCTATCTCTATCTCTCTCTCTCTCTCTCTCTATCTCTCTCTCTATCTCTATCTCTATCTCTATCTCTATCTCTATCTCTATCTCTGTACATAGGCGCAATTGCTTACATTTCGACTACGTTTTAGTTGAGAAATGATGGCATATTTGCAAACCATAAGGACTTTTGAAATGGTTACACAATTACTAGCTACGTACGTGATTACGTCGGCACATTAATGTTTTCGTTTGAATTCGAACGTATTCTATCAATCTATCTATCTATCTATCTATCTATCTATCTATCTATCTGTTGTAGACACCAATTGTCTTACTTTCTTTTGCTTTCAGTTTACATTGAGTAACTGCTCCAAGATTTCAACACGAATTTCATACGGCCGGCGCGGACGGAGGGACGGAGGGACGGACAGACACCAACTAACTAATTGGACATGGATGAAAGACCAAATACATAAAGGATTTTCTCGGTAAGTAAGTTATGTTTACTACAAAACCTGGTTTTACTATAGGAATTTCTCTCTCTCTCTCTCTCTCTCTCTCTCTCTCTCTCTCTCTCTCTCTCTCTCTCTCTCTCTCTCTCTCTCTCTCTTGAAATACGTCGTCTGTTTTCTAGATATCACAAGTTGATGCAGAACTTGTTCGTGGTAACTTTTTTGTGAACTATTTTACTAGTAAACAATATCATGTTTGTTTTTTTTTTGGTCTTTTGCAGTTTGGAACTGTACGTTTGAATCCAGTTTCCAGTCGAATCAAGTTTCCAGTTGTGCTGAGCATAAACATACACATACACATACACATACACATATACGTAACTTTCGACAATAACATTGTACCAAGTTTCTGTTGAAAACATGTCGTTTTGTTTTCGATTTTTCTGTTAAAGTGGTGCAGTGGTCCTTTGCACTAAACATAATCTCAAGTAGAGTAATAATTAGTAGTTGATTCCTGGATTAACTCGGCTGAATCGGTTTCACTTGGTACTACTTTTGATGCAGAACTTGGATAACCCCCCCCCCCCCCAAAAAAAAAAAACACCCCAAAAATCAAATCAAAACAAAACAAAGCGATATGCTGGACTAATTCAATCTAATTTCTCCCGTCATTTATTGACTGGATGTGATTCAGAACTTTTGTAATAGATGGTTTCAACAAAAACCAGATATGCTTTCGAGGAATAAGTGTTGCTTGCATTGTTGTTCACGACAAGGGTTGGGACCAGTTTGTAACCTGAGGACGACTGAAAACAACGAACGAACGGAGGGACACAATCCATGAAAATGAGACGCCAAAAGAATTGAAGAAAGAGTGCTGACATGAAGCGGACTTGATGGCATCATAGTTGGAGCAGACATCCGATAATTGAATTCCCCAGCCATGTCGTTTGTTTGTATTTCACCTTCACCACTTTGCTGTCGCAGTAACATTGTCCTGAAATGATATCTCTCTCTCTCTCTCTCTCTCTCTCTCTATATATATCTATAGTATGGGAGGAGGGTTAGGGTTTAGAAAAGAGCAACTAGAATAAAGTGTTAAATACTTGTTACTTTTGAATCATGGGATGAATGGAGTTTTATCGCAGTCTTAAGTTATTAATTTTTGGTTTTGTTTTCTTTTGTTTTGGGAGGATTTTAACGGCGGAACGTGGTTAAGTAGCGTAGTGGAAGAAGGGGAGGGAATACGCACACAATGACAATGACAATGGTTTATTGACATTCTGAGAAAGGCAACTAGAGAACTGGCGGGCGCTGTTCTAATGGGGTCATAGCCTCCGAATTCTCTTTGTGGGCGCCCACATTGGTGAGCGGATCAGCTGTGATCTCAGCGGAGCCGGTTCCTTCCATGTTCTCGACAAAGGAGGCAACGTTCTCGAGGATGATGCCCCGATCAAGTTGAAATCTTTTTGGACGCGTGGCTCCTGTTGTCTTTGGAAGAATCACTAACATCATTGTCGTTCGTTGTGGACGAGTGGGTGGGAGGGAGGGATAACATACATATCCTAGTCGGCTAAGTGGGGATATCTGTAAAGCTAGCTGGACGCTACCCAATTGACGTAGTAATTCAACCGACTCTTACTGTACGTACAGACATCAACCCTACGGCATTTACAGCTTAGTAATTACAGTGAGCCTAAGTAAGTGGAACATTGAAAGGTTAGGGTTAGAAAGACGACAGCAATGTAAGGTGAATGCAATGGCAATGACATGGCATGGTATGGTTGGGGTCTTATTGGAGACACGGAGCAGCACAGTTGGATGGGAACACAATGGGAATCCAGTGGCAATTACTTACTTACCAACCAAAGTGAATCAGCAAAGAAGAAGAAGAAATCAAGTGAAATTGATGCGAAACAAAGGTGTGTATATATCTTTATTTATATAATGAATATAATTGAAAGTACACGCAAAAAAGAAATGTGAACAAGCTGCACTTTTTTTCTTCTCTGTTTTTGTTTTGTTGTCGTTTTTTGTTTTGTTTTACAAAAGTTGAAGTAATCTTTAACTTTGAACCAACCATTCAAATGAAGCTGAATTAGTGTAGCATGAACACTGTGAAATTGTAAAATGAAGACGTGAAGACTTTCGAAAATGCATTTGATATGTATCCTAAATATGTAGCTTACTTGCCATAAGTCCATTTGCAGGAACTTTGGAAACTTACTTACTTACTTGCTTGCTTACTTGCCATAAGTATATCTGAAGGAAGTTTGGAAAATGATCTGTTAAGAATTTGAGACCAACCTAAAACGATTGGATTCAGTTTCGATTTAAAAAGAACATTTTCTTGGTAGTTTAACTAGGATTTTGAAAGCAGAGTGTTTTTCCCTTTTGTTTTAGACATTTTTGTAAAGTCGCTAAACAATAATTCTTCTAGTTACTAATAAAAAACATTAGTAAAATCGAGTAATTTCCCTTTGTTTTAGACATCTTTTAAGATCGGTAAACAGTAGTTCGTCTAGTTACGTATAAAGAAAACATTAATGAAATCGAGTTATTTCCCTTTGTTTTAGAACTCTTTCAAGATCGGTAACCAGTATTTCGTATAGTTACGAATAAAGAAAACATTAATCAAATCGATTTATTTCCTTTTGTTTTGGATATCTTTTAAGATCGGTAAACAGTATTTCGTATAGTTACGTATAAAGAAAACATTAATGAAATCGATTGTTTCCCTTTGTTTTAGAACTCTTTTAAGATCGGTAACCAATATTTCGTATAGTTACTTAATAAAGAAAACATTAATAAAAGCGATTTATTTCCTTTTATTTTAGACATCTTTTAAGATCGGTAATTACTAGTATAGTCACTAATAAATCAAACATGGTTTCGCTAAACAGTAATGCTTCGAGTCACCTTTATTCCACGTGACGTCGGTTGGGTTTCAATAATAATCAAAAAATAATCACTGTAAAAGCTGATATGAGCGAAGGACTTTGAACACTGATCTGTTTAAGAACCCGAAACCTCTTACTCGAATGATTGGATTGAATATGAAATCACGAGAACCACATCGTAACACACAGTGTTAACTATTCTGTACTTTCTGCACTTTCTCCCCAGCGAGCGACAGTCGCTTATTGAAAAAGGGGGAGGCAACTGCTTTTTTTATTCTTTCCTAGTATAATACAACCACTTTTGTTATATCTGTGTATATATATATATATATATATATATATGTATGTATTTTCTTACATATTACCCATAAAAACAAACACAGATGCATAAAACCCGCATTGGAGATCAATATACCACCCCCCTCTCTCTCTCTCTCTCTCTCTCTCTCTCTCTCTCTCTCTCTCTCTCTCTCTCTAGTTTCGGCTAATGAATTTTCAACCGGTGAATACCATAAAAAAATATCCACTAAATAAAACGCCTATGTAAACAAATAATTATTTATATATAACATTAAATATCATAGTGTTTTATTCCTTTTTAATTTGAATATGTACATTTAATTTCTTAAGAACTTTAAAAGATTTATTATCAAGTAATGTATGACTTTTTTTTTGTTGTTGTTAAAACCCGGGTTGAATTTAAGGCGACACACGTTTGCCGGTGAAATCTCGATTTATTTGATCTGAAATTTGCAAATGCTCAAATAAATACAACATTTTGAAGAAAAACTATTTCTTGTGGCAACTGTTGACATGATTTGCCAACTTTCTCCGAGTGCGATAATTTACAGTTTCAAAAATCGACCTGCCCCTAATGTTTAAATAAATATATATATATATATACACAGGGTTTACACGGGTAAACACACAGATGCATAAAACCCACATTAGAGATCAATATACCCCCCCACCCCACCCCCCCCTCTCTCTCTCTCTCTAGTTTCGGCTAGGGGCAAAGTGTAGTATCGGTTTGTGATACTACTCTTCATCTTTTCTGTCCTCCTCGATTAGGGGAATGCGAAATCCGTCGAGACTAAGGCAATGTTCATTTGTCCACCTTAAAGACCTACTTGCCCTCGTGGGGAGGCAAATAAACAGGAACATAAAATTATTTCATCGTCTGTGGGGGACTTGTCCAGATTAGGACCCACGTCGGCACTTTTCGAATGTTTACATAAAGTGCCAATTCGATTTTAGCTTGGGTCCTAATCTGGATAAGTCCCCCATTTTGTTAAATATTAATTGTTTTTTGAAAATCTTTTTTGTTTTGTATTTCAAAATTGCAATGTTAATAATTAAAATAAAAAAAAAATTGTATAAATTGCTATTTTTTCAAATGTTGTAATCATTGTAATAAAATGTTCAATAAATACTATATATGTCAGAGTGAGAGAGTGAGAGAGAGAGAAGGGGAAGAGACTAGCTGTATCTACCTGCCCTTACCCAGGTTGGAGGGGGTCTTTTTAGAGACAAATATGTATCCTACATATGTAGCTTACTTGCCATAAGTATAGCATGTTAAGGAACTTTGGAAGGTTGCTTACTTGCCATAAGTATATCTGAAGGAACTTTGGAAAATGATCTGTTAAGAATTTGAAACCTAAAACGATTGGATTCAGTTTTGATTTAAAAAGATTTCTTTTTTTTATAAATTACTTGTATTTGAAATAGGATTTTGAAAGTTGAATTTAATGTATTGTGTGCCATTCTTTGTTCATTCTAATTGCTATAAACAAAAAACAAAAAACATAACTCATTTTGTTATGGTAATGTTTAAATCTCGATTTGTCAATTTTTAGCATTCCAAACTTTTAAAACATAAGGATTTGCTCAAAAATTTAAAGCCAATAATGACTTTCTATTCAACAGTTTAAAGGTTTTAGGTTTCAAATTCCTAACAGTTTAAATGCTTCCAAATACCTTTCACATTTTTAAGGGTCACAAAGTAATTTATTCTTTTCTATTTAACTATTAAGGAAAGATTAAAATGGCTGACTTGTTTATGAAGAATGTACGCTTAAATGTGTGTAATAAATCTATTTCTACAAACCTGTTTCTGCATTTTTGAGATGAGGATTGATCATTTCTCACCTTTCGGGCCTTCTTCTTCTTTCAGGTGGATATTTACCAACTCGGGAATCTGGACTGGATTTCCAATGGCGGAACAAACACTTGAATCCACGAGGAGGGAAGAAGCATTATACACAAAGGTGAGGAGGAGACGTGTTGTCGCCGCCGCCTACTACTACTAAATAAACGTAAGGCTATAGAACACCGGAAAGCTGTAATAATACGTGGAGATACCGAAAAGTCGGCTATGGCTGACCACATATGGGACAAAGTATATATATATATTGAAACAAACAAAAAACAAGAAAAGACAATCATGTGATTTTAAAGAGATTCCTTTTAAGAACCTTTGTTTTATTAGTTCAAATTCTCAAATCCCCCCCCCCCCCCACTGGAAAACAAACCCCGAATTTGTCTTTTTGCGTTTCTCTCGCAATATTCATACGGATATCATGAACAAAATGTCTGTTTGAAAATAGTTCTTCTTTTTTTTTCTTTCTTATGCATCATCCTAGTTGACTGAGAGCAGCTTGTAATGTCCTTTACTCGTAGCTTGGTAGGTATTTTGCTGGAAAAAAAACAAAAACAAAAAAAGAAACAATTAGTCATGATCACAATTAATAGTATAACGTGTCTAATAATCAGTGAACGACAACTATTATTAAGCTTAGAATTTGGAACTAACTCTTATTCAATAGCCTCACAATTATCTTCTTTGAATTAGTTTTGACTTTCTTGGGATATCTCTAGTTATATTTGTATGTATAGGATTCGCTCGTAAACTAATTAACAAATCATTATGAATTTCGGACCACAGCTGTTAGGCATAAGAGTTGGTAATCTGGGCTATATTTAGTTTAATTTAGTTTTCTAAAATGTTCACTATTGCTATTAGGCATCAATCAATAAGTATTGGCCCAATTTCAGTTTCTTTGAGGTATTTTAATGATTCTTAGGGGGGTATAAAATGGGCACAACGTCGTCGTCCGATTTGAAAATTCAAATATATCAGATTTGTATTAAATTTGATCCATAGTCATTAGGCCAACCCCTGATCTTCATAAATGATCTCCCAAACCACATGCTAAGATCATAACGCTATAGATTGGGACAACATTTTGATTTGAAAACATAACTCAATCCCAGCAGTTAGTTGTATTTTAGTCTCTATATTGTGTGATTAAAATATATATGAGGAAAATCTTAGAGAACCAAACGTTTATTAACCCGCATTTTGATTTGAAAACATAACTCAATCCCAGCAGTTAGTTGTATTTTAGTCTCTATATTGCGTGATTAAAATATATATGAGGAAATTCTTAGAGAAACAAACGTTTATTAACCAAGATTTTGAATACATTCTCTTACTCACCGATAATAACCGGTGTTGTTCCCTGGAGTCTGAGTGAGAATAAGTCTTCCCCGATTTCCAGTACACTTAACCTCTTTCGATAACTATTGCACATGGTTTTGCGTTATCGTAACAGTCGCTTACCATTGAATTTGAATAAGTAAATAGGTAAATATTTGAAGACATTAAGAACTTGAATCAAACAAAATTACTATATCTTAAAATAAGTCTAAACTCTCTTTCTCGTCGGCCCGGCTCGCAGGTGTCAAAATCATTCGATATTTCAACTTTCTTTCCAAACCAAACAAACTTTAATATTTGCACTAATGTGACTGTAATAAAAACGTTAACGCCGCCGACTGTCGTTTCAGTGGATACCAAGCCGGGAGGTCGAGATGGGGGGGGGGACGGAACGAATAAATAAAACATAAGATTTTGTCTTGTTAAAGATTAAAATGAAGAAATAAAAACTTTACATTTTCGGAGGAGGATAGGATTATTATTTTTTTTTTTTTTACGGCATATCAACAACTTATGTTGGGTTCGGCTGTTTTGTGGCATATCAACCGTTTTCCTGTTATTTAACGCCGAATCTGGTCATTTTAGTAAAACTTTTCATTGCTTCAAGTTCCTTATATGTTTAAATATTTATTCTTGGTGTTCGGCGTTAGGGTTATTTTTGTTTGACAGCATATCAACCTCTTTCGGTTTATTTAATCGCGAATCGGGACAATTAGTTCAAACGTCAAAATGCTTAACGTTCGTTATATGTTTAAGTATTCATTCATGGGTGTCAGTTTGGTCGTTTTGCAAGAGAACATTGATGTATTTGCAAAACGATTAAGGAAAAAACAAAAACATCAATATTTGCTGCATTTTAAAGTTGGTTTTCTTGTGAAAGAAAGTTGAAATATAGAATGATTTTGACAACTGCGAGCCGGGCCGACGAGAAAGAGAATGTATACTTATTTTAAGATATAGTTTTGTTTTGTTTTTTTTTCATTCAAGTTCTTACTATCTTCAAATATTTACCTATGTGGTTTTGTTTGGTTTTACGGCATATCAATCCTTTTCGGGTTATTTAATGCCGAATCCAGTCATTGTTGTAAACGTTTTTATTCAAATTCAATGGTAAGCGGCTGTTGCGATAACCCAAAACTATTTGCCATAGTTATCGAAAGAGGTTAAGAGTACTAGAAATCGCGGAAGACTTATTCTCACTCAGACTCCAGGGAACAACACCGGTTATTATCGGTGAGTAATAATCGATGATTACCTGTGTGAGAGCTAGCAAGTTGATACTACTACTACTACTACTACTACTACTACTACTACTACTACTAATTTTAATAATAATAATAATAATAATAAGATGAATAAGAAGAAGAAGTGGAAGAAGAAGAAGAAGAAGATGTTAAATGTTACGATTGGCGACATAAATTATTTTAAAAGAAATTCCGTTCGTAAATTCGTCAAAAACAATTTATTTTGCTTCAGCTACTCATTTGTGACTGATTTCCGGTGAAAAATTAATATTTAATATAGAATATAAGTATTTTAAATTACCGTAAACATCGCCTTTGAGGAATCTTGTTTAGTCACTCGTTTACGTTAGGTACCTTACTTCCTGTGACTTAACAAGATGGCTAATAATTGAGTACGCTGTCCTGCGTGCGATTATGTGTGTATAAATGGGATAGGCATGAAGATATGTATGTATATTAGCGTGCCTGTTTTGTTCGTGAGAAAGTATGTACGTTCGAGAGTGTTCGGTTAGCAGTGCGTATATACGGACGTGGTGTTTAGTAGTCCGTTGAAAATCTCTTGTTGTTGCGTCTGTTGAGGGTCTTGTGGCCAGGGGCTACAGTTAGCTTTTAAGTGCGAATCCAGGTGCGTTTTCTGTGTAAGAAAGCAGAGAGAGAGAGAGAGATCAATTTGGGGATTTATTTATATTCAGCTGGCTTTACAAACTCACTTTTTTATTATTCAAACAATTTAACACATTCTCAATGGATGAGATAATAGGTCACATTATTTGATTTCTTTTCTTTAACTGAAATTCTTGCGATTGTGCAGCATAGTTAACGAATATAACTGTTACCAAATGCAAGAAAATTGATATTTCTATATGGTTTTCACGTATGTTTACTGATTGTAAGATGTATTATCTATGCGTTTGTTAGCGTCACTTTTACTTAGCAAAGGCAGCGTGCTTTTAATGATGGGCGACAATTTTGCCGGGATTTTCTCGCGTATTTCAGCCTTAAAAGATAATAATGAAAAAAGTTCAACTTAATTCGATTGGCAATCACCCTCAGCCTTAGGCTGACGGTTTTGACTATCCCCATTGAAATGTTTTTTTACTATCTTTTTTGTTTTCATTCCAGTTCTTACTATCTTCAAATATTTACCTATGTTGTTTTCTTTGGTTTTACGGCATATCAATTCTTTTTCGGGTTATTTAATGCCGAATCCAGTCATTTTTGTACAAGTTTTACGGTTCAAATTCTGTAGAAGTAATTTTTTTTCCCGATTATACTCACATAAATATCTAAGTGATAATAGAAAGGCCATTTATAACGACAGAGGAAACCAATAAATGTTACCAAAGGCAAGTTAAGTTACTGTTCTGAATAAGTGTATTTGTGTTTTTACTTAGTTTAAAAAACTTTTCTGTTAAAAAAAAAACCCGGCGTCCAGTTAAAACAACTAAAAAAAATGTCTGTTCATAAGCCCAGCTCGTTGATAATCGGTGAAAAATCGAAAAGTAAACGAAATATGGTACATTCGAAATCCGTGCATGTTACCGGGTTAGACCCAAAAAACACAGTTCGGTTCAAATTCTGTAGAAGTAAATTTTTTTCGATTATACTACATGATAGTAATAATAGAAAAGCCAATTATATATATATATATATATATATATATATATATATATATATATATATATATATATATATATATATATATATATAATAAATTTATTTATATATATATAACGTGTACACGCACACATTCCCCCCCCCCTATCTACTTTAAAGAACTTTATGTATACATATATGTATACATAAAGAGCCTAACAGATTTTACTCGATGTGAAACCTCCTCGTGTGAAACTGTTAACACTATATTTCCGATATTGTGAACGATCGAATAGAGATGAACGTGTACACACACACGTTTAAAGAACTACTTGGGTCGTGGAGAGAGAGAGAGAGAGAGAGAGAGAGAGAGAGGTATACAGGAACTAAAAAAAGTGCTGGGATTGAGTTATGTTTCAAAAAAGGCAGAGATATTTCGTCGAGTTTCGTTGTGAGAAATGACAAATTTGAAAAAAACACACTTACCGTTTTTTGTTTTTTTTTCGCCGATTACAAATGATATTTGATGCTTTTTTTTTTTTGTTGATTTTTGATTGACTTTTTCTCTCGTCTTTTTGCTGTTTTTTTTGTTGTTGTTGATTTTCTTTTTTTTTAATATCATAAAGTATTGATTTTCCATTGTCGCGAAAGATTTGTCGATTTTCATTAATTTTTTTTTAATATCATAAAGTATTGATCTTCCTTTGTCGCGAAAGATTTGTCGATTTTCATTGAAATTTTGTTTGGTTACATCCGGTTTTGTTCGGCGTGTTTATATCACGTCGGTTGTTCACAAATGTGGATTTGATTTTGATTTCTTTTTGGTTTGGTTTAATAGATTTAATGTAGATGTGCTTATCGTGAGAGATAGAGAAAGAAAGGAAGGAGGCGAATTTACGAGGGGTCATATTTGAAGGGGGATAAATGTATGACGTCAGATCGGTAGAAATGATAGCGACAAAAACCAAATAATGAATCCAGAAAAAAAGAGATAGTTTATATTTGTTTCAAAAATGCAAGTCTACAAAGATCGGAACACAGGATCATTGTTCAGTTTTGAGTGAGTGTCGTTACCAAAACGAAAGTTTAGAGACCGACGAAGCCCGATTCGCTAATTTAAGGGTGTGAAAAATCGTCATCAAAAAAACATTTTCATTGAAAGTTATTAAATAGTCAATCATCATAAGAGAAAGTTCAGTGAGAAATGCTAGGAAAACATTCAAATAGTGAATTGTCGAACTCTGTTTTTGGATCGGCAGAATTCGAGCAGACGACATCGAATTTCGATCCAAGCCGTGTGTGTTTGTGTATGCGTGTAAGCGTTTGTTTTTGTTCTGTTTTTTTTTTTGTTTTTTCCAGCATTTCGATGGTCGATCTTAGCTGCTCCTCGCTCCTTCCTTGATCCGGACTAAATTCAATCAGTGTGTGTGTGTGTGTGCGCGTGATAAGTTTCGAAGAGAGGTTTTGTTGCGATGCGATGCGATGCGATGCTCGATCCTTGAACTGCAAACGTCGCGACTCTGACGAGGTGAAGCTCGCTGATTGGTCGGTTGGAAAGCGTATGACCTCACTTGTGTTTGTGTGTGCGTTGATCTCTCTCTCTCTCTCTCTCTCTCTCTCTCTCTCTCTCTCTCTTATTCTCTATGTGTGTGCGTGCGTTCGTGTCAAGGGCAGATAACTATTTTTGCACTTTCAATTTCGTAAAGCAAATCAAAATATAAAAATAGATATTCTAAATAATACAAAATTGTTATTTTATTTTTAAAGAATTTGAAACCTAAAACGATTGGATTCAGTTTTGATTTTAAAAAAGAACATTTTCTTTTTTGTTATAAATTACTTGTATTTGAAATCGGATTTTGAAAGTTGAATGTAATGTAATGTGCCATTCTTTGTTCATTCGAATTGCTATAAACAAACCCCCCCACACAAAAAAAAAAACATAACTAATTTTGTAATGGTAATGTTTAAATCTCGATTTGTCCACTTTTTTTTTTTTTTTTTTGGGGGGGGGGGACGGGAAATGTAAATAGCATCCCAAACTTTTCAAACGTAAGGATTTGCTACCAGATTTCAAGCCAATAATGACTTTCTATTCAACAGTTTAAAGGTTTTAGGTTTCAAATTCTTAACTACTTTTCACAAAGTCATTGATTCTTTTCGATTTAACTATTAAGGAACGATTAAAATGGCTGTCCAATTTTCACCACTAAACTCTTCCATCAAATTATCCACAGTATACAGCGAACTTCTTTTTTTTTTTTTTGGGGGGGGGGGGGGCTTGATACTCTAACCCTAACCCGAAAGTAACAGCAGTTTAGTTTGATTATTCAAATTCAGTTCCCCCCCTCTCCCTCTCCCTCTCCCTCTCTCCCTCTCTCTCTCTCTCTCTCTCTCTCTCTCTCTCTCTCTCTCTCTCTCTCTCTCTCTCTCTCTCTCTCTCTGTTCTTTATTGTAATGTAATTGCTTACATTTCGACTACGTTTTAGTTGAGAAATGGTGGCCTATTTTCACACCATAAGCACTTTTGAAATGGTTACACAATTACTAGCTACGTACGTGATTTCGGCACATTACTGATTTCGATTGAATTTGAACGTATTCCATCTGTTTTAGACACCACTCATTTACTTTTGTTTTTTGTTTTCAGTTTACATAGAGTTACGAATTTGAAACGGTCGGCGCGGAGAGCCAGCCAGCCAGCCAGCCAGCCAGCCAGCCAGCCAGCCACTAACTAACTAACTAATTCGACGTGGATGCAAAACCAAATACATAAAGGATTTTCTCGGTAAGTAAGTTATGTTTACTACAAAAGCTGGTTTTACTATAGGAATTTCTCTTGAACTACGTCTGTTTTCTGGATATCACAAGTCGATGCAGAACTTGTTCGTGGTCACTTGTTTGTGAACTATTTGACTAGCAGACAATATCATTTGTTGTTGTTGTTGTTGTTGTCTTTTGCAGTCTGGAACTGTTTAACAAGACGACCCACCACGACGACGACGACGACGACGACGGCGGCCTTTGACGACGAAGACGACGACGTTTGAATCAAGTTTCCAGCTGAATCAAGTTTCCAGTTGTTCTGAACATCAACATACACACATATACGTAACTTTGTACCAAGTTTCTGTTGAAAACATTTTGTTTTGTTTTGTTTTGATTTTGTTTTGTTGTCGATTTGTCTGTTAAAGTGGTGCAGTGGTCTTTCCCCCCCAAAATTGTATTTTGAAGACATTGGTATCGACAATTTGTCAAATTTAAACATTAAAGAAAGCAAGAAAGAAAGAAAGAAAGAAAGAAAGAAAGAACAGTTTGTGGGGTGGGGGTTGATTCTTTGATGGTAGCTAATATGTCATTTGTTCACGAAGGCATTGAGAATGGTTGTCGATCACTACCCATCCTGATCAATCAACAGTAACAGAAGATGGTTTCAACCGAAACCAGATAGGATGGTGTCGCTTGCATTGTTGTTTGTGACAAGGATTGGGACCAGTTTGTGACCTGAGGAGGAGGAGGACTGAAAACAACGGACGAACACAATCCATCCAAATGAGACGCCGCCCAAAGAATTGAAGAAAGATGGCTGACACGAAGCAGACTTTATGGATGGATGGATGGATGGCATCATAGTCGAAGAAGCAGACATCCGATAGGAGGAGGAGGAGTAGGAGGAGGAGGTAAGAGTGTTCTTTAATTCCCCAGCCATGTCGTTTTGCATTGCACCCTCACCTTTTGCTGCTGTCGCAGTAACATTGTCCTGATTATTATAGTTTCAAGTTGACGTGGGAGAATTGAGAGGGTACTCTCTTTCTATATAGATAGATAGATAGATAGATAGATAGATAGATAGATAGATAGATAGATAGATAGATAGATGTAATGGTGTCGACTAGCTTACTTGTGATTTTGAAGATTGAATGAGACACTTGAATGATTCGAGTATAATAACGGGAATCTAATGTATTTGATTTGAAGGCTGGCTGTCTTTAGGAAGGAAGGAAGGACTGAATTTTAACGGCGGAACGTGGTTAAGTAGCGTAGTGGAAGAAAAGGGGCGGGAATACGCACACAATGACAATGACAATGGTTTATTGACATTCTGAGAAAGGCAACTAGAGAACTGGCGGGCGCTGTTCTAATGGGGTCATAGCCTCCGAATTCTCTTTGTGGGCGCCCACATTGGTGAGCGGATCAGCTGTGATCTCAGCGGAGCCGGTTCCTTCCATGTTCTCGACAAAGAAGGCAACGTTCTCGAGGATGATGCCCCGATCAAGTTGAAATCTTTTTGGACGCGTGGCTCCTGTTGTCTTTGGAAGAATCACTAACATCATTGTCGTTCGTTGTGGACGAGTGGGTGGGAGGGATAACATACATATCCTAGTCGATTGTTTGTTCGTTTGTTTGTTTGTTTGCTTGTTTGTTTGACATAGCTAGTTTGTAGAAATGCAGCTGTTAATATTAATATTAATGTCGTCTTGCAGCACGGGAGTTTATGCCAAATGATAGTTACTTATCGATCGGGGGGGCATATAATGGAAATGTAGGTTATCAAACTGTCTACAAAGAGCAGTGAGTCAGTGAGTCAGTCATTAATCTTTTAGCGGGCACATGTTTCGAACGGTAATGGGGGCAAAAGATCTTATTTCTCGAAAAGATTAACAAGGGTGGCTTAAGTAAGTAACGTGGTTAGGAATTCTATTAACTTGTTACTAGAATAATAATTCATGTCGTCATTAGCAATCTTGGCTCTCTTCCTCCTCCTCGATTGGCTAAGATTGGCTAGGAATCATTGTAGAAAGCTACCTAATTGACGTAGCAACTCAACTGACTCTTACTGTGTGTACATCCACCCTACGGCATTTACAGCTTAGACACTGTAATTACTAAGTAAGTAAGTAAGTAAGAACATTGAAAGGACTGTTAGAAAGACGACAGCGGTGTCTGGTGAACGCAATGCAATGGCAATGGCCTGGTTTGGGGTCTTATTGGAGACTCCTCGCCGCTCCTTGGGAAGCAGTACGAAGCAGTAGCAGTAATTGGATGGGAATCCAGTGGCAATTACTTACCAACCAAAAGTAAACAGTGATTGAAGAAAAGCCCCGAAACGAAGAAATGAAATCGAAACGAAACGAAACGAAACGAAACGAAACGAAACGAAACGAAACGAAACGAAACGAAACGAAACGAAAAACGTCTTTCTGTTCTATGAGGTTGCCTTCCTTTGGATGCAAGTTGTTTCGTGTAGTTCAGCGACGTCCCTGATAGTAGTTGTCTAGATTCATTGCTTTGTTGGATTGTAAATGATCGCATGTTTTGTTAATAATATTATTAGCAGTAGCAGTAGCAGTAGCAGTAGTAATTAGGTACGTGCAAATCAATGGCCGATTCCCAAAAATGAAAAAACATTTTGACTTCACTTAAAAATACACTAAAATTCAGGAAATCAACCAATTTTACTGAAATTTTCAATATGTATTAATCAACAATCACGGAATATGATGAAACCATTTTTTTTTTTTTTTTTTAAATCTTAGTGAAAATGTATTATTTTTTGAAAAGAAAATACACCTTTACTAAAGTTATATTTTTATATATTAATAAATAAAAATGCATAATTTTTTAAATGTTACTTATGTAAATAGAGGATCGTAGATGTTAACAAATAAACATTTTTTTCAAAATATTTCATATATATTACGAAAAAGGCCAGTGAATACCGTGTTAATAAAATCACTATAACTCGAAGAAAACTGAATTCTTTGAATTAGCGATATTATTATTGAATAAAGCATTGTTTAATCAATATTTTCACCAAAAAAAATAATATAATTGCATGCGATTTGAATGATTAAAGTTTTTGGAAAAATAAAAAATGCGACGTAATTCTATTTCCCTTTCATAGAGAAACGAGTCGTCATCATCATCGCAAGAATTTCTTGTTTATAATCTTGAAAATAAGCCAAACATTTACACATTTGTGACTCAGTAAGTTAACGAAAAAAAGAATTTAAAAAATTGAATAATTGCTACTAACGATCGATGCGCAATTAAAGCTCCCACCACTCCCACTTAATTTTCATCAATTCTGTTAATTTCACAATTCATTGGAAAGATAAAACGTAAGTTTTTCTTTGTTTTTTTTCATTAATAAATATTCTTTAAAAAGTTTAAAATTTATTAATAAATAAATAGTTCAAATATGACATTTTCTTTAAAATTGAATTTTATTTATTTAATTATTAACAAAAAAGTAAAACGTTAACAATAATTTGTTAATGTTTTAATTATTTTCAATGAATATTTATTTACTTTTTCACACTGAAAATTAAATACTATTTTAGCTTTAAATAAAAAAGTACCCATTAAGTTTTATTTTTAAAGAATTAATGTATTTTAAAATTAAATGAATTCTATAAAAATAAATCGAGTAATGTAATTGTTCAAGTTTTGAATCAATCATCATGTCAAAATAATTGATCAAATTGAAGGATTTCGTAACGTTAACGTAAAAATAATGTTAACATTTGAAAGAAAGTTACTTCAAATTCTAAGGAAATCATTGGTAAACAATTTCTTTAGCTTTTTTTTTACAGGTATGCTTAAAGAAGCGCCATTATTACTTTTTAAACATTTCCGTAAATTATTTTGCAAAACATTTGTAATAAAATCATTTGGGTATCTTTCAGAATGATCAGTACAGTCGCGGACGGGGTCCAAAAAACTAACGAGAACGGTTATCAAAATAAATATGCAACAAGTGAGTTTAACCTACGTCGAGAAGAGATATTTGTCTACTTACCTATGATATTTGTTTGTATTTTTACGTACTATAAATGGGGTTTTATTAGATGTAAAAACAATGTCTTGTTCATTTTTTACTCGTTTTTTTTAGACAATATGGCGCCATTTTTTTTTTTTTTTTGCAAGTTCGCGTGATAAAACTATTGATTTCTACTAAATAGCAGTTGGAACGGTTTAAAAATACAAACAAATATCACAGGTCAGTTTTCAATTAACTTTTATCGACGACAGTTCAGTTACTTTTATTTGTTGTATATTTGTTTTTTTGAGCGTTTTCAGCGTACTGATCATTCTGAAAGATACCCAATCATTTTAACCCCACTCTTGAGTTTTAAAAAAAAGTTGTTTTTTTTTTTTTAAGTTATAACATTAAATATAAATCTTTGTAGATAAAATAATTAAAATCTTAATTCTGTAAATTCGAAAATATTATAATTAAATAAGATTTTCTTTTTTGTTTTCATTACCGAAAAATTAATTAAATTAATTAACTTTCTTATTACATTTTCTTGTAATTTTGAGATGTCTATGCTATCATATATCCAGGCAGGAGCAGTATCCTATAGTTCCGAATTCTCAGCCAGTTTTAGTTGGGCACATAGTAAAGAAATTTCTCGATAAGGATTTTTCACAGAATAGAATACAAGAATGGGCTACTGTGGAAAACCGACGAAATGGTTACCCACCACTAACCAGTTCTATGATTTGTAAATTGAAAGTATTTTTCAAGAAAAGGCCTAATTTACATTTAACCGCCTTCAAAAACGTGTGCATGTATCCTCTCAACTACAACTAACACCTAAACCAACAACTGCATCCATTGCTTCTGCCTCTACTTCTCCAAATAATAAACTTTTGTTAACAAAACTAGCAAAAGTAAAAAAAGAACTTTCCTTCCTAAAAAGAAAATTCAACAGTACAAAACAAAACAAAAGTGGCATGCTAGAATATCTAACATGAAAAACAAAATTGGCAAATGCTGAAACCAAACTCCAGACATGTAACAGGTTTAGGGTCAGAGTTAGCTTGGGTCCTAATCTGCACCAGTACATAAAAATAAGGGAAAATTATTAAAAAACCTTCTGTTCAAAAAAATAAATTCGTGTCTTCCATACTTGTCAATTTAATGTAGACATATTTTTCGTAACTTTAAAAAATAAAGAAATTAAGTTCTAATCATTTTTCAATTTCTATAAAGCATAACTTCCATATAAATTTTTTGTTAAATAAAAATCAATATTACTGCAGTTCAGGGCTTCCATGCTTTCAGATTTGGTCGCCAAATTTTGTTTACACTTACATAAAACAACAAAATGCGCTCGTGATGTTTCTTTTATTTTTGATTTTGGATAATTCGGCAAGTTTTAGTAGAAAAATGAAGGTCAATTTGTTTTTTTAATTCACTCTCTTAAGACTAAATTTAATAATTTTCTTTGAAATAGTTCCAAAAAATTGATATTTATCTTTCCAACGAATTGAAAACGTGTTTTATCGAATGTGCAGTTTTTATCCATTTTTAACGTTTATAGGGGTTTTTGACAACATTTTTAATTCTAATTTGTTTTTCAAACGTAAATATACATTTGTTTCCTTTTATATAATAACATTAGGCTTTTATCTTTCAAACACAATCAAAAGTTAAACGAAAACTGCTTTAAAAAATTAAGAAAAGACACTTTTAAGAACGAGGGTCAGTGCAAGCGGCCATTTTCTTTTGCACGTACCTAGTAGTAATAATAATAATAATAATTTCAAAGATTCTCTAAAACATTTAAGCTTCGAAATGATTAGTTTTCAAATCTGAATCAGTTCCGGTCGATAATTTCCATGGTCGGCTCCGGTCTTTTCTTGAAGATGATAGGTGTGTCACTTGTCCCTGTTTCCATTGAATGGGTAGCATGCAAGAAGACTCTATCGATCGATTTGGTGTAATAAGAGGCGGCTTGATGACGTAAGCTGAGATCTCTTTCCAAACTCACTCTCGGATGATGATGTCCATCCATGATGTCGTGGGGATTTGTTAATCTGAATTTTCTCCAGCTGTTTCTCAATAGCATCATCGTCTGTGACGCTAATATTTGCCAGTCCTACATGTCCACATCTATGATCCAGCTTAGGTATGTTGTCGACATTTTCACGAGTACAAACACTAGCCAAAAAAGTCGTCAGCATCATTATCTCTAAGATCACAGTTGTCTTCTTCGATTTGGTGTATTTCCAAAATGTTTCAGGGTTCACTTTCACATCATATGTATATATGCAAGAGGAGATTCTTCAAACGTCTTCCTCAATTTTCTTGCCTACAGTCCTTAAGCCAATTCTAACTTCGCAATACTATCTTTTTCCCCATTCAATTTTGTTCTCAGCGGCGGCGGCAGCAGCAGCAGCAGCACCAGCAGCAGGTACTGTTCCTCTCTTTGCATTCTAGTCAGATCAGGTCCAATGAACACGTTTTCGATCGATCGATCGATCGATCGAACGAACTCTCCAATGTCTTTCAGTTTCTTGCTACTCTTCAGGATTCCAATACTGTTCACACTCACTTTGAGAATGTCTTCTCTATTTCTGTTTGTTATTCTTCTTCTTCTTCTTCTTCTTCTTCTTCTTCTTCTTCTGCTTTCTCTACTATTTCAATCGCAGTCATTACTTTCTCAACTGATGCCTTGTCATCTTCTATCTTGTCTTTCTTTTTGGATTCAGGCAGATTCAGTATGACAATATTCTTCTTCGCTCTGTTGCTCTGCTATTGCTTCCCTAACCCTAACACCACAACACAACACAACACAACTCCCTTTTGGCTTTGCACCTCCTTTATCTTCCAAGATCCACTTTAGGTAGGCAGGCGAGTGTCCAGTTCTTTCTGCCTTACCTACCTACCTACGTCTCAGCTGTTCCTCAATATTAACTTTAGTTACCTGGCCTAATTGATTGAATATTATTAGTAGTAAACACACACACACTCTGTATGGAACGAGATAACTTGTAAACTAATTTCATGTTGCTGTTTTTGGCGACCGTGAACCAGGTTTCTGGCAAAGAATACTAGAATGAAGAAAAGAAAACTTCCTAACACCTCAGTTCCTATTTTGAAACTGCTGGTTATTTCGGTGAAATCTCTAAATGAATGAATGAATGAATGAATGAATGAATGAATGAATGAATAAATGCGATTTTTATTGTTTTTTCGGCTCCATTTCTCGACACTTTGAAGCTATTTCATTATTTAGCTATTGTAAATGTCATAGGAAAAACACCATACCACTAAATCCAATTGTTTGGAAAGAAACCAAGTAAAGTAATAATAAGTAGATCTCTCTCGAAAATAGGGGTCGATTTGAATATTAACTCACTCCGCTCGCTCGCTCCCTCCCTCCCACCCCCTTTTTGCAGGCGATTACGCACGGAAAACATAGTTTAGAATTTTGAGTGATGGATCAGTTTCTTCTTCTTCTTCTTCTTCGTATATATTGAACCTAAACAGTACGTTATTCTGTTATGCTATATTTTGGGGGTTTTTTTCTTCGTATCTTGGGGTTTTTTCCTTCTTATATAGGCTTTGATTTATAGAGGGGCTAATATGATTTTTTTTTTTGCATTTTTTTGGCTCAAACACTTAAAAAAAAAAAAAAAAAAAAAAAGAGTCCATAGACGTAAATATACCATCCAAGTAACCTAGTTTTAATTTTGACTAGGTAGAAATATAAATGCCCTTTGTAATCTGGCAACTTAGGTTATGCTGTTTTCTTTCTTTCTTTTTTTCTTCTTATAAACGGCATTATCCTGCTAGGGGTAGCCCCTATGATTTTTCATTTTTTTTTCTCTTTTTTTGGGGCTCAAATACTTAAAAAAAAAAAAAAAAAAAAAGAGTCCCTATACCTAATATGCCATTCAAGTAACCTAGTTTTAATTTTGAGTAGGTATAAATGTCCTTTGCAATATGGTCACTTAGGTTTTTTCTTCTTTTTTCTTCTTTTTTTTTCTCCTTATAAAAGGCTTGATTTATAGAAGGGGCTACTATGATTTTTTTTTTCATTTTTTTGGGCTCAAACACTTAAAAAAAAAAAAAAAAAAAAAAAGAGTCCATATAGACGTAAATATGCCATCCAAGTAACCTAGTTTTAATTTTGAATCTCGAAAGCGAACCAAAAAACAGTAGGAATAAATGCCGTATTAACCCCTGTTGGTAATATCGCTGATTTACGCCAATATTATTGTGCCTCTTTTTTTTTCCAAACAAAAAAACTCTGAACTCGTGATTCGTTTGGAAACAAAACTTGTTAATAACGTTTGACGATGTCTGAAGTTTGTTTTTGCAGGTGAATTTGCAAATCGGCGCCGGTGAAGAAAAAAGCTGCAAATCGAACGACCGTAAAGTATGGCTAAGAAAACGAAACTAAAGAACGGGTATTAATTTGATGGGGTTGTTTGGTTTTTTTTTTCTTACGTAAACATTTGATAATATCCAATCCAATAGTTTTTGGTAGTATCTCTTTCGAATGTTTAGCGTTTCCCCCCCACCCCACCGCACCGCACCCCACCGCACCCCTTGGAGATCACTCGTGTGTGTGTGTGTGTGTGTGTTCGTGCTGGCTACTAATTTGTTTGTTAATTGTTTTTCAAAAATGTACGCTTTTTCTGTTTGCAAAAAACTAGTACTAGATTTTCAGTCAGATGTCAAAGTTAATAACGGTCTGATTTTATTACGTGATCGTCGATGAAAAAATGTGCAAAATTTGACTGAAATCGGTTGATTTTCGTAATTTTGGTGACTACTTTTTCAGTGTACTACTACTACTACGAAGCACGCACGCACGCACGCAGCTGACGAGTGAATTCCAAGGGAGCTAACCTCGAGTAACCTGGAGTTGCTTCCCGTTGTTCCACTGCACGCACGCACGCTTTTGAGGGTGGTTTTTTTTTTCTCTTTCCGTTTTCTCTGTTTATAAACGGGTTTTATTTTGTTGGAAATTTCGTATTTCATTAATTTCTGTCAATATTAAACGCCATCTAAAGTTCATTTTCATAAACTAGAGATGTCATCAAATCTTTGCAACGCAATTTGTGTTCGGTTTATGTTTGTCGTAGATTGTCGGTTGAGTTTTCATCTAGTCAATTAATCAGTCGGGCTTTTTTTTTTTTCCGAATCGAATGTTTCACATTTGTTGAAATGATTAATTGTCGGTACGAAACAAAAAGGCAGACGCATAATAATCGTCAGGTGGAAGTACAGAATAGTTAACAAATCCATTTTCATTGTGCATGTTAAGAATGTGCAACCAAAAAACAAGAACAAAAAAGAAAGAAGAGAAAAACAAACAACAACGGTGGTACTTACTGCTCAGCGGTTGGTCGGTCGGTTGGTTGGGGGATACGTAGGCACACACACCTGAGGAGAGGAGAGGAGAGGAGAGGAGAGGAGAGGAGAGGAGAGGAGAGGAGAGGAGAGGAGAGGAGAGGAGAGGAGAGGAGAGGAGAGGAGAGGAGTTACAAAGAAGGACTGACTGTTATAGTCGGGAAGGAGTGGGGAATAGTGGGAGTAATCTCACCTATAAATACGGGTGCAATTCTCCGGTTGTTGTTGTTAACGACCATTACCGTTCGAGTTTTGC
>OY744534.1:1555077-1567577 GCA_963556195.1 Sepiola atlantica | reverse complement strand
GTCTCAAACAGTTGGTTTTCAGTTTACTTGTAGGTTAGCCGCCGGACGACACGAGTCAACAAACTGTTCTCTGCTGGACAAGGTAAGTAAGTCATGTTTATTTGATATGGTGTTCACAGTTCCATCTGTTATTTAAATGAATTGATTTCTTACATAGAAAGGGTGGTAGACACCCTTAATGTTAGCATATATATGGTAGCTTAGGTCATTTTTAAAGTGGCCGGCTTGCAAAACAAACAAACAAAAAAATAAATAAATAAATAAATAAATAAATAAATAAATAAATAAATAAATAAATAAATAAATAAATACATAAATACATAAATAAATACATAAATAAATGGCGAGAAGAATCGAATATTCACCAAGCTACAGCTAAGATTGTCTTTGCATGCATTCAATATGAGTCGTATTCATTTTTCAGAGCTCGATAGGAAACCGTCTTTTGTGATTTTCGATTGCTGGAAACAAGGCATTTGGTGAGTTTCCTTTTTTTGTTCGAATAAAAAAAGAATAAGTAATTTTCAGAAATAGGTATTTGAGAAAATGTCAGTATTTGTCCAAGTTTCACTACTAAACTCTTCCAACGAAGATAAATGTTTAACTACTTCCATCAATTATCTACAGTATACAGCGAACTTCTTTTTTGCTCGATACTCTAACCCTAACCAGAAAGTAACAGCAGTTTAGTTTTGATTATTCAAATTCAGTTGACATTGGTCAGTATGGTTCCTCTCTCTCTCTCTCTCTCTCTCTCTCTCTCTCTCTCTCTCTCTATCTCTCTCTCTCTCTCTCTATCTCTATCTCTATCTCTATCTCTGTACATAGGCGCAATTGCTTACATTTCGACTACGTTTTAGTTGAGAAATGATGGCATATTTGCAAACCATAAGGACTTTTGAAATGGTTACACAATTACTAGCTACGTACGTGATTACGTCGGCACATTAATGCTTTCGTTTGAATTCGAACGTATTCTATCTATCTATCTATCTATCTATCTATCTATCTATCTATCTATCTATCTATCTATCTATCTATCTATCGGTTGTAGACACCAATTGTCTTACTTTCTTTTGCTTTCAGTTTACATTGAGTAACTGCTCCAAGATTTCAACACGAATTTCATACGGCCGGCGCGGACGGAGGGACGGAGGGACGGACAGACACCAACTAACTAATTGGACATGGATGAAAGACCAAATACATAAAGGATTTTCTCGGTAAGTAAGTTATGTTTACTACAAAACCTGGTTTTACTATAGGAATTTCTCTCTCTCTCTCTCTCTCTCTCTCTCTCTCTCTCTCTCTCTCTCTTCTCTCTCTCTCTCTCTCTCTTGAAATACGTCGTCTGTTTTCTAGATATCACAAGTTGATGCAGAACTTTTTTGTGAACTATTTTACTAGTAAACAATATCATGTTTGTTTTTTTTTGGTCTTTTGCAGTTTGGAACTGTTTAACACAACGACCGACCGACCGACCGACCGACCGCGGCCTGTACGTTTGAATCCAGTTTCCAGTCGAATCAAGTTTCCAGTTGTGCTGAGCATAAACATACACATACACATACACATATACGTAACTTTCGACAATAACATTGTACCAAGTTTCTGTTGAAAACATGTCGTTTTGTTTTCGATTTTTCTGTTAAAGTGGTGCAGTGGTCCTTTGCACTAAATATAATCTCAAGTAGAGTAATAATTAGTAGTTGATTCCTGGATTAACTCGGCTGAATCGGTTTCACTTGGTACTACTTTTGATGCAGAACTTGGATAAAAAAAAAAACCAAAAAAAAAAAAAACACCCCAAAAATCAAATCAAAACAAAACAAAGCGATATGCTGGACTAATTCAATCTAATTTCTCCCGTCATTTATTGACTGGATGTGATTCAGAACTTTTGTAATAGATGGTTTCAACAAAAACCAGATATGCTTTCGAGGAATAAGTGTTGCTTGCATTGTTGTTCACGACAAGGGTTGGGACCAGTTTGTAACCTGAGGACGACTGAAAACAACGAACGAACGGAGGGACACAATCCATGAAAATGAGACGCCAAAAGAATTGAAGAAAGAGTGCTGACATGAAGCGGACTTGATGGCATCATAGTTGGAGCAGACATCCGATAATTGAATTCCCCAGCCATGTCGTTTGTTTGTATTTCACCTTCACCACTTTGCTGTCGCAGTAACATTGTCCTGAAATGATATCTCTCTCTCTCTCTCTCTCTCTCTCTCTCTCTCTCTCTCTCTCTCTCTCTCTCTCTCTCTCTCTCTCTCTCTCTCTCTCTCTCTCTCTCTCTCTCTCTATATATATATATATATATATCTATAGTATGGGAGGAGGGTTAGGGTTTAGAAAAGAGCAACTAGAATAAAGTGTTAAATACTTGTTACTTTTGAATCATGGGATGAATGGAGTTTTATCGCAGTCTTAAGTTATTAATTTTTGGTTTTGTTTTCTTTTGTTTTGGGAGGATTTTAACGGCGGAACGTGGTTAAGTAGCGTAGTGGAAGAAGGGGAGGGAATACGCACACAATGACAATGACAATGGTTTATTGACATTCTGAGAAAGGCAACTAGAGAACTGGCGGGCGCTGTTCTAATGGGGTCATAGCCTCCGAATTCTCTTTGTGGGCGCCCACATTGGTGAGCGGATCAGCTGTGATCTCAGCGGAGCCGGTTCCTTCCATGTTCTCGACAAAGGAGGCAACGTTCTCGAGGATGATGCCCCGATCAAGTTGAAATCTTTTTGGACGCGTGGCTCCTGTTGTCTTTGGAAGAATCACTAACATCATTGTCGTTCGTTGTGGACGAGTGGGTGGGAGGGAGGGAGGGATAACATACATATCCTAGTCGGCTAAGTGGGGATATCTGTAAAGCTAGCTGGACGCTACCTAATTGACGTAGTAATTCAACCGACTCTTACTGTACGTACAGACATCAACCCTACGGCATTTACAGCTTAGTAATTACAGTGAGCCTAAGTAAGTGGAACATTGAAAGGTTAGGGTTAGAAAGACGACAGCAATGTAAGGTGAATGCAATGGCAATGACATGGCATGGTATGGTTGGGGTCTTATTGGAGACACGGAGCAGCACAGTTGGATGGGAACACAATGGGAATCCAGTGGCAATTACTTACTTACCAACCAAAGTGAATCAGCAAAGAAGAAGAAGAAATCAAGTGAAATTGATGCGAAACAAAGGTGTGTATATATCTTTATTTATATAATGAATATAATTGAAAGTACACGCAAAAGAGAAATGTGAACAAGCTGCGCTTTTTTTCTTCTCTGTTTTTGTTTTGTTGTCGTTTTTTGTTTTGTTTTACAAAAGTTGAAGTAATCTTTAACTTTGAACCAACCATTCAAATGAAGCTGAATTAGTGTAGCATGAACACTGTGAAATTGTAAAATGAAGACGTGAAGACTTTCGAAAATGCATTTGATATGTATCCTAAATATGTAGCTTACTTGCCATAAGTCCATTTGCAGGAACTTTGGAAACTTACTTACTTACTTACTTGCTTACTTGCCATAAGTATATCTGAAGGAAGTTTGGAAAATGATCTGTTAAGAATTTGAGACCAACCTAAAACGATTGGATTCAGTTTCGATTTAAAAAGAACATTTTCTTGGTAGTTTAACTAGGATTTTGAAAGCAGAGTGTTTTTCCCTTTTGTTTTAGACATTTTTGTAAAGTCGCTAAACAATAATTCTTCTAGTTACTAATAAAAAACATTAGTAAAATCGAGTAATTTCCCTTTGTTTTAGACATCTTTTAAGATCGGTAAACAGTAGTTCGTCTAGTTACGTATAAAGAAAACATTAATGAAATCGAGTTATTTCCCTTTGTTTTAGAACTCTTTCAAGATCGGTAACCAGTATTTCGTATAGTTACGAATAAAGAAAACATTAATCAAATCGATTTATTTCCTTTTGTTTTGGATATCTTTTAAGATCGGTAAACAGTATTTCGTATAGTTACGTATAAAGAAAACATTAATGAAATCGATTGTTTCCCTTTGTTTTAGAACTCTTTTAAGATCGGTAACCAATATTTCGTATAGTTACTTAATAAAGAAAACATTAATAAAAGCGATTTATTTCCTTTTATTTTAGACATCTTTTAAGATCGGTAATTACTAGTATAGTCACTAATAAATCAAACATGGTTTCGCTAAACAGTAATGCTTCGAGTCACCTTTATTCCACGTGACGTCGGTTGGGTTTCAATAATAATCAAAAAATAATCACTGTAAAAGCTGATATGAGCGAAGGACTTTGAACACTGATCTGTTTAAGAACCCGAAACCTCTTACTCGAATGATTGGATTGAGTATGAAATCACGAGAACCACATCGTAACACACAGTGTTAACTATTCTGTACTTTCTGCACTTTCTCCCCAGCGAGCGACAGTCGCTTATTGAAAAAGGGGGAGGCAACTGCTTTTTTTATTCTTTCCTAGTATAATACAACCACTTTTGTTATATCTGTGTATATATATATATATATATATATATATATATATATATATATATGTATGTATTTTCTTACATATTACCCATAAAAACAAACACAGATGCATAAAACCCGCATTGGAGATCAATATACCACCCCCCTCCCTCTCTCTCTCTCTCTCTCTCTCTCTCTCTCTCTCTCTCTCTCTCTCTCTCTCTCTCTCTCTCTCTCTCTCTAGTTTCGGCTAATGAATTTTCAACCGGTGAATACCATAAAAAAATATCCACTAAATAAAACGCCTATGTAAACAAATAATTATTTATATATAACATTAAATATCATAGTGTTTTATTCCTTTTTAATTTGAATATGTACATTTAATTTCTTAAGAACTTTAAAAGATTTATTATCAAGTAATGTATGACTTTTTTTTTGTTGTTGTTAAAACCCGGGTTGAATTTAAGGCGACACACGTTTGCCGGTGAAATCTCGATTTATTTGATCTGAAATTTGCAAATGCTCAAATAAATACAACATTTTGAAGAAAAACTATTTCTTGTGGCAACTGTTGACATGATTTGCCAACTTTCTCCGAGTGCGATAATTTACAGTTTCAAAAATCGACCTGCCCCTAATGTTTAAATAAATATATATATATATACACAGGGTTTACACGGGTAAACACACAGATGCATAAAACCCACATTAGAGATCAATATACCCCCCCACCCCACCCCCCTCTCTCTCTCTCTCTCTAGTTTCGGCTAGGGGCAAAGTGTAGTATCGGTTTGTGATACTACTCTTCATCTTTTCTGTCCTCCTCGATTAGGGGAATGCGAAATCCGTCGAGACTAAGGCAATGTTCATTTGTCCACCTTAAAGACCTACTTGCCCTCGTGGGGAGGCAAATAAACAGGAACATAAAATTATTTCATCGTCTGTGGGGGACTTGTCCAGATTAGGACCCACGTCGGCACTTTTCGAATGTTTACATAAAGTGCCAATTCGATTTTAGCTTGGGTCCTAATCTGGATAAGTCCCCCATTTTGTTAAATATTAATTGTTTTTTGAAAATCTTTTTGGTTTTGTATTTCAAAATTGCAATGTTAATAATTAAAATAAAAAAAAAATTGTATAAATTGCTATTTTTTCAAATGTTGTAATCATTGTAATAAAATGTTCAATAAATACTATATATGTCAGAGTGAGAGAGTGAGAGAGAGAGAAGGGGAAGAGACTAGCTGTATCTACCTGCCCTTACCCAGGTTGGAGGGGGTCTTTTTAGAGACAAATATGTATCCTACATATGTAGCTTACTTGCCATAAGTATAGCATGTTAAGGAACTTTGGAAGGTTGCTTACTTGCCATAAGTATATCTGAAGGAACTTTGGAAAATGATCTGTTAAGAATTTGAAACCTAAAACGATTGGATTCAGTTTTGATTTAAAAAGATTTCTTTTTTTTATAAATTACTTGTATTTGAAATAGGATTTTGAAAGTTGAATTTAATGTATTGTGTGCCATTCTTTGTTCATTCTAATTGCTATAAACAAAAAACAAAAAACATAACTCATTTTGTTATGGTAATGTTTAAATCTCGATTTGTCAATTTTTAGCATTCCAAACTTTTAAAACATAAGGATTTGCTCAAAAATTTAAAGCCAATAATGACTTTCTATTCAACAGTTTAAAGGTTTTAGGTTTCAAATTCCTAACAGTTTAAATGCTTCCAAATACCTTTCACATTTTTAAGGGTCACAAAGTAATTTATTCTTTTCTATTTAACTATTAAGGAAAGATTAAAATGGCTGACTTGTTTATGAAGAATGTACGCTTAAATGTGTGTAATAAATCTATTTCTACAAACCTGTTTCTGCATTTTTGAGATGAGGATTGATCATTTCTCACCTTTCGGGCCTTCTTCTTCTTTCAGGTGGATATTTACCAACTCGGGAATCTGGACTGGATTTCCAATGGCGGAACAAACACTTGAATCCACGAGGAGGGAAGAAGCATTATACACAAAGGTGAGGAGGAGACGTGTTGTCGCCGCCGCCTACTACTACTAAATAAACGTAAGGCTATAGAACACCGGAAAGCTGTAATAATACGTGGAGATACCGAAAAGTCGGCTATGGCTGACCACATATGGGACAAAGTATATATATATATTGAAACAAACAAAAAACAAGAAAAGACAATCATGTGATTTTAAAGAGATTCCTTTTAAGAACCTTTGTTTTATTAGTTCAAATTCTCAAATCCCCCCCCCCCCCCACTGGAAAACAAACCCCGAATTTGTCTTTTTGCGTTTCTCTCGCAATATTCATACGGATATCATGAACAAAATGTCTGTTTGAAAATAGTTCTTCTTTTTTTTTCTTTCTTATGCATCATCCTAGTTGACTGAGAGCAGCTTGTAATGTCCTTTACTCGTAGCTTGGTAGGTATTTTGCTGGAAAAAAAAACAAAAACAAAAAAAGAAACAATTAGTCATGATCACAATTAATAGTATAACGTGTCTAATAATCAGTGAACGACAACTATTATTAAGCTTAGAATTTGGAACTAACTCTTATTCAATAGCCTCACAATTATCTTCTTTGAATTAGTTTTGACTTTCTTGGGATATCTCTAGTTATATTTGTATGTATAGGATTCGCTCGTAAACTAATTAACAAATCATTATGAATTTCGGACCACAGCTGTTAGGCATAAGAGTTGGTAATCTGGGCTATATTTAGTTTAATTTAGTTTTCTAAAATGTTCACTATTGCTATTAGGCATCAATCAATAAGTATTGGCCCAATTTCAGTTTCTTTGAGGTATTTTAATGATTCTTAGGGGGGTATAAAATGGGCACAACGTCGTCGTCCGATTTGAAAATTCAAATATATCAGATTTGTATTAAATTTGATCCATAGTCATTAGGCCAACCCCTGATCTTCATAAATGATCTCCCAAACCACATGTTAAGATCATAACGCTATAGATTGGGACAACATTTTGATTTGAAAACATAACTCAATCCCAGCAGTTAGTTGTATTTTAGTCTCTATATTGTGTGATTAAAATATATATGAGGAAAATCTTAGAGAACCAAACGTTTATTAACCCGCATTTTGATTTGAAAACATAACTCAATCCCAGCAGTTAGTTGTATTTTAGTCTCTATATTGCGTGATTAAAATATATATGAGGAAATTCTTAGAGAAACAAACGTTTATTAACCAAGATTTTGAATACATTCTCTTACTCACCGATAATAACCGGTGTTGTTCCCTGGAGTCTGAGTGAGAATAAGTCTTCCCCGATTTCCAGTACACTTAACCTCTTTCGATAACTATTGCACATGGTTTTGCGTTATCGTAACAGTCGCTTACCATTGAATTTGAATAAGTAAATAGGTAAATATTTGAAGATATTAAGAACTTGAATTTAAAAAAATTACTATATCTTAAAATAAGTCTAAACTCTCTTTCTCGTCGGCCCGGCTCGCAGGTGTCAAAATCATTCGATATTTCAACTTTCTTTCCAAACCAAACAAACTTTAATATTTGCACTAATGTGACTGTAATAAAAACGTTAACGCCGCCGACTGTCGTTTCAGTGGATACCAAGCCGGGAGGTCGAGATGGGGGGGGGGACGGAACGAATAAATAAAACATAAGATTTTGTCTTGTTAAAGATTAAAATGAAGAAATAAAAACTTTACATTTTCGGAGGAGGATAGGATTATTATTTTTTTTTTTTTTACGGCATATCAACAACTTATGTTGGGTTCGGCTGTTTTGTGGCATATCAACCGTTTTCCTGTTATTTAACGCCGAATCTGGTCATTTTAGTAAAACTTTTCATTGCTTCAAGTTCCTTATATGTTTAAATATTTATTCTTGGTGTTCGGCGTTAGGGTTATTTTTGTTTGACAGCATATCAACCTCTTTCGGTTTATTTAATCGCGAATCGGGACAATTAGTTCAAACGTCAAAATGCTTAACGTTCGTTATATGTTTAAGTATTCATTCATGGGTGTCAGTTTGGTCGTTTTGCAAGAGAACATTGATGTATTTGCAAAACGATTAAGGAAAAAACAAAAACATCAATATTTGCTGCATTTTAAAGTTGGTTTTCTTGTGAAAGAAAGTTGAAATATAGAATGATTTTGACAACTGCGAGCCGGGCCGACGAGAAAGAGAATGTATACTTATTTTAAGATATAGTTTTGTTTTGTTTTTTTTCATTCAAGTTCTTACTATCTTCAAATATTTACCTATGTGGTTTTGTTTGGTTTTACGGCATATCAATCCTTTTCGGGTTATTTAATGCCGAATCCAGTCATTGTTGTAAACGTTTTTATTCAAATTCAATGGTAAGCGGCTGTTGCGATAACCCAAAACTATTTGCCATAGTTATCGAAAGAGGTTAAGAGTACTAGAAATCGCGGAAGACTTATTCTCACTCAGACTCCAGGGAACAACACCGGTTATTATCGGTGAGTAATAATCGATGATTACCTGTGTGAGAGCTAGCAAGTTGATACTACTACTACTACTACTACTACTACTACTACTACTACTACTAATTTTAATAATAATAATAATAAGATGAATAAGAAGAAGAAGTGGAAGAAGAAGAAGAAGAAGATGTTAAATGTTACGATTGGCGACATAAATTATTTTAAAAGAAATTCCGTTCGTAAATTCGTCAAAAACAATTTATTTTGCTTCAGCTACTCATTTGTGACTGATTTCCGGTGAAAAATTAATATTTAATATAGAATATAAGTATTTTAAATTACCGTAAACATCGCCTTTGAGGAATCTTGTTTAGTCACTCGTTTACGTTAGGTACCTTACTTCCTGTGACTTAACAAGATGGCTAATAATTGAGTACGCTGTCCTGCGTGCGATTATGTGTGTATAAATGGGATAGGCATGAAGATATGTATGTATATTAGCGTGCCTGTTTTGTTCGTGAGAAAGTATGTACGTTCGAGAGTGTTCGGTTAGCAGTGCGTATATACGGACGTGGTGTTTAGTAGTCCGTGAAAATCTCTTGTTGTTGCGTCTGTTGAGGGTCTTGTGGCCAGGGGCTACAGTTAGCTTTTAAGTGCGAATCCAGGTGCGTTTTCTGTGTAAGAAAGCAGAGAGAGAGAGAGAGAGAGAGAGAGAGAGAGAGAGAGAGAGAGAGAGAGAGAGAGAGAGAGAGAGAGAGATCAATTTGGGGATTTATTTATATTCAGCTGGCTTTACAAACTCACTTTTTTATTATTCAAACAATTTAACACATTCTCAATGGATGAGATAATAGGTCACATTATTTGATTTCTTTTCTTTAACTGAAATTCTTGCGATTGTGCAGCATAGTTAACGAATATAACTGTTACCAAATGCAAGAAAATTGATATTTCTATATGGTTTTCACGTATGTTTACTGATTGTAAGATGTATTATCTATGCGTTTGTTAGCGTCACTTTTACTTAGCAAAGGCAGCGTGCTTTTAATGATGGGCGACAATTTTGCCGGGATTTTCTCGCGTATTTCAGCCTTAAAAGATAATAATGAAAAAAGTTCAACTTAATTCGATTGGCAATCACCCTCAGCCTTAGGCTGACGGTTTTGACTATCCCCATTGAAATGTTTTTTTACTATCTTTTTTGTTTTCATTCCAGTTCTTACTATCTTCAAATATTTACCTATGTTGTTTTCTTTGGTTTTACGGCATATCAATTCTTTTTCGGGTTATTTAATGCCGAATCCAGTCATTTTTGTACAAGTTTTACGGTTCAAATTCTGTAGAAGTAATTTTTTTTCCCGATTATACTCACATAAATATCTAAGTGATAATAGAAAGGCCATTTATAACGACAGAGGAAACCAATAAATGTTACCAAAGGCAAGTTAAGTTACTGTTCTGAATAAGTGTATTTGTGTTTTTACTTAGTTTAAAAAACTTTTCTGTTAAAAAAAAAACCCGGCGTCCAGTTAAAACAACTAAAAAAAATGTCTGTTCATAAGCCCAGCTCGTTGATAATCGGTGAAAAATCGAAAAGTAAACGAAATATGGTACATTCGAAATCCGTGCATGTTACCGGGTTAGACCCAAAAAACACAGTTCGGTTCAAATTCTGTAGAAGTAAATTTTTTTCGATTATACTACATGATAGTAATAATAGAAAAGCCAATTATATATATATATATATATATATATATATATATATATATATATATATATATATATATATATATAATATTTATATATATATAACGTGTACACGCACACATTCCCCCCCCCCTATCTACTTTAAAGAACTTTATGTATACATATATGTATACATAAAGAGCCTAACAGATTTTACTCGATGTGAAACCTCCTCGTGTGAAACTGTTAACACTATATTTCCGATATTGTGAACGATCGAATAGAGATGAACGTGTACACACACACGTTTAAAGAACTACTTGGGTCGTGGAGAGAGAGAGAGAGAGAGAGAGAGAGAGAGAGGTATACAGGAACTAAAAAAAGTGCTGGGATTGAGTTATGTTTCAAAAAAGGCAGAGATATTTCGTCGAGTTTCGTTGTGAGAAATGACAAATTTGAAAAAAACACACTTACCGTTTTTTGTTTTTTTTTCGCCGATTACAAATGATATTTGATGCTTTTTTTTTTTTGTTGATTTTTGATTGACTTTTTCTCTCGTCTTTTTGCTGTTTTTTTTGTTGTTGTTGATTTTCTTTTTTTTTAATATCATAAAGTATTGATTTTCCATTGTCGCGAAAGATTTGTCGATTTTCATTAATTTTTTTTTAATATCATAAAGTATTGATCTTCCTTTGTCGCGAAAGATTTGTCGATTTTCATTGAAATTTTGTTTGGTTACATCCGGTTTTGTTCGGCGTGTTTATATCACGTCGGTTGTTCACAAATGTGGATTTGATTTTGATTTCTTTTTGGTTTGGTTTAATAGATTTAATGTAGATGTGCTTATCGTGAGAGATAGAGAAAGAAAGGAAGGAGGCGAATTTACGAGGGGTCATATTTGAAGGGGGATAAATGTATGACGTCAGATCGGTAGAAATGATAGCGACAAAAACCAAATAATGAATCCAGAAAAAAAGAGATAGTTTATATTTGTTTCAAAAATGCAAGTCTACAAAGATCGGAACACAGGATCATTGTTCAGTTTTGAGTGAGTGTCGTTACCAAAACGAAAGTTTAGAGACCGACGAAGCCCGATTCGCTAATTTAAGGGTGTGAAAAATCGTCATCAAAAAAACATTTTCATTGAAAGTTATTAAATAGTCAATCATCATAAGAGAAAGTTCAGTGAGAAATGCTAGGAAAACATTCAAATAGTGAATTGTCGAACTCTGTTTTTGGATCGGCAGAATTCGAGCAGACGACATCGAATTTCGATCCAAGCCGTGTGTGTTTGTGTATGCGTGTAAGCGTTTGTTTTTGTTCTGTTTTTTTTTTTGTTTTTTCCAGCATTTCGATGGTCGATCTTAGCTGCTCCTCGCTCCTTCCTTGATCCGGACTAAATTCAATCAGTGTGTGTGTGTGCGCGCGTGATAAGTTTCGAAGAGAGGTTTTGTTGCGATGCGATGCGATGCGATGCTCGATCCTTGAACTGCAAACGTCGCGACTCTGACGAGGTGAAGCTCGCTGATTGGTCGGTTGGAAAGCGTATGACCTCACTTGTGTTTGTGTGTGCGTTGATCTCTCTCTCTCTCTCTCTCTCTCTCTCTCTCTCTCTCTCTCTTATTCTCTATGTGTGTGCGTGCGTTCGTGTCAAGGGCAGATAACTATTTTTGCACTTTCAATTTCGTAAAGCAAATCAAAATATAAAAATAGATATTCTAAATAATACAAAATTGTTATTTTATTTTTAAAGAATTTGAAACCTAAAACGATTGGATTCAGTTTTGATTTTAAAAAAGAACATTTTCTTTTTTGTTATAAATTACTTGTATTTGAAATCGGATTTTGAAAGTTGAATGTAATGTAATGTGCCATTCTTTGTTCATTCGAAT
>OY744534.1:1550000-1554877 GCA_963556195.1 Sepiola atlantica | reverse complement strand
ATAGTGCAGTTAATATAAGTTTAATAATTAATATATCATTTCAATTAGAGCCTTCATTATTGATAAGGTACAATTCAGTATATTCAAAACATATTGATTAGAATTTTAAATATTCAGATCAAGTTCCGGAAATGAATATTCCAACAGTTCCTGCTATATGTACACACGTTTCCGAAAATACAGCTTTATTCATGATCAAAATTACATTTCTGTAAAATGTTCAGTAGATAAAGAATTCTCCTCGTTAGCATATTACATTTTTATCAAAGGAAAAAAATTATGATTCAAAAACACAGTAACCCTACAAACATCATCGGCTGGTCTATCTCTTAATAAATGTTATTAATTTGAACTCTTTCAATATAAGGGATATTACGATTTTTCTTTTCTTTTTTTTTAAAGCTATGTCTATTGTCAGTTTTTCTGATATTTATCTTACCAAAAGGTTTGACCTGGTGATACCAGATCAGGGTGCCCTGTGGCTCCCTGAGACGAAATTCACCTACATTGACGTTTTTTTTTTGTTTTTGTTTTTTGTAAAACTTAATTATGTTCTACAAAACCAAAAACAAAACAACAGCCCCTCTCCCTTTCTCCCTCCCCTTTTTTATTTTATTTTTAGAACTTGAAGCATAAATCTTTTACTATAATGACCAGATTCGGCATTAAATAACCCAAAAAGGGTTGATATGCCGTAAAACAAAACTACCAAACCAAAAACGATGATTAAACATTTGAAGATATAAAGAACTTGAAGCATAAAAACTTTTACTATAATGACCAGATTCGGCATTAAATAACCCAAAAAGGGTTGATATGCCGTAAAACAAAACTACCAAACCAAAAACGATGATTAAACATTTGAAGATATAAAGAACTTGAAGCATAAAAACTTTTACTATAATGACCAGATTCGGCATTAAATAACCCAAAAAGGGTTGATATGCCGTAAAACAAAACTACCAAACCAAAAACGATGATTAAACATTTGAAGATATAAAGAACTTGAAGCATAAAAACTTTTACTATAATGACCAGATTCGGCATTAAATAACCCAAAAAGGGTTGATATGCCGTAAAACAAAACTACCAAACCAAAAACGATGATTAAACATTTGAAGATATAAAGAACTTGAAGCATAAAAACTTTTACTATAATGACCAGATTCGGCATTAAATAACCCAAAAAGGGTTGATATGCCGTAAAACAAAACTACCAAACCAAAAACGATGATTAAACATTTGAAGATATAAAGAACTTGAAGCATAAAAACTTTTACTATAATGACCAGATTCGGCATTAAATAACCCAAAAAGGGTTGATATGCCGTAAAACAAAACTACCAAACCAAAAACGATGATTAAACATTTGAAGATATAAAGAACTTGAAGCATAAAAACTTTTACTATAATGACCAGATTCGGCATTAAATAACCCAAAAAGGGTTGATATGCCGTAAAACAAAACTACCAAACCAAAAACGATGATTAAACATTTGAAGATATAAAGAACTTGAAGCATAAAAACTTTTACTATAATGACCAGATTCGGCATTAAATAACCCAAAAAGGGTTGATATGCCGTAAAACAAAACTACCAAACCAAAAACGATGATTAAACATTTGAAGATATAAAGAACTTGAAGCATAAAAACTTTTACTATAATGACCAGATTCGGCATTAAATAACCCAAAAAGGGTTGATATGCCGTAAAACAAAACTACCAAACTACCAAACCAAAAGGTTTGAGTTGATTTATGTTTCTTCTTCTAATTTGTCTGTTTAATTGTAAATATATCCGACGCCATTATTTTTAAAGACTCAATGCTGATTTATATCAACTGAACTCCTTTGCTGATTTATATCAACTGAACTCCTTTGCTGATTTATATCAACTGAACTCCTTTGCTGATTTATATCAACTGAACTCCTTTGCTGATTTATATCAACTGAACTCCTTTGCTGATCTGTTTTTTAAGAAAGATTCATTAGGAACTAAATCTCCTTGTTCTTTTGACTAAAAGATTTTTTTTTAAATAATTTCTGGTATAAGACGCCCTGCCCTATCCGTCCATCCATCAGTCTATCACACTTAAGTTTAAAATAACATTTTTATTGTTAAACAAGCTTTATGTGTATTTTTTGTCCATGTATATATTACTAATAGAGATTTGGTATCTGTCTGTCCAAAGCCGAAACTATACTATTATTTCTATTAATTGTACTATTGTACTTTCTATTATTGATGGAGATTTGGTATCTGTCTGTCCAAAGCCGAAACTATACTATTACTTCTATTAATTGTACTATTGTACTTTCTATTATTGATGGAGATTTGGTATCTGTCTGTCCAAAGCCGAAACTATACTATTATTTCTATTAATTGTACTATTGTACTTTCTATTATTGATGGAGATTTGGTATCTGTCTGTCCAAAGCCGAAACTATACTATTACTTCTATTAATTGTACTATTGTACTTTCTATTATTGATGGAGATTTGGTATCTGTCTGTCCAAAGCCGAAACTATACTATTATTTCTATTAATTGTACTATTGTACTTTCTATTATTGATGGAGATTTGGTATCTGTCTGTCCAAAGCCGAAACTATACTATTACTTCTATTAATTGTACTATTGTACTTTCTATTATTGATGGAGATTTGGTATCTGTCTGTCCAAAGCCGAAACTATACTATTATTTCTATTAATTGTACTATTTTTAATGCTCAATTCAGTTTACTATACTATTTCAGACTAATGTATTATTTTTTTATTACTAATTAGGCATCGCTTATGAAGGCCCTGAGGCAACTCAAGGATAAGGGTCAATGAGGCGATGGCTAAAACTGGGCAGAATTTGATTATTTAAGAGGACGGCTCAACAAGAATTTGTTAACATTAGACTTGAAAACGACTATGTTGCAGTCAGCTGGGAAGCAGCCCCGTCTTTCAGTGCTTAATTCAGAAAGGAAAAGGAGTAGTGTAGTATTTGTCCTCCTAGGCATCACCTCCTCCTTTTGGGAGGAGAGGTGGTGTAGTATCTGTTCTGTTGTCATTAAACCATTCTCCCAGGCAGTACCGTCTCTTTTTTGGGGGGAGGGGGAGGGGGTAATGTATTATATGTTCGTTCGTCATGATACCATCCTTCTAGGTGTTACCACCTTTTTGAGAGGGCAGTATATATATATATATATATATATATATATATATATATATATCTATATTAGTATTTCATGTATCCACATAAAATTTTATAAGAAGATATAATTTTTTATGTATCAATTTCCAGTATTTACTCTAACAGTGCTCGATACGTAAGTAAAGCTATGAAAATATATTTATGGCAATTAAGCTACACAGAGGCTCCCGCGTTTCATCTCCGGGGGGGGGGATGAATCTTCAGGCTAAAATGCATGGAATTATTTTTTCCGGGTGTTTTTATATACACAGCTAGCTAGTTAACCAATCAGATTCTTTGTTGTTTTCTCAGCCAATCGTTGGGCTTCCCACGAACAAAGGTGTGGTTAGTGTTACTTCTTATATCCTGTTCTATTGTCCTGTTTTCTATAGATTAGCCTATATCCTGTTTCTTTGTTGTATCAATATAATGGGTGAATTTATTTTAACACGTGGTTCCTTGTATTTCTATTTTAGGTTTTAATTTTTAAATTGGAAGGTTTTTGTTTAGTTTATATATATATATATATATATATATATATATATATATATATATATATATATATAATGCTAATCTTTAGAATTTTAAATGCGGCCAAGCATCTCAGTGTAGTAATTTATAGATGCGAGTGTATAAAAAAGGTTAGAATGGGAAATTTCCATATCGAGTTAGAATGAAGTAGAGTGTAATTTTCCATTAGAAGTCTAGTGAGAGTTACGTATCCTGGCAGTTACGTCACAGATAGGAAGTCGCTAGTGTAACGTGGCGAATGAGTAGATCAGATCTTTGTTTACATTGAATCGTCAGAGAGAGTGATCAGGTTTTTGAATAGTTTCCCCCCCTCCCCATTCATGGCTGATGCGTTGGGGATATTACCTGTGTATACGTGTATAATGTAAAGAGAAAGTTAAAAAAAAAAAATTGTGAAACCTCAAATGAATTGGGGCCGTTCTTTATCAATAACGTTTACGACATTTGTGATTAAAAAAGAAGTCTACAATGAAAGAGAAGAGAAGAAGAAATTAATTATTGCTGCGTGTCGGCTACCAACAAGACTCGAGCTGTCTACGCGATGAGCTGCTCTCGGGATAATCTGCAGGGATCAAAGAATTGGTCCACCATAGTGCTACCATAGGAAAGGGGTGATGCCATCCTCTATTGGTGACTTGGAAAAGGAGGCATTTCGGTTACCCTTGACTGCACTTGGCTACTTTGACGTTTTAAATGATTTATGTAACAAGATCGTATGGGAAGAGTTAAGACAGTAAGATGTTGTTGTTGTTGTTGTTGTTGTTGATGATGAGGAGGAGGAGGAGGAGGAGGAGGAGGAGAAGGAGGAGGAGGAGGAGGAGGAAAAGCATTAACCAGACATCCACTGGAAGTGTGCAGATAGTACTTGAACCTGCCACCCAAATCCCAGAGAAGACCAATTGTCGTTGCCAGCAATAGATCAATGGTATGCGACTGTTGCAATAATGCAAAATCATTTACAAAGGTTATTGAAAAGAGGTGGAGAGTACTGGAAATCTGGGGAGAGTTGTGGTTACTCAGACTTCAGGGGACACCATCGGTTATTGTCAGTCACTGATGAGGACTTGTGTGAAAACTCCTAGTGAGTACATGCTAACGAGTGTTTCCTGTGGAAATTTCACAGTTGTATATTGCTGGCGTGCTTAGAAATATTTCCATTCAATG
>OY744534.1:1530000-1545000 GCA_963556195.1 Sepiola atlantica | reverse complement strand
ACAATTTAACATATTAGCTATTTTCAAATGTTTTTCTTGGCCTTTATCTGCAAACCGACCCTGCTACCTCAACTGTTTTACATCTACTAACCAAAGAATTCTTGTCAATTCTTTCAATGTGACCATACCAACAAAGTCTCCTGTTCTGCAAATATCTCCCTATACTGTCCAGACATCGTATCAATCTCATATTCCTCTCCATGCAACACATGTCCTCAACCCTCACTGGTAAGGTTTCACTTTCATACACCATCACACTGCGTACACATGCCTGATAGATTCTTCCCTTGGTCGATAGTGGTAAAACTATGCAGAGCCTTTTGCAGTAACCATATTGGATTATAAGTTGGACTGAACCAGAAAATGCATTTAACACATATCATGTCACTGAGACGTATTCTTTCGTACGGAGTTGAGAAACTTTTCGATAGAACCACAAGATATTTTCTTCTTAATGTTTTTATATCTGCCTGTTCAGCAGAAGTTTTCTCTCTTGATGATAACCAGGGTAGATAGCACCGTTTGCTGATCACAGATATGATGATGGGTGGATCGGTATGTCAGTGTTAATCTCATGCTGCATTGAGATAAGATGAAATTTAACCAGAAGTGCCGATAGTATGCAGCAGACCGGGATTAGCGGTAGGCACATTAGATTTTGAACAGGACTAAACCGGAGATATATTTTAATATATGCAATCTGTTTTGCTGGAAAACGCATTTTGCTGCTCATTGGTAACGAATGAAAAAAGACACACATCCTAATTGATTTTATTAGCTTATCTCTCTATTTTTTTATACTAATGAGTCACCACTTACCAAGGCCAAAAGCCACTCGAGGATAAGGGTTAATGAGTTTGTCAGTTGGACGATGGACAATACCTTGAGAAAGTCAGAGACGATGGGTTAGAAACATTCATTCTTTTTTTTTTCTTTTTCTTTTTTTCTTTCTTTTCTTTTTCTTTTTCTTTTTTTTTCTTTTTTCTTTTTCTTCTTTTTCTTCTTTCTTTTCTTTTCTTTTTCTTTTTCTTCTTTTTTGATTTCTTTTTCTTCTTTTTCTTTCTTTTCTTTTTCTTCTTTTTCTTTCTTTTCTTTTTCTTTCTTTTCTTTTTCTTCTTTTTTCTTTTTTTCTTTTTCTTCTTTTTCTCCTTCTTTTTTTCTTTCTTTTCTTTTTCTTCTTTTTCTTTTTCTTTCTTTTCTTTTTCTTTTTTTCTTTCTTTTCTTTTTCTTTTTCTTTCTTTTCTTTTTCTTCTTTTTTCTTTTTTTTTTTTTTCTTCTTTTTCTCCTTCTTTTTTCTTTCTTTTCTTTTTCTTCTTTTTCTTTATTTTCTTTTTCTTTTTTTTCTTTCTTTTCTTTTTCTTTCTTTTCTTTTTCTTTTTCTTCTTTTTTTTCTTTTTCTTCTTTTTCTCCTTTTTTTCTTTCTTTTCTTTTTCTTCTTTTTCTTTTTTTTCTTTTTCTTCTTTTTTTCTTTCTTTCTTTTTCTTTTTCTTTTTTATTTCTTTACTTTTTCTTCTTTTTCTTTTTTTTTCTGTCTTTTCTTTTTCTTTTTCTTCCTTTTTGATTTCTTTTCTTTTTCTTCTTTTTCTTTTTCTTTTTCTTACTATTTTTCTTTTCTTTTTCTTCTTTTTCTTCTTTTTCTTTTTTTCTTTTCTTTTTCTTCTTTTTCTTCTAATTCTTCCTTTTTTTTCGTAAACAATGTCGGAAAGGAGTTGTGTTTTTCTTTAAATCTGAAGATTCATTTTCCGGCTTGCCCAATCAGGAGCCATTATATTTAATTTTAAAACAAACAAGATAGAGTAGATAGTGTTATTATTATGGGTTAAGAATTTGACACCAGGGAAATGCCAGTTATTCAGCTCAACTCTATTGCAAACAGGTGACGTCTGCTGGTCCATCAAAATGGACAATCCAGCAGAGTTTTAAAATTAATCGAACTGTAAAATTTATGATACCCCCCCCCCTCCCTCCTCTCCATAGCGGATTTATGAACCGGTGGACTTTTACGACCTGTTCATGTGCCAAACAACTGCAGAGTTAGGGTTAGGGTTAATTTAGTAGCGTTAATAATCTGGCTTGTGTGCCTGGGTGCATGGTTATTTAAGCCACTTGTAGCGGACAGAAAGGGACGCCAACTGACAGAGTGTTGGGTTAGGGTTACTGGCAGAGTGTTGGCCAGTCCGAAACTCTTCTCATTGTTGCTAAACTGCAGACCATGAAGCCGAGGGCAGTTCCTGTCGTCATTGCACACAAGTCGGTTTCTGATAATGTGCTGCGCTTGGCGTAGGTATTTGTCAAAGTAAATGACTCGTCACAACCTCGCTACGTTTCCGAACTGTTAGCCAATCAATAATCTGTTACTTTCAATTTTCGCACTGACTGATGGTCATTAGGCGTTGAAAGATACAGAGAAAAAGAGAAACAAAATGAGGATGGAGCTAACTGTATTTCAATTTTTTTTAATGACTTGTATAGCCTACGTTTTTTTAATGACTTGTATAGCCTAGGTTTTTTTAATGACTTGTATAGCCTAGGTTTTTTTTATGACTTGTATAGCCTACGTTTTTTTATGACTTGTATAGCCTACGTTTTTTTTAATGACTCGTATAGCCTACGTTTTTTTAATGACTCGTATAGCCTACGTTTTTTTTATTGACTCGTATAGCCTACGTTTTTTATGACTTGTATTACCTACGTTTTTTTATGACTTGTACAGCCTACTTTTTTTTTTAATGACTCGTATAGCCTACGTTTTTTTAATGACTTGTATAGCCTACGTTTTTTTATGACTTGTATAGCCTACGTTGTTTTTTAATGACTTGTATAGCCTACTTTTTTTTTTTAATGACTTGTATAGCCTACGTTTTTTTAATGACTCGTATAGCCTACGTTTTTTTATTGACTCGTATAGCCTACGTTTTTTCATGACTTGTATAGCCTACGTTTTTTTTTAATGACTCGTACAGCCTACGTTTTTTTAATGACTCGTATAGCCTACTTTTTTTTTAATGACTTGTATAGCCCACGGTTTTTTTATTGACTCGTATAGCCTACGTATTTTTTAATGACTTGTATAGCCTACGTTTTTTTAATGACTCGTATAGCCTACGTTTTTTTAATGACTCGTATAGCCTACGTTTTTTAAATTACTTGCATAGCCTACGTTTTTTTTAATGACTTGTATAGCCTACGTTTATTTTAATGACTTATATAGCCTACGGTTTTTTTATTGACTCGTATAGCCTACGTTTTTTTTAATAACTTGTATAGCCTACTTTTTTTTAATGACTTGTATAGCCTACGTTTTTTTTAATGACTTGTATAGCCTACTTTTTTTTTTAATGACTCGTATAGCCTACGTTTTTTTAATGACTTGTATAGCCTACGTTTTTTTATGACTTGTATAGCCTACGTTTTTTTATGACTTGTATAGCCTACGTTTTTTTTTTAATGACTTGTATAGCCTACGTTGTTTTTTTTTAATGACTTGTATAGTCTACGTTTTTTTAATGACTCGTATAGCCTACGTTTTTTTATTGACTCGTATAGCCTACGTTTTTTTTATTGACTCGTATAGCCTACGTTTTTTTATGACTTGTATAGCCTACGTTTTTTTTTTAATGACTCGTATAGCCTACGTTTTTTTAATGACTCGTATAGCCGACGTTTTTTTTTAATGACTTATATAGCCTACGTTTTTTTTAATGACTTGTATAGCCCACGGTTTTTTTATTGACTCGTATAGCCTACGTTTTTTTTAATGAATTGTATAGCCTACGTTTTTTTTAATGACTCGTATAGCCTACGTTTTTTTTTAATGACTCGTATAGCCTACGTTTTTTAAATTACTTGCATAGCCTACGTTTTTTTTAATGACTTGTATAGCCTACGTTTTTTTAATGACTTGTATAGCCTACGTGTTTTTTAATGACTTGTATAGCCTACGTTTTTTTTAATGACTTGTATAGCCTACGTTTTTTTTAATGACTTGTATAGCCTACGTTTTTTTTAATGACTTGTATAGCCTACGTTTTTTTTTAATGACTTGTATAGCCTACGTTTTTTTTAATGACTTGTATAGCCTACGTTTTTTTAATGACTCGTATAACCTACGTTTCGGTCAACGAGGCCATCTCCAGGGAACAATATGTGAAGTGGAGTGATCCAAATTTATAAATAGTGATTAAAATATGAATGTTATTCGTTAAATTATTATTTTGTCTTTAGTCCTTGCATTCCATGAGCGATGTTTCTGACAAAGGAGGAAGAATTGCTGTTTTCCGGGCTGGAATCTATCCGTATAACATTTATCGTTGGCTAGTTTTTGACTTTGAAGTGGTATTTTCTTTAGCTCATTACATCAAGTGGGTTCATGCTTTGACTGGAGCGATTTCCATTTAAAAAAAAAACAAGAAAAAAGACCGACATGCAACAGCTGCGTTTCCAAAAAAAAATATATTCTGTCCCATTTCTATTTCATTGGTAAAAGCAAAACCAAACAAACTTGAAACTATTTATGGGATTTAAATTTCAAGATTTCGTAAGCTGAAATAGAGTGTTACTTATAATGGAGAAAAGCACAAAAAAAGATGTCAGCAATCAGAGAACTCTCGGATCAGTCGAAATATTCAGCTGATCTAGAAGTTGTCTTGGGTTCAATTGTGGATTGGGGTACGAAATGTCTTGTTTCGTTTAATCCTGTTAAGACTCAGCTCGTGTCTTTCAATCGTAGGCGTGCCCCTTTTCTTCCTGAGATTATCATGGATGGCTCTGTTCTTGAGGAGAACTCGAATCTGAAACTCCTCGGTCTTTCTCTCTCATCAAATCTCATATCTTTCTTGGAGTTCATACCTTAGATCCATTGCTCTTTCTGCTTCTTGTAAAGTCGGTTCTCTCTATCGCTCCAAACACTTTCTCACACCTAAGGCTATTCTCTATCTCTACAAATCTACTATCAAACCATGTATGGAGTACAGTTGTCATATTTGGGCTGGTGAATCTCTGTCCCATTTGAGGGTTCTTGATAAGGTGCAGAAAGGTGTCTGTAATTTGATTGGCCACACCTTTTCTTCTTCTCTACACCCCCCTCTCTCACAGACGTGATGTTGCTAGTCTCAGTCTTTTCTATAAATACAAGTATGACATGTGTTCTTCAGAGTTATGTGATCAATTCCTCACTTCTTTTGTTCCAGCTCGTTTAACTTGTTGGTCTAGTGGTCTCCATCAATTCGCTATTTTGATAGCTCATTATAATACATCTTCCTATTCCAGTATCTTCTTTCCAAGAACTGCAGGCTTGTGGAACTCTCTTCCTGCTGACTGTTTTCCTTCTATCTCTACACTTGGTCTGTTTAAGACTAAGACCAATAGGCCTCTCCTGTCTTAGCAATAATCAGATTTCGTTCTTGTTAGCTCCTTACATCAAGTGGCTTCATGCCTTGTCTGGAGTGATTTTCATTAAAAAAAACACAGTGACCAGAAGAAACAGAAAAATGAAACAAATAGAAAAACGATTTGAGGAGTGTCATGGTGGCGTACCTATGACGAGCATTTGGACTCTTCCATTCTCAGTAAATACTGTGAGCATTACGCTACTCAGTGTTGAACTACCCCAGTCTTCGGACTGGGTAACACTTGTCGAGGATTCGTTCTCGACACTCGGTCCGACAGAAACTGGGCCATTTTGGTGGCCTTTTATCTGTCGGGTTGAGGGATTGAGTCCTGGATAGTCCTAGGAGGTCCACCCTCCCAGGCCTTGCCTCCCCTCTTTGAGGAGGAGTAAGTTTATTGCTTAATGCCTGTGGCGCCTTGACTGGGAAATGCCGACGGGAGTGCCCAGGCAATTTTTTATAGGTCAGTCTGCTCTTCCTTTAGGGGCGTTGGCTTAACCCTCCCCCCACCTTCCGACCTTGTGTCACATATTCCTGCGGTGGGAAGGAATTACATAGCTGCACAACCTCAGTCTACACTGGCAGTCAGGACTGACGCACCACTTCTCTTGTTTCTCTGTTGTATATACTTTTCTCCAATATTACTTATTATACCTAAACCCCCGTGTCCATGTTTTCATTCTGGCCCATAAACAAGGCCATAACAAGGAGAATAGAAACAAGGGAGTTAACAATGTAATGGCGTTAACGGTTTTCTGAAATTTTGCATCTGTCTTCCAGTGACATTATTATGAGCCACATGCTTCAGTTTATGTTTATTTGTTTGTTTCCACCGGACGAAACAGCTGTAGAATAATTAAAAATGATTTATGTTATTAAATTACAAGATTATAATTTAAAAAAAAAATAATGAGAATCATGTAGTATGGTTAACAGAGGAAAGATCAGAGGGTGGGGGCAGAACAAAATATACCAAACGCATTAACATTTAAATTTATATCCACCTGTATAGTTTTAAATTTCTGAAACTGTTTGTAAGGTTTGTTATTTCAAAATGTGTTTTGTCACTGTCACTTGGCCGAACATGAGTCAATCAAAGATGGCGGTCGATTTTTTTAGAGGTGGTCGTTAATTTCAAGCTTAAAATACAGTAAAAAAAAAAAGGCTTACTGTATCAATAACACTGAATCCGGGGGTGGTTGCTAGTCGGGTTAGGGTAAGTTTTTTTTTATTATTATTATTATTATTATTATTGTTATTGTTATTGTTATTGTTATTATTATTGTTATTGTCGTCGTCGTCGTCATTATTGTTGTTATCATTGTTGTTGTTGTTGGTGGTGGTGGTGTCGTCGTCTTTAAGCCTGAAATTAGCGACCACCTTTAAACAAAATCGACCGCCATTTATTGCAAAACCGATTTTTTTTAATAACATATATTCCTTCATTGATTGCCTCGGAAACCCTGAGGCAAAGTCTATCCGTAAACTGGTAAAGTGGCTGACCAGAAACCGATGTTTCTACTGTGACGTCATCACCAGACTGTAAGGTTGAAAATTTTTTGTTTAAATCTTTGAAGAAGCAGCAGGAGCGACAAACCGTTTTCTCCTATTTCTTATTGAACAGTTATCTCTCTAACTTTTTCTCATCTCCAAAGATTTGATCTGAATATTTATTCATTTCCCCTTTTTTGCTGTGTGTGTGTGTTTGTGTATGAGGTGGCTTGAATCTGGGTGAGGTCAGGCTCAGAAATGAATAAGGAAGTAATTAGTTCTTAGCCACGCCCCCAAGAGATGAAAACATTACAAACGCACCGAGTATTTCTGTTCAAACTGGCGTTTGTTGATTTAAAATATTGCACAGGCCGTTTCTGGCAAATAGCCATTTTAATTTCACAGTAAATATATTAGAAACTTTATCAAACACCAAAAATGGTTGCCCGCGAATTCTTAGACTCGGTTCAAATTTAATCAGCCTCCAGCTTTTATTTTCATGTCTACATTTTGATCCTGAGCTCTGATCATGTGATTATCGCCATTTATCTTCTAAACATGGTTTATAGCGCCTTCAGTTGTCGTCGTAAGCTGGTACTATTTTTCCTGGTGGTTTTATTCATTTTATTCTTGGTGTGATTTGGTCTGAAATTTTCAAGTTACATATGTACTTGATAGAGTTGTGTTCGTATTTATTTATTTTTTTTATTTTGTTATTTCATTATGTCCGTACATAAGTGTGGAAGTCTGGCCGTGTGTAAAGAGTTATGTTAAGTCTACGTGTGTGGCGGCAGAAGTAGCCATATTGAATTCTCAGGTCTTCTTATCGAACCCCAGGTCCAGGCGGCCCGAGAAGTTTCTGTTGCATCTCAAGAGAGAAGTTGTGACAGTTGATAGGAGCGCCGTGGAATGAATCAGCTCGCTGTGAGGTCTCATGACCGGAAGAGGAAAAGTCTAGCTGGCACTCCCTTTTATCACCTTCGGTAGTGTATTCAGCTCGCCTGAGAGATGGCTCCTGATTGGACAAGCCAATCTCCATATCGATTGAGAGGCTTTGGTACTCGACTGGATCACCTTAGTTCAAGCTAAGCCAACGTGTCATCATAGGCCCCGTTATGACATGGTATATTATCCCCGAAATGGTCCCCTCTATCTTGTTCATCAATAAGAGACCTAGTGATTGTCTGGGCTTCGGGACAAGGTGCTATGTCACGAACAGACACAGTAGAGTTTCGTCCATCTAGGTATCTAATCTTTGCATAGGCCGGGTTACTGTTAAGGAGCTCAACTTGATTTACATAGGGTTCGTTTTTGTTGTTCCTTACAAACTTCCTTAGCAATACGGGTCCAGGGGGCATTAGCCAAGAGGGAAGTGAGTTTCCATGGGATGAACGATACTGAAATGTGAAGAAACGTCCATGCGATGTGGCGTTAGTTGCTGTACACAACAATGATCTCTGTGAGTGGAGCACTTCGGCAAGTACCCTAACCCTAACCGTAACCCTAACCGTAAACCTAACCCTAACCCTAACCCTAACCCTAACCCTAACCCTAACTCTAACCCTAACCCTAACCCTAACCTTAACCCTGACCCTAACATTGACCCTAACTCTAACCCTAACTCTAACCCTAACCTCGGCAATAATAAATTGCACTAACACAAAAATACTTCTTACTTGGAAGCCGAGCTTAATTCAACTAAAAACTGTTTTACAAATAGTGTTGCACATGGCGAGCTTGAGTACCAGTCACATGGACGACTTCTGTTTCCGGCGGTGTGTATGGAAGCCCATACGCAAGTACTACAAATACGTGGTGTGTATGGAAGCCCATACGCAAGTACTACAAATACGTGGTGTGTATGGAAGCCCATACGCAAGTACTACAAATACGTGGTGTGTATGGAAGCCCATATGCAAGTACTACAAATACGTGGTGTGTATGGAAGCCCATACGCAAGTACTACAAATACGTGGTGTGTATGGAAGCCCATACGCAAGTACTACAAATACGTAATATTACATTACGTTTGTTGTTTGTAGGCATTTTCCATTTAAAAGACACGCAGATTTTGTTACAAGCGCATCTAATTAAATTAAAATTAAAACTAAAGATTTGAGGTGAGCTTTCTACATTTGGCCATTTTGGGCCCGAAACAGTAAAGTTGACATAAATTGAGCTTTTTATAGTCTGCAGCTGTGTCTGAAATAGACAGTTTTATAGTACACACATTGTTTTATATACATCTAGAAAACGGAGCTGTTAAACCTGACATCGTAATATGGGACAAAAGGGAGAAAGTAGCAACCCTAGTTGAAGTCAGTGTCCCTAATGATGCAGGATTAAACAGAGCTGAAACGGAAAAGATTACGAAATACCAAGGTCTTATGTACGACATGAAAAGAAACTGGAATCTTAGGAAAATCTCCATCATACCAGTAATTATAGGAGCAACATGACTAATGAAAAAGAATTGCAAAAACTACCTGGCGAATATACTCGGTGAACCAAGTGCAAGAGAGATACAAACAATTGCACTTAAAGGGACGGTTAGAATCTTATATATTATAATTATGGTAAGACATCCACGTATTTGTTTATCTCGGAAGCAGATTCTACACACAGACCGACACGCATAAATTGGAATCTCAGGAAAATCTCCATCATACCAGTAATTATAGGAGCAACAGGACTAATGAAAAAGAATTTCAAAAGCTATCTGGCGAGTATACCCGGTGAACCGAGTGCAAGAGAAATACAAACAATTTCACTTAAAGGGACAGGGTTAGAATCTTAAAAAGATCTCTAGGCTGAAGTGTCTGAAATAGCCGGTGAATGTCTGGCATCCGGTAGGATTCCCCATCTCCGGCAAAAACGGAAAGATAAGAAAAATTTTTAGAAAATAGAGAGAAATGAATAAAGTCCAACAGTTTGAGATGAATCGTTTAGGGTGACGGAAAGTAGGGCTCTACATATAAATACAAAAGTAATTAGTTGTTGGACATGAAATCATTACAAACGCAGAGTATTTCGATCCAGCCTGGCGTTTGTTGATTTAAAATATTGCACGGGCAGTTTCTGGCAAATAGCCATTTTTATTTCAAACCAAATAACTTAAAAACGTCATTAAAAAAAAAAGAAAGAAAATGGGTGTTCTTCATTTCTTTGGCTGGGTTGAAATTTAATCAATTGACAGCTTAACAAATGGCGTTGTGTTAAAAGAATGATCTAGTGATGCATTTAGACTAAAGTGTAGATCGAATTATGTCTATTTATATAAAGTTAGGTATATGTATATGGGCAATGGTGCATTATAGTTAACAACGAAAAAAGGGATGAAAAAAAATTCACCAAATAACTATTACCAAAGGCAAAAGAAGTTACTTTTTTTTTACCTACCTTCATAATATATATTTTATTTTTAAATATTTTAAAGCGTTTTTATTTCAATTTAAGATTTCGTTCAAATCGGAAATCGTTATAGTTAGAATTCAAAATGGCTGCCACCGGCTTTCTTGAAATCACCGAAGTCTGATTATTATTTATTTTTTGAAGATCGGACCCCTTCCGAACTCGAAACCGACGGTACTGATGTTGTACTGATTTTCTGTACTAAAATAAATAAATATTTACGCTCTTAATTTTGAATTTTAAATCTCTCTCAATTAATCGAGCCCTCTGCTGGAATGTTCCCCACTATCTTACAAAGAAATATATATATGTGTAGTAAAAAAAAAGGTAAACAAAAAAAATGAATTCTCCAATTTTAATATATATATATATATATATATATATATATTAAAATTGGAGAGTTCATATTTTTTTCGAGATCCAACACGGTTTGTTGTTGTTAATCACTCTTCGCCGCTTGCTGTAAATACCCATCGACTTGACATTTACAAAGTTAAATTCCTCCTAACTTCCAAGCAAATTTGTGGTGGCCGACGGGTAACGCTCTTGACTGCGAATCAGTGGCGATTTGTGATCGGAGTTTGCGCCCGGTGACCGTCGGGAATTGACTTCCTGCACTGAAGATTGCGTAAGCATGAAACATCGATGTATGTAGGTAATAAATAATTAATATTTATTTATAAAATATATATATATATATATATATATATATATATTTTATAAATATCTGTCAACTTATCAATCACTACTTCCTCTGATGATAAGATTTTGATCTTTGAAAAGCCGTGCTTAAGGAATACAATTGAAAGAGAAGAAGAATAAATATTTTTATTTACTAAATGCTCCTTGTTCTGAACAACTGAAGATATCGATCTGTTTCCATTTACAGGTCTAACTATTTTTCATTGACTCACCTTATATATATATATATATATATATATATATATATATATATATATATATATATATATATATATATCAATTGGAGAGTTCATATTTTTTTCTATTTTTTACTCTGTGCCTGCTTATATATATATATATATATATATATATATATATATATATATATATATATATATATAGGGTGGCCCAAAAGTAGGTTTACAGTTATCATTTAATATTTGAAGTTTTTTAACTAGGTTATTCGAAAAACTTTAAATATGTTAAATATTTATTTGAAATTCTACACCAGAACAGCGGGAAATTCATTATACCTGTTAACATAAAAGCAAATAATTTAATTTCTCAGATGCTCAAAATGTCCTCCTTCAACATTGCAACATTCTTTAAATCTCTCCAGGACACTCTGACACACAGTGCGACACAAATTCCGATCTTCATCAATTTCTGTGAATGCGACATGAATGTAATCTTTTAAATCATTTATTGTTTTTGGTTTCTTCTCATAAATTTTATATTGCTTGTAATTAGCAAGTAACTTCAACCATATAAAAAATAGTTTAATAACTGTAAACCTACTTTTGGGCCACCCTGTATATATATATATATATATATATATATATATATATATAAGTAAATTTCGTGTACAACAGAATGGTAGGATTAATTTTAGAGGAAGCATTATTAAAATCAATGAAACAGACGAGTGGGGGGGGAAAAAAAAAAAAAAAAAGGAAAATTGTTAAAATTACCTTAAGGCCTTGTCGTCTGACCCTCTGAGAAGAAACGTCAGAATGGTAAATTAAAAACTAAAAGTTTCATTTCTCATTCGACTTTTAGTTTTTAATTTACCATTCTGACGTTTCCTCTTAGAGGGTCAGACGACAAGACCTTAAGGTAATTTTAACAATTTTCCTTTTTTTTTCCCCCCCACTCGTCTGTTTCATTGATTTTAATAATGCTTCCTCTAATATATATATATATATATATATATATATATATATATAAATGGAATAAAGGATAAGCAAATCAACAACTAGCAAAAATAAACTCAAAAACACATATTGAACAGTTCTACCAAAATATTTCGATCGTTTAAAATACGACCTTCTTCAGTAGGTAGCAGAACTTTAATTAAAAACGGAAAAGTTTTCAAATTTTAAGGATTATAAACGATCGAAATATTTTGGTAGAACTATTCAATATGTGTTTTTGAGTTTATTTTTGCTAGTTGTTGATTTGCTTATCCTTTTTTCCATTTTTATTTTACATCTTGTCTGAAACATTGTTTCTTTTATTCCTTATATATATATATATATATATATATATATATATATATATATATATATATATATATATATATATAAGCACAGAATAAATGAATTTAAAAGTGCTAGTAATGTTTCTTAAAAACAAGAGTAGCACTATGTAAATTGATTCTTTCTGAAACCATCGGAAGACGGTCTGCTATTCACCGCTAAATCTGTCATATTTGTCCATTCAGACAACCAGAGATTGTTTGAATAATGATGTTTTGACTCACCGGGGTACGAGAGCGGTAGAGATTCATTATTTGCAAAGCCGGAATCATTCAATGACTGCGAGCACCTTTCACCGTGGGGAAACTCTTTTCATTTACATATAAGCACCTACTTAGCAGGTTTACTCATTCATCCTCCACTCTATAATAGAGATCAATGTGTATTTATTTATATATATATATATATATATATATATATATATATATATATATATATATATATATATATATATATATATATATATATATATATATATATATAGTAGAGAATGGTAGTTTGCTTGAAGCCTTGCTGGGTATAGTAGTAGTAAGTTTTTGAAAGGCTGTGGGTAAGATGCAAGTTGTAAGGAACAAAAACAATAATAATAAATCGAATACTAAATATGACTTACTATTTATTTTTCCTTTTTTTCTAAAATCTTACATAACAGCAAGAGTGTTTTAGCTGTTCGTATGATGTCCGGGTGATTAAAAATCACTATTTGATATTTCGGGAAAAGACATCCCTTTGTCAAAAATAATTAAACCAGAAGAAATTGTTTTTTTTTTCTTCTCCGACTGTGATTTTTCTTTGTGAAAAGTTGGATTTAGAATTCCCATACTATCATTGGATTGGAATGGTAACTTGTGAGCGGTATCTTGAATGATTTAGTTCTTTTGTTTTTTTTTGTGGGGGGAAGGATTTATTCATCATTGTGCCGGCCGACGTGAAAGTGTATTATCGCACATTGTTCCGGTTTTTTGGGTTTTTTTTAATGTATTTGGGACCGATTATTTGCTTGTTGGCTTGGTGGAAGAAATAATGCACGAGCTACTTTTCTAAGACTTTTTCTAGGACTTTCTTTTTTTATCGTTGTTCTTCCTTGTTTTTTTAATTTTAACTTTTATTTTTATTTTTTTTCCTCTTCTCTTCTTAAGTGACCTCAACTATTGCAACGCCACATTGTGTATTGTCGGCAGTTGAAACCAGTATTCCAGACATTTAATTTCCCTGATGATCTGCCAAGCAAGTAACTGCTTGGTAGTGAAACACGTGTAGGAAAAAACATTTAATTTGAATAAATATTATTTGTAAGAAAAAATATCTTTAATGGTGATCATTGGTGTCCTGAAAGGAATGCTTTGGTAAGCCTTCATAAAATCACATATAAATGCTCTGTACTCTGTAATCGAGTATCATCGAGCTTGTTTTTATTGGAACAACCCCGGTCTTCACTGAATGATCTATTTTATAAGTGAAAAATCTAAATATATATATATATATATATATATATATATATATATATATATATATATATATATATATATATATATATTCCACACGATGAAAGTATCTAAGTTTGTAAAGAATTTCTTCCAGGCAAACATTTTTTGAATACAAATACAAATATAAGATATTTTATCTTCAACGCCCAATAATTTCCAATTCAGAGATACAACCATGGGCACTAAAATGGCGTCCGCCCATGCAAATATATTTATGCATATATTCGAGATAAAATTAACAAGGTTCCCCATAACTCAATACACTACTGTAGATGCCATTTTCTTTATATGGACACCTGGACTAAACAACTGTCACCAATATGCTAACATCCTAAAGCACTAGAAAAACTACATCAAAAACTTTTACGAAAATTTTTTTTAATTAACTAGCAAGATCGTCGAACCAACAGAAGAGTCTGGTTGCTCTAGTATAGAGGCTTTAATTGTTAAAAATCGTTTGAGATGGGTTGGTTACGTTGTAAGGATCCGCGACCAGTCCTTTCCTAAGAAAATATTTTATTCTGAACTAAATGTGGGAGCTAGGAGGGTTGGAAGACAGAAGAAGCGGTATAAGGATTGTTTGAAGGAGGATATGAAGAGGTGTGGAATTTGTTACACAACATGGAAAGCGAGTGCACTCGGGTGTGGAATTGATCACACGAAATGAGAATCGAGTGCACTCGGGAGAGTGGAGTGGAGCAATGCATATATCTCTAACATATATAAATAGAATAAAGTAGGATAAAATATGAAACTAAAAGCAAACTTTTAGTAGATAGAACCTATAGTGAAGTGGTTAAAGCTCAATATACGAGATAGAGCAATTATAAAATATTTTTTCAAATGTTGAACTTTGGCTTTTCCACTGACAACTTATCTATCTATGTAATTCCTCTGATGATAAGATTTTGATCTTTGAAAAGCCTTGGCTTAAGGAAAGAATAGTACACATAATTTTATTACCGAGTATACCTTGCATTGAACAATCGAAGTTGAAATAAATCT
>OY744534.1:1517500-1525000 GCA_963556195.1 Sepiola atlantica | reverse complement strand
ACCACCACCATCATCACCATCATCACCATCATAATCACCATCATCACCATCACCATCATCATCACCATGATCATCACCATCATCACCATCACCATCATCATACTCACCATCATCGTCCTCACCATCACCATCATTACATCACCATCATCATCATCGTCATCATCACCATCATCATCATCATCACCATCATCACCATCATCATCATCACCATCATCACCATCATCATCATCACCATCATCACCATCATAACCACCATCACCAGCATCACCATCATCATAACCATCATTATCATAACCATCACATCATCATCATCATCATCATAACACCATCATCAACATCATCATCATCATCACCATCATAATAACCAGCATCATCATTACATCACCATCATCACCAGCATCATCACCATCACCACCAATTATCATCACCATCATCATAACCATCATAACCATCATCATCATCATAATAATCATCATCACTGATGTAACGTTCGTTTTATATTTGTTATAAGAAAACAATCCAATGAATAGCTCGGTACTTAGAAGCCTTTCTTAAGTAAGAATGCAAGATGGTGATTCGTTCTTCCTGAATAATGAATGGCCACTTAATCATCATATCATCATTATATTCGATTTAACGTCCGTTTTAATTGCTGGCATGTGTTGGGCGGTTTTTAGAAATCGACTTCTAAACTCACGTATCTCTGGCCAAGTCTTTATTTATCCCTCTTTCGCTAAAATCCTTCGTTATCACTTCCTCCCATATTTTCCATAGCTTTCCCCTGCCAACTGACCTGGCGACCTCAACTATTCTATATCGAACTGAAGAACTCCCACCCATTCTTTCAATGTGAGCAAATCAACGGTGTCTCCCTATACTTTCCAGAGTTAATTCGAACATTCCATGAAAGTTCTCCTTTATCTCTCAAAAGTTGAGTTAGTAAAGAAATTAAGAACATTATTTTTTGACTCCCCAATTGACCAGCTAACTATGTTATAGTATATTTTTCTTGTGGTCTCTTGGTCGTACCGGATTCTAGGACAAGAATTCATCTGGTCTGGTGGAGTATCCAGCTAAGTGCTGCTACAAGTAATCTTCATTAATAAACCTTTTTTATAAACTAACATCTACAGACGATCACGTACCTGGGTTCAAAACGACGACATAAGTGTATAAAAGGTTTATACACCCATTGGTAAGATGCAACAAACGGAACGCATGTCCTCAACCCTCACTGGCCAGGTTTCATTTTCGTGCATTATCATAGTGCATACACATGCCTGTAGTAACGCTCTGCTGGTTAGTAATGGCAGAAGCTTCCTTTAACTTATTTCATCCACCCCTAACCTTTGCAATTACACTAGCACCTGCAAGATATGGGAATGATACGATGGATGTGTAACGTAAGTCTTAAAGACAGACTCAGATCTAATGAGCTCAGAGGAGGATTAAATCTGGACAGTATAGGGAGATATGTGCCGAACAGGAGGCTTCAATGGTATGGCCACATTGAAAGAATGGATGAGAGTTCTTGTGTTAGTAGATGTAGAACAGTTGGGGTAGCAGGGTCAGAAAACAGCTGAAGACCAAAGAAAACATGGGAGGAAGTGATAAAGATGGACTTGGGAGAAACCTGGCCAGAGATAGGTATGCTTGGAAGTCACTTATTAAAAGCCGTCCAACACATGCCAGTATGTAAAACGGATGTTAAACCGATGATGATGACGACGATATGTTGATAAATATTTAATTGATACTTACTGAATTCTACAATTTTTAGTTTTATCTACCTTTGCTTCGTATGATTTTTTATCAAACAGTGTCTTCAACCGAATATTGCATTGTCATTGCTTGCAACCTAATATTGCATTGTCATTGCTTGCAACCTAATATTGCATTGTCATTGCTTGCAACCTAAAATTGCATTGTCATTGCTTGCAACCTAATATTGCATTGTCATTGCTTGACAACCTAAAATTGCATTGTCATTGCTTGCAACCTAATATTGTATTGTCATTGCTTGACAACCTAAAATTGCATTGTCATTGCTTGCAACCTAATATTGCATTGTCATTGCTTGCAACCTAAAATTGCATTGTCATTGCTTGCAACCTAATATTGCATTGTCATTGCTTGCAACCTAATATTGCATTGTCATTGCTTGCAACCTAAAATTGCATTGTCATTGCTTGCAACCTAATATTGCATTGTCATTGCTTGCAACCTAATATTGCATTGTCATTGCTTGCAACCTAAAATTGCATTGTCATTGCTTTCAACCTAATATTGCATTGTCATTGCTTGACAACCTAAAATTGCATTGTCATTGCTTGCAACCTAATATTGCATTGTCATTGCTTGACAACCTAAAATTGCATTGTCATTGCTTGCAACCTAATATTGCATTGTCATTGCTTGCAACCTAAAATTGCATTGTCATTGCTTGCAACCTAATATTGCATTGTCATTGCTTGACAACCTAAAATTGCATTGTCATTGCTTGCAACCTAATATTGCATTGTCATTGCTTGCAACCTAAAATTGCATTGTCATTGCTTGCAACCTAAAATTGCATTGTCATTGCTTGCAACCTAAAATTGCATTGTCATTGCTTGCAACCTTATATTGCATTGTCATTGCTTGCAACCTAATATTGCATTGTCATTGCTTGCAACCTAATATTGCATTGTCATTGCTTGCAACCTAAAATTGCATTGTCATTGCTTGCAACCTAATATTGCATTGTCATTGCTTGCAACCTAATATTGCATTGTCATTGCTGGCAAATATCAACTTCTTATACACTATGCACAATGCTTGAATCAAACAACATTTTTTATATGTTCATTATTGGCATGTGTTATGGGCACTGCCGGATTTATATATGGACTAATATAGGCTGCAGCCTAGGGGCACTCAAGTGGACCCTGATAAAAAAAAAATCAAATTTAAGAACAATAGAGATTTATTTATAAGTAAGTTTTTAAAATTCAATGGTCCATCTTGTTGAAGTGTGTCTTTTAAATTCAATGGGGCCTCTAATTGGAGTATGTATTTTTAAATTAAATAAGGCCCTATAATTGGAATGTCTTTAAATTCAATAGGGCCTACTAGTTGGAGTGGGTGTTTAAATTCAATGAAACCCTTTAATTGGAGTATGTCTTTTTAATTAAATAAGGCCCTATAATTGGAGTGTCTTTAAATTCAATAGGGCCGTCTAGTTGGAGTGGGTCTTTAAATTCAATGAAACCCTTTAATTGGAGTATGTATTTTTAAATTAAATAAGGCCCTATAATTGGAGTGTCTTTAAATTCAATAGGGCCGTCTAGTTGGAGTGGGTCTTTTAAACCCTTTTAGTTCCTCTGGTTAGAGTAGACATAACCTTCTATCAAACAGTGTCTTCAACCGAATATCGTATTGCCATTACTTTCAAATACCAACTTCTTAAACAATACACACAATGCTTCAAGCAAACTGCAATATCCTTTTAAATAGTTTCGTTTTTGTTGTAAAATAAATAAACAAACGTATCTGATTATTTTTCTTTCTTTTTTAATTTTAGGTAAGTCATTTTTAAAAAGAATGCAAACCCTCGAAACAGGTAAGTCCAAATATTATTTTCAGAAAGACAAATAAGCGATAATGGTAACAATATCTGTTATTTGAGATGGCACTAGCAGTCAAGTTTTGTCAATTGGATTATCTCCCCTTTGCAGATTGGCTGTTTCGAGTCTCTAAAGCTAGATGGCTCTGACAAATAAGCGATAATGGGTGCAGTTCGAAAGTCACTCCTCGGCCTTCAAGCTGGGAAGAAAGTACCCACTCATAGCCCTAACCCTAAAAGAATAAGAAAAAAAAACTTTTAACCAATGAAGTCATATATTTATAAACAAATAAAAACTATCAGGGATATTTTAAATAGGGTAGTTCATAGAGTAAATGCGGTATTGTGGTTGTGATAAAATGCCTTGTCACATTATTAATATATATATATATAATAATAATAATATTTATAAATAAATATTTATTAAATATTTTAATGCCTACAGACATCGATGTTTCATGCTAACGCAATCTTCAGTGTAGGAACTAATTTTCAACGGTCGGTGGGCACGAACCCCGATCACAAATCGCCACTGATTTGTAGTCGAGGGTCTTATCCCATCGGCCATAGCCAATTAGTTAGTAAATATAGAGGAATTTTAAATGTAAATAGCTAATCGGCGGCTAGATTTACCCAAGCAGTTTTTTAGAGTGATCTACGAACGGCGTTCGGATCGTGCATGTAGCTATTTGCACTGCTTGTTATTAAAGTCACTCAAGAGTGCCCGGCCTTTGTTGGAGGGGGGGGGCTGATGAATAATAATAATATTTATAAATAAATATTTATTAAATATTTATTTATAATCATCCACATACATACTTTCTCGCTGTATCACAGCTCTTCAGTGTGGCTAGATCAGTTAGTGTCTCAGGCTGGGATTGAAACTCAACCATCAAGCTGACAGTCGGCGCCTCCATAGTAACTTTTGACTCCACATTCTTCCGCTCTGTTTTCTAAGCCATAAGAAATTATAAGATGATACGGAGAAATTAAGTTATATTAGTGCCGAATGCAGAGAACTATAAACATCAAGACAATCAAAAGGACTCAACGTACTTACTCGGAGCCCTGCTTTGTAGCTTAAGTTGATGTCTCTTATTTAATATCTCCTAACAGTGCTCAACTTTAATTTTCTTAAAGGGCCTTTTATTAATATATACAAAAATAAATATTATATAGCATTTCCCTACAGACGACGTAGTTTCAAGCTTATGCTATATATATATATATATATATATATATATATATATATATATATTAGTACTTCATGTATCCACATAAAATATTACAAGGAGATATAATTTTTTATGTATCAGTTTTCAGTATTTACTTCAACAGTGCTCGATACGTAAGTAGAGCTAGGTAGTAGTAATGAAAATATATATGGCAATCAAGCTACACAGAGGCTCCCGCGTTTCATCCCCGGGGGGGGGGGGAATCTTCAGGCTAAAACAGGATATAGGAAAATCCATTATTAACAAAAAATAGGATAGGTATAGGAGCGTCAGCAACAAAGCCTTTGTTTGCGGGAAGCCCAACGATTGGCTGAGGGAACAACAAAGAATCTGATTGGTTAACTTAGCAAGCCATGTATATAAAAACACCTGACAAAAATAACTCCATGCATTTAGCCTGAAGATTCCCCCCGGGGATGAAACGCGGGAGCCTCTGTGTAGCTTGATTGCCATAGATATTTTCATTGCTTACTATATATATATATTTATATTTTTGACAAAAAAGAGGAATTATTGACACCGTCTACCCTTAGTTATTTCTCATAGTACTGTGCCCCTTTAATTTGTCTTCGTGACAATATCTGTTATTTGAGATGGCCCTAGCAGTCAATTCATCAATTGAGTTACTTCCCCTTTGCAAATTGGCTGTTTAGAGTTTTCTAACACTAGATGGCTCTGGCTAGCAGTTAATTTGCATAGGTGGTGGTGGTGGTGGTGGTGGTGTTATTAGTATAAAAACTGTACTTTTGGGATTGAAGAGGGTCAGTTGATTTTGGGAGAGCAGAGAGAAGTGCATAGTGGTTGAAAGTTGGATTTTCTTTGAAACAGCTTTTTTTTTATTTTCACTTACGGATAGATTATAATTACTGTTGAAATGAAAGCGATGGGCAAATGGCGAAAGAATGAAAGGAACAATGCTTGGACGCAGGGGTCAGAATGGAACCAGTTAAGAGTAAGATAGACAGAAGATGACCACCGACCCGTCCCCACACATTTGATGGCCGTGTGCCTAATTTGTTCAAATGTATTTTATATTTTTGCAAATAAATAAATCAAAGTGTAGTATCTGTTCTGTCGTCAGTCAGTGAAGGAGAAATCCTTCTAGACTGATAAAATTTTTGTTTTTTGTTATAATCCAGACTACCGCTTTTGGAAAACTGGATTTTCTCCACATAAAAGAACGACCTTATGTCTAACTCTGCCCTCGTGAGGAGGCAAGTTAATAAAGGACATGAAGATTCCTGTGTTTAAGAAGCAGGTCGGAGGTTACATCGGTTGAAAAGTTGTGCAAATAACATCCAGGATGAGAATAGTAGTCCGAATGATCCAAATGGTTGATATGCCATAAAGACCCCCAAAAGACAACCAGAAAAAATCACCCATTTCAGAAACACAAAGCATTCTCTTTTCCTATCAATGATGTCGTGCCTCATGGCTATATTCTAGGCCCAACACTGTTCCTTCTCTCTATAAATGATCCTCCAAAGAATATTGTTCAGAAAATTAACATCTATGTCACTCTCTATTCTGGTGTTGCTTCTCGCCCATCTCCCTTGGATCAGTCGAAATATGCAGCTGATCTAGAAGTTGACCTAGGTTCGGTTGTGGATTGAGGGTACGAAATGACTTGTTTCGTTTAATCCTGTTAAGACTCAGCTCATGTCTTTCAATCGTAGGCATATCCCTTTTTCCTGAGATTTTCATGGATGGATCCGCTCTTGAGGAGAAATCGACTCTGAAACTTCTTGGTCTTTCTCTCTCATCAATTCTTTCTTGGAGTTCATACATTAGATCCATTGCTCTTTCTGCTTCTCGTAAAGTAGGTTCTCTCTATCGCTCCAAACACTTTCTTACACCTGAAGCTATTTTTTATCTCTACGAATCTACTATCAGACCATGTATGGAGTACTGTTGTCATATTTGGGCTGGTGAATCTCTGTCCCATTTGAGGGTTATTGATAAGGTGCAGAAACGTATTTGTAATTTGATTGGCCCCACTCTTTCTTCTTCTCTGCACACTCTCTCTCTCTCTCACACACACAGACGTGATGTTGCTAGTCTCAGTCTTTTCTATAAATATTATTATATCATGCGTTCTTCAGAATTATGTGATCTATTCCTCACTTCTTTTGTTCCAGCTCGTTTGATTCGTTGGTCTAGTGGTCTTCATCAAGTGGTCTTCATTGATACCTCATTGTAATACAGCTTCTTATTCCAGTAGCTTCTTTCCAAGAACTGCAGGTTGTGGAACTCTCTTCCTGCTGACTGTTTTCCTCCTACCTATAGGCTTGGTCTTTTCAAAACTAAGGCCAATAGGCATCTATTGTGTTTGTGACAATCATATTTAGTTTTTGTTAGCTCCTTACATCAAGTGGCTTCATGCCTTGTCTGGAGTGATTTCCATAATATATATATATATATATATATATATATATATATCCGCGCATCTACAAGCACACGAGTCAGCTATAGGTGAACATTTGCTTAGTAAAAAGAGTTGCCGTGATCTCTATTCAGACGACAACTTCTCCGTTCTATATAGAGGACGTCAGAAATTTCATCTGGATATTCTCGAGGCCAGTTTCATCAATACTCAACGGCCATCTTTATGCCGACAGAGAGACTTAAAACACAGACTGTTGATCTTCGGAGACTCCTTTG
>OY744534.1:1497500-1512500 GCA_963556195.1 Sepiola atlantica | reverse complement strand
ACTACTACCATTACTACTACTACTACTCCCATTACTACTACTACTACTACTACTACTACTACTCCCATTACTACTACTACTACTACTACTACTCCCATTACTACTACTACTACCATTACTACTACTACTACTACTCCCATTACTACTACTCATACTACTACTACTACTACTCATACTACTACTATTACTACTACTATTACTACTACTATTACTACTACTACTATTACTACTACTACTACTCCCATTACTACTACTCCTACTACTACTACTATTACTCCTACTACTACTACTATTACTACTACTACTATTACTACTACTACTACTACTATTACTAGAAAGCAATTCGTAAGTCACTTTTTAATTATCTTCTATCTATCTATCTATCTCTCTCCCTCTCTCTTTCCCTCTCTCCCTCTTTCCCTCTCTCCCTCTTTCCCTCTCTCTTTCATTCTCTCTTTCTCTATCCTAACACTGATACCACTTCTTCATCCCCCACAGAACAAAAAAATTATTTTAACGTCACAAACGGACCAAACTTTTTCAAATATTTGTACTTGTGTGTTATTTCTTTAAATCAATCATCCCGAGGACGTCTTGAAATAAAGACGAAACGTTGGTGAATACATAAATAATTTTGATTTTCCTGTTTTCATTTTCCATTACGTTGGAATATTATTTTCATTTTTTATCATATCATATAAATATATATGAATATATATGTGTATGTGTGTGTATATGTATGTATGCGTGTATCTTAGTGTGCATGTGTTTATATATCTCTTTGTCATATATATATATATATATATATATATATATATATATATAATGAACTGGTATTAAATAACCTATTTGGGACTCCTTGAATATTGGAAAAGCATAAACGTATTTTATGGTATATAAGAAACCTCTTTTCATTTCAGACATAAATAAAATTGATTTTCTTCAATATGTACAAACAGAGCATTTTCTTCCACACACATGTGTATATGAGAGAACTTGGATGCCTACTAGAAGATAACTTGAATGCCTACTGGAGAAAAAATGAATGCGTACTGGAAAGAACTTGAATGCCTACTGGAAAGAACTTGAATGCTTACTGGATAGAACTTGAATGCCTACTGGATAGAACTTGAATGCCTACTAGAAAGAACTTAAATGCCTACTAGAAAGAACTTAAATGCTTACTGACGAGAACTTGAATGCCTACTGGAGAGAACTTGAATGCTTACTAGAAAGAACTTAAATGCCTACTAGGAGATAACTTGAATTCTTACTGGAGAGAACTTGAATGCCTACTGGATAGAACTTGAAGGCTTACTGGAGAGAAGTTGAATGCCTACTGGATAGAACTTGAATGCCTACTGGATAGAACTTGAAGGCTTACTGGAGAGAAGTTGAATGCCTACTGGATAGAACTTGAATGCCTACTGGATAGAACTTGAAGGCTTACTGGAGAGAAGTTGAATGCCTACTGGATAGAACTTGAATGCCTACTGGATAGAACTTGAAGGCTTACTGGAGAGAAGTTGAATGCCTACTGGATAGAACTTGAATGCCTACTGGATAGAACTTGAAGGCTTACTGGAGAGAATTTGAATGCCTACTGGAGAGAACTTGAATGCCTACTATGGGATAACTTGAATGCTTACTGGAAAGAATTTGAATGCCTACTAGAAAGAACTTGAATGCCTACTAGGAGATAACTTGAATGCTTACTGGAGAAAACTTGAATGCTTACTGGAAAGAACTTGAATGCCTACTGGAAAGAACTTGAATGCCTACTGGAAAGAACTCAATTGCCTACTAGGAGATAACTTGAATGCTTTCTGGAGAGAATTTGAATGCCTACTGGAAAGAACTTGAATGCTTACTGGAGAGAACTTGAATGCCTACTGGATAAAACTTGAATGCCTACTAGGAGATAACTTGAATTCTTACTGGAGAGAACTTGAATGCCTACTGGATAGAACTTGAAGGCTTACTGGAGAGAATTTGAATGCCTACGAGACACTATCTAAGGTCTCTCTGTACATGGGTTTGGCAGAACAACCTGACTTGAAGACACTTCCTCCTACAATTAACCCTAACTAAATATTCAAAATAACATAGTGTTCGAAGCCCAAATAAGACCCTCTCGATATGGCTAACCCACACTGGCTCATACGAAAAATGGTGCACCTTTTCCAAGTAATGTTATCTCAAGTAACAGTACTTAGCTGGATACTCCACCAGACTAGATGAATTCTTGTCCTGGAATCCGGTAAGACCAAGAGACCACAAGAAATACATACTATAACATATTTAACTGGTCAATTGGGGAGAGGAAAATTAATATTCATAACTTCTTTATCAACTCAGCGTTTGACAGGTAAACGAAAAACTTAAATGGAATATTCGAATATCTCTGTATCTCATATAGCGGCCAAGTGTTAGCCTCAGGAAGAGGCTCCTTGATTTCTGAGAACTTCGACTGAGGTAAAATGAAACAATATATGTATATTAATTAATTTACGTACATCTGCATGCCAAGACAGAATGAAACTTCCATGGGCAGAACATCTTTTTTTTAGATATGGTCGTCTTCAAGTCCAATGTAAACAAGTTCTTGTTAAACCGTCCCCGTAAATAATCAATTTCTGCCCTGCTCCAACCATCGCGATGTTGTCTCACCGTCCACCAGTCAAACTCATTAACCCTTATCCTCGAGTGGCCTTTGGGCCTTGATAAGCAGTGATTTTTAATGTAAAATGTGTGTGTATGTGTATAAGTTAGGTTATTTATATAATTGTATGTATAGGATTCACTCCTAAACTAATTAACCGTTTGTTTTTAAATTTGGAACACGCTTGCTAGGCGCAAGGGGTTCAAATGTGAGTCGAATGTTATTTTCATTTAGTTTCATACAAAAGGGTCAGCGCGGGGGGGGGGGGGCTCTTCATGAAAATTCAGATACCCCCGATTTTTGAGAAATTTCATTAATAAGTATTAAACATAAATTAATAAATATTCCCCGAATTCCAGTTTCGTATTTTAAAGGAATTTTAATTTTAATTTTTTTAAATACAAATATTTCAGATTTGCATTAAATTTAGTCCATAGTCATTAGACACCAATTAAGCAAGATCCCCTGATATATATATATATATATATATATATATATAAGATTCCAAGATATATATATATATATGTAATTATTTATAAATAAATATTATTTTGAAATTGACCCATATACACATGTGTTTCATTCCAAACCTGCAATTATCAGTATGAGAGGAAACAATTCCTGCCAGTCGCACAGTCTGAACACCAATATGAAAGTAATTTCAATTTTTTCTTAAGACCCCGTATACACAATTTTTAGATATTTTCTAGAATCAAAATCATATAATGGATTTTGATCAAAATTGGAATAAGGATTCTTGCTATAAGGTTCAGTAGCATTATATCTTGATTTTAATATTTGTAGAGGGGACATAAAAGTGATGCAAAACTTTTGTTTGGGGAATTGATTTTATTCGTCCTCGGACGGGTATTCTTAGTAACAAAGCACACTTATGCTAAGAACTTGGCCTGAAGAAGCTCAGCTGAAACATGTCTGCAAATGTGCTGCCAAAATGTTTGTATATAAAAGAAATTATACTAAATAAATATACAGCTCTACTTGTTATTGCGCACTATTATAGAAACACAGTAAGGATTCACTGGATTAACTCCTATGAAAAAAACTTCACCGGGAATTATATATATATATATATATATATATATATATATATATATATATATGTGTCAGGTTCATATTATATTCCAATAACCATGTTTTTATTTCATTTTATTATTTTTATTTTTTCACATTTCCAAAAAACATACCATTTCTGTGAGATATATTTTTTACGGTCCGTTTCATTTGTCTTGTGCCAAACAACATTTTTATGTCAATATCGTCTCTGCAACATTACAAAATCATCAGAAAAATTCACAAAGAGTAAAAAGTTCTTGGATTTGTAGCAGTTACCTCCTCCTTTCAAAACATAACTACACCGGTTGGCCGTTAGGTGGCGCTTTTTCACCGACAGGTGGCGCCGTAAAGCGACACCAGAGTTATCTGCCCTTCTGACTATAAAAACCCGGTGCAAAACGGAAATTCTCTCTCTTTTTTTCACCGACCAGCATCGGAGAACAACGCTGGCACCAGCGCCCCGTTTCATTCGCCTTTTGGCCTCGACAGGCAGACGCTGACACTAGCGTTCCGTTTCACTCTTCTCTGGTCGGCAGAACGACGCTAATACACTAGCGTTTCGTCTCATGCTTTTCTTCTCAACCAGCATAACAACTACCAACACACGTGGGCAAACAACGGTAAGAGTTCTCAACTCGTTTTCTTTGTGTTACGGCTTTCAAAGACTTTTCCTACGCCGGACTCATTTCTTCTTATACCTTTTCAAGAACTGTTTTTCCATCGACACGCATGCATACATCACACACTTCATCATTCCACGTACACACACGTTCAATAAACGTTATTTGAACTACTTCATTTTGTTTATTAATTATTACTCCGTCTTTGCATGCAACAATTGCTTGATTTACTGAACACGTTTATAATCGGGGGAACACGACCCTCGATCCTAACAATTGGTGACCCGACGTGCAAGCTTTGTTGTATCTGACGGAGTAATTAATTTCGTACTAGAACAAAAAAAAAAAAAAAAAAAAAAAAAAAAAAAAAAAAAAAATATATATATATATATATATATATATATATATATATCATTTCTCGTTTTTTCTTCCGTGGTGAAACGAATTACGCACCCATCTTTTTCCTTTTTTTTCTACCCACGTGGTAAAAATATACAAACAAACAAAAGAAAAGAAGCCGCCATCTTTATTTTTTTTCCTGGCCACGCGGAAATACCCAAACAAAACAAAAACATTTCTCGGCTTTCTCCGAGTATAAAACAAATTACTATTTCATTTTTTCTTCTTCTCTTTCTCCACTCACGTGTCGAAAAAAAAAATATACAAAGAAAAAGACAAACTTTTGCCAATCCTTTTTTTTTCTTTTTCGACGAACAAAAGGACCTTACAAGACGCCACTTCCTTTGTTTTGAACACGTGGAGATAAAAAGAAAACAAAAGAAACCAAACGCTCACGCTGCCCATCTTTTTCATAACCACGTGTTGACAAAAAAAAAAAAAAAATGCCGCCACTCTTTGCCATGACCACGTGTTGATAAAAAAATTCAAAATAATACCGCCATCTTTTTCACCTGGAAATGAAAATTCAAAGAAAAAGAAAATACGAATTTTTTTTCTTTCTTTCTTTTCAACAACAAAGGAAAGAGAAGCCGCCATTCTTTCTCTACTTGGAAACTAACATTCAAACAAACGAAAACAAAAACGTCATTCCTCGTGTGAAAAAAATTACGACTCCATTTTTTTTTTTCTTTTTCCTTTCTACCCACGTGTTGGAAATATATATATAAAAGAAAACTACAAAACAGAACAACACACGATGTCGAACATCACCAAGCCTCAAGACTTAATACTGGTTGTAAAAAGTCAGGCTCAGCAAGCACCAACATCACCCTTCAAGGGCTACCAACCCTCTTCAACAACTGGACGTTCATTGATCAACAGGAGGACCCATCAACTTGAACAACCAACTCTTCCCGGACATTCATCAAACATTTCCGGACATCACTGACGACACTATGGAAGAAATCACACCAGTTCAAAATGAGTACAACTGCACAAGCACCACTAAATACTCAACAACTGGACGTTCGTTGATCAACTGGGGACACATCAACTAGAACGACGCGCACCAACACCAGTACAGACCCACTTGTACCTGGACCTGCTAACTCACTTGCAGACATTTGTGCATCTGATTTTGACCATAGTGTACCACCAATCTCAACAACTAGATGTTTGTTCATCAGCTCCACAACACGGACTAATTAACATGAACAACATCAACAACTGCACAGACTCACTTGTGCTCATTCATCAACACCGCACAGACTCACTTGTGCTCATTCATCAACACCGCACAGACTCACTTGTGCTCATTCATCAACACCGCACAGACTCACTTGTGCTCATTCATCAACACCGCACAGACTCACTTGTGCTCATTCATCAACACCGCACAGACTCACTTGTGCTCATTCATCAACAACTGCACAGACTCACTTGTGCTCGCTCATCAACACCGCACAGACTCACTTGTGCTCGCTCATCAACACCGCACAGACCCACTTGTGCTCGCTCATCAACACCGCACAGACCCACTTGTGCTCGCTCATCAGCACCGCACAGACCCACTTGTGCTCACTCATCAACAACCGCGCAGACCCAAGCACCAAACATTCCCGGACAACACTGACAATTCAACGTTCGTTCATCAGCTCCGCATCACGCAGACTAATCAACATGAACAACGCCACCAACAAGTGCAAATTCACTTGCACTACACATTTTTTGACCGCAAACTCACTTGCACTCAAACTTGATGCAGACCCAAACACACAGATCCACATGCGTTACAAACACTCAATTCCGCAGATGCACTTGCGATCAATCATTCAATACAGATGCAGAAACAGAAATAAGTAGCGTGCACACTACTTTTTTCTAATCTTCAACAGCAAAACAGACATACCCACAAAGAATGCTTCTCATCTACAACTGTACATATTGAATAATATCTTCAATATTTTTCAATCTGGGGGGGAGTCCTTGTAGCAGTTACCTCCTCCTTTCAAAACATAACTACACCGGTTGGCCGTTAGGTGGCGCTTTTTCACCGACAGGTGGCGCCGTAAAGCGACACCAGAGTTATCTGCCCTTCTGACTATAAAAACCCGGTGCAAAACGGAAATTCTCTCTCTTTTTTTCACCGACCAGCATCGGAGAACAACGCTGGCACCAGCGCCCCGTTTCATTCGCCTTTTGGCCTCGACAGGCAGACGCTGACACTAGCGTTCCGTTTCACTCTTCTCTGGTCGGCAGAACGACGCTAATACACTAGCGTTTCGTCTCATGCTTTTCTTCTCAACCAGCATAACAACTACCAACACACGTGGGCAAACAACGGTAAGAGTTCTCAACTCGTTTTCTTTGTGTTACGGCTTTCAAAGACTTTTCCTACGCCGGACTCATTTCTTCTTATACCTTTTCAAGAACTGTTTTTCCATCGACACGCATGCATACATCACACACTTCATCATTCCACGTACACACACGTTCAATAAACGTTATTTGAACTACTTCATTTTGTTTATTAATTATTACTCCGTCTTTGCATGCAACAATTGCTTGATTTACTGAACACGTTTATAATCGGGGGAACACGACCCTCGATCCTAACAGATTAAAGTGTCTTGAAAAAACCTACACTATACAGTGGTTTATTTTTGGGTGAAAACAAACAAAAAACAAAGAAAAGAGCAAACTCACATGTGGGGGAACCCACTAATATGCCATTTTGAATTTTACGTTCAGAGCTAGTACATCCTAAAAGTTGTGTGGACATTTGTAAATTTTAATTCGGTAATATTTCTTAAAATAGTTCATAAGTTCTATAATTTATTTATAAAAATTCTAATTCACTTGAGGGTAATTTTTATAATGTTTAAAGTTACATCAATTAGCCTTCAGATGTCTATTTAGGTCATTTGGATACGAAGCTAACAACGGAGCTGGTCTCTTTTAAGTTCAACAGTTTAGAGCCAGTTTCATAAACTCAGCCAACTATTCAAGCACCTATTAAGATTGTTATATATATATATATATATATATATATGTTTATACAATAGCTGTTTGTACAGCAGAATTGCTTCCAACAAAACCGTCATCAGATGATGATTTGAGGTTCAGACATGGTTTTGAGGCCGACGCATTATACACATACCTACCTGGTACGGCAGCAGGAAGTTGCATGGGAATATCAAATTCACAAGTGGTCCCCAGTCGTATGTCTATTCCGGTTAGGGAAGATAACAACGTTAGTTTCTTGCAGGGAAGTCGCAACGTCCTCCTACATACAGCGCCTGGTATTCCCAAAATGGTCACCCATCTGGTACTGACCAGGCTCATGGTTGCTTAACTTTGGTGATCTAACGAGAACCAATGTGTCACTGAAGAGCTGTGATACAGCGAAACAGTCAGTATGTGGATGACTATATAAAGCTCCCTTTCTTGGGTAGAGCTTATTTGTAAGGATATCGCCAACTGCGATAAGCTTTAAGGCGTAGCTCATTAGGTAAAACTAATTCGAGCTCCCGACACTTGACAATGTTTACATTGAGATATCACTTACATTCAGTCAGTGTCGTATGATAGCGCAGGGGTAGAGGCGCCGATTGTCAGCTCGACGGTTGAGTTTCAATCCCGGCTTGGTCTAGCCGCACTGAAGAGCTGAGGTACAGCTGTGGTACAGTCTGTATGTGGATGACATTATATATATATATATATGTATATATATATATATATATATATGTGTGTGTGTGTGTGTGTGTGTGTGTATGTATATGTGTATATATTTTATTCATGTAGATGTATTTATATATGAGTATTTATCTGTGTATATATCTATATGCGTATAAATATACACATATATATGTCATTCATATTCCTTTGTACACACACACACACACACAGACACACACATATATATATATATATATATATATATATATATATATATATATATATATATATATAATCCAGGTAAAACATCCACAGGGTAGTAATCCAAAGAATTTCAACCGTGTTTATAAAAAGTGCTCAATATCAAATAGAGCTTTTATATATGATTATTTTTATTTACACAGACATGTACAAAATCTGCAACACTGGCATGTCGATGTTATCGATCAACAGTTATTATAAAGTGATATCTCATAAGGCAGAGTTAGAATCCGATCTTAACCTTAGATCATATTTGGAAAGAATGAAATGGAGAAAAAAGAAAAGAAATGTAAAATTCAAATTTGGAAAGTCACGTGGTTGGGACCGTTAAGAATCAAAAAAATAATAATGTAAAAAATAATAACAAAAAATTTCCAATATATATATATATATATATATATTGGAAATTTATGGCAACTCCTGTCGCCTTTTTCAACCAAATAGGAAATTATGAAAAGTTGCCGAAATTTTCCAATAAATATATATATATATATATATATATATATATATATATATATATATATATATATGTCACTCATATTCCTTTGTGTACACACACACACACATATGTCATTCATATTCCTTTGTACACACATATATATATATATATATATAGGTATTAAAATATTTAATAAATATTTATTTATATATATATATATATATATATATATATATATATATATATATATATATATATATATAATTAACTTGTTACAAATATCCAAGGGGTATAAATCCGAAGGAAGTTGAAACCGGGTTCATGAGAGTGCCCAATAAAAATTCAGAGCAAAATATATTCTGTTGATGGTTTTATTGCAAATTGCTACATAATATATTGTGTTTCATTAACGCTTAAAATAAGCGTCAAATCATCAGGCATTTTCGAAATTCACTGCTCAAATCTCTATAATACAACAACAACAGGAAATCGGGGGGGGTGGATATGAATGCAGACGCGGTTCACATATAGCAAAGAAAGGAAAGGAGGAGGGAGAGATTCTAACGGGTAATATTTTAGCAAAATTGGGTGGGGTGGTATTTAGTGTCTGGGTTATTGTGATATTAATCTTATCTAGAGCAGAGGGTGGGATGGGTTTGAATTTATTTTATTATATATATATATATATATATATATATATATATATATATATATATATATATATATATATATATATATATATATGTGTGTGTGGGTGGTGTTGCACCTGAATAGGTAAGAAGTCTCCCTAAGATTTACTGGTCTGCTCAATTCTCTTAAAACCGTTTATATGGTAAGTTTGAGAATAGAAAGCCGAGTCTCACTGTTTCCGCACACTTAAATCTAAAAAGGATTGTCGTCGTCGAACTCTCCTGCCGCTAATCTCTTTTCTGTTTATGGCAAAGAATAAGTGTTATCTTTGTCGAAACATTCGAATCGATCCGGACATTTTATGAAGACGCATCCACCACAATAAAGAACTGCCGAGGCGAACGCATCTAAATACGCTCGATACAATTCTGCTTGTTTGGCCTTTTCATATTTATCTTTCACACAACTTTATTCCAAAGTTTATACCGCGCACATATGCATACAATATCTATGTAACTAGTAAGATAGGCTCGAAGAACCTTTGTTGTTCTACTATCGTGGCACCATTTATCGAGGCCAAAAGCTACTGAAGGATAATAGTAAATGAGATGGAATGATTGTCAGTTGAGAGATGAAGAATACTATGAGAGGATTGAGAATGATTAATGGAATGAACTAAGTTTGATTAGGTATGCGGAAGGGTTATAACGGTTGATGACAGGTTTATATATATATATATATATATATATATATATATATATATATATATATATATATCACCATCAGGGTTTTGATCACTTCTGGAAGAGGAACCCCTCTCTGGTTTCTGACCACCTTATTGGTGATTGTCATTCAGGGTTTTTTTGCCATAGTCGCCACGCTAGGCATATATATATATATATATATATATATATATATATATATATATATATATATATATATATATTATAATATAAAATGAAGTAATAAAATAAGGTGTCAATCAAATTTTATTAGAATTCAAAGTTCAAGCAAAGCATCCGTTTTGATTGATTTATTTATCATTAACATTGAATATGGACACATTTCGCGACTGGATAACTTTGCCGGCCCCTTCAATTTCACGTATTTGGACTGCTGTTTGTATCTTGGAGTAATGTCCTTCCTGATTATGCTTCTCAACTTGTATGACCTGGATGGACTGTATGGATTCAACAAAAAGTATGTTTTTGGATTGATATGTTTGATGTTATGTATTTTTATGTATTTGTATATATAATTTTATATATTTTCAAAGCGTAATTTTATTGCCTGTAGTAGTATAACTGCGGTAATGGTCCTCTGAAGAGAAGAATTATCTTTGAAAACTCATGAGCTAAGGACTTAAGGATGCTTTGCTTGAACTTTGAATTCTAATAAAATTTGATTGACACCTTATTTTATTACTTCATTTTATATTATAATATTAATGCTCTATCCAGTATATTGAGCTTCAGTTTTTTATCCGGATGTTTCACTAATTATAAGATATTAGTTGACGCTTATATCTTTTGTTGGATTGCTTCATATATATATATATATATATATATATATATATATATATTTTTAAAGTATTTATAAATAAATATTATTTTCAAAATAAACCCATATACACATGTGTTTCATGTCAAACCTGCAATCGTCAGTATGGGAGGAGACAATCGTGGCTGGTCACACAGTTCGAACCCCGATACGAAAGTCATGTTTGACACAGTAGCCGAGGCGCGTACCACTGCTTCAACGCGCATTGTCTAGACATGGGAAGTAAATTAACATCTAAATAGCAAACACAGCAGCTATCCAGCAAGCAGTCGAGAGAGAACTCAACATGCGTGGCCTAGAGTTATGCATTATGCAGAATTACGGCTTGTTGTCAACTTAACTTAAAGTGATCAATCTTGCGAGAGCTTTGAATAATATATATATATCTAATTAAGGACAACAACCTACTATATATATATACAGGGTGGGCAAAAATAAGGGTCCTATTTTTAAAAATTCATAACTTTTTTATTTATTGATTTTTTTTTTTTTTTTTTTTAGAATAAGTAAAGGACCCCTTCCGAAGCAAGCATGAGCCGTATTAGCCCTAAGGAACGTACCCTCATTTAGAAAACATTATTTTTGCTTAAAAAACTCAAAACAGTGTAAAAAACAATACTTTAGTTTTTGTAAGTTTTAAGAAGTGTTTTTCGGCTAAAATTTATTTTGTTTATTTCAAAAAATCTCGGAAGGGTCAGTCTACACACACATAAAGTTTGGTGAGTTTAACTTTTATTTTGTGGAAGTTATTCAAATTCAAGTTATTCAAATTTAAAGATAGGACCCTTATTTTGGCCCACCCTGTATATATATATATATATATATATATATATATATATATATGTAATTATTTATAAATGAATATTATTTTGAAATTGACCCATATACACATGTGTTTCATTCCAAACCTGCAATCATCAGTATGAGAGGAAACAATTCCTGCCGGTCGCACGATCTGAACACCAATATGAAAGTAATTCTTGGCTCAGTAGTCGGAGCGCTAATCGTTGCGGCCAACACGCATTGTCGTGGGAATAAGAGAGTAAATTAACGTCTAAATGCCAAATTCAGCGGGCATGTTAGCAAGCTGTTATACAGAATTCAATAGGGGGGCCTGGAGTATTGCATTCCGCTATAAATGACTGCTTGTCATTAACATATTTTAAGTGCTCCATCAAGCTAGAGCTTTGAACAATTATTTATAAATAATATTATTTTGAAATTGACCCATATACACATGTGTTTCATTCCAAACCTGCAATCATCAGTATGAGAGGAAACATTTCCTGCCGGTCGCACGATCTGAACACCAATATGAAAGTAATTCTTGGCTCAGTAGTCGGAGCGCTTATCGTTGCGGCCAACACGCATTGTCGTGGGAATGAGAGAGTAAATTAACGTCTAAATGCCAAATTCAGCGGGCATGTTAGCAAGCTGTTATACAGAACTCAATAGGTGGGGCCTAGAGTATTGCATTCCGCTATAAATGACTGCTTGTCGTTAACATATTTTAAGTGCTCCATCAAGCTAGAGCTTTGAACAATTATTTATAAATAATATTATTTTCAAATTGACCCATATACACATGTGTTTCATGGCAAACCTATATATATGAGTGTGTTTGTATTTATGGATGTGTAAATGAGTATTTATATATATATATATATATATATATATATATATATATATATATATATATATATATATATATATATATATATATATATTATATATATATATATGTGTGTGTGTGTGTGTTTATATTAAATATATATATATTTATAAATATGTATGAAAAAAAAACAAAAGGAAAAACAAATAAAACACAGGAATAAATCATCAAAAACTGGAGATTTACCGGTTTCGTTCGAATCAACGAACGTCTTCAGAAAAAGAAGATTTTAAATTTATTGAAATAACGGCGAAAACATAGGGAAAAAATATATCGTAAAGTATGAAAATATATGCACCTACTCACGTATTGAGCATTGTTGAAGTAAATACTGAAAATCTATACACAATATATCCTATCAACTTATAATATTATACGTGTATATATATGAAAAACATATAAATATATGCATATATATGGGAAATGAAAAAGGAAAAAAACAAGAGATATTTTTTTTTATATATTCACCAACGTTTCGTCTTTATTGTAAGACTTCCTCGGGATGATAATTTGAAGAAAAATATCATGCAAGTACATCGAAATGTTGGGTTAACATGATGCGTTTGCCACCACTGACTTATCGCAGCCTGGACTCTCCTCCAGCGCTCACAGTAGCCACGGCTACTACTTTTCCTTTATTACTCCATCATCTACTCACATATTGAGTACTGTTGAAGTAAATACTATACACAATATATTATGTCACCTTATAATATTATACGTGTATATATATATAAAAAAAAACATATTATAAATATATGTATATATATATATATTTTTAAGGAAACATTGTTAAAAATAATGGAATTCTCTGCTTAATTATAACTTTTGTGTTAAAATCAAAATATTAATGTATGATCCATGTGCATCACGAACGTTTTCGATTCTTTGTTGAATCATCTTCAGGTGACAAAAAGCAAATGAACAATAATACTGGAAAAAGAACAGAATTTCAAAAGATAGGCGAGAAACGCGCACATGAAGTCAATTAGATGGCAAAAGAACAGTTTTGCACTGTTCCAGGAAAGACGTTAACAATTTAAATTCCGTGACGCCATATACATTAGTGTTTAATAAGTTTACAGACGAACAATTGATTTGAAGCAAAATTTTAGAAAACAGTTTTTTTATTTAATTTCAAATCCATTTTAATTTTTGCCGAATAGTCTTCGCTAGCAACGACCTTTATATGCACGTTTGAATGTAGGCTGAAAACACATCTGACGAAGGGAAATGTTCTCGAAATATTATATAATATGGAACTTTCATCAGACCATAAAAAATATATATATATTGTATTAATGAAAACAGGTGGATAGTGCTTAACTCATTTCCACCATTATATGTCTTAATTTGCCTCAGTTCGTGTTTATCCGTTACACCTCTGAATTGTATTGCCTTCTATAAATAACCTTTATATTATACACACTAAACAATGCTTCAAGACAGCTTCATTAACTTCTTATATATATATATATATATATATATATATATATATATATATATATAGTTTGAAAAGTCACACATTGGAAACGTTGCTTAAATGGCAATAATAAGGAGAATATTTTTTTTAAATATTTTGAAAACCTGGACAACGCAAATTATTTGTTTTTAAAAATAAATTAATTATTTACTTTAAAAAAAAATTTTTTTAAACTTGGGTACTTTCGGTGATAAACACCCTTGTCAGAAGTATAAGCATATTTTTTTCTCTTCTTATTCTCCCTGACTGAGACATATCTATCGCAGTCAAGTTGAAAAAATATATGCTTATACTTCTGACAAGTGGGTTTATCACCGAAAGTACTCAAGCTTAAAAAAAAAAGTTTATAAAGTAAATAAATAATTTATTTTAAAAAACATAATTTGCGTTGTCCAGGTTTTCAAAATATTTTTTTTAAATATTCTCCTTATTATATATATATATAATTAGGAGAATATTTTTAAAAAAATATTAAAGTGTTTATTACCTATGGACGATACTCAGGAGTGGTTTCAGGCAATC
>OY744534.1:1465000-1492500 GCA_963556195.1 Sepiola atlantica | reverse complement strand
CAGTCGACTCAGAGATGAATCTATCGGGCATGTGTACGCAGTGTAATGATATATGGAAGTGAAATCTAGCTAATGAGGGTTGAAGACATGCGTTGCATGGAGAGAAATGACATGGGAATGATACGATGGATGTGTAATGTGAGTCTTTAAGATAGGCTTAGATCTGATGACCTCAGAGGAAGATTCAAATTAGACAGTATAGGGAGATGTGTGCAGAAGTGTACCTGCTACTTCAACTGTTCTGCATCTACTGACCCAAGAACTCTCATTCATTCTTTCAACGTGGTCATACCACCGAAGTCTCCTGTTCTGCACACATCTCTATATACTGTCCAGATTTAATTGTCCTCGTAGGTCATTAGAGTTTTTTGGCCAGGTTTCACTTCTATACATCACCACACTGTGTACACATGCCTGATAGACTCTTCCATTGGTCAACAATAATAACGCTCAGCTGGTTAGTAATGGCAGAAGTTCCCTCAACTTACACCATCCATATTTAATTCTTGCAATCACACTAGCACCTGCTCCACCCTGTGCTCCAATGGTATCACCAACGTAACAAAACTTCTCGACCACCTCAATAGCTTGACGTGTTTTTTTTTCCTTTGTCTCTGTAAATCTGTATCTGGGTAAGTGGCATCATGCCTACGACAAATAGTAGGGTAGACTAGTCTCCGAAGCCGTGGTTGTGCAACTAGTTTAGGAGAAGGAAAGACTCCAAAATAACACCAGTCATTCTTTGTTTCTCCTTGCCACTAGCAATGCCGACTCAGGAGAGGTGAGTGTGGAGATTGCGCAACCCTTGCATCAATTTAGACTAGCAAACTGCTCACACCTGACATTATCCTGTATCTCTACAGAGCCACCATTCGCCCATGCATGGAGTATTGCTGCCACATCTGGGCTGGTGCATCAACCACTAGTCTCTCCCTCTTAAACAGGGTCCAAAAAAGAATCTGCAATCTAACAGATCCCGCACTGTCAACCAAGCTCCAACTCCTGTCCCATCGCCACAATGTTGCATCCCTGTGCTTGTTTTACAAGTACTTTAATGGGCCCTGCTCTGACGAACTCGTAGCACTGGTGCCCCTTCGACGTAAATACCCCCGGACCAACCCGACAATCAGCAAAATCCCACCCCTTCACTGTACAGGTCCCAAGATGCCGGAAAGCCTTCTACTCTAATAGTTTCTTCCCTCGAATTGCGAGACTTTGGATTTCCTCCACTGTTTCCTGCTTCCCCGGCTGTACAAACATGCAGAAATTTAAATGTAATGTTAACAAACATCTCGTTGCTCAACTCCCCACTTAGTGTGTCCCCCATAGGCATGGCCCCCTAATTCACAGTAGCCCCTTACGTCTCAGTGGTAATGTGCCCCTTGTTTGGAGGTGAATATGAATATTAAGAAAACAGACAGACAGAGAGACAGGGAGACAAAAGAGGCCTAATATTAATATACATTCCGAGTTTTGGCAACTGACAGACACAAATGGCTTGTTACGTTCAACACCTTTAAAAGCAAGCTTCTCTCATTTCACCACCAGCGCTCGGGTCTTCATTTCCCCCAGTTGAAATTAACGGCTCTCTCCTTGAGGAAAGCCTTATTCTTTGATAAGCTTCTAGGACTGAGCTTCATTCCAGATTTGAAATGGAAGACTTACATCAAATCTGTTGCTAAGGTTCACTTAAAAAAAAATGGTTGGATCATTCTACTGCTCTAGAAACTACCTGAGTCCTTATGCAATCGTCTGACTGTTTTCCTCCTACCTATAGCCTCGGTCTTTTCAAGACTAAGGCCAATAGGCATCTCTTGTGTTTGCGATAATCATCTTTCGTTCTTGTTACCTCCTGATATGAAGTGGCTTCATACCTTGTCTGGAGCGATTTCCATTAAAAAAAAAACGGAATTTTCATGATCAGAGTTTCTTTCCAATAACTTTCCATTTGTGAAACACATTACAACAGGAATACTTCCCTGCAGACTACATATGTTCATCTTCCAGTGTAATGTCAACAAATAATTATTGAACCGTCTTAAGTCATCAAATTTTGTTCATCATTTTCAATCCTCTCATAATATTGTTCACCATCCAACTGAAAATCTCATTAACCCTTATCCCCGAGTGGCTTTTGGCCTCGATGAGCTGTACTTAGTAGTATTTAAAAATCTTTTTTAAAACTTATTTGTGGACAGTTGTGTCAGTCAATTTTGAAATGTTTGCAGCTAAAATAATAAATATGTGCATTGAAACACATTACCATGGGATTGCTTCCCTGCATACTACAACACGGTCGTCTTCAAGTCCAATGTCAACAAATACTTATCGAGCCGTCGTCCTCTTAAGTAATCAAATGTTGTCCATTCCATTCATCATTTTTAATCGTCTCATAATATTATTCATCATCCAACTGACAATCTCTTTAACTTTTATCCTCGAGTGGCTTTTGGCCTAGGTCATGAGTATATAGAAATGATGAAACACTATAATGATAAAATCATGATAAAATCTTTCTGCAAACAAAATTCCCTAATGATTACGCGTTGATGTACCTACCAATATTTAACATGTGGAAAACATTACCACAAGACTTTTTCCCTGCAGACTGCAACATGGTCGTCTTCAAGTCCAATGTCAACAAATACTTATCGAGCCGTCGTCCTCTTAAGTAATCAAATGTTGTCCATTCCATTCATCATTTTTCAATCCTCTCATAATATTCTTCATCATACAACTGACACTCATTAACCCTTATCCTTGTGTGGCTTTTGGCCTTGCTAAGTGCTGACGTATTAGTATAAAAAATTTTTTTTATTATTATTATCATTATTATTTGTGGACAATTTTGTCAGTTACTTTTTTTAACATTTGCAGCTGAAATAATAAATACTTGCATTGAAATGGAAGCCACCATCTTCATTATCATTCCGTGATAAACAAAACGGCAATTTTAATGAGAAAAGACACTTATTTCCCCCGAGTACGAGTGATTCATTTTTTTTTTTATATGATAGACAATATGAAAAATTGATTTTTGAAACTCAATGTTTAATCTATTTGATAATATCAAATGAAGTGGGTCACATCTCTTTGACCGATGATTGAAATTCACAAACTATTTTTTTGTGGAGCGTCTTCTAATTATTCCGAACGCTTCCGGCAGATACGAATTCTGAATTATCCGCCATCTAAACCTCATTTTCACACATTTCTCCGCAGATATCTGCCAATTTTTGAAAGAGAATAGGATGAGAATATCTGCGTTATTTCCAAGCCCGACTGAGCTCCGATCTCTGTTTTCTCTTTGTAAGACATTCACAGCAAGAACTCGTCTGGCTACCACAGTGGGAAAAACTTTCCTTCCTTTCTCCGTGCGAAATTTCCATGGACAGTCTTTCTCCACTCTATTGTTATTTCCATGGTAGGTGCCCGACTGAGTTCTAATACCTGGTTCATCTCTGTAAACATTCACAGCAAGAACTCGTCTGGCTACCACCACTGCACAGAACTTTCCTTTCTTCCTCTGTATACCTAAAACTAAACGGAATTTCCATAAAAAAAGTTTTTTTGCAAGGACTTCCCGTCTGTGGAACACATTACCACAGGACTGCTTCCCTGCAGATTACTATATGGTCGTCTTCAAATCCAGTGTTAACAAATACCTGTCATAAACCTGTAGATAAGTAGTATATGTATATATATGCCACCCCCCCCCCCTGTAAAACATTCACAACCTAGCTACTACCACTGTAAATGATTTCCCGTTCTCCCTCTGCGTGTCCAAGACGAAACGAAACTTCCATGGGCAGAGTTTCTTTCCTAGAACTGCCCGTCTGTGGAACACGGTGCTGCAAACCTGCTTCCCACTATGAGTAAGAAAAATAAAATAAAAATTTTTTTTTAAGTTTTGTGTGAAATCAGTTGATGCGGTTCTCAGGCAGCTTTAGAAGCTGGTGGCAATTACTGGCACCCATATCGAATTTTGAATAAAACCCCATGCTATACACTTTTTTATCATATTCATTTCTTGTAAAAAGTATATTTCAGTAATAAATCACGAGCACTTAATAATAGGGAGTTACTTTCCAATCACCCTGTATATATGTTTTGTTTAGGGAATTAATTTTACTCGTCATGGGACAGGTATTTTCTAGTATATATATATATATATATATATATATATATATAACTTTTCACCCTTCCCTTTTTTTCAAACCTTATTAAACCTTCCTTACACTAAATTTAAACAAACATACACAACACTCTAAGCAAATAACGCGTCCAAACGAGAGTGACACGTGACTTCACATTCCCGAAACAGATGACAACAGAAGCTGAAGAGAGCCGGATGGCTAAGTCCTTCCGTGCTTGAAACCGACGGTATGAATGTTGTACTAATTTTTCTGTACCAAAATAAATATATATATATATATATATATATATATATATATATATATATATATATATATACAAATTTTCACCATTTTAGTTGTATATTTTCAAAGATGAAAATCAATAGTGATTTTGTTTTGGTCGAATTAAAGTTTATTTCTGTCAGCTTCAAACATAAACTGTCTTTCCTGTCTCTGATGTTTTATCAGATCGAAGAATTGAGTAGGATTACAGGAATCTAATTTAGACATTCGTTACCAAATAAAGAATTGGAAGCGGTGCTTTTTTGTGGTTGTTTTTTTAAAGATAATAAAAACAAAAAAAGTATATACTCTCTCTCTCTCTCTCTGTCTGTCTCTCTATCTCTCTCTCTCTCTCTATCTATCTATCTATCTATCTATCTATCTCTCTTCTCTTCTCTAAAACTTTGTGGATCTTGTTTGCTTGTTTGTATCCGTGCACAGTGGATGACGTCAGAAAAATGAAGTAAATAAAGGACGATTGCTAAGTGAAGTAGAAGACGAATGACGCAATAGTTAAAAGAGAGGCAGAGAAAGGAGAGAAGGGAGAGAGAGAAAGAGAGAGGGGGGACGAAAAGAGAGAGAAAGAAGGAATATAACACATACTGATCCAACGGGTCACGACTTACAAATATATCTATATACTACTAAAACTGTGGATCTTGCTTGCTTGTTTTGTCCATGTGCAGAGTGGATGACGTCACTAAATGATAATGTAATTCATTAAAACAGAGGTAGGGATTACCGTGAACAGTGAATGACGTCACAAAGTGACATCAAATCAGAGAGAGTGAGAAAGACGAGATCTTTTATAACGTTTTGTCTAAACGAACCGTGACCCTTGGGTCACAGGTAGTTTACTGTATACAGTTGAGACCAATTTGTAAACACATGCAATGTGACTCTTGTACGCGTTTCTAAATAACGGTTACCATCTTTACTGTATTTTCACATTTCGTATTTGGTTGATGAAGCTATTATGACCAACGACAATCTCTACTCACCAATGGGCAAAGAGTAAAAAAAATTTAAAATCTATATTTAACAATATATTAACCATGCTTCTAAAACATCCAAAAGATACTGGACAGATTTAATAAACAAAACGGTGAGTTACAGTGACCTGTAATTTAGTTATTCCTGTCATTTATTTCCTACAATAATTATTTTTCAATCAACCTCCTTGATATCTTTCCTGAATATGTTTTAAATTTTATGACTTGGATCAACTGTATAGTTTTAACAAAAAAGTATGTTTTGGGCTGATATATTTGATGTTTTATATACTTTTATATATATTTTTATATATTTTCAAAGTCTAATTTTATTACCTGCAGTAATGTCATTGCGGTAATGGTCCTCTGAGGAGAAGAATTTTCTTTGAAAACTCATGAGTTAAGGACATTAAGGTACTTTGCCTGAACATTGAATTCTAATAAAATTTGATTCGCACCTTATTTTATTCTTTCACTTTATCTAATGATATATATATATATATATATATATATATATTTAGTTATCCATTGACTGTTTCACTGTATCACAGGTCTTCAGTGGGGATAGACTAGCACCTCTCCATAGTCAGAGATCGAACCTTCAACCATCGAGTTCATAGTTGTCAGCTCGATCCATTAAGCCAACGGGAGAAGCGCTCGTAAATGATTATTCATATAAACACTTGACTGTCGCCTCACCATGCTAAATTTGCATATATATATATATATATATATATATATATATATAATTATTAATGACAATATATGTATTAGCATATACTATCAGATCTTTTTACTTTGTAGTCTCCTTAAAAGATTCAGCTCAATGCTTGTTAATTATTGATAACAGAGCAAAATCAGTTCAAGTCAGTTCATATTATATTCCAATAACCATGGTTTTATTTTATTATTTTTATTTTTTCACATTTCCAAAAAACATAACATTTCTGTGAGATATATTTTTTACGGTCCGTTTCATTTGTTTTGTGCCAAACACCATTTTTATGTCAATATCGTCTCTGCAGCACTACAAAATCATCAGAAAAAATTCACAAAGAGTAAAAAGTTCTTGGGTTAAAGTGTCTTGAAAAAACCTACACTATACAGTGGTTCATTTTTGGGTGAAAACAAACAAAAAACAAATAAAAAGAGAGACCAAAAAACTCACACGCCATAAAAGATTGCGTTAGCATGAAACATCGATGTCTCTAGGTATATTTTAAATATTTAATATTTATTTAAAAAAATATTATTGTTTATCAGCCCCCTCCCACGGAGGCTGGGCACTTTTCGAGGAGCTTTAATAACAAGCAGTACAAATAGCTATATGCATGGTCCGACGTTTCGTAGATCACTCTTATCTACTTGGTGAGTAGTAGTAATTCTACTATTTACAATTAAAATTCCTCTCTATTTACCTTGGTTGGGTAATATTAGCGTAAAATTTGCCAATCAAATTTCTGTAGCTGTGCGTCGGTGTTACCAGGCATCTAATCCTAGAATTGTTTTTTCTGCTCGACCTTTGCTCAAATCTATTCATAAGGATGTTCTCCCACCCCAACATATTAGTAATATTATTTATCTTTTTAAATGTCGGTGCGATGCCGTATACGTGGGAAGAACAGTGCAAAGGTTTGAATCCAGAATCAAACAACACATCCCCCCTGCCATACGCCAGGGCCGACTAAATAATTTAAATAATTTAGTTAATACATCCGGGTCTGCTATTGCTGCCCATCTCATAAATAGCGCCGAATGTGCGTCGACGTACACTAGTGACTGGTTTTCTGTCATAAGTAGATCGCATTCCCTATTCCACCTCAAAGTCCTGGAAGCCATATATATAAAGTCAATCAAACCTTCCCTTTGTAAGCAAAAGGAATGGCTTTTAGGACTTAATGTGATCAACTTATGACTCTCCTCCCCATATTTTTTTTTTTTTTTTTTTCTCCTAAACTTGTCACTAGTGTTCATTACAAATTGTTTTTAGGTTTTAGTCGTATTCAATCATTTCCACGTTTTACTCTGATGAGTGTGGACGAAAACCGGTTCAGTACATTAATTAATTTCTTTTTAATCGTTTTCTCTCGTTTTTTTTATATTTGTTTAATCTCATTCGACCCTCCAAAAAATGTCCCAAACGTCCGTATTCCTCGCCGTTATCAAATTTTGTACCACTAAAAATTTATTTAAATATATGTATATGTATATGTATATATATGTATATATGTATATGTATATGTATATGTATATATATGTATATGTATATATATATGTATGTATATATATGTATATGTATATATATATGTATATATATATATGTATATGTGTGTATATGTATATATATGTATATATATATGTATATATATATATATGTATATATATATGTATATGTGTGTATATGTATATGTATATATATGTATATGTATATATATATATATATGTATATTTATAGATCTATATATATGTATAGATATATATGTATATATATATATGTTTATGTATATATATATATATAGATCTATATATATATATGTATAGATATGTATATGTATATATATATATATATATATATATATATATATATATATATATATATATGAGAGAGAGAGAGATAAAGAGATTATATATAGATATATATATATAAGGATATGTATATATATAGATAGATATATAGAGAGATTATATATATATATATATAAGTAGATAGATAGATAGATAGATAGATAGATAATTATAGTTATAATTATTGTATCAAGGGTATAAGGAAATGCAGTTTCTCAGATACTGAAGAGAATCCTAATACGATTTGGTGATACGCTCGAAACAGAGCATAATTATAGGTAAGAAATATATAAAGAACAAGCAAAAATATTATTCAAATTTCAACATAGATTTGTCTACTTTAGATGTTCAATAGAAGAGTTTAACGTCCTTATTTCCAGAAATTTCAAAGTAATGAATATACTCTCTTGAGAGAGAACTTCTTGTAGGTTACTAAAAAAAGTCTGTGAATATATAGTAACAGAAGTTTTAATTATTATTCGTGAGAAAAAAATGTTGTTTTTTTTTTCGTGATATTCCTTTCTACCATTTTTTGTATATATATTTTTACACCAGTATTTAAAATAATAGTTGAAACTTCTTTTACTATAAATTCTCAGACTTTTTGGATAATTTACAACAAGTTCCCCTGAAGATGCGTATATTTATTACTTTGAAATTTCCGGATATAAGAGATTTAAAATAAACAAATCTATGCTTCGGAAAGATTCCCGAGTTCGACAAAGTACACCTGAAGAAGGTCGGAGATTGCATCGGCCGAAACTTTGTGATAAAAACACCCAAGATGAGAACAGTAGTCCGAATATACCAAATTCTACGAAACAAATCTATGTTCAAAATTAAAAAATATTTTTGGTTTTTATACATTTATTAACTGTGTGTGTATATATATATATATATATATATATATATATATATATATATATATATATATATATATATATATATTTAATTTTTATTTTTTTTGTTTTATTATTATTATTATTATTATTATTATTTTATATCTTTTTATATCTCTTTAAACCTCCTCCGGTTTAAATCTCAACTGTTACTTTTCATCCCCCCCCCCTTTTTTTCAAACATTCCTTACACTAAATTCAAATTTAAATTTAAACAAACATACACAAAGCTCTAAGCAAATAACGCGTCCAAACGAGAGTGACACGTGACTTGACATTTCCGAAACAGATGACAACAGAAGCTGAAGAGGGCCGGATGGCTAAGTCCTTCCATGTTTGAAACCGACGGTACGAATGTTGTACTAATTTTTCTGTACCAAAATAAATAAATAAATATATATATATATATATATATATATATATATATATATAAGTTATGATGTTGAAAAAGATTAGATATACATTCGGATTGTACACATGATAAGTTATTTCGACCTTAACTAGGTCTCCTCGGATGTGTTTCCAACCACATGGAAACACATCCGAGGAGACCTAGTTACGGTCGAAATAACTTATCATGTGTACAATCCGAATGTATATCTAATCTTTTTCATCATCATAACTTATTCATGCTCTGTTTGAACGGACATAGAGCTCTCTGATTCGAATTCCTATCGAAAATAATCGAACCTGAAAACTATATATATATATATATATATATATATATATATATATATATATATATATGCGTCTGTGTTTATATCTATCTATTTGTCTTAGTCCTTGGAACATGAAATTTGATAGGAATGATTCCCTCCATATGTAGATTGTCCCAAGGGGTCATATTTGTCGTTTCCCTTATAAATAGATCTAACTATGAACCCATACTTTGACTGGGACGAGTATTCAGCTATAACTTTTTCTTACAAAGATAAAACTGCAAAACTAAAAATGGGGGCTCGCTCTCTGGCGTAATTTGAAAGCCATTAGCCTCCACCGCAAATATCTTGAGGAGATGCCATCTGATGCAAAGTTTAACTCTCACTATACAGAAGGAGGAAATGAACATTTTATACTGTAGTACGCTGAGAAGCAGACTCGTGATATTGCGTTCCACATATGGGCAGTTCTTGGAAGGAAACTCTGTTCATTGAAGTTCCGTTTAACTCTCAGTATACAGAAGGAGGAATGAACATTTTATACTGTAGTACGCTGAGATTTTATTTTGCCCACTCTGAAGCCTAAAAATGGGGATTTATTTGACCCCCGTGTATTCCTTTGTCTGTGAAATCTGTGTGAAAAGCTACTTAAAAACTCGTCTGAAATCACTTATGCGCTGTCATTAAACTCGATGCGAAATAGATGAGTCTGACTTAATTTTTGAAGAGCAATTTTCAAAAACAATCTATGAATCTTTGGAGGTCTGAACGAAAATGTATTCATATCATCATCACTATCGTCATTATTATTATCATCATCATCATCATCATCATCAGGTTTTTTTATCACTTTTGTTGAAGGAACCTCTCCTTGATTTCCTTCCACCTTGTTTTGTCGCTGGCTAGTAGGACCCAGTTATATATATATATATATATATATATATATATATATATATATATATATATATATATATAGAGAGAGAGAGAGAGAGAGAGAGAGAGAGAGAGAGAGAGAGAATTACTATTTCATGTATCCACATAAAATTTTATGAAGAGATATAATCTTTTATGTATCAATTTTCAGTATTTACTTCAACAATGCTCGATACGTAAGTAGAGCTATGTAGTGAGTTATGAAAATATATTTATGGCAATTAAGCTACACAGAGGCTCCCGCGTTTCATCCCCGGGGGAATGTTTAGTCTGAAGATTTCCCCCGGAAATTAAATGCGGGGGCCTCTGTGTAGCTTAATTGCCATAAATATATGTTCATAGCTTACTATATATATATATATATATATATATATATATATATATATATATATATATATATATAATACGTATTATTCATTTCAAATAAAATGGAATTTAATGTTTGAAATTTAAAAACCAAGAGAAGTAACTCTCCATATTTTTTTAATTCGGAATTACTTCCCTTTATCTACTAATTATATCTAATATCAGAAGTAAATTCTTACTAATTTCCTTATAACTAATTAATTAATCAATTATATATAATTAATCAATTATATATAATTAATCAATTATATATATATACATATATATAATTAATTATATATATATATATATATATATATATATATATATATATATATATATATATATATATATATTACTATCTTCTAATTAGAAGAATTTATCTTTGAAAATCCATGGATTAAGGATTTGATATTTTTCCTTGTTTTCGAACAATTGATGATTTAATGAAATTTGTAATTCTTCAAACTTTTATTTTCATCATTCCTTTTATTGATTTAATGCTCCATCCAGTATATTGAGCTTTCTGAATTCATTGCTCCATCCAATATATTGAGCTTTCTATTATCACAATAGGTCATTATTTAAAGATACAACATTTATCTGTAAATGTTCATTCATTGTTATATATATATATATATATATATATATATATATATATATATATATATATATATATTAGTAGTAAGTTTTTGAAAGGCTGTGGGCAATGCAAATTCCGGGTAAGATGCAAGTTGTAAGGAACAAAAACAATAACAATAAATCGAATACGAAATATGACTTACTATTTATTTTTCCTTTTTTTCCTAAAATCATACATAACAGCAAGAGTGTTTTTAGCTGTTCGTGTGATGTCCGGGTGATTAAAAATCACAATTTAATATTTCAGGAAAAGAGACTTCCCTTTGTCAAAAATAATTAAACCAGAATAAAAATTTCTCCGACTGTGTAGAGAATCCTACAAAACAAACATTTTGTTTTTTAGGGTTAGGATGGAAACAAAACAGTTTTTTTTTACATTTTTCTTTTTAGGGTTAGGATGAGAAAAAAACAGTTTTTTTTTACATTTTTCTTTTTAGGGTTAGGATGAAAAAAAACAGTTTTTTTTTACATTTTTCTTTTTAGGGTTAGGATGAGAAAAAAACATTTTTTTTTTACATTTTTCTTTTTAGGGTTAGGATGAAACAAAAACTGTTTTTTTTTACATATTTCTTTTTAGGGTTAGGATGAAAAAAAACAGTTTTTTTTTACATTTTTCTTTTTAGGGTTAGGATGAAAAAAAACAGTTTTTTTTTACATTTTTCTTTTTAGGGTTAGAATGGAAAAAAAACAGTTTTTTTTTACATTTTTATTTTTAGGGTTAGGATGAAAAAAAACAGTTTTTTTTTACATTTTTCTTTTTAGGGTTAGGATGAAAAAAAAAACAGTTTTTTTTTACATTTTTCTTTTTAGAGTTAGGATGAGAAAAACACAGTTTTATTTTACATTTTTCTTTTTAGGGTTAGGATGAGAAAAAAACAGTTTTTTTTTTACATGTTTCTTTTTAGGGTTAGGATGAGAAAAAAACAGTTTCATTTACATTTTTTACTCCTTTGAGAGACTGAATCGTCTGTCCTAAAACGCTGAAATTCCTTATCGCTTAAATTAATTGTCTTAACTTAATGAAATTTACGATTTACTCAATTCACAATTACAAATTGTCGTCTGCTGCAATCTGATTGGCTAAGCGCTTCAACATCTTTCGGCTGTTTACATAAACTGCCGGAAGATGCCGATGAAAAGTCAGTTTCAGCATGGGTCACAACCTGTACCAGTACCCAAATGCTTAATTTAATTAAAGATTTGAATATTTAAATCTCCTCTTAATAAATGCCTAAGAACCATAAACAAAATCTAGAAGTCATCAATCTTTTTACTATCTTAAATCTATAGACTGTATTCATTTATTTCAAATTAAATTATTTTGATATCTAACTTATATATAACTTAAAAAATATGGTTTTTAAATTTCGTATTCAATTCCAATGTTGGCAAATTCTTGTCGATCCGTCTTCCTAAATAATTAAATTCTGACCATTTCCGGTTCCATCTGTAAAACATTCACAGCAAGAACTCGTCTAACTACCACCACTGTAAATAATTTTCATTTTTTCTCTCTGTGTACCTAAATCTAAACGGAACTTTCATGAAGAAAGTTTCTTCGCAAGAACTTCCTATCTGTGGAATACAATACCGCAGGGCTGCTTCCCAGCTGGCTACAACATGGTTTTTTTCAAGTCTAATGCTAACAAATTCTTGTCGAGCCGGGTACTTAAATAATCAAATTCTGACCATTTCACCAATCCTCTCAATGTATTGTTCATCGCCAAGTGACAATCTCATTAACATATATCCTCGAGTTGCCTCTGAGCCTTGAGAAGCAGTGACTCATTAGTATTTTTTTTAATTCCCAAAAGGAGTAATATGTCATAAAATGTAAAACCCTAACTAATCAATGAATCATGTATAATTTATATAATGATTAAGGATTAAATAATCCCAAAAGGGTTGATATGCCGTACAGTAGGAAAATGAAGCGAAAACCAAAGTAAAATATTGTTTAATCTTAAAGGTTAAACAAATTGAGTCAGGATTTTATCTGAGCAGAATTCTCCGCGGGAAAGGATCCGACATTTAAACAATGGAAGGAATCGATCGGGATCAATAAATTTATCTGAAAATAATTCATCAAAATTGCTCCAGGATATAATTTGATCAAAATTCCAAAATGATTTTGGTTCTTCATTTTTGTTGGGTTTTTTGTTGTTTTTTTTGTTTCGTGTTGGATTATGCGCGTCTCTTGCATATCGTTGGCAGTCTTCTAATTAGATTCGCAAAGTCGCTTCTAATTAAGGAGACAAAGTTTTGTTAATTTTTTTAATTGATTTATGGCTGATAAAGTTGTTATTTAGTTACAAGGTAGGAGAAACAAAATGGAAGGAGAAAGAAGACAGAGAGAAAATAATAACTGATGAAATAAAAGGAAAAAAAAGAAAGAAAGAAATAAGAAAAAGGGAAGAAATGGGAAGAAGAAAGGAAGAACTAAGAAACGAAAAGAGGAAAGAAAAAAGAGGAAGAAAGAAAGAAAGGAAACAAAAAAAGAGAGAAAGGAAACAAAAAAAGAAATGAAACAAAAAAAGAGAGAAAGGAAACAAAAAAAGAAAGGAAACAAAAAAAGAGAGAAAGGAAACAAAAAAAGAAATGAAACAAAAAAGAGAGAAAGGAAACAAAAAAGAAAGAAATGAAACAAAAAAAGAGAGAAAGGAAACAAAAAAAGAAAGGAAACAAAAAAAAGAGAAAGGAAACAAAAAAGAAAGAAAGGAAACAAAAAAAAGAAAAAAGGAAACAAAAAAAAGGAAACAAAAAAAGAAAGGAAACAAAAAAGAAAGAAAGGAAACAAAAAAGAAAGAAATAAGAAAAAGGGAAAGGAAATGGGAAGAAGAAAGAAAGAACTAAGTAACGAAAAGAGGGAAGAAAAAAGAGAGGAAGAAAGAAAGAAAGAAAGGAAACAAAAAAGAAAGACTATGAAAAAGATAAAAGTGCAGAAAAAAATTGGCACTTGTGCACTTTAGTAAACAGCCGAATTTATTTGTTTTCAATTTTTATTTTAAAAAGACAATTTAAATGCTTATCCATTCAAAACAGCGACGATAATCCACATTCACGACAGCGGCAGACAATCCACAGACAGGCCCACCAATACGCAATTACAATGTTAAAATAAATCACTGAACATTTTAAATTAAATTTTCGGCACTTGACGAAACAGCTGAATTTATTTGTTTTCAATTTTGAAGAGTTACATTCAAAACAGCGACGATAATCCACATTCAAGACAGGACACCCACACGAAATTTATTTAAAAATGGATCTTAATAACCTACGGTTTAAAGATTTTATTCATTTAACTAGCGCGCCCCCAAAAACGGTAATTTGAAGACCCTCACTTCCACCCCCCAAAAAAATATTTAAAAATTTTTTTAATTTATTTATTGGTTCCTTTAATTAAATAACGAATAAACAAAAATGAATTCATGTGGCGCCAACAATGGGTCGCACAGAGATCGAAACCTTCAACAATCTGCTCGCACATATTTAACATTTATACCATGTCAATTATTATTATTATTTTTTTTTTTTTTTTTTTTAAATAAAGATTCGGCACTTGTGCACTTGACGAAACAGCTGAATTTATTTGTTTTCAGTTTTGAAGAGTTACATTCAAAACAGCGGCAATAATCCACATTCAAAAAGTGGAACCTACATGCAATTTATCTAAAAATGGGTCTTAATAACCTACGGTTTAAAGATTTTATTCATTTAACCAGTGAGCTCCAAAAAACGATTGACTGTTATAAAACGAACATAATAATTATAAAATTATATTTCATTGCAATGTTGTGGCCAAAATGTTACTTTATTGAAAATAAACTTTGTAATAATCTTTGTAACATTGTAATAATGTTTTTTCATGTGGCGGCAGAAGTTTTCTGCGACCCCTTGCAAGCTATTTTCAAACAAATTTCCAAACTGTCTGTATCCTCTTTAATAAAAGAAGAAAATATCCCCCTTAAAAGTGACTTTATTGGAAAGAATTCCAAATTATTTTAAATTATGAAAACTGTTCGCTGAACATTTTCAATTATAAAAAAAAATTGTTTTATACCATTTTAAATTTTAAAAAGTTTCAGAAACTATATAATGTTAAAAAAATCACTGAGCATTTTAAATTTTAAAAAAATCACATTTAAAATTTTTTAAAATACTGTCAATTTCAGAAACTATATTTTATTACAACATTTAAAAACTCACATTTTAAATTATTTTTTTTTAAATACTATATTTTATTACAATGTTTTGGCCAAACTGTTACTTTATTGAACATAAACTTTATTACAATGTTTTTCTTTCAGAAACTATAGTTTATTAAATAAATAAATTTATTAAAATGTTTTGTGCTTATCCAGTTTAGCGGATACTTTCGAAAAAAAAATAAAACAAACTGAAGAATATCTGTTTCATGTACGTACATGTCACGGGCTGAATATATCCTATACCAAAAATCACGTAAATTAATCAAGTATTTTTTTTATATAAAAGAAAATGAAATTTTAGCGATATACGAAGACGAAGTGCAAATATGTCAGCCATTTTCGGAATATTCAAAGGGGGATAACCGTAAATGAATTACGTTTATCCCCCTTTGAATAAATCAAAATGGCTGTGATATTTGCACGACGTCTTCGTAAATCGTTAAAATTTAATTTTCTTTTATAAAAAAAAAAATACTTGATTAATTTACGTGGATTGTCACATTTTTACTTCAAATTTATTCTTTCATTTCTTTTATTTTATGAGAAAGTTCGAAACAATAAAAAAAAAAAATAAACTGAAACTTTTCATCAGAAATGTTATGAAAAGCAGTTTCAATAGGATTGTCACATTTTTACTTCAAATTTATTTTTTCATTTCTTTTACCAGCAAAATCCTATTTTTTTATCGACGTACGCCCCCTCCCCTAAAAGGAAGAGATAATGCCTGGAAGGATGGTCTCATGACAACAAAATAGATACTATACTACCCCCCCCCAAGGAGGAGATAATGCCTGGGAGGGTGGTCTTGTAAGAACAAAACAGATACTACACTACCCCCCTCAAAGGAGGATGTAATGCTTGGAAGGATTGTCTTGTGACAAGAGAAAAACAAATAATACACTACCCCTCCCCTCACAGAAAAGGAGGTAATGCCTGGGAGGATGGTATCATGACCACAGAACAGATACTACACTACCCCCCAAGGAGGACGTAATGCCTGGGACGATAGTATCATGACGAACGAACATATACAACATTACCCCCCCCGCCTGAATTGAGCATTGAAAAATATAAAAATGATAATATAATATCGGCTTCATACAGACATATACCAAATCTCCATTAGTAACAGAAGTAAAATATCGGCTTCAGATATAGGAGTGATTGCGTAGTTTTGGCTCCAGACAGACAGCTATCAAATCTCCATTAGTAACAGAAGTATAATACTGACTTTAGGTATAGAGGTAACAGTGTAGTTTGGGCTTCAAACAGACAGATGCCAAATCTCCATTAGTAATAGAAAAGCGGAAATTGTACCCTCAAAAATATGCTTAGCATATTTGACACCCTGTCCATGCTGGGTATACCTGCTGGTATCCATCTAAAACAGACGAGTGCAAAACAATTTGCTCAAAATAATTATACTGCACTTGTTAAACTTTCCTTTTGACTTTTATCCTAATTACCTCATCAAAATATTTCATTCCATAAAGAAAATAATCATTTTCAAATTGGTTGATTTAAATTTTCCGCTTCCTCCATCTTTTCAAGATTAAACTAAATCAAGAATTCTTGGAAAGACCATAGAGATATCCATAGCATCGAGATTCTTTGATCACCACAAATATTTGGTTAGTAGCATCTCGTAGCAGAAGCCTTGTAGTAGCAGTAGCAGTCGCGACAGTTTGTAGGGATCGTCTGCCTCTCCCTTTCTCATTAATAGCAGTTGAGTTGTACGTTTGTCTCTCATTTTATAAAAGCAGCAGTAGAATAGTAACTGTGTCTCTTCTTCATATCAACAGTTGTACATTTGTCTCTCTCTTTCTTTCTGTAGCAGCGTGTGTAATAGTTGTTCTTTCGTCAGAGTAATAACAATAATACATATTAGTTTTGAGGTTTATTATTTTTTTTTTAATTTAAATTGCTCTTAGCATCATAATAATACAGAATATTTGTTTTCTTTATATGTATTACATATTCCCCACCAAACCCAGTAGGATTGTCACATTTTTACTTCAAATTTATTTTTTCATTTATTTTATTTTTATAAGAAAGTTCGGAACAATAAAAAATAAACTGAAACTTTTCATCAGAAATTTTATGAAAAGCAGTTCCAATTAAAAAGAATTCTTTTACTTGCACATTTACCATATTGCAGCACATTCCTACCAAATTGATGAATTATATTACACAATATCGACTACTCGTTGCTGGTTAGTTAGTTGTGCTTTAAGGCATGTCAACCCTTTAGGTTATTTTAGGCCGAATAAGTTTATTTTATTTATTTTTTGTCCAATAAAGTTGTGATCTGCACACTATTTCAGGTTTTGCTTCTATTAGTAATTGTATACCCGAAAGAAATTTCAATTCTTGCTTGAGAGAAGAAAAAAAATAGGAATTATACTTGAAGCTAAGTGCTAAATAAATGTTGAATTGGGAGCGACAGCTTTTAAAGAAATAGAACAACAACCGTGTGTATTAATTGAACAATTTTACGGTAAATTTATAGAAGTGCACCTTTTGTATTTCGACCCCTAAAAAAAAAGTTTCTACTTTTTTGGGCAAATTACATATAAACAGCCTCAACAAATATCCGCTATGAAAAAAAATTATGAAAATTTTTATTATTTTAGATTTTAGAGGGGGGGGGGTCACTTTCCTATATAAGTTTCTACTTTTTTGGACAAATTACATGTAAACACCTCAACAAATATCCGCGCGCGCGGATATTTGTTGAGGCTGTTTACATGTAATTTGCCAAAAAAGTAGAAACTTTTTGTTTTTTAAGGGTCGAAATACGAGTGGTGAGATTCGGTGGCCAAGAAATGCGTGCTCACTTTACGTATAACTTATATAGGAAAGTGATCCCCCACCCCTCCTAACATCTAAAATAATAAAAAATTAAATTTTTTTTTTCAAAGCGGATATTTGTTATGGATGGCTGTTTACATGTAATTTGCCAAAAAAAGTAGAAACTTTTTTTTTAGGGGTCGAAACACAGGTGAGATTCGGTGGCCAAGAAATGGGTGCTCACTTTACGTATAACTTATATAGGAAAGTGACCCCCCCCCCTACTAAAATCTAAAATAATAAAAATTTTCATAATCTTTTTTCATAGCGGATATTTGTTGAGGCTGTTTACATGTAATTTGCCCAAAAAAGTAGGATACTTTTTTTTTTAGGGGTCGAAATACGAAAGGTGCACTTCTATAAATTTACCAATTTTACTTTGGCAAGTAATAAAGAATGATATACGAATAGTAAAAGGTAAATATACAGAGTGAGGTATTCATTACTAGTACCGACATAAATTATTTTGAAAGAAATATCGTTGGGAAATTAGTCAAAATAAATAGTTTTTGACTAATTTCCCAACAGTATTTCCTTTAAACTATTTTATGACGGTATTAGCAATGAGAACGGCATGAACTTATCTCATGTTAACAGGCGCGCACATTTGGGACACAACAGTCGTGTATACTAATTTTCTGAAAACACGTCCTTCTTATCTTACAGACAAACGCCAAGATTTACGTCACTTTCTTGTAGCCGTCATAGTCTTGGTGTGTGTAAAGTTGTTTTTTTCTTCTTCTTCTTTTTCTTCTTCTTCTTCTTCTTCTTCTTTTTCTTCTTCTTCTTCTTCTTCTTCTTCATCTTCTTCTTTTTCTTCTTCTTCTTCTTCTTATTTTTCTTCTTATTATTTTCCTACTTCTTCTTATTATTTTTCTTCTTCATCTTCTTCTTTTTCATCTTCTTTTTCTTCTTATTTTTCTTCTTCTTCATCTTCTTTTTCTTCTTATTTTTCTTCTTCTTCTTCATCTTCTTCTGTTTCTTCTTTTTCTTCTTCTTCATCTTCTTCTTTTTCTTCTTCTTTTTCTTCTTCTTATTTTCCTTCTTCTTCTTCTTCTTCTTCTTTTTCTTCTTCTTCTTCATCTACTTCTTCTTTTTCTTCTTCTTCTTCTTCTTCTTCTTCTTTTTCTGCCTCTCCCCTTGTTTTCTGTAGCTGCATCTTTAATAGTTGTGTTTCGGGTTAATAATAACAACAGCACATATTCGTTTTCAAGTTTATATATTTTCTAAATTGCTCTTAGCATCTTTACAGTATGCAGTGATGTTACATGTACTCCGCTTCCCAGTCGCTCATGGAAGGAAGTGAGTCTCCAAAAACACGCCCATCCTGTTTTACAGACCAAAGACAAGAGAAAGCACACTCTGCTTTTTTCGCCACGTCTCATTCATGACTTTCTGTTCTTGGCGTCACTTCCTTGAACACGTCCATTAAATTCCTAACTTTAATTTCTAATGGAAATTTTCTATTTATGTAATCTAATTTCGAAATGGAAATTTCCTTTTGACTTACTAACACCTCACACGTGCCATATTACTAAAAGAAAAACACTGGCTTCCTGACCTAAAATGCACCAAACATTGATGTTATTGTTTTCTCCCTTTCCCTTTTGCAAAACTCAATCATGTTCTGCAAAGCCCAAAATAAAAACAACAATTTTCCTCTACAAAACAGCCAAACCAAACACCATAAATAAATGTTTTTTAAAGATATAAAAAACTTGAATCATAAAAACGTTTTACCAAAATGCCTGGTTCTGTCATTAAATTACCTGAAAAGGGTTAATATGCCATAAAACAAAACAACCAAACAACCAAAACTACAGAAAAACCTTTTTACTTCCGGTATTCAGGCTAAGATTAAAGTGTAGTATCTGTTCTGTGGCAGGAGGAGAAATCCTCCTAGACTGAGGCAATTTTAATTTTTTTTTAACCAATCGAGACTGCGCCTTTTGGCAGGGGAGTTGGATTTTCCTCCCGTGTCTTACCTTGTCCTCGTGGACAGACAAGTAAATATAATTTTTATCTTTTTGAATTTTGTCGTCGCAGGATTTGTTTCCGTTGGTTTGTCACACTTCAGTTTAGTCTGTCACCCTTAATCTTTTTGCTTTTCAATAAATTTTAGCATTTGAAAAACTACACTGTCAATCTATATCAAAAGTAGTGTGTTGATTGGGACTGACTCGAACGAACCATGTTCACATCCTGGTATTTTCTGTAGCACCATATTCACAGACAATACCAGGATGTGAACATGGTCCGTCTGAGTTAGTCTGCATTGTTGTCCCCTTCACCCCTTTCCCCTTATTTCAATGTGTTCCTGTGTAAACAGAATTGTTCAGGTGTTAGATGAGATATTCAGTGTGACCCTTCCGTGAGCAGCTGCAAAATTACTAGTGTTGGGACGATTAGTCGGAATCGGAAAATTGGAACTTTTTGGGGTATTGAAATCGGTATCGGAATCGGAATCGGAAAAATGTGTGTCTATTTTCCGATGCCCAAAACCATTCGTTTAATTTTCGTTTGTTTTTTTTTTGTTTTTTGTTAAAAACATAATTTTCCATTTTTGGTACTAATGATAAAATGATAAATAGTTATTGATTTTAAATCTACCAGTAAAACTAAAATCTATATACCCCCTCCCCCACACACAAGTGTATTTTTACGTTTGCGAAAATATATGCACATATTACATGTTTTTTGTTTTGTTTTTTGTTTTTTTTTGGGGGGGGGATAACATAGTTCACCCCAAACAAGGCAGTCCGCCACTGTAGACGTAAGCGGCTACTGAGAATCAGGGTGGAAGTTTTGTGGTGACATTCGAAGTTGGGAGCTGTGCAGCGAGATGTCTGTTTACATTAGTTTTAAACTTCTGCATGTCGGTACAGTCGGGGAAACAGGGAGCAGGGAAGGAGTTCCGGAGGTCGGCAGGACGAGGAAAGAAGCTAGTTGAGTAGAAGGTTCTCCGGCATCTGGGGTTTGTATGGTAATCCGAAAATTAAAAAAAAAAAGCAACAACTCTATAGGGAAATGTTTAGAGATTTTAAAAGAGTCGGAATTGCTAATTGTATCGGAATCGGTAATTTAGAACAGAATCGGTAATTGTATCGGAATCGGGAATTTAGAACAGAATCGGTAATTGTATCGGAATCGGGAATTTAGGACAGAATCGGTAATTGTATCGGAATCGGTAATTTAGAACAGAATCGGTAATTGTATCGGAATCGGGAATTTAGGACAGAATCGGTAATTGTATCGGAATCGGGAATTTAGGACAGAATCGGTAATTGTATCGGAATCGGGAATTTAGGACAGAATCGGTAATTGTATCGGAATCGGTAATTTAGAACAGAATCGGTAATTGTATCGGAATCGGGAATTTAGAACAGAATCGGTAATTGTATCGGAATCGGGAATTTAGAACAGAATCGGTAATTGTATCGGAATCGGGAATTTAGAACAGAATCGGTAATTGTATCGGAATCGGGAATTTAGGACAGAATCGGTAATTGTATCGGAATCGGTAATTTAGAACAGAATCGGTAATTGTATCGGAATCGGTAATTTAGAACAGAATCGGTAATTGTATCGGAATCAGGAATTTAGGACAGAATCGGTAATTGTATCGGAATCGGGAATTTAGGACAGAATCGGTAATTGTATCGGAATCGGGAATTTAGGACAGAATCGGTAATTGTATCGGAATCGGGAATTTAGGACAGAATCGGTAATTGTATCGGAATCGGTAATTTAGAACAGAATCGGTAATTGTATCGGAATCGGTAATTTAGGACAGAATCGGTAATTGTATCGGAATCGGTAATTTAGAACAGAATCGGTAATTGTATCGGAATCGGGAATTTAGAACAGAATCGGTAATTGTATCGGAATCGGGAATTTAGGACAGAATCGGTAATTGTATCGGAATCGGGAATTTAGGACAGAATCGGTAATTGTATCGGAATCGGTAATTTAGAACTGAATCGGTAATTGTATCGGAATCGGGAATTTAGGACAGAATCGGTAATTGTATCGGAATCGGGAATTTAGGACAGAATCGGTAATTGTATCGGAATCGGGAATTTAGGACAGAATCGGTAATTGTATCGGAATCGGTAATTTAGAACAGAATCGGTAATTGTATCGGAATCGGGAATTTAGAACAGAATCGGTAATTGTATCGGAATCGGGAATTTAGGACAGAATCGGTAATTGTATCGGAATCGGGAATTTAGGACAGAATCGGTAATTGTATCGGAATCGGGAATTTAGGACAGAATCGGTAATTGTATCGGAATCGGGAATTTAGGACAGAATCGGTAATTGTATCGGAATCGGGAATTTAGAACAGAATCGGTAATTGTATCGGAATCGGGAATTTAGGACAGAATCGGTAATTGTATCGGAATCGGGAATTTAGGACAGAATCGGTAATTGTATCGGAATCGGGAATTTAGGACAGAATCGGTAATTGTATCGGAATCGGGAATTTAGGACAGAATCGGTAATTGTATCGGAATCGGGAATTTAGGACAGAATCGGTAATTGTATCGGAATCGGGAATTTAGGACAGAATCGGTAATTGTATCGGAATCGGTAATTTAGAACAGAATCGGTAATTGTATCGGAATCGGGAATTTAGGACAGAATCGGTAATTGTATCGGAATCGGGAATTTAGGACAGAATCGGTAATTGTATCGGAATCGGGAATTTAGAACAGAATCGGTAATTGTATCGGAATCGGTAATTTAGAACAGAATCGGTAATTGTATCGGAATCGGTAATTTAAAACAGAATCGGTAATTGTATCGGAATCGGGAATTTAGGACAGAATCGGTAATTGTATCGGAATCAGGAATTTAGGACAGAATCGGTAATTGTATCGGAATCGGGAATTTAGAACAGAATCGGTAATTGCATCGGAATCGGTAATTTAGAACAGAATCGGTAATAGTATCGGAATCGGGGGGAAAAAGATTGGAATCGTCTCATCACTAAAATTTACCGAGACGATCTAACTAACTTTTATTCGCCCTTTGGATAACTTCCAACAGGATATTGTCCCAAGCTTCCATCAACAGAGTTTTTAAGGATTTTATGTCTTTGACTTCTCCCCTCTGTAATTAAAGTTAATATAACAGTAAACTCCAAACGGTGAAATCCAGTGTGGACTCTTTGAGGGCCAGTTCTGTTTTGAAATCATATATTCAATTAAGGGAGCGCGTGAAACCTGCCAATACATCTAGTGAATATGGTGCTACGGGCAACACCAAGACTCGAACATGGCCTTCCAAGTTGTCAGTCTACGCTGGTGTCCACTTCCCCGCTTCCGCATTATTCCGATGTGTTTCTGCGTAAACAGAACTGCTCAGGTGAAATGACGCAAACTCATTGTTCCTAATTAATCATCCGAGTGCGCACCAGAGAATGTAATTGCTTTAATGAAGCTGTTCCTGTCAAGCACGTGGTTGTGTAAACATAATTTCCGATGATCTTATTAACCGAACGACAGCTGTCGAAATCCGGAGATGTCAATGCATCATTCCAGCCGCCTCCGGAACATACTGTTGAGTCGATAAATATTATCACACCGATTCTTCCTGTTAACGGAATCGGACAACTTTTATTACTAAAGACTGACGGAGAATTACAGAGCTCAGTTAGGAAATATACTCCCCCTCCCCCTCCCCCTCCCCCTCTTTTTCTCGCCGAGTCCAATTTTGTCTGCGAGGGAGATATTTTTCAAGATCCCTCCTCCCCCGAACGTGTGTTTGAATCAAAGGATAGCATGAGTCCGGCTAGGATCAAAATGCTGTGTCTGTTCTATTTTCGGTCATAGAAAGAGGAATCCTTCTAAATTGAGGCAATTTTAATTTTTTGTCCCAATCAGTTATAAAAACTTACATTTTTACAGGATATGAAGATTGTACTGATAATTAAAAAAAAAACAGAAAATAATTATTAAGTTGTTAACAATAAGTATTGTAGTATCTGTTCTTTGGTCATGATACCACCCTCCCAGGCATTACTTCCTCCTTTATTTATTTTTTTTTTTTTGGGGGGGGGGGTAAATAAAATACACATTAGTATGTAAGAATTAAACTCATTGTCAAATCAAAGAATTTAAAAACACCATTGACATTTTCTTTCGATCCCATCTGGGGTCACTAGGAGTAATTATCGGTCAGGTCCATAAAATAACTGAAATATATTAGAACGCAAGAAATAAAATTCATTGTTGGTGATTCTAGTTTAGGTTTAGGTTTTAGGTCAAAGGTTTAGGTTTAGGGTTAGGGTTTAGGGTAGGGTTAGGGTTAAGTAAGCAAGTGCCAGGGTTAGGGTTTAGTTTAGGGTTAGGGTTAAGTAAGCAAGTGCCGGGGTTAGGGTTTAGTTTAGTGTTAAGGTTTAAGATTAATTAAGCAAGTGCCGGGTTATTGTTAGAATAGCTTTTGTCATCTTTCAATAAGATATCAACTTCCTTATGTTTTAATTTTTTAAATTTTTTTATCATGGAAATTGCTCCAGACAAGGCATGAAGCCACTTGATGAAAAGGGCTAAAATAAAAATATTTTTTTTTAATACTACACCAAGGTCAAAAACTAGCCAACGATAAGTGCTAGATGGATACCAGAAAACAGCAATTCTTCCCTCTATGTCAGAAACATTGCACATGGAATGTGAGGACTAACGGACAAAATAAGGGAAGCGACAGTTACGAGGCTGCCATGGTCTACTTTCTACTCTCCTTTGTTAGATGGATAGATTCCGACCCAGAAAACAGCAATTCTTCCCCCTTTGTCAGAAACATCGCACATGGAATGTGAGAACTAACGGACAAAATTGGTCACTCTCGATCATCTTTGGCCGGCCAGAGTGAGGAGCATCTCTCACTGAAAAAATTCCTTTTCTGAATCGAGCAAACCATTTCTGGCGCACCCGTTCTGAAACAGAATTCTCCCCATACACATCGCATATCTTTATGCAGGTTTCTGTAGATTTTTTGCTTTTCTTTTTCTGTAGTAAAAAATCACCAGCTCTGCTTGATCTGCTCGGGGGGGGGGGGGGGCTTATTACACACTGACGTCAACATACCTGCTACAGGAGAGTTTGAATTACCTACTAGACATCATCCTCAAGTGTTTTCGGCCTCTCTGTACAAGGGTTTGTCAGGACAACCTGACATGAGGATAGTTCCCTCTACAAGTAAACCCTGACCAAATAATCAAAATAACACAGTATGTTTACACTACATTGGCTCATACAAGGAATGGTGCACCTCTTCCAAGTAATGTTACCTCAAGTAACAGCAGTGAGCTGGATACTCCACCAGACTAGATGAATTCTTGTCCTGGAATCCAGTAAGACCAAGAGATCACAAGAAAGCTATATTATAACATAGTTAACTGGTCAATTGGGGAAGGGGAAATTCATATTCTTAACTTTTTTACAAACTCAACCTTTGAGAGGTAAAAGAGAAAGTTAATGGAATATCTATGTATCTTATATAGAGAGCAAGTGTTAGACCCATGAAGGTGTCTCTTGATTTCTGAGAATTTACACTGAAGTAAAACAAAAAAGAGAGAATATTTATACTTCTTTACTATTTCAACGCTTGAGAGATAGAGGAGAATCTTGATTGAACACTCGGATATCGATGTATCTCATATAGAGATCAAGTGTTAGCCCCAGGAAGGGGGCCTCTTGATTTCTGAGAACTTCGACTGAAGTAAAATGAAACAAAAAGCTGCACCAAATACAAGATTTGAAGAATTGGAATATAAAACGATCTTTAGTAGGCCGGAAAGATGACATTTGAAAAACGAACGAATTTTTTGGACAACCCAATATCTTGACGCTCATTCTCCATCCAAGTGCTTGCAAACTCAGTACTAGCTCTTTTATGATGTCTTCGTAGTTGTCAACTTTCCTGTTCCAAAAGAAAGGTAGGCATCACATCAGAAAATGCATTCCAGCCTCTAGCTTCTTCCACATTCTTTGTTGCAACGAAGTGTAAATCTCTGACAAGTGTTCCATCAAATATTCGGTACTCGTATAGTTTTCGAACCAAAAAAAAAAAAACTGACTCTTTGTTCGGCATCTTTCGGTCGTTTACGTAAAAATACAGGAAAGGCCGAATCAAAAGGAACCGGCGTCCAAATAAAAACGAGGCGGCTTTGCAACATTAAAAAAATAATGAACGAAAAATCATTTATCGCATGTTTATCTTTATGACAATTTATTATTTTTTTTTTTTTGCCAACGAAAATCAATGAAATATTTTTTTTATTATGGGAAAGTTAAAAGTGAAAAGTTGTTTTTTTTGTTTTTTTTTTCGATAAATTGTGTTTTTCTTTAGAACATTAACCAAAACAATGCAACAACAGTTGTCATAGATAGTAACGATTTTTACAAATTAAATTTTTTTTTTTTTTGGTAATCGTAAAGTTTTTGAAACGAAAAAAAAACCAACTAAGTTAGGGTTAGGGTTAAAAAAAAAAGTTCGGTATTTTATGTTCAGTTGGTAGATTTTCTTTTGGAGACGAAGAAAAACAAGAAGAGGAAGGAAGTTTGTAAACCCGTTACAATTCCACTATCTGCGATAATATAGGGGCAAAAGGGGTTGGTTCGAAATTTTGGTCTTCTTGCCAGGAATCGTAAGATTTACTCATTTTAAAGGTAAATTTGTCGTCTGCTTCTCGAGCATTCTGATTGGCTAAGCGCTTAGGCTTCACAAAAAAAGGATTGTAAATATAACCTTCTATTCTGATAACCGTTGCAAATCATTTTGCGTTATTGCAACAGCCGTTTACCATTAATTTATCGCTGACAACGACTATTGGTCTTCTCTGGAATTTAAGTGGCAATAAGCTTTCCCAAGGTTTCAGTACTCTCTGCACCCTTCCAGTGGAGGTCTGGTTGGTGTTCTATTCTCTGCCTTACAGAAAAGAAGAAGAAGAAAAAGAAGAAGATGATTATTATTATTTTTT
>OY744534.1:1440000-1462500 GCA_963556195.1 Sepiola atlantica | reverse complement strand
CCGCTCTTTTATCAATTACCTAGCACATTCCATACACTTAACCCACACACTCGATTTTCATCTATGGGAGTATCTCAAAGATAATATCTGTCAAAACGATCCTTAGACTGGAGGTGTGATAATGAATGCACTTCACACTTACCGGATCATAACCCCCCAGATTTTTATCTGTGAAGTTATTTTCAAAGCCAATGTATATCAAAACAATCCCCAAACTAATTCTGAACTGAAGACGGCGGCCATGACAGCCAAAATCATGGCATTGCCAGGAAAGGAGTGTGCCAGTTGCATGCTGTATTCAAGTGTGCTTATCATTGAACAGCAATAAAACAAAAACTGCTGGATATGACTGACTGAAACTTGGTGGACAAGTCAGGCATAGACCGATGTTTATTTGTACGAAATATGGTTAGATTGTGAAAAGAATTGTGAATTTTATTAACGATTCCATGGGTGGCATTTTAATTTGGGTCCCCCATTATTGTTTTTAGTCATTGCTTAGTTGGTTATGTGATCGTTGAATGCACTTCACACTCACCGGATCATAACCTCCCATATTTTTTATCTGTGGGGTTATCTCAAAGATAATATCTATGAAAACAATCCCCAGACTATTCCGGAAGTGAAGAGGGTCATCACATCTAAAATCAGGGAAGTGCCAAAAGAGGTGGGTGTCAGAGTTATTGACCATTTTGTACGTCTAACCCGACGGTGTCTTTTGGGAAGGACAGAAATTAATGGCTGCTTTAAGAAATTATGGTGAAATCAATCCATATTCCTCCAGGAAATTAAACCATTTTTTTTTCGTGTTTGCAATTTTTTTTCATTTTAATCAACATTTTTGAAAGTGCGAAAACAATGTCGTTCATTTTTTTCCGATTTTTTTTTTTTTGCAATACAAAAAAGGCAACATTTCAATCTTATTCAAATTATAATTCAGATTTCCCCATCTTCCCCTTTATATTCCCCCTTTCACATAAAGCTTATTATTATTATTATTATTATTATTATTATTATTATCATTATTATTATTATTATTATTATTATCTTATCATTATTATTATTATTATTATTATTATTATTATTATTCTCTGGCGGATATCACACAGGTCATCGTCAGTGATTGCTCACCGACAACAACCGGTGGTGTTTCCTGGAGTCTGAGTGACAATAGTCCTCCCCAGATTTCCAGTGCTCTTCACCTCTTTTCGATAATAACCGCAAATGAACTTGCGGTATCGCAACGGTTGATTACCATTGATTGCTCTTCTCTGGGATTTGGATAAGCCTTCCCAAGGTCCTAACATTCTCCGCAGGTTTGGAGGTTTGGTTTGTGCTGTCCCTCCTCGGTCTCATCATTCATTTTTTTCCATCCGTAGAAAGAAAAAATAAGTCATTATTTATGATTGCTACACACACTCATACAAATGTCACCCATGGAATCGTTAATAAAAGCCACAATCCTTTCTGCAATCCAACCATATTTGGTAAAAAAAAAACTCCAATGGTCTTTGTTTTATCTACACAACCTATAAGAGCCATAAAAGTAACATGTATACATTGATCAAAACAAACATTTCAATACATTGTTCCTAATCACAGTAGAATGCACACGGTTATTCCTTAAAGGTAAAAATATGCTACAATGGTTGTACAATCAAATCATATTTCGTACAAATAAACTTCAATCTATGTCTGACTTGGTATTCATCTTCCTCCCACAGCGGTAAGATGTGACACAAGGTCGGGAAAGTGAGATTTGAAAAACCAGCGCTCTAGAGAATGAAGAGCATTGCCTGGGCAGCCCCGTCAACATTCCCCGGTAGGGGCGCCTCAGGTGATTAGCAATAAACTAACCCCTTCTCAAATGGGTGAGAAGGCAAAGCCTGGAAGGGTGGATCTCCTAGAACTGCAGAGGACAAAGTATCCATCGGAACAGATACTACACTTTGATCTTGGCCAAAATCTATGTCTGACTTGACCACCAAGTTTCAGTCATGAATGTCCAACAGTTTTTATTATATCGCTGTTCAATTATATGAGGGAACACTTTGATAATCGTCTCATCAGTAGAGGGTGTGATACTGAATGAGCTTTACACTTACCGGAATTTAACCCCCCTGACTTTTATCTGTGTGGTTATTTCAAAGCTGATGTCTATCAAAGCAATCTCCAGACTATTTCGGCACTGAAGACGGCGGCCATGACAGCCAAAATCGGAACCGACAGGATTGTGAATTTTATTCACGTTTTCATCGGCGGTATTTTGTTTTTTTAAAGTCACCCTCTACAACGATACCATCATATCGGGGATGTTTTATCTGCTCTCCGGAGTTTCCATTTTATCGCTCTCGTCATGGTGCTTGCCTTCAAGCAAAAATGATAAGACTATCTGCATTAATACAGGGTGGGCCAAAATAAGGGTCCTATCTTTAAATTTAGAATAACTTGAATTTGAATAACTTCCACAAAATAAAAGTTAAACTCACCAAACTTTATGTGTGTGTAGACTGACCCTTCCGAGATTTTTTGAAATAAACAAAACAAATTTTAGCCGAAAAACACTTCTTAAAACTTACAAAAACTAAAGTATTGTTTTTTACACTGTTTTGAGTTTTTTAAGCAAAAATAATGTTTTCTAAATGAGGGTACGTTTCTTAGGGCTAATACGGCTCATGCTTGCTTCGGAAGGGGTCCTTTACTTATTCTAAAAAAAAAAATAATAAAAAAAATCAATAAATAAAAAAGTTATGAATTTTTAAAAATAGGACCCTTATTTTTGCCCACCCTGTATAAATTTTAAAAATATACAACCTCCAAGATGGATGCATTATGGTTTCAAAAGTTACGGAGGAACAGTTTTTGCTTTGAGAAATCCATATCTGATTAACACAATTATGGATTTGGTCCTATTTTTTTCCAAATCTCTATTCATATAAAGTGTGGTATATGTATATGTTTATATATTTGTATGTATAAGATTCACTCCTAAACTAATTAACTGATCATAATGAATTCACTTAATCTATTCTCTAATTATATATCTCCATTTATATAAAGTTAGGTATGTGTATATGTTTATATATTTGTATGTAGAGGATTCACTCCTAAATTAATTAACTGATCATAATGAATTCACTTAATATATGATCTAATTATATATCTCTATTCATATAAAGTTAGGTATGTGTATGTGTTTGTAAATTTATAATGTATAAGATTCACTCCTAAACTAATTAACCGATCATCATGAATTCACTTAATATATGCTCTAATTATATATCTCGATTTATATAAAGTTAGGTATGTATATATGTTTATATATTTGTATGTACAGGATTCACTCCTAAACTAATTAACTGATCATTATGAATTTTGGAACACAGCTGTAAGGGGTCATAATGTGGGCTATATTTAGTTTAATTTAGTTTCATGCAAAGGGGGTAAAAAAAGGGGTGAAAACCATTTTGTGAAAATTCAGGACCCCATTGAATTTAAAAGACCCACTCCAATTTGAGGGTCCCATTGAATTGAAAATACCCACTCCAATTTGAGGGTCCCATTGAATTGAAAAGACCCACTCCAATTAAAGAGTCCCATTGAATTTAAAAGACCTCCTACAATAAGAGAGCGCCATTGAATTTAAAAGATATGACTCAACTAGATGGGCCCCATTGAATTTAAAAAATATGACCCAACTAGATGGGCCCCATTGAATTTAAAAGACATGACCCAACTAGATGGGCCCCATTTAATTTAAAAGATATGACTCAACTAGATGGGCCCCATTGAATTTAAAAGATATGACTCAACTAGATGGGCCCCACTGAATTTAAAAGATATGACTCAACTAGATGGGCCCCATTGAATTTAAAAAATATGACCCAACTAGATGGGCCCCATTGAATTTAAAAGATATGACTCAACTAGATGGGCCCCACTGAATTTAAAAGATATGACTCAACTAGATGGGCCCCATTGAATTTAAAAGATATGACTCAACTAGATGGGCCCCATTGAATTTAAAAGACATGCCCCAACCAGATGGGCCCCATTGAATTTTAGAGACATTACCCAACTAGATGGGCCCCATGTAATTTAAAAGACATGATCCAACCAGGTGGGCCCCATTTAATTTAAAAGACATGACCCAACTAGATGGGCTCCATGTAATTTAAAAGACATGATCCAACCAGATGGGCCCCATTTAATTTAAAAGACATGACCCAACTAGATGGGCCCCATTTAATTTAAAAGACATGACCCAACTAGATGGGCCCCATTGAATTTAAAAGACATGACCCAACCAGATGGGCCCCATTTAATTTAAAAGACATGACCCAACCAGATGGGCCCCATTTAATTTAAAAGACATGACCCAACTAGATGGGCCCCATTTAATTTAAAAGACATGACCCAACCAGATGGGCCCCATTTAATTTAAAAGACATGACCCAACCAGATGGGCCCCATTTAATTTAAAAGACATGACTCAACTAGATGGGCCCCATTGAATTTAAAAGACATGACCCAACCAGATGGGCCCCATTTAATTTAAAAAACATGACCCAACTAGATGGGCCTCATTTAATTTAAAAGACATGCCCCAACTAGATGGGCCCCATTGAATTTAAAAGACCAACACCAAGTAGAAGACGCGTTAAATTTAAAAGACCCACTCCAACAACCAGACTCCATTGAATTTTAAAAACTCACTAATAAATAAATCCTTTTTTTCTCACATTTAAATTTTTTTGTTGTTGTTTTATCAGGGGCCACTTGAGTATCCCTAGGCGGCAGTTCATATTAGTTAATATGCAAATCCAGCACTGCCCGCAATGTGATATTATTACATCGGTGATGCAGATTAGAAACTCGGATGAAGTCAACCCTCATCGTGCAGTAGTAACACCTGCAAATTATGCAAATATCTTATCGCAAAAAAAATGCCATTTCTCTTCTGCGAGTAACCATTATACTAGTATGCATTTTTTCTTGGAAGATTCTAATTGGCTTCTGCGTGCCGAAACTTGCAATGTCCTCCTCATCAACCAAGTTCTTGGCATGAGAGCAATTAGAAAACCAGGAATTCTTTTCGCATTGTCTGTGAGAGATTGAGATCAAATGTTGTTGCCTATTTTTCCCAAATGACAGAGCCGTTTCTTTTTTTTTCTTTTTTGTCGTTGTTTTGTTTTGTTTCCATAGAAATCGAGAACAATTGCCTGTGGTTATTTTTGGTAAATGAGGCACCATTGTCGGTCATAACAAGACGCAGACACAAATTGTTATCCATTCGATTCGTTTCGTTTTTTTTTTCTTTTTTTGCTTGTATGTTAGTTAAAAGTATGAGTGTATCATCAGATTTACATTGCAATGTCAGAGTTTATAGGACATCAATCTGATCGCTGGAAACGCGATGTTACGGAAACAAACCTCTCTTTCTTGTTTATTTTCTTCACATTCGATCATTGAATGTCTTCAGTGCATCAGAGCATTCGAATCGATCGCTATATTTATCGTGTAGGTTGCACCTTTTTTTTGCGGGCGAGGTTAGGGCGGAGCTAAGAATTTATTTATTTTTACTATCATATATTTTTGGGGTCTTAGAATTATTTATATTTATTTTCTTAACATTTTATATATTCATATATTATATTTTTGTATAATATTATATATATTTATTTATAAATTTTATTTTTGTTGTCTATCGCATTTTCTTTCGAATTGCCCAATATATAAAAGGGGATTTATTGAACTGGGTCGGAGGTCAAAATATGAAGTCAGAACGAAAGTCTTCGTGCTTAACAAATATATTCTTATCATGGAAGTCATAAAAAAAATGTTGATTGTATCGTCCAACCATTGTTTTTCATTCTTTCGGTGTTGGGATGTGTCCACAAATCTCTATCGGAGGTTCAGTCAGTAAGTCCGTTGGTCTGTCATGTTTAAGTTTGAAATAGTTTTTTGTTGGTCTGTCAAGCTTCAGTTGGAAATAGCTTTTTTTATAGTTCAAACATTTCCGACATATCAACACTTTTTGGGGGTTATTTAATGATAAAACGCAATACTTATTGTAACAATTTCATTGAACATGATCTGCTATTTATTCGAATTGACGGATGGGTAAGAGGGGGTCAGGGTTCATACCATTAAGTGTTCATACCATTATGGGTTCATACCATTATGGGTTCATACCATACCATTATTCCAATAAATAATTTTTCGCCAAGAACTTATTTTTCAAACCTTCTTTTTCCAATAACTTATTTTCCAAAATATTCATTACGGTCTTCTAAACTAATCCTCACCCTAACCTAACCCTAACTAGAAGCCACTAGAACTTAGACTTAGTGGTAAAAAGAAACTGTTAACTGCCTTAAAACGCTATCTGGTCCGGAAAATGGGAATCACTTTATGTTAAATTTATATATAAAACTAATCCCCCACTTTAAATTTTAAAAAAATTGTTTTGTTTTTTGTTGTTGTTTTCATTTTTTTTTTTTCAGGTTTCTCACATCTAATCGGCCCCCAAAAAGTAGACTCTAATTTTTTTTTTTTCGGGGGAGGGGGTTCAGTAGAGAATGTTTATTTTGTTGAACGTTCAAAGTCATCATCATCATCATCATCATCATCATTGGTTTAACGTCCGTTTTACATGCTGGCGTGCATTGGACAGCTTTAAGAAATTGATTTCCAAACTAACCTATCTCTAGCCAGGTCTTTATTTATCCCTCTCTAATATCTTCATACAAGAATATAAGTAAGTCGTGAGACTGCATACCTCCGCCTGACTTTACTTCTCCATATTGTATAAAATATTCCCGAAGTTACGCTATGGAAACGACGAAACTATGGCATATATATAGCAAAAATAAGGCAATAAAATTACAAATGAATAACACCGAACATTAATTTATTATGAACTGAAAAACATTAAAAAATGTAAATTAGACATACAAATAGTTGTATTTGGGGATTTGGGTCTCTACTATATATACAGTAATTGGGTCTCTACTATATATACAGTAATTGGGTCTCTACTATATATACAGTAATTGGGTCTCTACTATATATACAGTAATTGGGTCTCTACTATATATACAGTAATTGGGTCTCTACTATATATACAGTAATTGGGTCTCTACTATATATACAGTAATTGGGTCTCTACTATATATACAGTAATTGGGTCTCTACTATATATACAGTAATTGGGTCTCTACTATATATACAGTAATTGGGTCTCTACTATATATACAGTAATTGGGTCTCTACTATATATACAGTATTTGGGTCTCTACTATATATACAGTAATTGGGTCTCTACTATATATACAGTAATTGGGTCTCTACTATATATACAGTAATTGGGTCTCTACTATATATACAGTAATTGGGTCTCTACTATATATACAGTATTTGGGTCTCTACTATATATACAGTAATTGGGTCTCTACTATATATACAGTAATTGGGTCTCTACTATATATACAGTAATTGGGTCTCTACTATATATACAGTATTTGGGTCTCTACTATATATACAGTCATTCAAAATTCTATGTTGCATTATGGATTTAAATAACAGTAGCCCGTTTTGATTGATAAATGAAAAAAAAATTACGTAACTTTGATAATTAAAAATTAAATTATTATTTTATCATTTACTGCGAGTCGGACTCGTTTCCCGGCGTTGCTCGGGAAAATTGTGGAAACCAAGAATCGCAAAACCCAAAACTAAATTGACTGGAAACGACCTGAAAGACACTTTTCACTCTAAATGGAATTTTAAAAGGTTTAAGGGGGGGGGGGGGGTTACTAACCGACTTGTTTTCTTGGCAACGGTGAGGGGAGGGAAGCTCTGTTTTTAATTTACAATTTGAAAAAAAAGCAGAAGAAAATGTAACGAGGCAATAGTAATTACAACAGTTTCAAGTTGGTTGCCATTAGCAATGAGCCGAGTGTTAAGTGAAAAAATTCTTGTGAAACTGTTCAATTGTCACTGTGTTTTGTCGAACGTTCAAAGTCATCATCATCATCAGCAGCAACAGCATCATATTCGATTTCACGTCCGTTTTACATACTGGCATGTGTTAGACGGCTTTAAAAAATTGACTTCTGAACTAACCTATCTTTGGTCAGGTATTTATTTATTTATCCCTCTTTCTATCAAGTCCATTTCTATCACTTTCTCCCATGTATTCCTTGGCCTTCCCCTACTAACTGACCCTGCTACCTCAACTGTTCTACATCTACTAAACCAAGAACTCTCATCCATTCTTTCAATATGATCATATCATTGAAGTCTACTCTTCTGCACGCATCTCCCTGTACTGTGCAGATTTAATCTTCCTCTGAGGTCATCAGATCTAAGCCTGTCTTTAAGACTCACATTACACATCCATCGTATCATTCTCATATAATTTCTCTGCCATGCAACGCATGTCCTCAACCCTCACTGACCAGGTTTCACGTCCATACATTATCACACTGCGCATACACGCCTAATAGACTCTTTCCTTAGTCAATAGTGGTAACGCTCTGCTGGTTAGTAATGGTAGAAGTTTCCTGAACTTACTCCATCCACTTGCAATCACACTAGCACCTGATCCACCCTGTGCTCCAATGTGAGAAAATGAATTAGTCTGTGTAAGTCAAAGGGTGCAGATATGTTTGTCTTCTGTCACTGTGTGACTTTGTGTATAAATTCATAGCAACCATTGCTTCGTCCCTCCGTAGTTGTGTGGTCTGTCTGGCTGAACTGGGAGAAACTGATTTTTGGAGCTGAGGCATTTTGTTTAAATATGAATTCGATCGGCTCCCATACATTTAAATGTCTCTCTTTTTAACTATGATTTCCGAGTTTCTTATTGGCTGAAATAACATTTTTATATTTATATTTTTATCCAATCAAGATGCGTTTTGTTTTTTACACAATATTCGTTTGCTGTTTTCTGTTTATTGAACCTAGGTTCTATAACAGTATGTACACAACAGCTTCAACCCCTTCTCACAAGAAAGAGGGCAGACAAGATTCTTAGTCCCCATCTAGGGGGTACATAACACTTTTCTTATTTAGATGTAACTAAATGAATTGAAGAGTCCTTTGTAGGAAGGCCCCCACCACTAATGGAAAAATGATATTTTACAAAAGAAAGAAAAAAAAAAGAAAAAGAAAAAGAAAGACCCTAACAGTCATGCACAAAAAAAGAAAAAGAAAAAAAAAAAGAAAAAGAAAAAAAAGAAAACAAGAAAAAAAAGAAAAAGAAAAAAAAGAAAGCCCCTAACAGTCATGCACAAAAAAAAGAAAAAGAAGAAAAAAAAGAAAAAAAGAAAAAAAGAAAAAAAAGAAAAAGAAAGCCCCTAACAGTCATGCACAAAAAAAAAGAAAAAGAAGAAAAAAAAGGAAAAAAGAAAAAAAAGAAGAAAAGAAAAAAAAGAAAAAGAAAGCCCCTAACAGTCATGCACAAAAAAAAGAAAAAGAAAAAAAAAGAAAAAAAAAGAAAAAGAAAAGAAAAAGAAAAAAAGAAAAAAAAGAAAAAGAAAGCCCCTAACAGTCATGCACAAAAAAAGAAAAGAAAAAAAAGAAAAAAAAGAAAAAGAAGAAAAGAAGAAGAAGAAAAAGAAAGCCCCTAACAGTCATGCACAAAAAAAAGAAAAAGAAAAAGAAAGAAAAAAAAGAAAAAGAAAAAGAAAAGAAAGAAGAAAAAAAAAAAGAAAGCCCCCAACAGTGATGCACAATGTTTTATGTTAGGGTTAAGTTTATTACACTTTCTAGACTGAGGCAATTTTTTATTTTTTCCCGCAATCCAGAATGCCTCTTTTTGGGGAGCTGGGTTTCCTCCCACATTAAATACCGACCTTGTGTCTAAATCTACTTTTGTGGGGAGGCAAGTTAACAGGGACCACTTTTACTAGAGGATGTTAGCAACCTTAACGTGGTCCCTCTTGTGAGTACCTGATTCTACAAAGAGCCAGTGAAACCAATACCAACAGATTCCAAAATGTCAAAAAGTAATTTGTTTACCTTCGTCTAATAGCGGCAAAGTAAGGCACAAGGTCAGTCTACAGTGAGAATTCAGGGTCACACTGAACGGGTACAAAATAGCCGGGTCGGTCTCGTCGGTATTCCCTGATAAAGTTGCCTCAGGCTACAAGCCTCCGAAAGGATGGGGGTTATTACCTGTAATGCCTTGGAGGGTAGCCTTAAACAAAACAGATACTACACATTGATCCTGGCCCGAAGGAGAGGTAATATATATACAGGGCTTTACGCGCTCCACTACTTTTGGAGCTGCTCCCGCTCCTGCTCCAACGCCCAAAATTGGAGCTGACTCCTCTCACGCTCCCCATTTTCAAAAAGGAGCTGCTCCTGCTCCAACTCCTATAAAAAAGGAGCGGCTCTTTTTCAGCGCTCCATAATAAAAAATATACCTTCTTTCATAAACGTTCTATTCTGCCAATGAGTGGTCGAAGGATAGGGGTGGGCGTCAAAGGATCTCGTCAGTATGGGTTGAGATGGAGGGACAGAGAGAAAAAGAAACGGCGGCGGTGGCGCACTATTTCTATCTCTGAAAAGTCTCCATTTCCCAATTCCAATGGTTATTAAAACGTTTCAGCCATTATTTGCTGCCATTCAACGGATTGTTTGCGGAAATGGCACGAGTTTGAATAAGAAGATTGCGTCATACAAACCGTTGGATTGTCTCTCACACGTCGCCACGCCTTCACCGTCTCCCCAATTTGTGCCCATCCTCGGAGGAGAACGTGAGGGTGGGGAGTAAGGGGGATGGGGGGATGGGGGTTCTGCAACAGAAGGAGGGGAAAACCTCAGCGGACAAGTGTTGTTATCTTAACTCTAATTACCCATCTCTGCAACTCGGCGTCTTGTCCTCTGAAAGAAAGTAAATGACATGTTCAGTTGGCGTCGGGAGGGAGCGTGGATCCTGTGCGAAGGGGGGCACGCATAACAGAGGGGAGAAGTGGGTGGGGGGGGGGCTCTGTATGACGCAAGAGAGAACCGAGGATGCTTGCTTCCTCGCATCCCCCAACCGCCTCCTTACACGTAAGACGCACATGGTTGATTTCCGAACAGCGTTTATTTTCCCAAGACGCGCGCAGCAAGGCGTTTTTCGTTGTTACACGTGTTTTTGAAGGAGATGCATCTGATCTGTTCCCGAATGACGATGGCATTAAATAATTTTTATTACAAATAAGTATGGGTAAGACATGATTTTACTATGAGCACATCCATTCTGTAAATAACGACAATGTTTTTTGTTTTATTACTTTTTTTAATTTTTTTTTTACAAAGGAAAACAAACAAAAAAACACTTTAAAATGTTGGTGTTTTTTTTTTTTTTAATTATTATTTTAGTTCTTACACGTTTTGACAAAATCACATCTAAAAAAGGGCACTTGTTCTGATGAGGTACACGAGCCGAAATTTATTTTAGAAGAGTTCCAATGGTGTAAGGGGCAGACAACTCTCTTTTTTACGACGCAATTTCTCCGAAATGGAAAATATGCATTTTTTAAATAAGAAGTCATGCAAATTCAATTAATAGAAGATTTTTCGAAGAAATAACAATTTGTGAAAATCAACAGTACTATATTGATAGAACATTTATTGAGGAAAATAGAATTTGTGAAAATGAACAGTATATTTTTTTTCATTTCAAAACCAACAAAACGAACCGTCCTCTTGTTTGGATTAACAGATTTTTTTGATTTTTTTTTATACTTTAAAATATTAAATTATCGCAGAAATTAAAATTTGTGAAAATCAACAGTTTCAAGGCATTCACGTCGATTACGTCCATTTTCAGAGAAGCTAGAAATTACGTACTAAAAAACAGAGTTATCTGCCCTTTCTTACACTATTGGAACTTTTTTAAAATAAATTTCCGCTCGTGTACCGCATCTGCACAAGTGCCCCCCAAAATATGGGTCAATTTGTAGATTAACACTATCAGCTACTCCCCCCCCCCCCAAAAAAAAAAGAATTGAGCAATGTAGTATATGTTTGTTGTTCGTCATGATATCATCTTCGTAGACATTACCTTCTCCTTTGAGGGGGTGGTAGTTTAGTATCTCTTTTGTTGTCATTAGACCACCCTCCCAGGCATTGCCTCTTCCTTTGGTAGGGGTTGGGGTAGGTTAGCTAGGTTCAGTATAGTGATAGAATTTTCGGTGCTTGTACAGATTAGCGTACATATGAAAAACGCTGAAAATCGCAGTTCCAATTAAATTAACCGGAAAACTCTTTGAAATATTTATGTATCAAGCAAAAATAGGTTTGTACACCAAAAATTAGCAAAAATTATCGAGTAGAATTGTAATAAAAAATAAAAATCCGTTATATCGTTTAATCGGGTCGGCCATTGATTCAAGCGAAAAACACGAAATTCAGGGGGAGATAACCCAGTCTGTCATATTAACAAGTAATAAATCAATGGCATTCATCAAAATACGATGAAAATGATTTTTAGGTGCTTATGCATATCAACCCTGACATTGAAATATTTAAAGAATGTATAAATTGTATTATGTACTTACGTGTTAGCTGAAAATAAGATTGTGCAGAAAAAATTACGCAAATTCATCCAGTAGTTATTTAATTATAAATAAAAAACGATTTTAACGATGTTATCACTCGGTAGATATTTCCACCATTTTGTATCTTAGATTTTCCAGTGGTCAAGGACGATAACTCATTTTCACGATTTCGGGGTTTGGGGTCTCCATTGTTTACAAAAATGTCAAAATGTACGTAAAATCATTTTTTTTCCTTTTTCTTATAATTTAATAAATACTGGATGAATTTGCGTAATTTTTTCTGCACAATCTTATTTTCAGCTAACACGTAAGTACATAATAAAGTTTATACATTCTTTAAATATTTCAATGTCAGGGCTGATATGCATAAGCACCATTGTTTATTTTTAATTAAAATTCTACTCGATCATTTTTCCTACTTTTTGGTGAGGATACTTATTTAAATCTGCTGCGTAAGTATATAATACTGTTTTGTTTTTTTGTGGTATTGCTAATTTAATACTCACGCGTTTTCGTAGAAGCACCCGACAATGACCGCACGTAATTGCATGTTATGCTGACTCAAATTCTAACTGACTAACTTATGCTAATTAAGACTAACACTAACAGAGACGATCGGTGTTGTCCGGGAATTAATGTAGACCCCCCCCCCCCCTCGGTTTATTCCTACTCCCAGTCCTGGACCCCATCTTACCATTTTTTTTTTTTTTTTTTCTATAATTTTCAATTTATAAATGAAATAAAGTAAAACATTGGCTTTGCTATTTACAGATGTCCGGCGCGCACGAAGACCCCAAAATATTATTGTATAACCCTACTGGATTTCTCTTTAAATTTTACTCTAGAAAAGTTGCGTATAGAATCTTGGGGCATTTATAACGACAGCTAACAGAACAAAAAAAAGGGGGGGAGGAGGGCAAATAAGCAACAACAAAAATGTTACCAAAGGCAAGATAAGTTACTCTTCTACTAATCTGGATCAGTTTATTTATGTTTTAACTTATTTTAAAGCGTTTTTTTTTTGTTCAAAATAAACCCAGTGTCCACCTGTTCAGTTAGAACGGGAACAAAATGGCTGTTCATCAGCCCAGCTCGGGACCCCTTCATAATCGGTGAAAAATTGAAAAATAAACAAAATAGTGTTAGAAACACATCCAATAAATGTCACCAATCATGGGAAAATGTAATGTTCTACCAGTATTTTGCTTAATTTTCGTTTTTTGAGCGATTATCGAACCTCTGTAATTTCAGCCATTTTTTTTTCGTTCTAACTGAACAGGTGGACATCAGGTTTGTTTTGAACAAAAGAAAACGCTTTAAAATAAGTTAAAACAAAAATAAACTTATCCAGGTTAGTAGAAGAGTAACTTATCTTGCCTTTGGTGACATTTATTTGTTGCCTATTTGTTTTTTTTTACCCCTTTTTCGCTCTGTTAGCTGTCGTTATAAATGCCCGAATCTTGTTTTCAATCGCATTCCTATACAGAGAGACCAAGAATAAAATATAGATTTTCCAATAACAATTAGAATTTTTATATTTGTACCCAGAGGATGCATATATTGGCTCACAATTAAAAAAATTATATTTGCATCTCGAGGGCGCATATATTGGCTCACAATTCAAATTTTTATATTTGTATCCAGAGGGCAACATATTGGCGATCAATTAGAATTTTTATATTTGTATCCGAAGGACGCATATATTGTCGAGCAATTAGAATTTTATATTTGTATCTGGAGGGTGCATATATTGGCAAGCAATTTCAATTTTTATATTTGTATCTCAAGCGCGCATATATTGTCTCACAATTCAATTTTTTATATTTGTATCCAGAGGGTGCACGTATTGGCAGGCAATAAGAATTTTTATATTTGTATCTGGAGGGCGCATATATTGACAAGCAATTAGAAGTTTATATTTGTATCCGGGGGGGGGGGGGGGGCATATATTGGCGAGCAATTAGAATTTTTATGTTTGTATCCGTAGGGTGCATATGTTGGCTCGCAATTAGAACTTTTATATTTGTATCCTGAGGGTGCATATATATGCGAGCAATTTGAATTTTCATGTTTGTATCCGGAGAGCGCATATATTGGCTCGCAATTAGAATTTTTATGTTTGTATCCAGAGGGTGCATATGTTGGTTTGCAATTTGAATTTTCATACTTGTATCCAGAGGCTGCATATTTCTTTCTCATTTTGATGGTATTAACCCCGAGGGGTCGAATCACGATATAGGCAGAAAAGCACGTCAAGTTGTAAAAGACGTTAGGATAAGTAGATTCCGGTTGATGTTATGCGCAGCTTAACGCTTTTTTGAATAAGGAAATTGACAACATCTTTGAAGCACGCATGAAAACGTATTTAAGTGAAATATTTTTAAAAATCAACACATGGTGCAATTTAAATGATAAAATCATTTATTTAATTATTTCTTTTGCAAGCTTTCGTTGTAAAACAACTTTGTCAAGCGAGACTGTCTTATAGTTTTCTTTTTATTTTCTTCTTCTTCCTCATTTTGATGGTATTAACCCAGAGGGGTCGAATCACGGTAGAGGCAGAAAAGCACGTCAAGTTGTAAAGTTCACTTAAATATGTTTTCATGCGTGCTTCAAAGATGCTGCCAATTTCCTTATTCAAAAAGCGCCAATCTGCGCATAACATCGACCGGACTAAACTTATAATGTCGTTTACAATTTGATGTGTTTTTTTTTCTTCTACACTGATTTGACCCCTCGTATATATATATATATATATATATATATATATATATATAAGTGCAGATTAGTCGTCCGAGGCTATAGCAATGCGATGTGGTTGCCGTAAGATGGAAAAGTGAAACGAAATAAACGCAGGGAGAAAGTGAAACTCAAAACGATTTATTAATAATTTCACAAAAACTGATTAAATACCAAATAGTAAATACTGTCCGGTAAGTAACAGTTCGGCAAAGGGTAATCTTAAATTTTCGAAAGAAAAACTTTCATTATCAGAAGACAACAACAAAAGACCGAATCGGTCAAAGAAAAACGGGAAAAACCGGTGTCAGATCATCGACATACCGCAGAAAACAATTATATATATATATATATATATATTCATGCGTGCCTCAAATATGTTTTAAATGCCATTATTCAAAAAGCGCCAATCTTCGCATAACATCGACCGTAATCTACTTATCCTAACGTCACGTTAGCTTCAGCCGGTGTTTGGAGAAGATGCGATGTGTAAATTAAGGAGTGGTTCAACCGATTCAAAAATGGCCGCACATCAGCGGAGAGTGACCAGCGTTCTGTCTCTTCTGACCTGGTCCACTGGACGCTACAGCACTTACTATCTTCGCCTGAAGATTTCTGCTGACAGACCTTCGGCAGCCCAAAGAACTTTTCTCACTTGGACACTGTCCAGCTTCTTTGACCTATACCATACGGCGTAGTTAACTTTATTTAATAAACCCATTATTTGTTGTTATAAAAAAGTTTTGTTTTTCTTTTCGTGTGAAGGTTGTGTGACGTCAGCATAATAAAGGAGTTTGTATCATTTCCTATAAGCTTTTTAATATTGCTGTTTAAAGTTGACATTTCTATTCTCTTGCGGAGAGCAGCCCTTGCGAGGTGGTTTGGTCACCCAATGACCAATCAGACTCCAGGGTGTATTAATTTCCACCAAACCTTCGAAGTACTACATCCAGACCTTTAGGGATTTGCAGGGCAGGCAGAGAGCTTCCGAGCACCCACGAAAAAAGAGATTGACACTCTCTCTTACCCCTGTTAACTTGTCACTGAGCAAGGCTATCTTCACTGAAGATATACTGCTCCAAGAAAATACTTTCGGCAGCCGACCTTTATTACTTTTCTATTCCTTTCTTTGCTGTTTTAACTTCTGCCAACCTACACCCAACGGTGTAGGTCAAATAAATAAATACATATCATTTGTTGTTTATAGAAGGGCCTTGTGTTTTTTTTTTTCATTTGATGACCCCTTTTGTTACAAAATATTATATGAGCTGGTCTTACAGCCCCTGCGAAGATCAAACCTCTATAAACTCAAAATTTCAGATTATGAAACTTTTGTGTTTAATACTTCCCCCTCTCACTGTTCCTCTCCTCCCACCACTTTTTTTCCTGTTTGCCCTTCATTGTCTCCTGTTACATGATGGTCGGTAGTGATCGAATGCAGTATCTGTATTTGTGTCTGGGTCATTAACATTCTCCTTTCTTTCTTTCTTTCTCTAATTTCAGCCTACCTTTTGCTGTTTGTCAGCTTCTGTCTTCTAACCAATCCATGCGGGGGAGAGTCCAAGGTGAACAGCACGGTGGCCAAAGACGGTGACATCCTGCCAACCAACGAAGCGGAGAGCGGCACCCTGACGAGCAGCACTCTCTCACCAAACTCCCCCGTGCTGCCGGCTACGAATAAGCAGAAAAAGACGTCGACCAGTGCAACCCGTATCAACAAACACCACAGCCACAGCGCAAAGCACGAGGGGAAGCCGCCAACAACTCTGCCCCCAACGCTGACAACCAAGACGAAATTAAGATTGTCTCCGCAGTCATCAGCCTCTTTATCCTCCAGCTCATCATCCGCATCCTCATCTTCTTTGTCGTCATCATCATTGTCACCTCTGCCATCTTCGACAACATCATCATCGGAAACCAGGGCATCGACATCGCCTGGGGAGCCGCCACTCTCAAGCACGTCTGCCGCTACGACTCCTGAAACTGCCAACGAGGTGCAGCTGAAAAGCCTGTCATTCAAGCGCCACCGGTTGCAAAATCGGACCAGGTCCAAGTTTGGCCAGGGACCACACAGCCATTGGTTACCCACTGTGGGAAACTTCACTTATATCCACAGGGTCAAAAAGGATGCCTGGCCCCCATCTCTGAAGACATGTACCCCACCGGGTACTCCAATTCTGGCCATTCATCAGTCAGTACCCGAAGACACACCTAAGGGTACCGCCTTACCAGAATGGAATGAACAACTTGAATCTCTTTGCACCGAAGAGGATGAAAGAATTTATCTTATTCTCGAGCAGGCGCCATCAAATCCCTACTTTGGCATCGACAAAATTTCTGTAAGTATTTGAAATTCGGATACAATTACTATTCATTTATTATTAGGTTGGATACAATTACTATTCATTTATTATTAGGTTGGATACAATTACTATTCATTTATTATTAGGTTGGATACAATTACTATTCATTTATTATTAGGTTGGATACAATTACTATTCATTTATTATTAGGTTGGATACAATTACTATTCATTTATTATTAGGTTGGATACAATTACTATTCATTTATTATTAAGTTGGATACAATTACTATTCATTTATTATTAGGTTGGATACAATTACTATTCATTTATTATTAGGTTGAATACAATTACTATTCATTTATTATTAGGTTGGATACAATTACTATTCATTTATTATTAGGTTAGATACAATTACTATTCATTTATTATTAGGTTGGATACAATTACTATTCATTTATTATTATGTTGGATACAATTACTATTCATTTATTATTAGGTTGGATACAATTACTATTCATTTATTATTAGGTTGGATACAATTACTATTCATTTATTATTAGGTTGGATACAATTACTATTCATTTATTATTAGGTTGGATACAATTACTATTCATTTATTATTAGGTTGGATACAATTACTATTCATTTATTATTAGGTTGGATACAATTACTATTCATTTATGATTAGGTTGGATACAATTACTATTCATTTATTATTAGGTTGGATACAATTACTATTCATTTATTATTAGGTTGGATACAATTATTATTCATTTATTATTAGGTTGGATACAATTACTATTAATTTTTTATTAAGTTGGATACAATTACTATTCATTTATTATTAGGTTGGATACAATTACTATTCATGTATTATTAAGTTGAATACAATTACTATTCATTTATTATTAGGTTGGATACAATTACTATTCATTTATTATTAGGTTGGATACAATTACTATTCATTTATTATTAGGTTGGATACAATTACTATTCATTTATTATTAGGTTGGATACAATTACTATTAATTTTTTATTAGGTTGGATACAATTACTATTCATTTATTATTAGGTTGGATACAATTACTATTCATTTATTATTAGGTTGGATACAATTACTATTCATTTATTATTAGGTTGGATACAATTACTATTCATTTATTATTAGGTTGGATACAATTACTATTCATTTATTATTAGGTTGGATACAATTACTATTCATTTATTATTAGGTTGAATACAATTACTATTCATTTATTATTAGGTTGGATACAATTACTATTCATTTATTATTAGGTTGGATACAATTACTATTCATTTATTATTAGGTTGGATACAATTACTATTCATTTATTATTAGGTTGAATACAATTACTATTCATTTATTATTAGGTTGGATACAATTACTATTCATTTATTATTAGGTTGGATACAATTACTATTCATTTATTATTAGGTTGGATACAATTACTATTAATTTTTTATTAGGTTGGATACAATTACTATTCATTTATTATTAGGTTGGATACAATTACTATTCATTTATTATTAGGTTGGATACAATTACTATTCATTTATTATTAGGTTGGATACAATTACTATTCATTTATTATTAGGTTGGATACAATTACTATTCATTTATTATTAGGTTGGATACAATTACTATTCATTTATTATTAGGTTGGATACAATTACTATTCATTTATTATTAGGTTGGATACAATTACTATTCATTTTTTATTAGGTTGGATACAATTACTATTCATTTTTTATTAGGTTGGATACAATAATACATTTATTTATATATTTTTTTTTTACTTTTGTTTACTCTAAACAAGGTATATTGCCACTGAAGCATAAGGGGCTACTATGATAAGAGACCAGAGGTAAGAAGCTATCAGAGTAGAAAATCTTCTGACATCTAGGGACTTATATAGTGAAGGGGTGGGATTTTGCTGCTAGTCAGTTGGATTGGGGGTGTTTTCATTGAGAGGGTACAAATGGGTATTCTTTTTTATTGGCAAAAAAAAACACATTTCATGGTTTCTTAATTCTCCAAATAACCAACACAATGAGAAAAAAAAAAGTAGTTTTCTTTGTAAAGGGTGTTTTAACACCGAAAGTCTCAGAGATATATATTTTAGAAAAATTATTTTATTTATTATTAAATATATAAGTAAAAAAAATTACAATTCGTTGTTTCTAAATTTTCCAAATAGCATTTTTTTTTTAAATGTTTTCTCAAAGATGTGTCACCCCTTATATTCAAATTAGCGCCACCACGCGCCTCGCATCGGACTTCACTTCCCGAAAACTTCAACAAGACCGGACGGCATTTTGCTTATATCCACGAGGTAACAACCTCGTGTGATTTACACCAACAAAATGAGAAAAAAAAATAGAAGTTTTCTTCGTAAAGGGTATTTTAATACCGAAAGTTTCAGAGATATATATTTAAAAAAAAAATGATTTCATGCATTCTTGAATATATAAGAAAAAAAAAACATTTTGTGGTTTCTAAATTTTCTAATTAACTTCTTTTTTTTTAAATGTTTTCTAAAAGATGTGGCACCCTTTATATTAAAAATTATATATAAATGTGATACTTAGAAGGCAATACAATGCAGAGGTGTGACGGATAGACACAAGTCGCAGCAAATAAGACATATAATGGTGGAACAAATTAAATAGTTTCACCCTTAATACAATGTATACATACACATATATATATATATATATATATATTTTTATTTTTTTTTTTCACAAACACACATATATCTGTCTATCTACACAAAGTTACAATGTTATGTAATACCTGTATCAAGATGGTCTGGTGGAAACTCCATATGATATATTTAATATTTCGGGAACTCTTCACTTCTTCAGAACCGTGCTCAATTAAATAGTATATCATACGGATTTCCACCAGACCATCTTGATACAGGTATTACATAACATTGTAACATTGTGTATTGATTTACTCCTCTCCAGGAGTTAGGCACAAGGTCAGTTTTTATCTTACTCCCACAAGTAAGATGTGACCCAAGGTCAGGTCGGGAAAGTGGGGTTTAAAAATTGCCTGGGCAGCCCCGTCGGCATTACCTGGTAGGGGCGCCTCAGGCAGTAAGCAATAAACTTACTCCTCCCCAAAAAGGGGAGGCAAAGCCTGGGAAGGTGGACCTCCCAGAACTGCACAGGACAGACCCATTGACCGGCGTAAATCAAGACCTGAAGGCCAAGACAACACCAGTATGGGGTGCAGTATCCATCGGAACAGATACTACACTTTGATCTTAGCCAAAAGGCCAAGAGACAGATATATGTGTGTTTGTGAAAAAAATATATATATATATATATATATATATATATATATATGTGTATGTATACATTGTATTAAGGGTGAAACTATTTAATTTGTTCCACCATTATATGTCTTATTTGCTCCAACTTGTGTCTATCCGTCACACCTCTGCATTGTATTGCCTTCTAAGTATCACATTTCTATATACAAATAAACAATGCTTCAAGCAAACTACATAAACGTCTATGTTTTTAAACAAAGATAATTTGCTTTGAACTAATGCCGAATAACCTTTATGTCCTCTTTTTTTGCAGATTATAAAAAAAAATGGTCGCTTACTATTTTCTTATTTTATTATGTATAATGTTTATTTTTTTTAATTTATAAAACACATATTGAGTTATAAAAAAAGGTCCTTGAAATTCAAACTTGGATATTGACATTGTAAAAACTATTACCTTAGTAATGTATACTCTGCCTATCCCTTTTTTGTTAACCAATCAGATGTTTCTATTTACGTATGAACAGACAAACTCCAAAATCACCATTCCTTTTAGTAGCATATAGACTCCAATTCCTAAGTCTAGCTACTGGTAGCCAAGATTGAGTACAATTTCTGTTTTGCTTACAGGGGGCATTGAAAGTGGAACGCAGTTTGGACGAAATCAACAGTCCCGATGATCATGTTCTTGTTATCAATGTCCGGTGTGGAAGCAGTATTACAATTGTGGTAAGTATAAAATCAAAATAACTTTTTTTTCTTTTTTTTTTTTTAACGTAGTTCACCCCAAACAAGGCAGGCCTCCACTGTAGACGTAAAGGGCTACTGAAAAAAAGAAAAGGGGAGAAGGTGGGGGGGGGGGGGGGGTCAACCTAAATTGGGATCTGCGCAGCGTTCAACTTAATGAAAGGAACGATGCATTTAAAGCTAGTGACGTCATGCTGTGTTAATACGACACTTACAGTGCACATCTAGAGGGTTTTCTAGGAGCTACAAATAATAAATATTTGTTTTGTTTATTATCTATGTACGTATACGTTTCGTCCTTTATAATCGAGACTCATCAGCATAGAGATATGACTATTCACTACTGGTCATGCGATCCGAAACCCCGGATATATATATATATATATATATATATATATATATATATATATATATATATATATATATATATATATATATATATATATGTGTGTCAGGTTATGTTGAAAAGAAATCAATAAAGTGCTCGATCGTCAGAATGTGAGAGCTAAAATAAAAATTATATATTTAAAAACTATATGCTACATATTTCAGAGACGTACCATGGTTTCATTGGCATAGATAGTCCATTTTTGTTTAGAAAAGGCCCTTATAATCCATCATAAATCTTTGGCAAATCACAAAATGAAGACAGTCCGAAAAATAGAAGGTCCCATTTTTTAACTGTCTTCATTTCGTGAGTCGCCAAGGATTTGGGATGGACTATAAGGGCCTTTTTTTAAACAGTAATGGTCAATCTATGCCAATGAAACCATGGTACCTCTCCTGAATATGTAATGTATAGTTTTTAAATAAATAATTTGCATATATATCTATATATATATATATATAT
>OY744534.1:1407500-1430000 GCA_963556195.1 Sepiola atlantica | reverse complement strand
GTGCTCCAAGCAGCACCTCCCCATATGTGACAGCAGTACCTCCCCATCTTAGGGCGTATCTGTCTCTTATACTGCTAAAGGATTGCGTCAGGGGTGAGGACCTTCTGGAGCAATAGAATGATCCAACCATTTTTGCAGCGACCTTAACGACAGATTTGATGTAAGTCAGGTCTTTTTATAGAAATGTCATACTTTTGCCCTGGGCAACGTAAGAGGAATGGTGGGGAAGAAACAGCTTTCGCAAAAGACAAAATGAGAAAGTAGCGGTGAAATGGGGCGACCAGGGAAGAGAAAAGTAGAAAGATAAAGAGACGGAGAGAAATAGAAGTTTGAATATAAAGATGTTACACACGCGATTTTTCTTCTATTTTATGTTTTTATGACCCCGAGCAACGCCGGGTAGCCCTGCTGGAGTAAAAGTCAGGTCGAGAAGCTTATCAAGAAAAAAAAGGGGCTTCCTTAAGAAGAGAGCCATTCATTTCAACTGGGGAGGGTCAAAGATGGGTTAGTTTGTAAGTCAATTTCTAAAAGCCGTCCAACACATGCCAGCATGTAAAATGGACGTTAAACAAAAGATGATGATCATTAGTAGGAAGCGATGTTTCCAAAATAATAATTGGGTGGTGGTGTTCTTTATCGGAAAACGGATACAAATCAGAAATCTGCGAAAGTAAACTGGTGAAAGCTCAGGTTTTCCAAATATTTGTCTTAACAATTTATCATCTGTATATCTCAGCCAAGTCTGGAACTTGTCATCAAAACTCGGGAATCATCATCATCATCATCTTCATCATCACTATCATCATCACCACCACCATCATCATCATCATCTTCATCATCACTATCATCATCACCATCATCACCACCACCACCATCATCATCATCATCTTCATCATCACTCTCATCATCATCACTCTCATCGTCATCTTCACCATCATCATCTTCTTCATCATCACTCTCATCATCATCACTCTCATCGTCATCTTCACCATCATCATCACTCTCATCATCATCACTCTCATCATCATCTTCACCATCATCATCATCATCATCTTCATCATCACTATCATCATCACCACCACCATCATCATCTTCATCATCACTATCATCATCACTATCATCATCACCACCACCATCATCATCTTCATCATCACTCTCATCGTCATCTTCACCATCATCATCTTCTTCATCACCTTCATTTTTCTTATTAATGTTAAAAAGAAAAAAGTGATGATAAATCTACCAATATCTGATATTTCTAGTGGTCACGCGACTTCATAGTTTCATCGTCACGTGATTATCGCAAATATTCTAGACGCGATGCCTTAGGCAGCTCGCTATCGCTTCGCAAAGTTCTCTATTTAAAATACTTGAAACAAAACTTTTAAATAATAAACATGTCATTGCTGTAAACACGATACAAACACATTCACATTTATTCATTTGGGAGGATGGAAATAAAGAGAGTAATAGTAGCAACAGCAGCGGCGATAGAGAAGGAGAGTAAGAGGATGATGTAAATAAATAAATGATGTAAATAAAGAAGAAAAGAGAAAGAAAAAAGAAGAGTAAGAGGATGGCATGAATAAATAAATGACATAAATAAAGAAGAAAGGAAAAGAGAGAAGGAGCGTAAGAGGATAGCGTAAATAAATAAGTGATATAAATAAAGAAGAAAGGAAAGAGAGAGAAGGAGAGTAAGGGGATGGCATAAATAAATAAATGACATAAATAAAGAAGAAAGGAAAGAGAGAAGGAGAGTAAGAGGATGGCGTAAATAAATAAGTGATATAAATAAAGAAGAAAGGAAAGAGAGAGAAGGGGAGTAAGAGGTTGGCATGAATAAATAAATGACATAAATAAAAAAGAAAGGAAAGAGAGAGAAGGCGAATAAGAGGATAGCATGAATAAAAAAGAAAGGAAAGAGAGAGAAGGCGAATAAGAGGATAGCATGAATAAAAAAGAAAGGAAAGAGAGAGAAGGCGAATAAGAGGATGGCATGAATAAAAAAGAAAGGAAAGAGAGAGAAGGTGAGTAAGAGAATGGCATGAATAAATAAATGACATAAATAAAGAAGAAAGGAAAGAGAGAATAAGAGAATGGCATGAATAAATAAATGACATAAATAAAGAAGAACGGAAAGAGCGGAGGCCGGGTTAAATAATATATAGTTGCCAAAGTTGTTCAAGTAAAATATCTAGTATGTAAAACATTCTGACATGTTCAGTCATTCAGAACCAACTGATATTTACGTCATTTATAGTTTCGGTGACAAGACTTTCAGACCACTCTGTATTCAACATTGATTTGTGTTCGTTTCATAAGTGCTTGCGTAAAGTAGGTAGAAAAATTCCGATTTTCTCAAAAAAAAAAAAAATGGCGCTGTGCTTGATGCAACCTAATAATGACACTCTGCTGCAAACCATGCGGCATAATAAAGTTAAGCGACGTTGAGCCTGGGCAGTACTAAAATGAGTGACCATTTGCGAACACCAGAGGGTTTTTTACCCCACCCTATAGACCGGTATTGTCCGGGCCTTCGGGTCTGGATTTATGCCGGTTTATCGATTGTCCGTCCTGTGCAGTTCTAGGAGGTGCATCCTCCCAGGCTTTTTGCCTTCTCACCCTTTGAGAAGGGGTTAGTTTATTGCTAATCACCTGAAGCGCCCCTACTGGAGAATGCCGACGGGGCTGCCCAGGCAATTTTTAAATAGCCAGAGTGCTCAAATTCTCGAGCACTGGTTTTTTTCCCACTTTCCCGACCTTGTGTCACATCTTACCTTGTGGGAGGAAGATAAATAGAACCAGGTGCTGTATGTGCTCTCCGCTTATCTCGCCAGTGTTTCCAGTCGTCCTGGACTTCTCCTTGCCATTGGAATCAGGCAGTGCTGACTCAGGAGAGATGTGGGCGATGATTGCGCAACCCTTGCTTCACATTTACACGCAACGCCACCTTTTCAGAGGATGTCCATTGTCTCTTGAGAGTGAACAGAGACCATAATGATAGTGCCAACCAACATGTAACATGATAAAATTTTTCTAAATTACCCGAATACAAAAAAGAATTCCGAGAAAAACGAAAATTACTCAAATTATAAAACATTTTGAATCAATTTCAGAGCAAATTTAAGCAGAGCAAAAAAAAAAAAAAAAAAAAAAAAAAGTTTCCATTAGTGCCTAAGTTTTTCCTTGTTGCAGGTATATATATATATATATATATATATATATATATATATATATATATATATAAAATGTAATTTCTATCTCATCATATGGGATTTTCTCATTTAATTTTAAAATTAGGTAAGGTAGATTCTTATTCCTGAAAATCCGAGATCTTCTGGCAAAATGGCAAAAGTAGGGCTGTGGTACTGGCACGTGAAACATTTCGTTCGAACCCTGACACCTTTATACATTAAAAATATAGTGCACATACGTATGCAGCTTTACTTACAATACTTACCAAAAAGTACAGGGTTGCCGGAAAATTTTGTTCCCCCTCTCGAAAACTAACGACAGGAGAGGAACAATCACGAAAGAAGCATAGCTTTGTAAAATATCGCACGGGTCATTGCGCCGCATTATTTTCTGCCACGAAAATGATGATGTTCATGCAGACCTTCTCGGTGTGATTATTTCATATTTTTTTTAAAGATGGCGTCCGTACGAAAATAATTCCGACCTGGTCAAAGTATTTTCTGGAAGGAATTAAATCGAATTACATTTTATTGTTCTTAACAATATGCTGCGACATTCTCGATGTGTGACAGTGTCAATGAAAGTGAATAAACTGAATCGATTACTGTATTACTTGTATGTTTGATCATTATTATAACAATAGCTGTATCTATCCGGTGTTGCCCGGTAGCGTTTTCACTTGCAATTTATTTAGTTATATTTTAAACTATGCCGTTTTTTCCTCCACAAATTTTTTTTTGTTCAAAGCAAAGGGAAGTAACTCTGTTGACAAATATAGAGTTATGTCCCTTTATTTAAAGATGGCGTCCGTATGAAAATAATTCCGACCTGGTCAAAGTATTTTCTGGAAGGAATTAAATCGAATTACATTTTATTGTTCTTTACAATATGCTGCAACATTCTCGGTGTGCGACAGTGTCAATGAAAGTGAATAAACTGAATCTATTGTTCTCTTCTATTACTCTTTGGACTGGTGAATCTCTGTCCCATTTGAGGGTTCTTAATAAGGTTCAGAAATGTATCTGTAATTTGATTGACTCCACCCTTCTTCTTTACACCTCCTCTCTCACAGCAGTGATGTTGTTAGTCTCAGTCTTTTCTATAAATACTATTATGGCATGTGGTCTTCAGAATTGTGTGATTTATTCCCCGCTTCTTTTGTTCCAGCTAGTTCGATCCGTTGGTCTAGTGGTCTCCATCAATTCGCTGTTTTGATACCTAATTGTAATACAGCTTCCAATTCCAGTAGCTTCTTTCCAAGAAATACAGGCTTGTGGAACTCTCTTCCTGCTGATTGTTTTCAAGACTAAGGTCAATAGTAGGCATCTCCTGTCTTTGCGATAATCATATTTCGTTCTTGTTAGCTCCTTACATCAAGTGGCTTCATGCTTTGTCTGCAGCTCATTCTTGCGCACAGTGTTTCGAACTCTGCTGAACTGGTTATGTGGAAGCATGGGCTAGCAGGAAGGGTCATAACAGCCGCACCACATCGTCGAAAAAGCACCCAAACTCAATTCAGATGGCTATATTTAGTTAGTGTCCACTGTTGCCAAGCGCTTGGTGGAGAGAGTGACTGCTGGTAGGTCATAGGTGTGGCAGCAGGACCCAGTTCCGTGTCACACCTCCAGGATACAAGTGGCTGAGAACATTCACGGCTTCACCAGTACCAGTTGTCTAGTGGTCTCCATCAATTCACTGTGTTAATACCTCATTGTAATACAGCTTCCTATTCCAGTAGTTTTTTTTCCAAGAACTCCAGGCTTGTGGAACTCTCGTCCTGCTGACTGTTTTCCTCCTACCTACAGCCTTGGTCTTTTCAATAGGTATCTCCTGTCTTTGTGATAATCATCTTTCGTTCTTGTCAGCTCCTTACATCAAGTGGCTTCATGTCTTGTTTGGGGCAGTTTCTTCTTTTTTTTTTTACTAAGAAGTCACCACTTATCAAGGATAAAAGCTACTCAAGGATAAGAGCTAATAAGATGGACAGATTAACGGTTGAATGATGATGAATATCATGAGAGGATTGAAAATAATGAATGGAATGAATAGAATTTGATGCCTTATGCGTCTGATGTTCTACGAACTGAGCTGTTTAGATTTTCTTATAAATAGAGCTTAAATCATTACCGTAACAAAATAATAATTATAGCTTTGATGTGACGCCATAGATTTATGATTTACGTCATGTTTCAAAACATGAATTAAAAACATGAACGATAATAATTATTCCTTAATAATTCTTTCACCTGACAACTTTTCAACGAAATAACTAAATAATTTACTTTCCATAGACATTCACTGGTACACTTCAACTTGAGCAGTCTGCCTTAAATAGTCTCCACTTCTTTCCGCAAAAATAACTCATCTCTCATCTGACATTCACATTCAGATCATCCTATAAGCTTCAATAGGAATCCATTATCCAACAATTCTATCTTTCTCTGTCTTAGGTAGAAGCATTTCTACCTAGGAAAATAAAATAGACATATTAAACTAAAGGAAGATAACTTGGCAGAGTTATTTCCCTTGCGTTCAATTGCAGAGTAACTTCCCTTCAGGCTTCCATCAGAAACAGACATTTTAGAAAGACGTCGTATTAAGCTCCAACATAAAGGTTCAAATTAATTAGTAAATCCTTTTCTTTCAATTGTAAAAAGTAAATAAATAATTAATTCTTGACCATACTAAGTTTTCTCATTCAAATTATTTCTCATATTTTTGTTGGTTAACTCAAATTCATATATTTAAATTTACACTCACTCAGCATCATTTCAATAACCGACACGGTCATATCAGTCACATTAGAAGAATAGATGAGAGTGCTTGTGTTAACAGATGTAGAAGACTTGGGATAGCATGGAAAGGCCAGGAGAAACATGGAAGGAAGTGTCTTTGTTACCAAAAGTAGAAAGCTTTCCGCCATCTGGAGACTTCTATAGTGAAGGGGTGGGATTTAGCTGATTGTCGGACTGATCGGGAGTATTTATGTCGAGGGGACACCAGTACTGCAGGTTCATCGGAGCACATTCCATTGTAGTACTTGTAAAACAAGCACAGGGACACAGCAATGTGGCGATGAGACAGGGAATATGGTGTTATGGGGCGAGGGACAAGAGGACAAAGGGTTCCTCATTCAATCCCGGGCAATGCCGGGTCTTCCTGCTAGTGATGTCATAAAACTAATTAGAATAATCAAGGTGTATCTTTTTGAACTCGGGAATATTTCCCGAGTTCGAATAGATACACCTGAAGAAGGCCGGCGGTTACAGCGGCCGAGACGCTGTGAAAATAACACTCAAGATGAGAACAGTAGTCCGAATAATCCAAATTACACAAATCATCAATCCTCATCTCAAAAATTCAGAAACATAATTCTGACATTAAGTTTCGCCGTTTTGAGATGAGGATTGATGATTTGGATTATTTGGATTATTCAGACTACTGTTCTCATCTTGGGTGGATGTTATTCTCACACCGTTCCAGCCGATGTAATCTTCAACCTGCTTCAATGATCTGTGGCGTAACGGATATAAGTGCTAAGTAATAATCAGTTCTAAATGACAGTCTTTTGGAAGTTTAAGGTTCAATCCTCAGTGCGGGCGATACTAAGAATACAATTATGAATTACTTAAAACTTCTACCCGGTCACGGCTGATGAAACACGAGCAAGATTAAATAAAGGGTTCCGTTCGGAATTCCATACAGATTCTTGAGTTCGACAAGAAGGTCCGAGATTACATCGATCGAAACGTTGTGAGAATAACATCCAAGACAGGAACAGTAGTCCGAACTTCTAATTCGAATAATCCACTTCGTCTTTTTCTCTCATCAAATCTTTCTTGAGGTTCATACATTAGATCCGTTGCTCTTTCTGCTTCTCTTAAGTCGGTTTTCTCTATCGTTCCAAACACTTTCTCACACCTAAGGCTATTCTCTATCTCTACAAATCCACAATCAGACCATGTATGGAGTCCTGTTGTCATATTTGGGCTGGCAAATGTATGTTCCATTTGAGAGTCCTTGATAAGGTGCAAAAACGTATCTGTAATTTGATTGGCCCCCACCCTTTTTTCTTTTCTACACCCCCTCTCTCACAGACGTGATATTGTTAGTCTCAGTCTTTTCTATAAATACTAGTATGGCATGTGTTCTTTAGAATTATGTGATCTATTCCCAGCTTCTTTTGTTCCAGCTCGTTTGACTCGTTGGTCTAGTGGTCTCCATCAATTCGCTGTTTTGATACCTCATTTTAATACAGCTTCCTATTTCCAGTAGCTTCTTTCCAAGAACCACAGGCTTGTGGAACTCTCTTCCTGCTGACTTTTTCCTCCTACCTATAACCTTGGTCTTTTCAAGATTAAGGCCAATAGGCATCTCCTGTCTTTGCGATAATCATATTTCGTTCTTGTTAGCTCTTTACATCAAGTGGCTTCATGCCTTGTCTGGAGTGATTTCCATTGTTTTTTTTTCAATACATATTTGAAGATGTTATGAACTTGAAGCATAAAAAAACTGTTACTAAAATTACTGGATTCGGAATGGGTTGATATGCCGTAAAAACAAAGCAACCGAATATTTCTGACAACATCTACAGACTAAGAAATATGAGAAAATTGGGAAATATGAATTGTTTTGGCAATCTTTTTTTTCTTTTTTTTTATTGTTTTTGTTCCTGCTAGACGTTTTTGTTAGATAATAGTTCAAATCGCTAAGTCATATTCGGTCGGTTACTTTCTGACCTTTCAAATGATTCATCTTCCAATTGATTTTTCCTGAGAAACATTTTGGAGGAAGAGGAAAAACACTTTAAAATGATTTTAAGACAAACAGACAATCGATTTCCATGTCATCCCCTATCTATATCTAATATAATATGTGCCGTGTCTCTGTTTAGACATATATATATATAAAAGGAAAGGGTAGTTTGCTTGAAGCATTGCTGGTAAACAAGTAAATATGAAGGTGAGAATTCCGAGGCAGAAGCAATGTTGAAAACCGGAAGGTGAAATAAAAATGAACAAAAATAAATGACAAGAGATGGTAAATCTCAGATCAATTCATTTATATTTCAAAATTTAAATATAAAGACAGTAAATTGTAAAATTAGTGGGCTTACTGTTAAATATTTAATTTATATATATATATAATTAATTATTAAAAACAATATATGTATTATCATATATCATCAGATCCTTTTACTTTGTAGTCTCCTTTGAAATTTCAGCTCAATGTTTGTCAATTATTGATAACAGAGCAAAATATAGAACAGTTTTTTATTATATTCCAATAACCATGGTTTGTTTTATTACTTTTTTTTTTTTTTACATTTCCAAAAATTCCAAATTACTGTGAGATATATTTAACGGTCCGTTTCATTTGTTTTGTGTCAAACAACATTTGTATGTCAATATCGTCTCTGCAACAATTATTAAGAATCTTTAAAAAAAAAAAAAAAAAGTAATAAAACAAACCATGGTTATTGGAATATAATAAAAAAAACTGTTATATATATATATATATATATATATATATATATATATATATATATATATATATATATATATATATATATATATTAGTATTTCATGTATCCACATAAAATTTTATAAGGAGATATAATTTTTTATGTATAAATTTTCAGTATTTACTTCAACAGTGCTCGATACGTAAGTAGAGCTAGGTAGTAAGCTATGAAAATATATTTATGGCAATTAATATATATATATGAGAGAGAGAGAGAGAGAGGCCTGAATGCTGAATGTAGATCCGTGTTATGACCAATGTTAGAGGGGGGTCTCTAATAATCTTCTTCAATGTGAGTGAAAACGGGAAGGTGGAATAAGAATGAACAAAAATAAATGACAAGAGACGGTAAATCTCAGATCAATTCATTTATATTTCAAAATTTAAATATAAAGACAGTAAATTGTAAAATTGGTGGGCTTACTGTTAAATATTTAAAGGTCCGTGTTATGACCAATGTTGGAGGGGGGGCTCTAATAATCTTCTTCAATGTGAGTTTTGCATGTTTTCCTTGCTGTTCTTTTTTCACCTTTCTTCTTTTTGCTCTGGACCAGTATGCTTATTGTAATAATTAAACCAAGGTCTCTGATGAGCAGCTTGTAACAACTAAAGACTATATCTTTGTTTACAAGTTGTGAAACGGTCGTAAGACGATAAAAATATATGCATTCACAAAAGTAAAAATGAATAAAAAATTATGGTTGTAGACTGACGTTTTATCTTGGTCATTGAAATTCAACTATATATATATATATATATATATATATATATATATATATATATATATATATATATTGTTAAAAATAACAGAATTCGTATGTTTAACTATACCTTATTTAATTTTTTTCAATTTTTCTGATGGTCCTTTTCGTATTAAAATAAAAAAAAAAAAAAAAATGTCCCATAAGTATCACAAACGTTTTCGATTCTTCGTCGAATCATTCTCAGGTGTCAAAAGCAAATGAATAAAAAAGCTGTAGAAAGAAGAGAATTTTTTAAAAGACGGCGGAGAAACGCGCAGTGAACGTTTTCGCATTGTTCCAGGAAAGACGTTGGCGATTTAAATTCAGTGACGCTGGAGTGGCATCACAGAACAAAATCGCATGACGTTAGGCATTTTAAAATGTTGCCACTGATTTCATATGTGGTATTGTTAATTTTAGGTTGTTGTGTTTTAATGTAGATAACTTCGAGTATTTTTTTTTTTTTTTAATTGCTTGAGGAATGTATAATTTTAGTGTTATTAACTAGAATTTGTCTTAGATCATATATATATATATATATATATATATCTTTGTTAACACAATTAGATGATCAATTTGAGTTCTAAGAATTCAACATAACAGATAGTGTACGATCGTTTCTAAGACCATATATTTTTATTAATATCAGATTCTATCGTCAGCACAGGATACTGACACGAAATTAAAAGTACACAGACAGCATCAATGGAATATAATACAACATTCTCAATTATACAGCCAATTAGAAACAATGAGGGGAGTAGATGCATGTAGACCTCAAATCAAAGCAGACCCGGTTCAAGCATTCTTTAGGGATGTATCTAGGGGTTGAAAGTTGAAGGAAATTGGCTTAGGAATGTATAATTTTAGTGTTATTAACTAGAATTTGTCTTAAATCAGAGGGAGGGCAGTTATGTTTCTGCAGATGTTGGTAAATTGAGCTAGAGTTTACAAGATGCATGGTGAGACGGTTGGATAGGGTAGTGCTTGTAAAACCAATGTAGCTATCAGCTTTATTATTATTATTATTATTATTATTATTATTATTATTATTATTTACTCACTAGGAGTTATCACACTGGTCATCGTCAGTGATCGCCCACTGCCAACAACCTGTGGTATTCCCTGGAGTCTGAGTGACAACAAGTCTCCTCAGACTTCCAGTATGCTCCACCTCTTTTCGTACATCATCGCTGATGACCTTGCGGTATCGCAACAGCCAGCTACGACCGATTTCCCGCTGATAAGGGCCATTGGTCCCCTCTGGGGCCCGAGTGGCAACAAGCCTCCCCAAGGTCCCAGAGCTGTCCGCGCTCTTCCAGTGGAGGTCTGGTTTGCGCTTTCCCTCCTCGACCCTCTGTCCATAATTTTCGTGGTGTCAGCCTATGCTTGCGCCTCTATCGTGCGGTTGTATTTTCCCCGGTTCTGTTGTCTTATGCTTCCATGTGTTTGTTCTCCATTCGTTGCTTATGTGGGTTGGTTTCCGCATTCGAGGACATTTCTCAGGATTGTAGTTGTTTTGATCATTACTGTCTATTGTATGGTCTCAGTTATCCCTTTGATTCCTATTTCTCCTAGTCTTTTCTCCATGTTTTTGGGGACTGTTCCTAGTGCTCCTACGATTATTGGTGTTATACTGACTTTCTTCATGTTTCATATTCCTTTCAGTTCTCTGGCAAGTTCAGTATATTTGCTTCTTTTTTCCGTCTCTTTGATCTTCACTCTGTGGTCTGCTGGAACGGCAAAGTCTACGATTTTGCAGGATTTTTCTTTCTTGTTGATTATTATCATTATTATTATTATTATTATTATTATTATTATTATTATTATTATTATTATTATGGAAGTTACATTCTCTTAAGGGGCATTTAAACTTATAAATACAATATTTTTCATGGCTTTTTGTATTGTACACAGATACATATTCCCAATTGGCAATAATAATAAAAATAGACTCATTATTTACTACTAGCTGGACCCATGCCCCGGCGTTGTCCCCTGATGTTTCACGGGCGAAATAGAAAAGAATGAAGTAAAATTTGTCAACATCCGACAGAACGCAAATAGGTCACATCGGAATAATATTCACAATAGTTAAAGTACTACATATTACATTGATTTCTTTTCAAATGACTACATAATAACGTTGGTTTTAAAAATCCGGCCCATAGTCCTCTCTTCCTCTATCACTCGTAGTTTAACAATGTAAAAAAATAAAAATAAAAAACTTGTGTGAGACGACTGGGATCGAACCATAAACCTCTTGGATTTACGCTGCTAACGTTTCGGTCACGAAAACGAGTATAAAATCTACTAAAAAATAGGTAATTTAAACGAAGTCAGTCAGTAGCTGTCATGTGTGTTATCGTATGATCCGCCGTAAGGCAACCTAATGTAGGGTCCACCAGTCAAACGTTTTGCGTCATTTCTATAAATCGATGTTTTTTCCAATTTTTGGATATTATGCGTGTGAAAGGTGTAGGAATCAGAAAATGTACACTTTATGGATGCTGTCGAGTATCTTGGTGTATATTGACTTAATTATGAAGTCGAGTAGTTGATTGAAATTGTAGCCGCCATGTTGAAAGATGAAATACTGCAAAGAACTATGTTCGTTAATTGCATTCTCTAAAAAACGGAATGACTATAAATGTATACATAATAGGTATAAATAACGGAATCCGATATTCTCCAAAATTATTAAATGTGTGTGCAATGTTTTGTAAATGAATGGCAGACAAATAGGAAGTAATAACGGACAATTTTTTGAAAAGTAGACGTTGTTTATTAATTCCCGGTGTCGATGGGGGAGTGTCAATACTTAAGTGTTAGGAAAAAAAGTTTTTGCTACCACCTATATGGAGTATGTTTTGATGAGAGTCGAAGATGGTGGACCAAAGTAATATTTAGTGTTAGCTGGAGAAACATAATAACAATAAATTTACTAAAACACGCTCGAGTTAATTAGCGTAATATAGTGGTGAGTTTAGTAGCATCTGATGCATGTGGTTAGTTTCCTATTCTTCAAAAAAGTACAGGGGAAAAATCGTCTTAACTTTATATATTAGATAAGAAATTTAAAACTCAAAATCTTGTAGTAAAAAAAAACTCAATGTTATTTATAAGTTTAAATGCCCTTTAAGAGACTGTCATTTTATACATATGATTTAAATTTCATAAAAATGTGATATATTTTAAGTTTTAAAGGGGTTATGTCCTTATAGCCCTTTTATGAATTCACTAAGAAATTCGGTAACATTTCTCCTTAAGACAATGGAATTGTTCCCAAATCTCAAAGTGCCCTCCTAAGGGGTCTATGAGGGCAACTTGTGTCTGCTTTTGTTTACGGTTATTGAACATTATTCCCATAAGTAACAGGTCTCATCCTCATCCTCCAACCAAAACGCGTATAAAATAATCATTATTTTTCTTCACATTTATATTCAGGAAAAAAGAGAATTCAAACTTTTCTTTTTAATTTTGCATCTTTTTTTGCATCTTTTTTTTTGCATCTTTTTTTGCATCTTTTTTTGCATCAATCCCAAACGTTGCACTTTAAAACGGATCTAATTCGAGCTGCTGATTTCTCTGACTGTAATTTTCTTTTTTCCATCGCAGACGCCAAATTCGTCTTTCGTAATCATGAAAGCTAATAATTTTTCATGCCAGGGGTTAAAACAAAAAAAGAAAAAAACTATTAAAAAAAAAAAACAATAAATTTGCCTTGTTTTCAACAAATAGTGGATCTATAATTATCTCTATATGTTTATCTTACATTTTTTTTAACAGAAAAAAGTTCATTTCTAGAATGTACCTATTTTATCCACTTATCATATGATGGGCACTTTCTCAGTGTGTCTGTCTGGATGTCCGTCAGTCAGAATTTTTTTTAACGAATACCTTAACTTCTTTCAGAAATAGAAAATATTGCATTATTACTAAATAATAAATTCCCAACAAATGAATCGGATATCATAACCGGAAATCGAAACCGAAACCTTGAGATCTTCAGTCTGATGTTCTACGAACTAAGCTATTAAAAAACTATTAAAAGAAACAAACAATAAACTTGCCTTGTTTTGAACAAATAGTTGCTCTGCAATTGTCTCTATCTGTTTATCTTCCATTTTTAAAATTTTCACAGAAAACAGGTTCAATTTTAGCATGTACTTATTTATCTATGACTAGCAGGAAGACCCGATGTTGCCCGGGATTGAATGAGGATCATTGTAGATTACTATGTACTTTTTCACTATGCTCATAACACGATATTACTTTATTTGTTTTTACTGACCCGCCCCCTCCTGTATCGCTCTCTAATATAGTCGAAGAAGCTGAAATGTTGGAAAACTCTGAATTAGTGTCTTAATACATATTTGAAGTTTTAAGGGTGTTTGGCCTCATGGGTCACTTAGAAATGGAGGCAAGTACATATTCAGCACATAGTGTTAGGGTTAGCATATAGAGGGTAATGTACAGATTCAGGACCATTGCCATTGTCTTCTTCATAATACGATATATTTGAAGTATTAAAGGAGGTTCGGCCCCCATAGCTCCCTTAGGTTAGGAGGGTACTTAAAGATTCGGAACCACTTCCATTGTCTTCCCTAAAGTTATTTGTACATATAATATAAATTTCATAAAAGTAGGATATATTTGAAGTTTTAAGGGGATTACGCCCTCATAGCCCCCTTAGGGGAGCATTTAGAGATTCGGGAACACTTCCATTGTCTTCCCCAGTAAATTTTACATAAGAATACACTTTCAGATTTTATGTAGATTCTCTGACCTTTCTTTCTATAGGGAACACACATACACACAGTGTTATATATATAGACGATATATAGGAAAGTTGTGTGTGTTGCATGGTCCTACTCCTACTTGGACCACGGCAGTACGTGTTTCGTACACTCGTCCCTGAAAGGGCCGTGGCAGTTCACATTTAATACTCGTCATTTTTAAGACATCATAAATCACATAGTTCATATATTGTTTGCATACCTTTAGATTTCTCCCTCGCCGTGTAGAGGGTCGCCGTCTCGATGTCGTCTAGTGGATGAATTCTTTCTTCTTTCTTTCCTGCCGTGAACCACGCCGTCCGTTGTCTGCAACAAAAGCTTCCTGACCGATTCACCAAACAACGATCTTTTTACTTTCAATTCTTTTTATTACAAGCGTTAGTTATTTAATCAACTGGGAGGCATTGACTACGTCAAGAGAGAGAGAGAGAGAGAGAGCAAATCACTACTTTATCGTAGTTACTTAACAATTATTTCCTTAACCATTCATGGAGGGGGAAAGGATATCTCTCGCCTGTATTTTCTTAGGGAAATATTTCCCTTATCTGTTGTAGTTTACATGGTAACAATCACGTCTCATCGGTTCGCCTCCAAAACCCAGACTGGCTAAAACTCGCTTCTCACGAAGAACGAGTGACGTCCCGGATCCCTCTGTTTCCCACGCAAAGGCCTGTGACGTCACAGAGCCTCTCGCAGGTGCACATTGACCCTTGATCTGGGATCTCGTCACACGGTGAACTTGTCACGTCTGTAATTTTCGACTGTGAGAACAGGCCCTATTCTGCACTTGACTGCCGGGTCCACCCTGCGTTAATTTGCGTAAGTCAAACCAACGATTTCCAACAGATACGTCCATTCCCATAGGGCCATTATCCAACATGTGTATGTCGTGCTAAAAGTAAAAAAACTACACAAGACACTGCCTCGGACAAAATATAAGTACATTTTTTTTTTAATATTTATTCTTTTGGAACAGGATTTGTTGGGGGCGACATTTAGAGTAATGTTTAATGTTATTATGTAGTAATTCGTCAACGATTTTTTTCCAGTTTCCAGAAAAGGCGAGAGAGGGGGTGAAAGGGAGACGATAAATAGCGATATAGAGACGGGTGATAGAGGTAGAAGTAGAGATTGAGGTTTTAAAAGAAAGATTGTACACCCTTTTTACCTCTTCTATCTAGTTGTCCAGCCTCTCCACCCCGGACAACGCCGGGTAAACATGCTCGTTTATTATATAAAGGAAAATCGTATTTTCCATCTGTATGTGTTTCCGGAGTAAACTTGGAAGCAAAACACAATCCGCCTAAAAAACTTACATGTTCTGATTACACATCACCCTGGTCAAGTTCAGATAAAACAAAATATATCTGACCAAAGGACTCTGCAAATTAAAAATTACGTATTAATAACATTCAAATATAAAGAGGTCCTTTCTGCAGCATTTCAAAAATTACAATAAACTAAAACGGAAATATTTACATTTTTTGGTAAATTTTAATTCAATAGTTTTTTGTTTTTTTCAATAAGTATTTGATTTAACTTATTCAAATGGATTTTTTAAAATCAAACATTTTATCAAATTGAAAAGTTTTAAACGTATAATTTAGTTTTAGTAAAATACGGCATAATCACGTTGACACACCAGTTCCCGCTAAATCACTGAAGTTAAGCGACGTTGAGCCTGGTCAGTACAAGATGGGTGACCATTTGGGAATACCAGGCGCTGTATGTGGACACCTAGCTATTGGTAACTAGTGTTGCCAACTTGCAGTGCCGAGCGTGGTGACTATGGCAAAAGTCCTTGAATGACAGTCACCAATAAGTAAATATATTTTACAATTAAACAGAAGTGAATGGAACAGCTGTAATTTACATTCTCTGTTTCACACGTCTCAAGTTAAGCGACATTGAGCCTGGTCAGTACTAAAATGGGTGACCATTTGGGAATACCAGGTGCTGTATGTGGACACCTAGCAATAGTCAAATAGCGTCGCCAACCCGTAGTGCTTAGCGTGGCAACTATGACAACAAAAAACACCTTGAATGACAGTGACCAATAAGGTGGGGAGGGGTTTCCTCCTTCAGGAGTGATTAAAAATCTTAATGGTGATGATGATGATGAAAATTTATTTAATTAAAAAATTTATTTCATTAAAAACGACCGGTTTGTTACAATTACTATATAAAAATTATGCCGTAATCAAATATTTCTTTGTTATGACTAGAACTTTTTATTTAGGTCAAACTGCTGAATTTCTTAAAAAAATTTTTTTTGATGATATTGAAACAGTCAGTGAAAGAGATGCGTGGAACAAGGACAATTAATGAAAAGAGAGAGGGGGACGAGGTAGTTGGAGGGACGGGGGGTGTTCCAAAAGTTACGTGATTGAGAATGTGTAGAGTCAGAGACATGGGGGAGGGAGCTTTAACCTTTTTTTAACTCTTCAATTTTCCTATCCATGCCGATGTTCATTGATGAATTCAACTTTAGTATAATAATAAATATCATTATATCTTGATTTTAATCTTTATAAGGGGACATAAAGACATAAACTGATGCAAAAATATTTATTCAGAGAATTAATTTTGCCCATCCTTGGATGGGTATTCTTCTGATTGATATATATATATATATATATATATATATATGGGAAGAGAAGGATGAAGGTAATACGACGTAATGGGAAAATGAAAAAGGGAAACCAAAAAATGGATGTTTTTTTATGTGTACATCAACGTTTCGTCTTTATTTATAAGACTTCATCAGGATGATAATATAAAGAAAAATGTCATGCAAGTACGAACACATATAGGGTTGACATATTGGAGAAAAAGGAAGAAAATAGTAGCCACTACAGGAGAAAACAGTACGGACGTCCACCCTACTTTTTTGGTTTTCCTTTTTCATTTTCCCATATATATATATACATATATATATATAATCTTATACAAGCGTCTTTAAAGACCACAGAGTTTTCTCTCTTCACTATCATTCTTGTTAATTTCTCGACGCGGCGAGCGATTCGTCGGCTTTCTAACAACTAATACTAAGATCATACATAAAAACAACTGCACCAACAGACAAAAAATCTTCGAAGATCTACACATAAAAAATTGCAACACACAATTAATAAAATAGCATTCATCACTGGTACTAATGCCCTATCAGTCTTTAACAATTAATGCATGATGATGATGATGATGATGATGATGATGATGATGATGATGATGATATATAACTAATAATAAAACTATAAATACGGCTCTTAGTAACAGTAAGACACAGCCTCCTGAAGACGGTCGCGAAAGGTCGAAAGCGCTCGAGGAATGGCCCACGACACAACGCTAGGTGCCATACTCCACCAATTAACACCAGAAAACCGACGAATCGCTCGCCGCGTCGAGAAATTGACAAGAAAGATAACGAAGAGAGAAAATTCTGTGGTCTTTAACGACGCATGTATAAGATATGACTTGCTGCCGAAATATATATATATATATATATATATAGTGTGTAGATTTCACTTTTGTGTTGAGAATTCGAATAACAGAGCTCAATGTAATTTAAGCAGAGCAAAACAGAATTATAAAAAAAGAAAAAACTATACACACATTAAGGTTGTACACATTATAACTTATTTCGACCCCTTAATTTTGTTTTTTTGACGTGATTGTTTATACATCTGAGGAGACCTAATTAAGGGGTCAAAATAAGTTATAATGTGTACAACTGTAATGTGTGTATAGTTTTTTCTTTTTTTATAATTATATATATATATATATATATATATATATATATATATATATATATATATATATATATATATATATATGATAATTTTATTTACACAGACATGTACAAAATCTGCGACACTGGCATGTCGATGTTATCGATCAACAGTTACTATAAACTGAGATCTCATCAGGCAGAGTTAGAATCCGATCTTAACCTCAGATCATATTTGGAGAGAATGAAGTGGAGGGATAGAGAAAGAGAAGAAGGAAAGAAATTTAACATTTCAAAAATTAAAGCCGTTAAAAAATTAAAATTAAAAATTAAAAATTAAAAATTAAAAAATCAAAAAATCTAAAAATCTAAGAAACAAAAAACAAAAATCTAAAATCTAGAATCTGAAACAGACAGGGCAAATAAATAAATAAATAAATAAATAAATAAATAAAAATATAAGGTGGAAAGAGGAACAAATAATGATGAGGGGAGAGACACATAGAGGAAAAAGAAGGAGAGAAAGAGGGCGTCTGTTGATTCAGATCAAGAGGGAAGGAGGGGGGTGGTAGACATGCACGAATCAGGTGTCAAAAAACCGTCGAGTTTATAAATGTATTTTTCCAAGTGAACTGTAATATGCGTGTATGCGTGCGGGCAAACTGGTGGTGGGGCGGTGATCAAATGTGTCGCGGTTCTGGGTTTATATTGTCTTTATAATTTGTCTGGAGTTAATTTGAATAAATAAGTATATTCGTTAAATGTAACAGGAATAGTAGTAATAATAATAATAATAATAATAATAATAATAATAATAATAAAAATAATATATACCCCTAATAATTGAGGTAAAGTAATTGAAATAATAAATGAATGATAATAAAAATAAAAATGATAATAAAGATATGATAATAAAAATAAAAATGCTAAAAAAAACTACTAAAAACTAAAAAAATAACTAAAGAATAACTAGAAAATGCCGGCGTTATTAGTTATTAATAATAATAATGGTAATAATAATAATAATAATAATAATAATAATAATAATAATAATAATAATAATAATAATAATAATAATAATAGATACCCCTAATAATTGAGGTGAAATAATGAAAATAATAATAAATGAAGTATAATAAAAATACTAAAAAATACTAAAAAATATTAAAAAATATTAAAAAATATATAACTAAAAGAATAACTGGAAAATGCTGGCGTTATTAATTATTATTAATAATAATAATAATAATAATAATAATAATAATAATAATAATAATAATAATAATAATAATAATAATAATAATAATCGTGATAATAATAATGGTAATAATAATAATAAAAATAATAATAGTGGTCAATAATATTTTAGAGTTTATAAAAATAATAGTTTAGGAAAGAAATAGAATAATTAAGGAATATTAGGAATCCTAGGGGGTAGTGATTATCATAATAATATTAAATAATGATAAGATAATGTTTGCCGATATTATGATATGGGTTAATGGTTGCAATAATGCTGATCATATAAAAATAGTGGTTTAACAGACAACAATAATCAGAGTGGTAATCCCAGTAATCTTAACAATAGCAATGATGATAGTGAAAAATTATAGAAGTGGTCATAATGGTGGCAATAATAGTAGTAGTAATAATAATAATAATAATAATAATAATAATAATAATAATAATAATAATAATAATAATAATAATAATAAAAAAAATGGCAGTGGAGGCAAAAGTAAGGTAACGGTAAAACATGGCAATATCAATATTATTAATACTAATAGTGATACTGTTAATTTCATTGCTGCAAATAACAATAACCATGATAGTAACGTCAGACATGATGTCACCACTGATAACAATAATTATCTTGATAAAAAGTACAGAAATGAAAAAATGAAAAAGTGAAAAAAGTGAAGAAAATAATTCAATGTCAAATAGTTAAGTTTAAAATATTAATAATAGTAGTAATAAATAATTGATAATGATAATCTAAAAATAATCTAAAAAATATAATCTAAAAAATAATCTAAGAAATATAGAAATATTAATCAATAAATGGATAAGCATAAAAGGGGGTATTTAAGAGTAAAGAAAAATACAGAAGATGACCATTAGTGTTAATCGTTGTGGGTATGATAATAATAATAATAATAATAATAATAATAATAATAATAATAATAATAATGATAATAATAATAATAATAATAATGATAATAATAATAATAATAATAATAATAATAATAATAATAATGATAATAATAATAATAATAATGATAATAATAATAATAATAATAATAATAATAATAATAATAATAATAATAATAATAATAACAACAATAATAATACCAACCAATACTACCGCTTACAGTACTACTACAAATAATACTACAAACAAAAATGCTACTACTAATAAAAATAATAATAATAATAATAATAATAATAATAATAATAATAATAATAATAATAATAATAATAATAATAATAATAATAATTAATAAAAGGTATAAGATGATAGTTGTGTTGACAACATTTTCAGTTGGTGGGGAGGTGTTTTTTGTTTTTTTTATATATAGTAACAGCCTAAGGGGTTATGAGTGGATTACTAAGAAGGTGTAATCTATTATGCCGACAGTTAATTGATGTTTCTTGTTTTTTGTTTAGGAGTTTGCCCCTATCACTAAATTTAATTATTTCAAGTTTTTCTGTTAGGCAAAGGTAGCAAGGTGAGTTTAGGGAACTACAAGTGCTAGTTCTTCTAATTGTGTTCCAAGTTACTGTTGGTGATAGGTTATTGTTGTATAGTTCCCAGTAATATATAGAAAGTGAGGTTCTTTTTTGATATGTAGGGTTATTAAAAGAACACTTATGTCCAGTATATCTTTCTTTGAAGGTATTACCAGCCATACCTATGTAGAATTTTTTCAGGGTTGGGTTTTCTTTAGTAGAGATGGTTGCTTGATATACTGATTGGGTTATTTGGCAATTATGTTGTAATGGGCATTCTTTTTTGTTTGTGCAGTTACAGGCCTTGGTATTTGCTGTTTTAGTTGCGGTAGTTTTTTCATTTAGAATTTTGTTGTTATGTTTTTTTATTATTTTTTCTAAATTTTCACCACAGCTATAGCTTAATTTGAGGGTGTTTTTATTAAAGATTTTATGCAGTATATTGTTGGGAGGGAAGTGTAGATTGATTAAGTCTAAGAATCTTTTACCGAGTTTGGTTTTAACCATGTTGTTATATGGGGGTGTGAACCAGATAATTTTTCTACCCCTATTTTTGCGTCTGTTGTTGGGAGGTGTAGGTTTGGTGAATTTAATTTGGGTGTTTTTGTATCCACTTTGCTTTAACGCTTTATTGTAAAAGTCCTTGTGTTTGTTGAAAATGTCTTCATTAGAGGAGTTATCACTAATTCTTTTTTCGATTGATCTGGGGATGTGTTGAATAATGGTTTTTGGGTGGTTAGAGAGTGGGTGGACATAGATCGGGTTGGCATTGTCTTTAGTATACGGTTCATAAGTTTCTTTATCTAAGTTGAATGTTACGTCTAGAAAATTAACTATTTTAATGTTAGATGTTATTTCTACTTTGAGATCTAATCTTTTTATTTCTCTAAGGATAATTTTTTTTACTCTTTCACATTTTTGTCCATTTGAGTTCTTTACTATTAGTAATCCGTCATCCCTATATATCTTCAATGCTAATGTTTTTTGTGAGATTATATAGTATGTAAAGACCAACTAGATCAGTGACTTCTGCTGAGTCCAGGGAACCCATAGAAACATCAAAAGATCCAAATTGATTACTTTTAGTCCATTGTTCATGTTTACAGATTAGTACTGTATTTCTGCATTTTCTAATTATATTGATTTCATCTACAGAAATATCAGATATATATATATATATATATATATATATATAAAATAATAGAACAAAAGTCAAGTTACATACTTTAAAAGTTCATTAGAAGCATCAAATGTAAAAAACATGGAATAGAATATGAGACGGTTCTTTAATCCATGGATTTTCAAAGAAATATCTTTTACCCGTAGAAGGAAAATTGTTCATTTTTTTTTACTCTTTTTGCTTTCAGCATAATTCAAAATTGTTGTGTAAAGTTTTCACATTAATGTTCACCAATAATTAGTAATGTATTGTTTTTTCGTCAAGTGAAGAATTCAAAATGGCTGCCCCTATCTGACGGTTCCACTTGTGTATTCCTTTTCTGAGAAGAGGAGGATTCTCCCGAAATTGTTAAAAGATGTCACACCATCCTGGATATTTTTATTAATATTTAGCAGTGAATTTCATATTTACTGATTCGATATTTGAAAAATCTTTTGAAAAAATAAATATATATATATATATATATATATAGTCATCCACATACAGACTGTTTCGCTGTTTCACAGCTCATCAGTGCGGCTAGACCAGTTGTTGAATATAAGAGACAACTCATGTCTAGATATCCTTTGGTAGATCCTTTCAATAGTCCGAATCAGGATC
>OY744534.1:1277500-1405000 GCA_963556195.1 Sepiola atlantica | reverse complement strand
TATCTGCGTTCTCTTCCTTTCTTTCTGTTTCCTTCCTATGTCCCGTGTAGCTCTTAATATTTTCTTTTTCTTTTTCCTTTTCTTTTTCTCTTTACTTGTATTTCTATTTTTGTTTTTTTTGTTTTTATTTTTGTTTTTGTTTTGTTTTATTTTTATTTCTATTCATATTCAATTTTTATTTTAAATTTCTGTCACCTGCATGAAACTTTCTGTGATTCTGAACTCATCTTAACAGGCATAATGTTATTTCAAGACCTGAGGATCGTGAGCCCCTCAAACTGCTCTCGTGAAACAGAATCAATTGTGTAGTCAAAATGAAATAAATTATCATTTATATTTATATTTCTATTGAGCACTCTCATAAACCCAGTTCAACTCCCCTGGATTTATACCCTGTGGATCTATACCATTCTCTTTATATATATATATATATATATATATATATATATATATATATATATATATATACAGGGTGGGCAAAAATAAGGGTCCTATTTTTAAAAATTCATAACTTTTTTATTTATTGATTTTTTTTTTTTTTTTTTAGAATAAGTAAAGGACCCCTTCCGAAGCAAGCATGAGCCGTATTAGCCCTAAGGAACGTACCCTCATTTAGAAAACATTATTTTTGCTTAAAAAACTCAAAACAGTGTAAAAAACAATACTTTAGTTTTTGTAAGTTTTAAGAAGTGTTTTTCGGCTAAAATTTGTTTTGTTTATTTCAAAAAATCTCGGAAGGGTCAGTCTACACACACATAAAGTTTGGTGAGTTTAACTTTTATTTTGTGGAAGTTATTCAAATTCAAGTTATTCAAATTTAAAGATAGGACCCTTATTTTGGCCCACCCTGTATATATATATATATATATATATATATATATATATATATATATATATATATATATATATATATATATATATATATGTATACATATATATATATATATATATATATATATATATATATATATTCTTTTTATGCAAGTTATGAACTTTTTTGTGAAGTGTAAACTACATTTTTTGTGAATCCGAAACAATTAATTCGTCACCATTTAAACGTTTCCGTCCTTCCATTTAAACGTTTCCTTTCAAGCATCACGTTTTTTTTAAAACAAGATAAAACAAAGATAATCTTCAAATAGCAAAATTAAAAAGAGGATTAATATAAGCGAACATGATTAAAACAATGCAATTCGAATGAATCATTAAAAAAAACAAAAAAACAATTGATATTTCTTTACAATTACACCGCCATCCTTCCTCTCCCCCTCCCCCTCACCCTCATCATCATCATCATCATCATCATCATCATCATCATCATCATCATCATCGTCGTCGTCAGCAGTTTAACGGTTATTTTAGTGGAATGAACACTGGTTTGGTTGTGGAATTATGTATGTGGAGATGCGGTGTTTAATAAGTGTACAAATACATCATCATCATCATCATCATCATCATCATCATCATCATCATCATCATCATCATCATCGTCATCATATTCGGTTTAACGTCTGTTTTACATGCTGTCATGTGTTAGACGGCTTTTAGAAATTGACTTAAAAAATAACCTATCCCTGACCAGGTCTTTATTTATCCCTCTTTCTCTAAAATCCATCCTTATCACTTCCGTGCTTTCCCCCTTCCAACTGACCCTGCTACCTCAACTGTTCTACATCTACTAACCCAAGAACTCTCGTCCATTCTTTCATCATCATATTCGGTTTAACGTTCATTTTACATGCTGGTATGTGTTGAACGGCTTTTAGAAATTGACTTCCAAATTGACCTATCTCTGGTCAGGTCTTTATTTTATCTCTCTTTCTCTCAATTCCATCTTTATCACTTCCATATTTTTCTTGGCCTTTTCCTTCCAAACAACCCTGCTACCTCAACTGGTCTACATCTACTAACCCAAGAACTCTTGTCCATTCTTCCATCATCATATTCGGTTTAACGTCTGTTTTACATGCTGGCATGTGTTGGATGGCTTTTAGAAATTGACTTTCAAATTACACATCTCTCCATATACTGTTCCAATTTCGGCTTGGCCTTTTGGCCAAGATCAAAGTGTAGTATTTGTTCCGATGGATACTGCACCCCATAGACTGGTAGTGTCCTGGCCTTCAGGGCTTGAGTTACGTCGGTCTATGGGTCTGTCCTGTGCAGCACTAGGAGGTCCACCCTCTCAGGCTTCGCCTCCCCTCTTTGGGGACATGTAAGTTTATTGCTTACTGCCTGAGGCGCTCCTCCCGAGGAATGCCAACGGGACTGCCCAGGCAATTTTTAATGGCCAGAGTGCTCACCTCTCGGGCGCTGGCTTTTCAAACGCCACTTTCCCGACCCGACCTTGGGTCACTTTTATTTGTGGAAGTAAGATAAAACTGGCCTTGTGCCTAACTCCTGGAGAGGAGTAAATAAATACTGTTCCAAATTCGGCTTGGCCTTTTGGCCAAGATCAAAGTGTAGTATCTGTTCCGATGGATACTGCACTCCATAGACTGGTATTGTCTTGGCCTTCCGGTCTATGGGTCTGTCCTGTGCAGTTCTAGGGGGTCCACCCTCCCAGGCTTCACCTTCTCTCTTTGGGGAGGAGTAAGTTTATTGCTTACTGCCTGAGGCGCTCCTACCGGGGAATGCCGACGGGGCTGCCCAGGCTATTTTTGCTGGCCAGAGTGCTCACCTTTTCGGGCGCTGGCTTTTCAAATCCCACTTTCCCGACCTTGTGTCACATCTTACCTTGTGGGAGGAAGATAAATAAAACTGTTCCAAATACAATCTTCCTCTGAGGTCATCAGATCTAAGCCTGTCTTTAAGACTCACATTACACATCCATCGTATGATTCTCATATCATTTATCTCCATGCAACATCACATTGCGGTGGAGAAATAAACTCCCTTGGGGGTTGGACTGTCTGTTAACTCTTTCTATTAAGAATTATATCCTCTTCAATGATTGGTTGATTGGAGATAAGTGTTTGTCACCATAGGTGGCGCTGTTGCTAATCTATTCATTGTAATGGAGACATTCACTAATTTACATATGAATGGCGGTGGCTCATTGATTAGCCAATCACAATTAATCTCTGGGGAAAGTCACACTGTATAAATGAGTGACATTTTCTAGTGACAATCTCCTGGGGGGGGGGGGGAGGGGTATTCATTGTAAATATTCATTCGGGTTCACTTTGTAATTTTATGTTTGTGAAAAGATCTTTATCCTAATTATTCTCCGCTCCCCGCAACAACATTTTTTTTTTCTTCTGTAGAGTAAAAGGCAACATCTAAAAGAAGGATTGGCAAAGTGTATCCATACAAAAAATAATTTTTATTGACAACTTGTTAAGACAACGAAAAATAAGGAGTTCGTAGTGAACAAGAGTTCATAGTGTCCAAAGAACGTTCTAGGTTTTGTTTGTAAGGAGAAATTGAGTAGACATGTTCATTTAGGCTAGCGCCATTCGAATTTGCTGTGTGACAGTGTGTATACATGGGATAGGCAGTGTGTATACATGGGATAGGCATTGTAGATGTGTGTGTATATTAGCGTTTCTCTGTTGGGTTAGTGTGAGAGTGTGAGCATTTGTTAACTTGTGTGTATGTGTTGTCGCTAGGCATACGGTAGTTCGTGAATGTCTCCCCTCTTTGGGGGGAAGTAAGTTTATTGCTTGCTGCCTGAAGGGGAGGTTAGACACAAGGTCAGGTGTGGTTAGCTACCGTACTATGATTAGCGCACTCCGGCCTACAAAAAATGCCTGAGCAGCCTCGTCAGCATTCTCTGGTAGGGGTGCCTCAGGTGATTAGCAATAAACTAACCCCTTCTCAAAGAGAAGGCAAAGCCTGGGAGGGTAGACCTCCTAGAACTGTACAGTTCAATAGTAGCATCCATCGGAACAGATACTACACTTTGATCTTAGCCAAAAAGCCGAGAAGAAAATTTCTGGAACAATATGTTTGAATGCATAAACAACAAAAGATATTATTTGTTTCGTCGGTTGACGAAATGTCGATTATTTTTGTGAAATCTAGTCGACCGTATTTGAAATTCAAATTTATTTTTCGCTGTTTGCCGTATAGACAATATTTGGAAATTTGATTTTTTTTTTTCTTTGTCAGTTTTAATTAGATAGTTGACCGCCCGTGACCCATTGGGTCAGTATTTGTCATATATCTTATTAAATATTTATGAAAACCTTTTGGAATTTCTAAATATATGGATAACATCACAAAATGTACTTTTATGCACATGCATGTGTGCGTCGACTGCACAGGCCGTGATCGTCCCACTTGTTGTACCGGTCCAACTCCCCTCCCCTGCCCATAGGCTGGAATATATGTACTTTTGACCTGAAATCTTAGATTCCGGTCTTTTTCCCAGTCATCCCCATTTGGCCATCCAGAAGAACCACCCTGATAGCCACGAGAGATAACGGCTAGCCAGTGTCCACTCAAAAGGGCTTATCTGCAAACAATCTTGGACATTACTTTTCTAAAATAGGTTTCTCTCAACACAAACCCCCATTTTATGAGACACTTAATTTTATTTCAAACACAAAACAATTTCTGGGTGGCCTAACTCACAAACAGAGATATTTTCAATTTCTTCTGTGCCCCCCCCCCCCTTTACTCTTGGCCAAACATCTCTCACCCGCAGCAAGTCTGTTATTTGCTTGCCCTGTCGGCTGGGCTGCAAATTAGCTGACTGCAACCCCATGCAGAGGGGTAAAACCTCACCGAAAATGGGGCCACCTGTTGGCTGTGGGTGGCGACCCCTGATGTCTTAGGATGGGATCCTGGTGACTGAGCAGTCCATGGCCTGGTCACTTCGGGTTCTTACTATGGCTAGACAGGAGGTCGGAGAGGCCCGATCTGATAAATCGGCTGGTCATGTCATGCCCTAATATCTATAAGTTCAACCCCAACTGTATTATTCAATTTGATTCTTTAAAAAAAATCAAAACCTTATTTCTCCTTTTTATTTTATTTTTCTCCACAAATTGATACTAGAAGGCCGTGGCTGAGAATCAATCATGTTGAGAACAAAGAAGATTATAAATGATAAAGAGTAATTTTTCCAAAGAGTAATGTTTCCAAAGAGTAATGTTTCCAAAGTAATGTCTTTCTTGGAGTGGTGTTTCCTGAGAGTAATGCTGCACTTTCTCAATAGAGTTCCCTTCTAAGACTAATGTTTCTGCTTTCACTGTGAAATTTACTTCTGAGAGCAATCTATTCTGAGAGCAATGTATTCTGAGAGCAATCTATTCTGAGAGCAATCTATTCTGAGAGCAATGTATTGTGAGAGCAATCTATTCTGAGAGCAATGTATTTTGAGAGCAATCTATTTTGAGAGCAATCTATTTTGAGAGTAATGTATTCTGAGAATAATCTATTCTGAGAATAATCTATTCTGAGAGCAATGTATTCTGAGAATAATCTATTCTGAGAGCAATCTATTCTGAGAGCAATGTATTCTGAGAGCAATTTATTCTGAGAGCAATGTATTTTGAGAGCAATGTATTTTGAGAGCTATCTATTTTGAGAGTAATGTATTCTGAGAATAATCTATTCTGAGAATAATCTATTCTGAGAGCAATGTATTCTGAGAATAATCTATTCTGAGAGCAATCTATTCTGAGAGCAATCTATTCTGAGAGCAATGTATTCTGAGAATAATCTATTCTGAGAGCAATCTATTCTGAGAGCAATCTATTCTGAGAGCAATCTATTCTGAGAGCAATGTATTCTGAGAGCAATCTATTCTGAGAGCAATCTATTCTGAGAGCAATCTATTCTGAGAGCAATGTATTTTGAGAGCAATGTATTCTGAGAGCAATCTATTCTGAGAGTAATGTATTTTGAGAGCAATTAATTCTGAGAGCAATCTATTCTGAGAGCAATCTATTCTGAGAGCAATGTATTCTGAGAGCAATCTATTCTGAGAGCAATGTATTCTGAGAATAATCTATTCTGAGAGCAATCTATTCTGAGAGCAATCTATTCTGAGAGCAATGTATTCTGAGAGCAATCTATTCTGAGAGCAATCTATTCTGAGAGCAATCTATTCTGAGAGCAATGTATTCTGAGAGCAATGTATTTTGATAGCAATGTATTCTGAGAACAATGTATTCTGAGAGCAATATATTCTGAGAGCAATCTATTCTGAGAGCAATCTATTCTGAGAGCAATGTATTTTGAGAGCAATCTATTCTGAGAGCAATGTATTTTGAGAGCAATCTATTCTGAGAGCAATCTATTCTGAGAGCAATCTATTCTGAGAGCAATGTATTTTGATAGCAATGTATTCTGAGAACAATCTATTCTGAGAGCAATGTATTTTGAGAGCAATGTATTCTGAGAGCAATCTATTCTGAGAGCAATGTATTTTGAGAGCAATGTATTCTGAGAGCAATCTATTCTGAGAGCAATCTATTCTGAGAGCAATCTATTCTGAGAGCAATCTATTCTGAGAGCAATCTATTCTGAGAGCAATGTATTCTGAGAGCAATCTATTCTGAGAGCAATCTATTCTGAGAGCAATTTATTTTGAGAGCAATGTATTTTGATAGCAATGTATTCTGAGAACAATGTATTCTGAGAGCAATCTATTCTGAGAGCAATCTATTCTGAGAGCAATGTATTCTAGGAATATAAATATTTATCCTACTTATGGAATTATATTTAACAATTATATTTCAAACAACACAAAACTAGTGGTATAGGTCTGTCACTTATAGGATTGTCGGAGTCTTTTCAAGCCTGAGTGTAGTTATTCTCAAAGAGTAATGTCTTCAAAGAGTAATGCCTTTTAAGAGTAATGTCTTTAAAGAGTAATGTCTTCAAAGAGTAATGTCCCCAAAGAGTAATGTCCCCAAAGAGTAATGTCTTCAAAGAGTAATGTCCCCAAAGAGTAATGTCTTCAAAGAGTAATGTCCCCAAAGAGTAATGTCTTCAAAGAGTACTGTCCCCAAAGAGTAATGTCTTCAAAGAGTAATGTCTTCAAAGAGTAATGCTTTTTAAGAGTACTGTCTTCAAAGAGTAATGTCTTCAAAGAGTAATGTCTTCAAAGAGTAATGTCCCCAAAGAGTAATGTCCCCAAAGAGTAATGTCTTCAAAGAGTAATGTCTTTAAAGAGTAATGTCTTCAAAGAGTACTGTCTTCAAAGAGTACTGTCTTCAAAGAGTAACGTCTTTAAAGAGTAATGTCTTCAAAGAGTACTGTCTTCAAAGAGTACTGTCTTCAAAGAGTAATGTCCCCAAAGAGTAATGTCTTCAAAGAGTAACGTCTTCAAAGAGTAATGTCTTCAAAGAGTAATGTCCCCAAAGAGTAATGTCTTCAAAGAGTAATGTCTTCAAAGAGTAATGTCTTCAAAGAGTACTGTCCCCAAAGAGTAATGTCTTTAAAGAGTAATGTCTTTAAAGAGTAATGTCTTCAAAGAGTAATGTCTTCAAAGAGTAATGCCTTTTAAGAGTACTGTCTTCAAAGAGTAATGTCTTCAAAGAGTAATGTCCCCAAAGAGTAATGTCCCCAAAGAATAATGTCTTCAAAGAGTAATGTCTTTAAAGAGTAATGTCTTCAAAGAGTAATGTATTCAAAGAGTAATGTCTTCAAAGAGTAATGCCTTCCAAGAGTAATGTCTTTTAAGAGTACTGTCTTCAAAGAGTACTGTCTTCAAAGAGTAATGTCTTTAAAGAGTAATGTATTTAAAGAGTAATGTCTTCAAAGAGTAATGTCTTCAAAGAGTAATGTCTTCTAAGAACAATGTATTCTAGGAATATAAATAATTATGCTACTTATAGAATTATATTTGACAATTTTATTCGGCATTAAATAACCCACAGATGGTTGATATGCCGTAAAACTAAACTAAACAAAACCAATCTAGCCTACCCTTCAACACAACACCGTATGTGTCTCAGTTGGGAGAACAGTACTAATATTCTGCTCGTTTTCTTGTTTGCCAATATTTCTATGATACAAAAATTAACATTAATAATTCCAGCTTTTTTATACAGAAACTGAACCTTAATATTACCGAACACAAGACGAATAGTCTAACCTCACTTTCTAAATAACGAAATAAAAACTAAAGTTTGTTAGTTTTTTGTTTTTACTTAATGAAGAATAGAAAAGATTTCCTCAAATCAGGAACCGTTTGTGGAATATTCACTGGTGAATGGTTAAACGTTCCTATATTTGCCACTGTCTTACAAGCAATTTTGTTGCAGGTGCGTCTAGTCTAGGCATCTCAATAAGAGGACCAGTCTGTTAGTCTGTCACGCTTCACTTTTGTTTCATTTTACTTCAGTCGAAGTTCTCAGAAATCAAGAGTCCCTTTCCTGGGGCTAACTCTTGATCACTATATGAGATACGTAGATATTCGAACATCCCATTAAAGTTCTCCTTTACCTGTCAATTGTTGAGTTTGTAAAGAAGTTAAGAACATTAATTTTGCTCTCCCCAATTGACCAGTTAACTATGTTATAGTATATCTTTCTTTTGGTCTCTTGGTCTTACCGGATTCCAAGACAAGAATTTATCTAGTCTGGTGGAGTATCCAGCTAAGTGCTGTTACTTGAGGTAACATTACTAGGAGAAGGTGCACCATTCCTGAGTCAGTGTGTAGCTGTGTCGAGGGGAGTTTATTTAGACTTCGAATACTATGTTATTTTGAATATTTGGTCAGGGTATCTTCATGTAAAGTTGTCCTGACAAACCCTTGTACAGAGAGACCAAAGACACTCGAGGATTATGTCGAGTGGGTAATTCAAACTCTCTTGTAGGTAATTCAAACTCTCCTGTAGGTAATTCAAACTCTATAGTAAATAATTCAAACTCTCCTGTAGGTAATTCAAACTTTCTAGTAGGTAATTCAAACTCTCTAGTAGGTAATTCAAACTCTCTAGTAGGTAATTCAAACTCTCTAGTAGGTAATTCAAACACTGCTGTAGGTAATTCAAACTCTCTAGTAGATAATTCAAACTCTCCTGTAGGTAATTCAAACTCTCCTGTAGGTAATTCAAACTCTCTAGTAGATAATTCAAACTCTCCTGTAGGTAATTCAAACTCTCCTGTAGGTAATTCAAACTCTCTAGTAGGTAATTCAAACTCTCTAGTAGGTAATTAAAACTCTCTAGTAAATAATTCAAACTCTCCTGTAAGTAATTCAAACTCTCTAGTAGGTAATTAAAACTCTCCTGTAGGTAATTCAAACTCTCTAGTAGGTAATTCAAACTCTCCTGTAGGTAATTCAAACTCTCTAGTAGGTAATTCAAACTCTCTTGTAGGTAATTCAAACTCTCTAGTAGGTAATTCAAACTCTCTAGTAGGTAATTAGAACTCTCCTGTAGGTAATTCAAACTCTCTAGTAGGTAATTCAAACTCTCCTGTAGGAAATTCAAACTCTCTAGTAGGTAATTCAAACTCTCTAGTAGGTAATTCAAACTCTCCTGTAGGTAATTCAAACTCTCTAGTAAATAATTCAAACTCTCTAGTAGGTAATTCAAACTCTCTAGTAGGTAAGTCAAACTCTCTAGTAGGTAATTCAAACTCTCCTGTAGGTAATTCAAACTTTCTAGTAGGTAATTCAAACTCTCTAGTAGATAATTCAAACTCTCTAGTAGGTAATTCAAACTCTCTAGTAGGTAATTCAAACTCTCTTGTAGGTAATTCAAACTCTCTTGTAGGTAATTCAAACTCTCTAGTAGGTAATTCAAACTCTCTTGTAGGTAATTCATACTCTCTAGTAGATAATTCAAACTCTCTAGTAGGTAATTCAAACTCTCTAGTATATAATTCAAACTCTCCTGTAGGTAATTCAAACTCTCCTGTAGGTAATTCAAACTCTCTAGTAGGTAATTCAAACTCTCTTGTAGGTAATTCAAACTCTCCTGTAGGTAATTCAAACTCTCCTGTAGGTTATTCACACTCTCTAGTAGGTAATCTAAACTCTCTAGTAGGTAATTCAAACTCTCTAGTAAATAATTCAAACTCTCCTGTAAGTAATTCAAACTCTCTAGTAGATAATTCAAACTCTCTAGTAGGTAATTCAAACTCTCTAGTAGGTAATTCAAACTCTCTTGTAGGTAATTCAAACTCTCTAGTAGGTAATTCAAACTCTCTAGTAGGTAATTCAAACTCTCCTGTAGGTAATTCAAACTCTCCTGTAGGTAATTCAAACTCTCTAGTAAATAATTCAAACTCTCTAGTAGGTAATTCAAACTCTCTAGTAGGTAAGTCAAACTCTCTAGTAGGTAATTCAAACTCTCCTGTAGGTAATTCAAACTCTCTAGTAGGTAATTCAAACTCTCTAGTAGATAATTCAAACTCTCTAGTAGGTAATTCAAACTCTCTAGTAGGTAATTCAAACTCTCTTGTAGGTAATTCAAACTCTCTTGTAGGTAATTCAAACTCTCTAGTAGGTAATTCAAACTCTCTTGTAGGTAATTCATACTCTCTAGTAGATAATTCAAACTCTCTAGTAGGTAATTCAAACTCTCTAGTATATAATTCAAACTCTCCTGTAGGTAATTCAAACTCTCCTGTAGGTAATTCAAACTCTCTAGTAGGTAATTCAAACTCTCTTGTAGGTAATTCAAACTCTCCTGTAGGTTATTCACACTCTCTAGTAGGTAATCTAAACTCTCTAGTAGGTAATTCAAACTCTCTAGTAAATAATTCAAACTCTCCTGTAAGTAATTCAAACTCTCTAGTATATAATTCAAACTCTCTAGTAGGTAATTCAAACTCTCTAGTAGGTAATTCAAACTCTCTTGTAGGTAATTCAAACTCTCTAGTAGGTAATTCAAACTCTCTAGTAGGTAATTAAAACTCTCCTGTAGGTAATTCAAACTCTCTAGTAGGTAATTCAAACTCTTTTGTAGGTAATTCATACTCTCTAGTAGATAATTCAAACTCTCTAGTAGGTAATTAAAACTCTCTTGTAGGTAATTCAAACTCTCTAGTAGGTAATTCAAACTCTCTAGTAGGTAATTCAAACTCTCCTGTAGGTAATTCAAACTCTCTAGTAGGTAATTCAAACTCTCTTGTAGGTAATTCAAACTCTCCTGTAGGTAGTTCAAACTCTCTAGTAGGTAATTCAAACTCTCTTGTAGGTAATTCAAACTCTCCTGTAGGTAATTCAAACTCTCCTGTAGGTAATTCAAACTCTCTAGTAGATAATTCAAACTCTCTAGTAGGTAATTCAAACTCTCCTGTAGGTAATTCAAACTCTCCTGTAGGTAATTCAAACTCTCTAGTAGATAATTCAAACTCTCTTGTAGGGTATCTTCATGTAAAGTTGTCCTGACAAACCCTTGTACAGAGAGACCAAAGACACTCGAGGATTATGTCGAGTGGGTAATTCAAACTCTCTTGTAGGTAATTCAAACTCTCCCGTAGGTAATTCAAACTCTATAGTAAATAATTCAAACTCTCCTGTAGGTAATTCAAACTTTCTAGTAGGTAATTCAAACTCTCTAGTAGGTAATTCAAACTCTCTAGTAGGTAATTCAAACACTGCTGTAGGTAATTCAAACTCTCTAGTAGATAATTCAAACTCTCCTGTAGGTAATTCAAACTCTCCTGTAGGTAATTCAAACTCTCTAGTAGGTAATTCAAACTCTCTAGTAGGTAATTCAAACTCTCTAGTAAATAATTCAAACTCTCCTGTAAGTAATTCAAACTCCCTTGTAGGTAATTCAAACTCTCCTGTAGGTAATTCAAACTCTCTAGTAGGTAATTCAAACTCTCTTGTAGGTAATTCAAACTCTCTTGTAGGTAATTCAAACTCTCTAGTAGGTAATTCAAACTCTCTTGTAGGTAATTCATACTCTCTAGTAGATAATTCAAACTCTTTAGTAGGTAATTCAAACTCTCTTGTAGGTAATTCAAACTCTCCTGTAGGTAATTCAAACTCTCTAGTAGGTAATTCAAACTCTCTTGTAGGTAATTCAAACTCTCCTGTAGGTAATTCAAACTCTCTTGTAGGTAATTCAAATCTCTTGTAGGTAATTCAAACTCTCTTGTAGGTAATTCAAACTCTCTAGTAGGTAATTCAAACTCTCTTGTAGGTAATTCAAACTCTCCTGTAGGTAATTCAAACTCTCCTGTAGGTAATTCAAACTCTCTAGTAGATAATTCAAACTCTCTAGTAGGTAAGTCAAACTCTCTAGTAGGTAAGTCAAACTCTCTTGTAGGTAATTCAAACTCTCCTGTAGGTAATTTAAAATTCAAACTTTTTAGAATAACATGTCAGATGCAATCCTCTACCTATATAAGAGTCATATACGTCTTAAGATGAGGAGGTAGTGCTGCTATATCTGGGGAGGTGCCGCTCAAAGCACTATAAGGTGCTTTGACAGAGTACAACATTCACAGCAAGAACTCGTCTTCCTACCACAATTGGAAAAACTTTCCTTTCTTCTTCCATGCGCATAGCGTCAGGCAGAATTTCCATAAACAGGGTTGATTTCCAAGATCTTCCCAACTGTCGAACACATTACCATAGGACTGCTTCTCTTCAGACTGCAACATGGCCATCATCAAATCCAATGTCGACAAATACTTGTCATAAACTGTCCCCCATAAATAATCAAACTTTATTAATTCCATTAATCATTTTCAATCCTCTCATAATATTCTTCATCATTAAACCGATGATCCATCCTTCACTCAAGTGGCTTTTGGCCTTGATGAGTGGTAACTCTTAGTAAATAATTAAATGCACAGATTAAAATGATGCATTTTATTTTAGATGCATCCAATCATTTCTTAAAGAGGCTCTGTCTGTCACACTTAAGTTTGAAAATAGTATTTTCGTCTATCATAGTTACGTTTGAAAATAGCATTTCCGTCTGTAGTGGTTACGTTTGAAAATAGCATTTCCATCTGTCAGGGTTACATTTAAAATAAAATTTTCGTCTCATGGTTACGTTTGAAAAGAAATTTTTCGTCTGTCATGGTTATGTTTGAAAATTCATTTCGTCTGCAGTGGTTATGTTTGAAATAGAATTTTTTGTCTCTAATAGTTACGTTTGAAATTTCATTTCGTTGATCTGTCACACTTAAGTTTGAAACATGCTTTTTTATGTGTCCACGCATCCCTATGAGGGGCTCTGACTGTCCATCATAAGTTGAGAATAGTATCTTTATTACTAAACATTCAAATTGAATGGACGCATCTAAAGGACAGTTGTTCTGGATTTCTTGTTTAAAAAAAACAAAACAAGGGGAAATAACTCATCAAGATTCGTTCTTTCACCGTCTTGTTATCTCAGCCTTTGCTGATATCTGCTTTAAAAACAACATTTCAAAGATCTCTGTAGAAGAAGAAAAAAGTGTTCTTATCCTTCTCCGAAATTGGTTAACCAATTTCTGCCCAGTTAAACAGAATCAGATTCACAATCAAATTCCTTTCTCTTGAAATACGACCAAAGCTCAGATCGGTATCAGTAATTCATATTGATCTTTTGTTTTTCTAATTTTTCGTTTTTTTTGTTTTAAACTTTTTTTGCATTCCTTTTGACGATATCCTTTTTCCCCCTAATTTCTTTTTTTTATTTATTAAACTCTGCTTATCTTAATCAGGGTTTTGTGCTATTCAGAGATTGCAGTTGCCTTTTTGCATCAGACAAAAAACCTTCCCTCTTGATGAAGCCATGACACCTCATACAATACAATGAATAATGAGCTGGGTAAAAAGTCAATTACTAGTGAATTTGATCCTCACCGGGTACATAGTACTTCTAGATTCAAAAATCTTTATTATAATTTAGCATTTTTTGTTTGTCATTCTTGTTTGGGCTCAAAAACTACTATACAGAATTGCACCAAATTTGGCATGATGCACACTTCAGATGAAGCGTGCCTCATAGAAAGTTAACATGGTAATACTAGCAATGCTGTTTCTATGGCACCATGATTAAGAACAAATGGAAGATATTGGAAGATATTAAGAAATTGAAGCATACAAAACTGTTTAAAAAAATGACTGGATTAAGCGTTGAATAATCCAAAAAGTGTTGATATGCGGAAAAAAAACATAAAAACAAACATTTTTCACTACTAAAAATAGATTTTTGTATTGATTGTTGAGTAAAAACGAACTTTGAATGTGGGGGTGTATGGATGTTACACATTCTCACAATGTGGGGGTGTATGGATGTTACACATTCTCACAATGTGGGGGTGTATGGATGTTACACATTCTCACAATGTGGGGGTGTATGGATGTTAGACATTCCCACAATGTGGGGGTGTATGGATGTTACACATTCTCACAATGGGGGGTATATAGATGTTACACATTTTCACAATGTGGGGGTGTATGGATGTTACACATTCTCACAATGCAGGGAAGCATGGATGTTACACATTCTCACAATGGGGGGGGGAGGGTATATAGATGTTACACATTTTCACAATGTGGGGGTGTATGGATGTTAAACATTCTCACAATGTGAGGGTGTATGGATGTTACACATTCTCACAATGGGGGGGGGGGTATATAGATGTTACACATTCTCACAATGCAGGGGTGCATGGATGTTACACATTCTCACAATGGGGGGGGTATATAGATGTTACACATTCCCACAAAGGGGAGGGGGGTGTATGGATGTTACACATTCCCACAATGCGGGAGTCCTCCATACACCCCCACATTGTGGGTGTGTAGTGGGTGTGTGTGTAGTTATATTATATACCCTCACAGGTGTATGGATCCATATAACTTTAAAATAGGTGTGTATAAATGTTATATACGTTAAATATGGTGGTATATTGGTGTTAAAAAGCTCCACAATGGTAGTGGGTCAGTGTTATACACCTCCACAATGACCGTGTATAGATCTTATATATTTTCACAATATGGGCATATGGAATAGTCTCATTTTATTCGTGCATTATTGAAGTTGTTGTCCGGATGTTTGCTTTGCTCTGAAAAGTAACTGAAACATGTTCATACATGAACAACTAGATGACGGTTATTTGAACTTCAAACATATCTTAACATCCTGTAATTTCTTTACTTATCTATGGATCTATTTCGTTTTTTAATGCTATGATCAGAGGGAACATGGGGTGGAAGGAGTTTCAATATATATAAATCTGGACTTCACATAACAACACTTTTATTTTAAGTTCAGATCTGTAACTGTTAAACTCACTTCAAATCCTTCTATGTCACATGATTAAACTCAACCAATGAGAGAGCTGCCTTTGTATATGGGGCAGATCAAGCTATAGTGAAACTTTGTAAATTATACTTAATTATTTTCTGTATGAGTCAAGCATTCTTTTTATATCTATGGAAGTGATACCTGGCCAGTGAGAGTTGAGGACGTGTGTTGCATGAGGAGAAATTATGAGTGATACAATGGATGTGTGATGTGAATCTTAAAAACAAAAATGTTGATTGATAACTGCAGTAAAGATTAAATCTGGACAGTATAGGGATATGTATGCAGAGCAGGAGACTTCGTTGGTATGGTCACACTGAAAGAATGGATGAGAGTTCTTGGGTTAGTATATGTAGAACAGTTGAGGTAGCATGGTTAGTTGGCAGGGTAAGGCCAAGGGAAACATGGAAGGAAGTGATACAAGTCGTCCAACACATGGCAGCATGTAAATAGGGGTGGGACGTAATGGGTGAAAATTTCAGATTCATGCGAGTAGTATTTTTTTGACATTTTCACCCATTGCGTCCCACCCCTAATGTAAAACTGACATTTGACCCTTAAATGCCTTTTTGTTTCAAATATGACACATGCCAACAAAATGGCTATTTAATGTAAAGTTCAACGAAAATGTGTCAAACTGCAACACAAGCCAGCGTGTAAAATGGGCATAAACCGAATATGCTGATATGAGGAGGAGGATTCTACGCTTTAATTTAAAACAAAAATACCATTTGTTTTTCACATTGTTTTTTATTTTTTTATTTTTTTATTTATTCATTTTTTTTTTAATTTTTTTTTTTATTATTTATTTATCTATTTTTTTAAATTTATTTATTTTATTTATTTTATTTTATTTATTTATTTTATTTTATTTATTTATTTATTTATATATTTATTTTATTTATATTTATTTATTTATTTATTTTATTTATTTATTTATTTATTTATTTTATTTATTTATTTATTTTATTTATTTAATTTATTTATTTTATTTATTTTATTTATTTATTTATATTTATTTATTTATATTTATGTATATTTATTTATTTTATTTATTTTATTTATTTATATTTATTTATTTTACTTATTTTACTTATTTTATTTATTTATATTTATTTTATTTATTTATTTCATTTATTTATTTATTTTATTTATTTATTTTTTATTATTTTTTATTTATTTTATTTTAATTTTTTATTATTTATTTATTTTTTTAATTTAGTTTATTTTATTTATTTATTTATTTGTTTCATTTATTTATTTATATTTTTCAGAGAAAAAATTTCTCATCAATGACCATGGAATGATGACAACTGATGTGTCGACAAATGTATTTCCAGCTGATAGAATATATACACTCAACATTGAGGTAAGTATTTGATATTCCTATGATCGTCTTATTGTAGTTTGATCTGGTAAATGTGCCCTCCATGTTTTGAGCAGGGTGACCATCTTGGATTATATCTTCTTTATTAGCTTCAACCCTAACCCTAACCCTAAATTCTAACCTTAACCCTAACCCTAATCCTAACCCTAACCTTAAACCCTAACCTTAACCCTAACCCTATCTTGGATTATATCTTCTTTATTAGCTTCAACCCTAACCCTAATTCTAACCCTAACCCTAACTCTAACCCTAACACTTCAACCCTAACCCTAATTCTAACCCTAACCCTAACCCTAACACTTCAACCCTAACCCTAAATTCTAACCTTAACCCTAACCCTAATCCTAACCCTAACCTTAAACCCTAACCTTAACCCTAACCCTATCTTGGATTATATCTTCTTTATTAGCTTCAACCCTAACCCTAATCCTAACCCTAACCTTAAACCCTAACCTTAACCCTATCTTGGATTATATCTTCTTTATTAGCTTTAACCCTAACCCTAATTCTAACCCTAACCCTAACCCTAACTCTAACCCGAACACTTCAACCCTAACCCTAATTCTAACCCTAACCCTAACACTTCAACCCTAACCCTAATTCTAACCCTAACTCTAATCCTAACCCTAACTCTAACCCTAAACAATGTTTAAAATTTTTTATAGTCATATGATTTCTAACATTTGGCCTCCTAGCTCTGCAGATCTCAAAGTTTTAGACTACTATGAATGGAGTGTAGTTGAGGAAAGGTTAATGAGCATATCTCACATTAAAGCCATTATCGAAGCTGAAAGAGACTTTAATGAATAACATTGTAAAAGAATATATTTATTTTTATCCTCAAAAATGTTTTTCAGTAAAATTACATTATTATCTGTTTCTAAGAGTTATTTTATGTGTAGGTATAAATCTGCCCTCAAATACGTTATGCATCGCGTATGTCTAAAACTTCAACAAGAGTTGCCGCTCTGAAGGTAGGCGCTGTGATTTCTAATTCATAACGTTTGTTTAAATTTACATTTTTATTTAACCATAACACTAACACTAACCCAAACCCACTCTCTCCCCACCAGGCAAGTAATGACTCTTAGAAACAGATAATAATGTCTTTTAATTGAAAAGCGTTTTTCAAGAATAAGAATTAAAGTCTTTATTCATTAAAGTCTCTTTCAGTTCTGATAACAACTTTTACATGAAATATGAATCGTCCTTGTTTGTCTTGGACATTACTATAACTATGAAGACTTATGGGGATTATTTAGTGTCATGAGGCAACTCATTAACCATTTTTTTTCAACTACGCTCCGTATTTGGTAGTTCAAAAGATTGAGACCTCGGAGCTACAAGGTCAAATGTTAAGGGTCATGTGATCATAAAAATGACATGTTTCTCTGCTGGATTAAAAAAATTGTTTAGGGGTCTATTAGCTCTGATTAAGTGCTTTTCCTTCACCTTTTCTGGTGTAAAATGACCTTTACTCATCACATGACTTGTTGTATCTGATGTCTTTGTAAAAAACATTTCAGATTGTTCCTTCTTCTTTGCGTGTCTTTGAAGTGTCATGTGGTCATGCGACAGTTTCCCGACTTTTTCACGCAGTCTTTTGCATCATCGTTGTACTCTGTAAGATCCTTCAAGCTGCACTGGTTGAAGCAGTCGAACGCAGACAATGTCCTCTTCTCCACATTTGCAGATGGTTTGGTCAATTCTGTTGCCCCATCTGGCCAAAACAACTTTGATCGCCCTATTCCCGTTCTTCGGGCAGTTAAGTGTTTTCTACTGGAACCAGGGTGCTTCTGAGCAATAAGAGAAGGCCTCAGAAAGTATGATTCCCATGTCAGTAGGGGGACGGGGTTCTCTATCCCTCTTGTCCACAGCTGTAGTCTGGTCTATTTCTAAGATGTTGTTAGGGGCTCGACATTAAATAACCAATAGATGATTGATATGCTATAAAACAAACCAAATCTGATACATCCAGTTTTCCCTCAGTTTACCGCCGTAAACTCGCTGCATCCGCTTTTTCCTCAGCTTCTTTTCGCCCTCGCTATCTGGCCACGCAGAAAGTCAACAACTAATTGTCATCGCGTCGCTGGTCTGTAGAGTTCAATGGATCAGTCGGTTTTTAATTGTCATTCACTTCCTAGATAATCCTTCCCGGTGGTCCTGGCTGTAGAGTGAGGGCAGTCTATAGTATCACAGGATTACCACCAACGATGTGTTGTACTTGTTGAATAAATTCAGGTGTTCTTTTATAGTATCATTTTTTCCTTCTTTTTTCTTTCTTTCCTTCTTTTTTACTTATTTTTCTGATTGATTCTGTTTCATTTCTCTATTTTCGTTCATTCTTCTTTTTAATTCAATTCTTTTTTGTTTTTCATAAAATCGTTTTTTCTTTTGTTTTAAAATAACAGGTTTCTTCTTTCCCCTCCATTTTTCTTCCTTCTTCGAATTTTTTTTTTTTTTCATTTTTATCTGTTTTGCTTTCATTTTTTTCCCCCACATAATTTGCTTTCAATTTAATTTCAATGTTGTTCTTTTCTTAATTTTCTTTTTCCTTACATTAAAATTCACATTCTTTTCTATTTGTAATCTTTTCTCTTTCTTTTCTCTTTTCTTTCGTCTTTCTCTTTTTCCGTATTTTCATTTCTTTTTCCTCCCAACTATTTAAGTTTTGGATTATTTGGATTTTTCCAGGCCTTTAACTCTTTGTGAACTTTGTAAACGAAAGGTAAAGCAAGTTTTTTTTTTAAAATGGTTCTCTTTCTAAATTGCTGTTTTCAGCCTTTATAGTTACGATAAATGTGTGCCCTTACCCTCTAAGGTCAAGCAACTTTTTAAAATCATCACAACGCCACAAATGCAGGTCTCGACACTTGAAATAAGTCTTTGTGCTTGCAAAAAAAATCAATTAAATTACTCTTATCTGTAATTTTAAAAAAAAAACAGCTCTTCTAGGTGAATATCGTTTGTGTCCATTTTTGGAGAAATCAGATTTGACAAGTTTTATTTGATTATGTATTTATCTCCCTCTTTCACCCCCCACCCCACCCCACCCCCGGCTCTCCTCCAAAAAAAGTTTGAATTATCTTCCTCTTTAGTGTAACTCTTTTAAATTAAAGACGAAAATAGTTCATGTGTACACAACGATGCCGAAACATCGTTGGTTCTTACACTTCCGGTTAAGGACGGTTTTTACACTTCCGGTTTAAGACGTATTTTACTAGTGTTGGGGGCGATTAATTGGAGTCGGAATCGGAAAAAAATCTGAGCCTAATTTTCCAAAACGATTCTTTTAATTCTCTTTTCTTTGTCTAAATTTACCATTGCTGGTACTAATGATAAAATGATAAATATTGATTGATTTTAAATTAACTAGTAAAATTGAATGGTACTGACAACAGTTGAGGGACAAAGATAAGGCAATCATCTGTCATTTTATCTCTTATGATTATGTGTGTTTATGTTTTACTTCAGTCGAAGTTCTCAGAAATAAAGGAACCCCTTCCTGGAGCTAACACTTGATCTCTACATCAGATACATAGATATTTAAATGTTCCACCAAAGTTATCTTGGGTTCGTCCGTTCGTTCCTCGTGTTGCATTAGCAGAAAGTGATGTGTGATATAATGCTGCTTGTCGATTATGAGATTTTTGCATTTAATCCATCCTATATCCCACCGCCCCTCCTCCCACCACCCCTCATCCCATTCGCCCATCATTTTTTTTTTTTTTAACTAAAAATATTTCTACGTATGGGGGAGGGTAAACAAATTTTTTTTTGGGGGGGGGGGGGTAAAAAAAAATTTTTTTTTTTTCTTTCTTTAACTAAAAATATTTCTATGTATGGGGGAGGGTAAAAAAAAAAATTTGTTTCATTTTTTTTTTAACTAAAAATATTTCTTTGGGTAGGGGAGGGTAAAAATATTTTTTTGAGGGGTGGGGTCAGAATTTTTTTTTCTAACTAAAAAGAAAATCAATGTCTCACCACCCAAGAAATATGACTGGGGCTCCATCGGTTTACGGGTGAGCATTCATTTCTGATGCGGCAGCCTAGATAAAAATAGACGACCATAGGGAGGCTATTTTCGCTAGTCTATCATATAAAGGCCAGTTGTCTGTGTGTTTCTTTTTTGTTTCAATTTTACTTCAGTCGAAGTTCTCAGGGCTGGGGCTAACACTTAATCACTATATGAGATACATAGATATTCGAATATTCCATTAAAGTTCTCCCTTACCCGTCAAGCGTTGAGTTTGTAAAGAAATTACGAACATTAAATTTCCTCTCCCCAATTGACCAGTTGATTATGTTATAGTATACATTTCTTTTGATATCTTGGTCTTACCGGATTCCAGGACAAGAATTAATCTGGTCTTGTGGAGTATCCAGCTAAGTAACATCACTAGGAGAAGGTGCACCATTCCTCATATAGGGATGTGTAGCCAAACCGAGGCGATCTTATTTGGGCCTTGAATACTATGTTATTTTGAATATTTGGTCAGGGTTTACTTGTAGGATGAAGTATCCTCGTGCCAGGTTTTCCTGACAAATCCTTTTACAGAGAGACCGAAGACACTCGAGGATGGTGTCTAGTAGGTAATTCAAACTCTCCTGTGGGTAATTCAAACTCTCCTGTAGGTAATTGAATTATCTCCCCTTTCATGTCACTCTTTTAAATTAAAGACGAAAATACTTCATGTGTAGGTAATTCAAAATGCGTGTCTAGATATATTTTAATATTGGTGATACCTTTCCATCTGAAGCCTTTAACTCTTTGCAAACTTTGCAAAATGGTTCTCTTTTCAGCCTTTATAGTCCTGAGTGTATGCCTCTTGATTTTTTTTGTAATTACAAACGTTGGAAGAATGGATGAGAGTTCTTGGATTTGTATATGTAGAACAGTTGATGTAGCAGGGTCAGTTCACAGGAGAAGGCCAAAGAAAATATGGCAGAAAGTAATTAGGATAGACCTGAGAGAAAGGGGGATAAATAAAGACCTGGTCAGAGATAGGTTAGTTTGGAAGTCAATTTCTAAAAGCCGTCCAACACATGCCAGCATGTAAAACTGACATTAACCCTTAAATGCTTTTTGTTTCAAATATGACACATTCCAACAAAATGGCTATTTAATATAATATTCAATAAAAATGTGTCAAACTGCAACTTGTTTCACATCTGCAACGAGCCTGTTGGCAAGTGTGAGTAGGTATTAGTATGATGTTGCATCAACACATCCACTAAATAGGTAATCAGTATCTTTGGTGATAAAATTTTTTTCAAACCAATATAAAAAGTAAACCATTTTTAAGGGTTAAATCGAATAGGATGATGATGATGATGATGACGTCATTCTAACACACCTATATCCAAATAGTGCTACAATATAGGCGTGACGTAGTTGCAGTTTGGCTTGGTTTTACGGCATATCAACCCTTTCGGGTTATTTTGTACTGAATCAGGTCATTTTGGTAAAAGTTTTTATGTTCTAAATTCTTTATATCTTCAAGTATTGTTTCATGGTGTTTTGTTTGGTTGTTTTGTTTTACGGCATATCAACACTTTTCGGGTTATTTAATGCCGAATTCGGTTATTTTGGTAAAAGTTTTTATGCTTCAAATTCTTTATATCTTCAAGTATTGTTTCATGGTGTTTTGTTTGGTTGTTTTGTTTTACGGCATATCAACACTTTTCGGGTTATTTAATGCCGAATTCGGTTATTTTGGTAAAAGTTTTTATGCTTCAAATTCTTTATATCTTCAAGTATTGTTTCATGGTGTTTTGTTTGGTTGTTTTGTTTTACGGCATATCAACACTTTTCGGGTTATTTAATGCCGAATTCGGTTATTTTGGTAAAAGTTTTTATGCTTCAAGTTCTTTATATCTTCAAGTATTGTTTCATGGTGTTTTGTTTGGTTGTTTTGTTTTACGGCATATCAACACTTTTCGGGTTATTTAATGCCGAATTCGGTTATTTTGGTAAAAGTTTTTATGCTTCAAGTTCTTTATATCTTCAAGTATTGTTTCATGGTGTTTTGTTTGGTTGTTTTGTTTTACGGCATATCAACCCTTTTCGGGTTATTTAATGCTGAATTCGGTCATTTTGGTAAAAGTTTTTGGGAAGAGGGAGAAGGGGGAGGGAAAGAGGGAAGGGATGGAAAGTGTTGTTTTTGTTTGGGCTTTGCAGAACATGACTGAGTTTTGCAAAGAGAAAAAAAACAATAAAACATGCATTTTGGGTCAGGAAGCCAATATCTTCAGACAATCTGATCTGGTAGTAGCACCAGTGGTAATTGCAGTTACAGACAGACATACGCTAACACTCGATTCGTAATAAGATGTCAAATTGTATCATTTTTAATGAAAAGATGAATCACCAAAAACCCATTATTCTTATCAAGATTACCAACCAAAAGAGAACAAATGAATAATCGAATCCGCTGTCGTCAGTTTTTTTGTTTGAATGCTTAAGTTACCAGACGACCTGACTGGTAGTCGTTGTTTTTTTTTTGTTTTTTTTTTTTTGTTTTTTTTTTTGAATGCTTAAGTTACCAGACGACCTGACTGGTAGTCGTTGTTTTTTTTTTGTTTTTTTTTTCATTAATTGCATTTTTCTTCAGCAAATTGTTTGGCTCCAAGTTAATCAATAAAAATACAATATATAAACATCTGTCATACCAGCAAATAAAGATGTTGTCTGTTCTCTGCGATACGATCTGGGGTCATGAACAACATCTTGTGAAAAGATGAAAACTGGTTTGCAAATATATGTTGATATTTCTAAGATGAAGGTCAGACGCAGCCCACTAAGCCATGGTTGAATCGGATTCCTTCGAAGGAGGAAGTTTCTAGGGAGTAACAAATTCACAAACAGTCCCCAGTCGCATGTACATATCCCGGTTAGAGGAGATGACGATGTTAGGTTTTTGCCGTTCGACATCCTTCTACATACAACGCCTGGTATTCCCAAATGGTCACCCATCCGGTACTGACCAGGCTCAACGTTGCTTAACTTCGGTGATATAATGAGAACCGGTGGGTCAACGTGATAGGATAGATAATGTTGAAGCGCCTTTAGGTGTATTTCTAGCTGCTATTTAAAAAAAAAAATTTTTAACATGGTTCACCCCAAACAAGGCAGGCGCCCACTGATCGGTGATCTAACGAGAACCGTTGTGTCAACGTTATTATATCGTACAACATGGGAGGTGTCGATGGTTAAAAACACGGACTGGCGATCTGGATGTGCCAAGTTCGAATCCAGTTCGTGCCACAGAAACATTTTTACTTATGATGTTGGCAACTTTCACGTGGTCCCTCCCGTAGATACCCGATTTTTGTTCTCGAAAGAATCTGACTAGAAAGACATCGGAGAAACTAATACCAACCATAGAATCGTCCCATATACAACACCTGGTATTCCCAAATGGTCACCCATCTGGTACTGACCAGACTCAACGTTGCTCAACTTCGGTGATCTCACGGGAACCGTTGTGTCAACGTTATTATGCCGTATGTAGGGGAGGGTTAACTTTTTTTAGGTGTGAATGCCAAATTCGGCCAACTCTTTTTCACTTTTTCATTTTCATGCTGATTTTCTCTACATTCCTTCTGCTGCTGGCTTCATTTGTTCCCCTGTTTCTATCTAACACATTTATGACTGCCTGTCATTTATGCAAGTCTACATTTAATATTCTATGTCCATATCCACCATGTTTTGTTTTGATGGCCTTGAAGCTAATATCAGTCCCCACCCCTTCCAGATAGCAGATTTGATTTCACCTGTCACCAAGGATCACAGTTCAAAAGTGACATGCATTGGAACCCACAAATGTAAGACCCAATATGAAGGTGTGAAAGGATGTGATCGAATAGTATGCTGGGATGTTTTTGAACTGGGTTTTGGAGAAAAGATGAAAGCAAACGAGATGTGTTAAGATGTACTCCTACCAATCACCAGCAGTTAAATGTATCTCTCTCACACTCTCTCTCTCTCTCTATATATATATATATATATATATATATATATATATATATATATATATAATTATAAATATTTGTTTTTATCTACATATGTATACGTTTCATCCTTACGGGAATCGTCAGTGTAGAGAAGATTATTCATACTGGTCGCCGGACTCGAACCCCAAAACACGAAACATGTTTCAAACCCAAATTCCAATGTCCGGTAAATCAGCCGTCATAAAGTGTTCGAATAGTGAAAGGAACATGCATTGAAGCCACGTTGACGGCTTTGTTAATACTACTCACTATAGAGCCCAGCCTAGATTTGGGACGCGAAAAATTATATATATATATATATATATATATATATATATATATATATATAAACATTTTTTTTGAAAAACCATAACAATGTAATTTGTAGAAAATAAATAAATAACATTTATTTATCTTAAACTGAGCTTTCGAATATAAAATATTCCTCGTCAGAGAGTTTTTTTCTTTTTTTTTTCTTTCGTTTCATAGTCTGGTGTTTATTGACTTTGAGGAAGAAAATCCGTGTCTTGGGCGCGGTTAAGCCATTTTTGAATACGTAGATAGGAGTAGACACATTATTATAAACCATTGTTTCGTAAAGGTATAAACATTTTTTTTGAAAAACCATAACAATGTAATTTGTAGAAAATAAATAAATAACATTTATTTATCTTAAACTGAGCTTTCGAATATAAAATATTCCTCGTCAGAGAGTTTTTTTCTTTTTTTTTTCTTTCGTTTCATAGTCTGGTGTTTATTGACTTTGAGGAAGAAAATCCGTGTCTTGGGCGCGGTTAAGCCATTTTTGAATACGTAGATAGGAGTAGACACATTATTATAAACCATTGTTTCGTAAAGGTATAAACATTTTTTTTGAAAAACCATAACAATGTAATTTGTAGAAAATAAATAAATAACATTTATTTATCTTAAACTGAGCTTTCGAATATAAAATATTCCTCGTCAGAGAGTTTTTTTCTTTTTTTTTTCTTTCGTTTCATAGTCTGGTGTTTATTGACTTTGAGGAAGAAAATCCGTGTCTTGGGCGCGGTTAAGCCATTTTTGAATACGTAGATAGGAGTAGACACATTATTATAAACCATTGTTTCGTAAAGGTATAAACATTTTTTTTGAAAAACCATAACAATGTAATTTGTAGAAAATAAATAAATAACATTTATTTATCTTAAACTGAGCTTTCGAATATAAAATATTCCTCGTCAGAGAGTTTTTTTCTTTTTTTTTTCTTTCGTTTCATAGTCTGGTGTTTATTGACTTTGAGGAAGAAAATCCGTGTCTTGGGCGCGGTTAAGCCATTTTTGAATACGTAGATAGGAGTAGACACATTATTATAAACCATTGTTTCGTAAAGGTATAAACATTTTTTTTGAAAAACCATATATATATATTAATATTTTTAAAGTAAATATTAATTATTATTATGTACAGACATCGTTGTTTCATGCTTATGCAATTTTCAGTCTATGGATGTTAATTCATGTCGGTCGGAGGGATCGAACCTGGTTTCCAAGTCGCCACTGATTCGTAGTCGGGTATCTTTCCCCTCGGTCGCCATCACTTAGCATAAAAATTAGACGAGATTTAACTCTATAAACGCCAAATCAGCAGTCGATACAGTGAACAGAAGAACAGGATTCAACAATAACAACAAAGGAATTGGAATATCGCATATATATATATATATATATATATAAATTCCCGAAACAGTTTTTCATGGTAAACAACTGATGATCCCTTAAAATAGTGTTAGAAACTAACTAATATAATAACTGTAATAAATTGACTTACATGAGTGATTTTCCACTGGAAGACTTGAGACTATAAGTTTTTGTTTTTTTTATATATATATTTTTTTTTTATATAGTTTTAATGGTTGAGAAACTTCCGAGACTATATATATATATATATATATATATATATATATATTATATATATATATAATAATCCAGGTAAAACATCCACAGGGTAGTAATCCAAAGAATTTCAACCGGGTTTATAAAAAGTGCTAAATATCAAATAGAGCTTTCATATATGATTATTTTTATTTACACAGACATGTACAAAATCTGCGACGCTGGCATGTCGATGTTATCGATCAACAGCTATTCTTTCCAAATACGATCTAAGCCGTCGGTTTCAAGCACGGAAGGACTTAGCCATCCGGCTCTCTTCAGCTTCTGTTGTCATCTGTTTCGTGCTTGAAACCGACGGTACGAATGTTGTACTAATTTTTCTGTACCAAAATAAATAAGTATTACTCTCTTAATTGTTAATTTTAATTCTCAATTAATCGAGCACTCTGCTGGAATTTTTCCTGCTATATTACAAAGTATATATATATATATATATATATATATATATATATATATATATATATATATATATATATATATATATATATATATACATATATATATATGTGTGTGTGTATAGGTGTAATCTATCAACTGAAAATCATAAGGTAGAAAAAATAAAAATAATAGTGAATAAAAAAACTGAGAATGAATAAACAAATAAGCGTGCCGAATTTATTGGACGATTTTAGAAGTAAAGTAAATCCCAGTTTCAGTTTTTGTTTTTTGGGGATAGTCCATTCCCTTCTTTAAGACTACAGACTATCCCCAAAAAGCAAAAACTTTCGAGCCTTCTATGAAAACGGCGAACTAAAATTAATATTATTAATATTTCACAAACCGGACAGCAGGGGTCGCCTCTCAAGGTCATATATGGGGGCGTTTGTTATCCCCAAATACATGTATCTGGACATTCGAGTCAATTAAGAGTGCTCTATCTATGCTTTCAGAGACAGAGTTTAGCAGAGTACAGTCCTGGGTCGACGGGGAGCGGTATAAGAAATATAAGTAGCTGACGCTGTGATGTAAAGTCAATCTAAAGCACATGTAATCTTGGTCATCTGATTCTAACCTATGTTTTCTAGTCAGGGGGAGGGTGTTCCGAACATAAACTCCTAGCCCATGCATATATTTGTCAGAGTCTTTACGGTAGAGTGGGAGGTAGTCAGTCTTGTCAAAGTGGTGTGAGGAGATTGAGGATTTAAGGTTAGTTTCACTAAGAGCTAGGATATCCGGGAAGTTTGTCAGGAGAAAGGTTTCTACGTCGTTGATGTTGGTTCTAAGTCCCCGGATATTTGTGAATGCGAGCCTCAAGGGCGAAAGTGTTTATTGTTAGGTGTCTGGTTTAGGTTTGCTTTTATTTCTTTGTAATGACATGTTTGGTTTGATTATAGAGTGGGTTGGCCAAGGTGGGTACTTGTTTGGTGCCAATAAGCTCACACAACCAGTCTATTAGTCACGACCTGGTCCATGGGGGTTGTGGCCTCAGGAAAGCCCACCGGAGATAATTGCAGGGTCCCTTTCCATGCGCGACATGGCACATACAACTACCCACGGTATTATGCAACTGATGATGGAGCAGCCGTTCTTGGCGCTACCCAAGAGTTTGGGCTCCTTCCTATCAGTCAGAAACAGCAGCCAGACAAGCTGTCTAACCTGTACCCTCAACCTGTCGGAGCAAGAGAGACCCAGACTGGTCATGTAAGACTTACTAACGAAAAAACTTTCCCCAAGTTGCCCAGATAGAGAGAAAGAGGACGGCGTTCATTGTCCTAGTAAGGAAACAAGGCTAGGCACTGAGTGTTTAGAGGCGTCCCAGCGCTTTTACCTCTGCGCCTGACTAATAAACAAAGAAGGAGTGCAAGGGCCGGCGATAGGCAGAACCTATCTATTCCTTAAGCAATTGTAGGTTTGCAAACCGGGTATTTGGTTCGAGATTCCAACTCTAGGAAGGTTGTCGATCAGGACTAAGGAGGCCTCCCTCCCCAACGGTTTACTGCCACGGCGTAAGTAGCTGGTAGCAAGGTTTTTTTGTCAGAGATCTCCTTCTCTTAGATGGATTGCCTTACGAGGTCTTACGGGTCCAACACTCCGAGAGGGGTAACGTTAGCCAGCGCCCGTGTACTAGTCGGGTATTTCCTAGCCCCCGCAGGTAAAAAAAAAAAAAAAAAATTCATATATATATATATATATATATATATATATATATATATATATAGATAGATAGATAGATAGAATAATTTCATTGTATACGAAAAAGGGAACAGAAAGTTGAAGATAGGTTTCCCTCTCGCAAATAAGTACAAATAAGAGAATTAAGAGAAAGACAGCCAAAAACTTCAGGCCAGCATGGGATTAAGAATTTCTTCAGTGAGAAATCAATAGACAGTGTATATCAATAATTAAACACATTTAAGTCAAACACAGAATTAAGAACATTCATGTAAGACACATTAAGATTTGGAGAATATTGGCAAGAAAAGAAAGACAAAATAAAGATTTTTGGTAAAAGCAAGGAAATAAAAACCTGGAAGAAAAGATTATTTAACTCAGGAAATAAAAGTAAATTAATTACTTAGCTTCTTTTTTTTTTTTTGCGTTGCGGCAAATTTTGGTCTCGAATTCCCGGTCGGTGACAAGATATCAAATATATCTTCGCTACAGCTTGATTAGGACTAGTTTTCCTTTTTTATATATATTCGCTAGTGGTTTGCACCTACTTTTCACCACTCCCCTCCCCGCCCCTCTTGCAATCCTAATGCATTAACCCATCTAAAACTTAACAGAAATATTAGCAAGAAAGAAAGAAAAAAATAAAGATTTTTGGTAAAAGCAAGGAAACAAGAACCTGGAAGAAAAGATTATTTAACTCAGGAAATAAAAGTAAATTATAATTATAGAAGACATCCCATAATTTGTTTCCGACTTCCAGGCGAAAACACTCTCTGGATCGAGTGATGATTTTTTTTTTTTTTTGAAAAGGAGGTATACCCCGAAAATAAAAAAAATATGACATCATACGATTCTGATTCGATACACTACGTTGGTAAATAAATATCCAATTGAAAATTACTGAATTCTTTAATATTGCTATTTGATCTATTTACTGTTGTCTCATATCAAACGGTGTCTTCAACCAAATTGCATTGGCACCACCTTCAACAAGATTTCAATTGTGCCATTAATAAAAATAAATCCTTATGATTTTTTTAAAATACTAACCTTCAAATTGCACGTGAACCCAATTGGATTATTAGTTTACAAATTACAGTTATTTAAGTGAACTGGCTACTGTTGTAAATTTTCAAAACAATGGAAAAATCTGAATTTCGCGAGTTGATAAAGCATTGCTTTCTGATAGGAAAAATACTCTTCAAGCAAAGCAATGGCTTGATAAGTGTTATTCGGACTCTGCTCCATCAGAAACAACGATTAAGGGGTGGTATGCTAACTTTAAACGCGGTTGTACAGACATACATAATAATAAGGATAACCCAAATTCGTCAGTTTTACCAGAAAACATCAGAATGTCCATGAATTCGTTTTGGCCGATTGTAAATTAAAATTGCGTGAGATAACAAAGGAGGTGAAGATATCAGAAGGAAGTGTAGTCACCATTTTGTATGAACATTTGTCAATGAGAAAGCCGTGTTCAAAGTGGGTGCCGCGTTTGCTCACAGTCGATCAAAAACTGATTCAATACAACAAAGATGGGTTTTTGCATCAATATGTGACATTGGATGAAGCATGGATCCACCACTTCACTCCAGAGTTTAATCGGCAGTCAGCTGAGTGGACAGCAGCTGGTGAAAACCGTCCAAAGCAACCAAAGACACAAACATCAGCAGGTAAGGTTTTGGCCTTCGTATTTCACCAAGACAATGCACCGTGTCACAAATTAAAAAAATGTCAAAACTACATGAATTGCATTTCGAATTGCTTCCACACACGCCATATTTTCCAGATCTGGCGACTGCTGGCTGTTTGCAGACCTCAAAAGAATGCTCCAGGAAAAGAGATTTGTCTCCAATGAAGAAATGATATCGGAAACTGACACGTATTTTGAGGCCAAAGAAAAATCGTTCTACAAATAAAAAAGGCATCGAATTGTTAGAGAAGCGTTACAATCAGTGTATCACTCTAAACGGAGACTATGTCGATGAATTAAGTCGAATTTTGCTGTAAAGTTGTTTTATGAGTTAGGCCCGGGACTTATTAAGTGATGTGTTATGTTACCAATATTTTTCCCGTTTCTTTTGTTCAATTCCCAAAATGGAGGCAGAAAAAGAAAACTCTTATACCGAAATCCATACGGGCTCAACTCGTTGTACCCCCGACAGACGAGTTGATATAGGCCACCACGTAAAGCTCCCTATCCACTTAAGTCGAATTTTGCCTAAAAGTTGTTGCTAAACCCGATACTTATTGAGTGATGGGTTACATCCACACAATTTGAAAACACGATTTTTGGCCTCAGCAAAATATAAGAAATAATTTGATATTTGTTATTAGAGCAATCAAACAATTTGGATTTTCATGTTTTCCAATAAATTACAATTTTTAATGAAATAATCGTTTCACAAAAATATAAATAAAAGAGATAAAACTCAGGATGTTCTTTATTGATTTTTAGACCCTTACGAATGATACATAAACATCATCATCTCTCTCTCTCTCTCTCTCTCTCTCTCTCACTCACACTCTCTCTTTCCCCCTCCTCTCTCTCTCTCTTTCCTCTCTCTCTTTCCCCCTCCTCTCTCTCTCTCCCCCTCCATCACTCACTAATAACTGGTTCAATATGATATGAAAAGGAAAGAAAAAGATTTTCCTCGCTGATAATTGATTTAGTATAATGCAAAAAAGAAAGAAAGAAAAGGCTCTCTCGTTCTCTCTCTCTCCCTCTCTGACAACTGGTTCAATATAATATTAAAAAAAGAAAGAAAAAGCTCTCTCTCTCTCTCCCCCTCTCTCTCTCTCTGTCCCTCTCTCTGATAACTGGTTCAATATAATTTTTAAAAAGTAAGAAAAAGCTCTCTCTCTCTCCCTCTCTCTCTCTCCCCCTCTCTTTGATAACCGGTTTAAATAATATTTTTTTTAAAAGAAAGAAGCGCTCTCTCTGTCCCTCTCTCTGATAACTGGTTCAATATAATATAAAAAAAAGTAAGAAAAAGCTCTCTCCCTCTCTCTCTCTCTCTCTCCCCCTCTCTTTGATAACGGGTTTAAATTTAAAAAAATTTAAAAGAAAGAAGCGCTCTCTCTGTCCCTCTCTCTGATAACTGGTTCAATATAATATAAAAAAAAGTAAGAAAAAGCTCTCTCTCTCCCTCTCTCTCTCTCTCCCCTCTCTTTGATAACGGGTTTAAATAATATTTTTTTTAAAAGAAAGAAGCGCTCTCTCTCTCTCCCTCTCTCTGACAACTGGTTCAATATAATATTTAAAAAAAAAAAGATCTCTCTTTTAGAAACAAGGCGCAAGACCAGGTGTTATGGGGGGGGGGCAACCTTTTTAGGTGTGACTATTATTTACCTCCTCTGCTCGAGGTTAGACACAAGGTCAAGTGGGATATCTGACCCACACAAAATGTCTGAGAAACCTCGCCGATATTCCCCGGTAAGGGCGCCTCTGACGATTAGCAATGAGCTAACTCCTTAGCGAGAAGGTAAAGCCTGGGAGGGTGGACCTGCTAGGATTGAGCAGAACAATAACTCAGCCCGACAGCAACAAGACCGATTGTCGATGCCAAATTCGACCAACTCTTTAATACCAATTCTTCTTACATGTCTACTGACAATTTTGAAGAATTTTGTTTCGTCACTTTTAAATATTGTGACAACATTTTCAAATACTTTTTTAAAAAATCACTTTGTATCGGGAAAGTCAGAGAATATTCAAACAATTTTTTTTTTTTTAAATTGAAGGAATGGAAAATTTTGTGACAAAATTTGTACTTAAAGATCGCTATTCTGTCGATGGGGTGTATAATTTTTAACCGCCTTCAAGTGTATGTATATATATATATATATATATATATATATATATATATATATGTATGTATGTATGTATGTATGTATTATTTATTTATTTATTTGGTACAGAAAAATTAGTACAACATTCGTACCGTCGGTTTCAAGCACAGAAGGACTTAGCCATCCGGCTCTCTTCAGCTTCTGTTGTCATCTGTTTCGGAAATGTGAAGTCACGTATCACTCTCGTTTGGACGCGTTATTTGCTTAGAATGTTATGTATGTTTGTTAAAATTTAGTGTGAGGAAGGTTTAATAAGATTTTTTTTAAAAAGGGGGTGAAAAGAAACAGTTGAGATTTAAATCGGATAAGATTTAAAGAGATATAAAAAGAGTGAAAAAAATGAAAAAAATATTTCTATATAAATCCCGTGAGCCAATATTATGAGTATCGTATATTTGGCCGTTACTGTTTTGGGGTTTAATAATGTGTCTGCTGGGATTTTTTTTACTATATTACAAAGAAGTTGTATATATATATATATATATATATATATATAACTTCATATAACGGCACCGGGGAGCAGGGGGGGGGGGGGGCTTGACTTGCCCCCCCCACTTTACGGTCATTAATAATGAAGTTATATATGCATGTGTTTAACCGGCCCCCCCACTTTTTAGGAGACCCCCCCCCCACACACACACACACACACACACACACACTTTTATAACTGTCCCGTCGGTCCTGTATATATATATATATATATATATATATATATATATATATATATATATATATATATATATATATATATATACATATATTATATATTATATATACATACATTGTTATATATATATATATATATATATATATATATATATATATATATATATATATATACATATATATATATATATAACAATACTCTTTCAAATCGAAAGACATTTCTTCAAATGGATTTACATATCTGATGATAGCGGACCACCGCTTGAAACGCGTTATATAAAATGATAAAATAACAAAATAATAAATAAATGTTGAAAAAAACTTTTTGCAAATGTTGGTAGCCTTACTCCTTTACATATATACTTTTACTCGTTGGAACGGCACTAATACTGCACTACCCTTATATATATATATATATATATATATATATATATATATATATATATATATATATATATATATATTGTTTCCCCAATTTCATTTAAGAATCAGGTACTCACAGGAAGGGCCACATGAAGGATGCCAACATCCCTAGTAAAAGCGGTGCTATAGATCCGACAGGATTCAAACACGCCACGCTGAGTCGTCATTCCATGCCAGTGCCCACTTCACTACCGCCACCTCTCACCCAAGAACTCTCACCCATTCTTTAAATATTAAACTAGTTCCCTGCATTTTTATGGAATAGATATGTGATAGATATCACCAATTCTTTTTTTTTTTTTGAGACCGGAAGTTTGCATACCGGAAGTAAATGATTGGCATGCCAAGTTTAGCAACTCATCTATTAGTAAAGGAGATTTGCTATCTCTGTCTGAAGCCGAAACTATACTATTACTTCTATTAATTGTACTATCTTTGAATGCTCAATTCATCGGGGGGGGGGTAGTATCTGTTCTGTTGTCGTGATACCATCCTCCCATGCACTACCTCCTCCTTTGGAGAGGGAGCAGTGTAATATATATTCGGTCGTCATGATACCATCCTCTTAGACATTACCTCCTCTTTTTTATGGGGATAGTGTAATATCTGTTCTGTGGTCATGATACCATCCTCCCAGGCATTAACTCCTCCTTTTTGAGAGGAAGTAGTGTTGTATCTGTTCTGTGGTCATGATACCATCCTCCTAGGCATTAACTCCTCCTTTTTGAGAAAAAGTAGTGTTGTATCTGTTCTGTTGTTGTGATACGATTCTCCCAGGCATTACCTCCTCCTTTTTTATGTGAGATAGTGTAATATCTGTTCTGTGGCAATGATACCATTCTCCCAGGCTTTACCTCCTCCTTTTTTAGAAGGAAGTAGTGTCGTACCTGTTCTGCTATCGTGATACAATGCTCCCAGGCATTACCTTTTCCTTGGGGGGGGGGCAATGTAGTATATATTCTGTCGTCATGATACCATTCTTCCAAGCATTACCTTCTCCTTTTTTTTATTTTTGGTGCTGAAAAAAAAAAGAAAACATGAATAAAGAGCTGCAAAAATCAGAAATATCAGAAAAATACATGAACGCATAAAAATAAGCAGTTTAAAAAGAAAGTTACCATTGATATGTGTAGGCCTTTATAAATGAATGTCTATATTTGGTTTTTTATTTGAAGAATTTACGAGCCGACTTCTAAGAGGTTTATTTCACTTGGACTGGAAGAGAGTGGGCGTCTTTGTCTCACAGGTCTTTGACAGCTGTCAAGAAACGTAAAGACTGTAAAGTTCAAGAAACTTGAAATACTGAGTTTTGACTACCGTTAGGGCGAGAAATGGGCCTAACTTCCGCATTTATCCATTTATATTTTCTACTATACCAAGGGCAGTTGTTGTTTTTTTTTTTATCATTTTAATTCAGTTTATCTAAAGAGATCAAGGGGCCTCCTCTTGGGGCTAACACTTGATTTCCCTAACATTTATATCCGAGGGCTTTCTTTAGGATAGATGTTGTCCCTTTTAGGGCTGCTATCTGTACTTCTCTACAGTTTGATCTTCCGGGGATTGTATCTAAGTATTTTCTTAGATTTTTTTTTCACTATACCAGTTTCCCCCACTACAACCAGTATGATGTTTATTTCGTCGAGGGACCATGTTATTTTAAAATCATTTTTGAGGTCTTGGTATTTGGTTATTTCTTCCCGTTCGGCTCTATTGAGGCCATAGTCGTTTGTGACGGTTACGTCAATGATGAGAGCAGTCCTTTCTGGTTTGTTCCAGATGACAATGTCTGGGTTGACGGCCTTGTCTTTTATGTATCTGCCCGCCTGTATGTCTTTATCATAGAACACTGTCAGTTGTCTTAATGTTTAATTTTACTTCAGTCGAAGATCTCAGAAATCAAGGGGCCCCATCCTGGGGCTAACACTTGATCTCTATATGAGATACATAGATACCCGAGTATTCTATTTAAATTCTCCTTTATTTCTCAAGCATTGAGTTAGTAAAAAAGTTAAGAATAATAAATTTCTTCTCTCCCCAACTGACCAGTCAAGTATGTAGTAGTATATCTTTTTTGTAGTCTGTTGGTCTTACCGGATTCCAGGACAAGAATTCATCTAGTCTGGTGGAGTATCCAGCTACGTGGTATTACTTGAGGTAACATCACTAGGAGAAGATGCACTATTCCTCGTATGAGGGGATCTTATTTGTGCTGCGGATACTATGTAATTTTGAATATTTGGTCAGGGTTTACTTGTAGGGGTAAGTATCCTCATGTCAGGTTGTCCTGACAAACCCTTGTACAGAGAGACCGAAGACACTCGAGGATAGTGTCTAGTAGGTAATTCAAAGTTGTCTGTGTGTATGTGTGTATGTCCAGCTAAAAGTCAAAAACTACAAAACAAACAGCCACAAAGTTGGTATTTTCTTGATCAGCATTGCCCCGGTTGAATAATATCTAAACATTTAAAAAAAAAGATAATTTGTTGACCCTAAACTGGTGCAGTTTTCGTCGGAAGGGTGAGGGGGTGCGGTTTTTACTATTTATGATTTTGTACTAAAAGGAAGTAACTCTGATTCTTTTTTATCAAGGAGTTACTTCCCTTATGGCAATTCATTCGTCGAAGAATCTATATCAAGGAGAGTTGTATGTGTGTGTGTATCCAGAGAGAGGACTAGGCGGAGGAGAGGGAGGAGTAAAACGAGGGAAAGAGAGAAAGATAGAGAGATAAAACGATTGAAGTTTTAATAGGAATATCTTACATTTTGCCCCGGGCAACGTCGGGTAGCCCTGCTAATATATATATATATATTTCATTCTTTGCAAATATGATCGGATTCTAACTCTGCCTGATGAGATCTCAGTAATAGCTGTTGATCGATAACATCGACATGCCAGTGTTGCAGATTTTGTACATGTCTGTGTAAATAAAAATAATCATATATATATATATATATATATATATATATATATATATATATATATATATATATATATATATATATATATATACTAGCAGGACTACCCGACGTTGCCCGGGGCAAGAGTATCAGATATTTCTATTAATATATATATATATAGAGAGAGAGAGAGAGAGAAAGAGAGAGAGACTATATATATATATATATATAAAATGTATTTATCCACAGACACGTGTGTTGTCGTCTCTACGACTCATCAGTATAGCTAGATGAAATTTTACAATTTTTCTTTCTTTTTTTTATTCGTAGGTAAAAGACAGTGGGCTTAAACCAAAAACAGGGACCACAAAAGTGACGGTGATGGTTAGCAACATGATGTGCGAGACGCCCCTCTTTACGCAGGAATTCTATTTCTTCCACGTGACCACCAGCCCCATACCTGCCGATATTCACCTCGGCTACATCGGCTACGAGAAGAACGGGTTCGACTCCATCTCTGTCGACATGGAGAAATCGTCAGTGAAAGAATTCTTCGTCTTCGGTGAACCGTTTGGCGAACGGGTAGTCCTCAAAAGCAACAAGGAGATGTCCTTCAACGAGGTGCTGACGTCATTGTCGGCATTTCAAGTGACCGCCAACCTGTTGCGATTCTCCGTTCTCATCTGTTCGTCCACGTCTGTCCACTGCGCCCGCAGCAGCATCTTCATCTCCCTCGAGCAGACAAACACGTTCGGGGATCAAATGAAGACTGTCAACATCTCCGAAAACAATAAACCTGATGCCGTGGTCATCAACGTCGGACATTTTATGGGCAAGCCGAACAGCATCTACAGGTTTGTCGAAAAGTATCCAGATTTCAACATTCATCCAACAACTGTGAGTATAATATACGCATCTACGTATTCTTGTACTTTTTCACTCTTCTCTTCACGCTGTTTTTTTCTTTGTTCCTTCTGCCGCTGCTGACTTCTTTTTCTCCGATCTATTATTATACTAAAGCTGAGTTAATCAACGTTTGTTTCCCTAAGGCTTTTTTATTATATACTTAAATCACGCTAAAATTCATGCTAAAATATTCCTTAGTTTTGGGATTGAGCTATGTTTGAAAGAAAATCCCATTTTAATTGTTCTAATTAGCCACAATCGCATTCTAATTTATGCAAGATCTATCACTCTTGCTTCCGTCTCTCTCTCTCTCTCTCTCTCTCTCTTTCTCTTTCTTTTTCTTTTTCTCTTTCTCTCTCTCTCTCTTTCTCTCTCTCTGTCTCTCTCTTTCTCTCTTTCTCTCTCTCTCTCTCTTTCTCTATCTCTCTCTTTCTCTCTCTCTCTCTCTCGGTTTCTCTCTCTCTTTCTCTCTCTCTCTCTCTCTTTCTCTATCTCTCTCTTTCTCTCTCTTTCTCTCTCTCTCTCTCTGTTTATTTACAGTCGCAGGTAATAAAGAATGGAAAGAATAAAAAGATTGAAATAATCCATTATAAACAAAAGGGAATATTATCACAAGTATTAATACTATTTAAGACATGGCTGGAGAGAGAGAGAGAGAGAGAGAGAGAGACGGAGATATAGCGAGCAGAAAGAGACTAATTTTGGATTCTTTTATTTTTAACTGGCTTTGCAAACTCACTTTTTCCAGATTCAAACAATCTAACCATAGTACCAGCAATGGAAAAATAAGTCTTAAACGACAGCAACAAAAACTAAAAGAATCGTTTTTAGAATCTGGAATTACGCTAAAATCTTTTCGAATCCGATACCCCCCAAAAGTTCCGATTTTTCCGATTCCCGATTCCGATTAATCGTCTCAGCACGAACAATAATACTCAATCGGTCGCTGCTGCTAACGTTCCTTTAAATATATACTGAATTACCTCCCTTAGTGTTACATGTACAATACATGGCTATTTATATAGAGATATATTGAAACAGAAAGACACATTGATACGGCATACGAATGCGCCACTCAACCAGTTGAATACATTCAATGTTATTTTTGCCATTATTAATAGTGACGTGGACGCCTTGAATGTCATTCCCTTTAACCAGTAATGTTATTTTTTAATAAAAATAAATATTCACTTAATAAAAAAATAGAAATTTGTTGAATTTATAGAGAGGTGTTCAATAACTTTCACACTTTCTTCCTCTACGGATGTTGATTCCCAACTTATAACTTTTCAAATTTTAAATTAAATTCACTTGAAAAAAAAACAATCTTAATACTTAGCCTCAACTGCAAATGTTCTTTTGAATATATACTGAATTATCTCCCTTAGTGTTACCTGCAAAACAGATGGCTATTTATACATATACTGGCAAATATATGCTCCCTCCGGTCGCATTATTCCTAGCCTGGGAAGATGATATCATCGTGAACGAACATATAATACACTGACCCTTAAAGGAGGAGGTAATGACTGGGAGGATGATATCATGACAATGGAATACATAGTACACTACCCCCCTTCCTCACCAAAAAATAAAAATAAAGGAGGTAATACCTGGGAGGATCCCACCATAAAAGGAGAAGGTAATGCCTGCGAGTATGGTTTCATGATAACCGAACAGGGTGCTTCTGTATTAAAAAGCCGAAAAAAAGTTTTTTTGTCTTTTAGTGTAGGAGAGGTAAATAAGGGGCAGGTAACTCTTCACAACAGCTCTAGCTTTCAAACAATATATTTTCATAAAATGTAATTTAAATAAATGTAATTAATAATAACCCTAGACCCTAACCCTAACCCTAACTGTCTGTGGTAAAATACAGTATATCTTCGAACTTGAAAGTGTTAACATCCATGTTCCTAATTTCAGAGAAAATCTTGATTAAAAATTGTAGTAAGAGTCCCCTGTCCCTTACTTACCTCTCCAACACTATAAGACAATAAAAACTTTTTTTCGGCTTTTTATTACAGAAGCACCCAGAACAGATATAACATTATCCCCTCCCCCAAACGAGGATGTAATACCTGGAAGGATTACCCCCATCCCTATAAAAACGGAGGAGGTAATTCCTGGGAGGATGGTCTTATGACAACAGAATCAATACTATACTACCAAAAAGATAATATAATAATAGATTAAAAATGCCTTGTCTTAGAAGCATTATTTTTATGATTCTTTAGTCTTTTGACTAAGATTTAAATGTAATAACTGTTCTTCGTAAACCAGCGACATCAGACGCTGTGCTATCGACAAAATTATTGCGGATGCTATAAGAAAATATGACAATGCAAATTACAAATGTATATTACAGAATATTAAATTATTAGAAGCTGTTTATGAAATAAATATTCAAATTAAAAATTCCAAAATTAATTGTTGGTGTTTTCCGATTACTATATATACGGTATTTAAAAGTGTGGCAGACGGGAAGGACATGGAGGAACGCTGGCTTCCGGTGAAAAAAAGCTTGAAGAAAGTGTGTACGGATGCCTGAAAGTGATACAACAATTTTTTTATTTTTTTATTCATATTAATTTCAGACTTTTCTTTTTTTCATATTAATTTCTTTTCTTTCATCATATTCTAATAATTAACATAATACAGACTATTTGAAAAATAATTTATTTGATTGTTTTCAAAACTTTAAAAAAAATTTCATTGAAGAAAATAAACAAAATAGAATAATCTTTTTTGTTTTTCAAGAAATAATTTTTTTGAGCAACGGAATGTGTTTTTTTTTTTTATTTAATGTTTTTTTGGAAATATTTAGTGAAAATAATTTTTGGGGTTAGGGTTAGGGCATTTCCATTTCTAAGAAAAAAGTTTGATTTCGGAAGTTACTCCATTTCCAAGAAAAAAGGTTTTCACTATTATTAAAAAAAAATGTTTTGAAAACAATCAAATAAAAACAAATAAATTATTTTTCAAATAGTCTGTATTATGTTAATTATTAGAATATGATGAAAGAAAAGTCTGAAATTAATATGACAAAATGGAAAGTCTGAAATTAATATGAATAAAAAATTGTTGTATCACTTTCAGGCATCCGTACACACTTTCTTCAAGCTTTTTTCACCGGAAGCCAGCGTTCCTCCATGTCCTTCGCGTCTGCCAAAAGTGTTATGTTGTGTTATAGAATTAGATAGGCATAACCTGTTTTGATGTTAATATAGTTAGGATAGGTGGAAAAAACTTTTGCATTTATTCATTTTTTCTTCTTCTTCTTCTTCTTCTTCTTCTGATTTATTTTTGAACAGGCCTTTGATCAGTCCTTTATAAAAGAGAGATCCAGCTGGAGTAGTTCGTATTAACTTTCGACTCATATCCTTTGCGGAGGGGGGGGGGGCAGGAATCAATCTCTCCCTTACAGGGAATCAGGGATTAATGTACTAACAGGGTACCGCTTTATCAAGGCCAAAAAGCCACTCGAGGATAAGGGTCAATGAGTTTGTAATGTGGACGGTGAGACAACACCGTGAGGGTTGGTAACGATGGTTGAAATTGGGCAAAATTTGATTATTTAAGAGGACAGCTCAACAAGAATTTGTTAACATTTCTTCGTCTTCTTCTTCTCCTTTTCCTTCTTGTTCTTTTTCTCTTTCTTCTTCTTTTTCTTCTTCTTCTTTTTCTTCTCCTTCTTCTTCTTTTTCTTTTTCTTTTTCTTTTTCTTCTTCTTTTTCTTTTTCTTTTTCTTCTTTTTCTTCTTTTTCTTCTTTTTCTTTTTCTTCTTCTTTTTCTTCTTCATCCGATTTATTTTTGAACAGATTTCAAATTGAATAGATTTAGTCTTCTATAAGAGAGTGGGGGCCTGCCTGTCAGTCTTGATCGAAGTCTTCTACTCCAGGCTCGGCGGTCGCGAGGATCAAAGTTTGTAATCCTCAGGGCTGCACGGTCACGTTTACATAGCTCATCCCAAGAAAGCTTCGGTCTTCCAGCCTGCCGACTTGATGTGATGGACATGTTTCTGACCCGGGAGTTCCAGCTTAAAGACATCAGTATTTCCCGTATACCAAGAGTCTTGGAGATATAGATATAGATATTAAAACAGAGGGACACAACGCGTATTATTATTATTTTACAGATGTGGCATACAAATGGCAGGCTCAAAAATTGAATACGTTCAATGTTATTTTCTGTCATTATTGATGGAGACGTGAACACCTTGAATATCATCGGTTCGAGAAGAATTTTCCTACGGCTTTCAAGGTGTCTTCTGCCCACGTAAATAGACGCAATTTACAAAACAAGAGATAAAACAATGATCGATGAGTTGACAATTTTTGATGGAAAATTCCACTTGTGTCATGGCGGAAGACGAAGAGGAAAGAATAACGGAGACAGTAAAAATGAACACTATTCAACAAAAAAATAAACAATGAATGACACTCATTGTAAGCAAACATCTCATATTGTCTCTTCGTCTTCACGCCCAAGTGATGCGGGCGTCATGGTCTGTCTTTATGCCGTGGGCTTCGGAGCGAGTCGATAAAAGCACAAGTTTGTTCCCAGTGCAATTGTCGACACGCACATACCAAAGATAAAATTTGACATCTGCGAACTGAAAAGTTCTGAAACCGCATCGCTGCAGAGTTGCATCCCTGTGCTTGCGCTTACAAGTACTTCCACGGAATGTGCTCCGATGAACATTCATCACTTGTATCTCCTCAATGTAAATACCCCCGACCGACCCGACTCGCAGCAAAATTCCAACCCTTAACTGTAGAGGTCCATAGAGAAATATTTAGCTGCTAAGAAAAGAGAGACCACCCCAAAAATCGGATGACTCTTTGAAATAGTAATGTCTTCTCATATACTTACTTTATTGATTATAATTAATTTATCACATAACCTCTATTTTTCTCTGCATGTCCTTTTGATTATTACATTGATCAGTGAAATATTTTTTTAAATTGTTTATATTTTTTACATTTTCAAATTGATGCTGACCAGTAAGTAAATCTTTATTGTCTTTTATCATCTGATGATGAGAGCGTATCTTTGAAAATCCTGTGATTATGACCAACTTGAGACTTTCCAAAAGTTACGATCATCCGAGATGGTTCTCCCCCCCCCACCCCACCCGGTCAGCAGTTTCTTTTATGTTCAGTAATAAATCAGATTAGCCTCTTCAAGTGAGTGGCTGTATTGTTAGATAATGGCTTGGACGCATCTGTTTGAGACGGGTTTGACTTATGCGGGTGTAGCGAAGTCATCTCGTGCAAGTTCGGTCCGATGCGTTCCCAGGCTCACAGTGACAACTGATCTGACCTTAAGGTTACGTGAGGTCAGGGAGTTCAGGTTGCACCTGGCGTGTTGACGACAAGATTTGGGGCGAGAGTTCTGACCGTGGGAGAATTGAATCGGGATTGAATCAGTTTTGACTTGGAAGCGAGAGAATCAAGATCACCAAAAATGTAACTGTATGAGAAAGATTCCGAATGACGGAAATCTAAGAGCCAATTAGTAAATCTTAATACTCCTCTCTCTCGGTTAATTAAGAATATTAACTAGTGAAGTTAGTTAGCGTAAACTCTCTCTCAATCAACGACTCGTTCAGGTCAGCCAATTAAAGTAATTAAATAAAGGCGGCTCTTTAAAACAGAAAAAGGCTTGTTATGCTTTAAGAAATTGATTTCAGAGAGCGAGCACAACAGCCCGTTAAGAATGAGACAACGACGCCTGCGGAGACGAACGACGAACTATAGCAGTCCCGACGGAAAAAAGTTGCAGAAGAAAAGGGAGCGCAAATAGTCACAGTGGCAAAAACAAGCAATGCGACAATGGTTTGCAGGCGAGAAAAGGCAGTACGAATATTAGCGACCACAGAGACTGGCGCGACGGCGATTGAAAAACAGATCTAAGTAAATACGACATATCGTTCCCTTCGAGTCAACAGTGAAGTTCGACGAGAACGAAAAGAGTTGGTGAACTTAATAGCCAGTAATAACGAGTAATATAACAGTATGGTCTACTCTCAATGACACCAATATCAATATATATTTCAGCAGATCGAGAAGGGGGGTCACTTAGGTTTCTGTGGGTCTCACAGACAGGTGGGCCTTTGGACCCTAAACTGAAAGACTGTGTTCGGTTGGACTTGTGCTTTGATTCAGTCTGCCTAAGAGTTCTGATTGCTGGTCTGTCGTTCGGTATAAAAATCAAATATCAATGTAACCTCTCAAAATAAAACATTGTTATTTGTTTTAAAGTTGAGTTGGGATTTTGTTTCCGAGGGGAAATCCTTTTGTTACAACAGCGACCAAGACCATGCGATTGACAGACCACACGATTGACACTAACACCAGTGTTGAAATCAAGCTTCAAATCCGAACGAACACAACAAGCAGACGATCACGGCCTATGTAGTGAATGCACACGGACGCACATTTACAGTAGTACCTTGGTCCAGGTCATCCCACACACACCTTGTAGACACCCAGCTCAACTCAACAATGAGAATCATAACCGGGACAATCCGCTCAACACCACTACCCTGGCTCCCCGTCCTATCAAACATTGTACCTCCACAAAAGGTTGAAGACTCCCCTCATCTACCAATCCACCAAGACATCCTCAACCCACCCACTGATCGACTTCCATCCAGACGCCCCATCTGGAAGAACATCCCACTAGCTGACTTCACCATCCAATCAGCCTGGAAAAAGGAATCGGCGTTCAAGGAGATCCCTAATAAACACCTGGTGTCAGACCCTAACCAACAAGTGCCTGGCACCGACCTCCCAAGGAGAGAGTGGTCAACCATCAATAGATTCAGGACTGGACATGGCCCGTGCTTGGCCAGCCTTCACAGATGGGGCAGCAGCCCATCCCCACTGTGTGCTTGTGGAGAGGAGCAGACAATGGAGCACATCATTGAAGTCTGCCCTCTCCAACGACTGAGAGAAGGATTAGCCGCCGTCCACACAGCAGACCAGGCTGAAAGACTTTGCATTCGCTAAATAACCCCCCCCCCCCTTTTATATGCTGGTTTAGTATTATTAGACTGAGCTAGTGTTCAGGAGAGCTGGGTTTGTTTTTGTTTTGTTTTTTTGTTTTATGGCATATCAACCCTTTTTGGTGGTTTCTTTACAACACTTGTGCCCTGTCGGCAGGGCATTGAATTCACTCACTGCATTAAATAACCCACAGATGGTTGATATGCCGTAAAACAAACAAAACTTCTTAACAGTCACTGTTTGGTTATTCTGTCCTCTCTCTCCCCCATTGTCACCAGATACTACCTGCGTACCTATCTATGTCAGACTGTAAGCTGAGTGTAACTAACAAAAATGCTTAACTAATATATTTAACAAGCTGTCCCGACCTGCCGTTGCCCGGTAATATTTTTATTTGCAATTTGTTTTTTTGTTGTTTTTTTTAAATTGATTTTTTTTACTAAAATATTATTTTGTGGTTCCAAACAAAGAGACTCTGTATTGACGAATACAGAGTTATGTCCCTTTTATGAAGATGGCGTCCATATGAAAATAATTCCGACCTGTTCAAAGTATTTTCTAAAAGGAATTAAATCAAATTACATTTTATTGTTCTTAACAACATGCTGTAACGATCCACCAAAAGAACTGACGTGCCAAGATCAAATATTAATTTTGCACGAATGAAAGCTATTGATGACAAAAAATTTGAGAAAGAGACTGACTTGACTTTATATATTAGACTAGCAGGGGCAAAAGTGTAATATATTTCTACTAAAACTTTTATCTCTTTACCTCCTTCTATCCATCTCCCTATCTTTCTCTCTTTCACTCCTCCATTCCTCTCTCTGGACACATACACACACACAATTCTCTTATTCCTTGAGGAATGAGTCAGCATTAGGGAAGTAACTCTTTGATAAAAAAATCAGAGTTACTTGCCTTTAGTACATAAAATGGTAGAAAAATCGACCCCCCTTGACAAAATATGCACCAGTTTAGGCTCAAAAAATGAATAATTTTTTTCTAAATTTTAAATATTATTCATCCGATCAAGAAAATACCAACTTTTTCTTCCAGGGCAATGCCGATCAAGAAAATACCAACTTTTTCTTCCAGGGCAATGCCGATCAAGAAAATACCAACTTTGTGGCTGTTTGTTTTGTAGTTTTTTTTACTTTTAGCTGGACATACACACACTAATAAATACGCATACTAGACACCATTCTCCAGTGTCTTCGGTCTCTCTGTACAAGGGTTTGTCAGGACAACCTGACATGAGGATACTTCACTCTACGAGTAAACTCTGACCTAATATTCAAAATAACATAGTATTCGCAGCACAAATATGATCCCCTTGACACGGCTATACACTAGCTCAAACGAAAAGTTTGAATTACCTACTAGACACCATCCTCGAGTGTCTTCGGTCTCTCTATAAAAAAGTTTGTCAGGACAACTTGGAATGAGAATACTTCACCCTACATGTAAACCTTGACCAAATATTCAAAATAATAGTCTAAAACCCAAATAAGATCTTCTCGACACGGCTATACACTGGCTCATACGAGGAAAGGTGCACTTTCTCCAAGTAACATCACTTAGCTGGATACTCCACCAGACAAGATGAATTCTTGTCTTGGAATCCAGTAAGGTCAAGAGACCACAAGAAAGATATACTGTAACATAGTAAAGTGGTCAATTGGGGAGAAGAAAATTAATGTTCTTAATTTCTTTACTAACTCAACGTTTGACGGGTAAGGGAGAACTTTAATGGAATATTCGAATATCTATGTATCTCATATAGTGATTAAGTGTTAGCCCCAGCCCTGAGAACTTCGACTGAAGTAAAATTGAAACAAACGAGAAACACACAGACAACTGACCTTTATATGATAGACTAGCGAAAATAGCCTCCCTATGGTCATCTATTTTTGCTAGGCTGCCACATCAGAAATGAATGCTCACCCGTAAACCGATGGAGCCCCAGTCATATTTCTTGGGTGGTGGGACATTGATTTTCTTTGTTTCAGACCAAGAATCATTTTAGTTAGAAAAAAAAAAAAATTCTGACCCCACCCCCCAAAAAAATATTTTTACCCTCCCCTACCCAAAGAAATATTTTTAGTTAAAAAAAAAACATGAAAAAAATTATTTATTCTTTACCCTCCCCCCATTCATAGAAATATTTTTAGTTAAAGAAAGAAAAAAAAAAAGAAAAATTTTTGACCCGGCCCCCCCCCAAAAAAATTTGTTTACCCTCCCCCATACATAGGAATATTTTAAGTTAAAAATAAAAAACAATTGCCCCCCCCCATAAAAAAATTTTTACCCTCCCCCATACATAGAAATATTTTTAGTTAAAAAAAAAAAAAATGAAGGGCGAATGGGATGAGGGGTGGTGAGAGGAGGGGCAGTGGGATATAGGATGGATTAAATGCAAAAATCTCATAATCGACAAGCAGCCTTATATCACACATCACTTTCTGCTAATGCAACACGAGGAACGAACGGACGAACCCATTTTTCTAGGTTCGCACGGCACGTTTTTACATGTCTTCCGCTCTTTTTCACATGTTTCACTCTTCATCTTTTCTTCTTTTCAGGGCGTCATTACAACGAATAGAAGCTTCGACCGGGAGGCGGGAGACCGGCGCTTTGTCCTGCGAGCTGAGGCAATAAGTGACTCCTCTGACTTCTGTCATAATGTTGAGGTAAGTCACATTTGATAGTTAAGCGATTTCACCTCGGCCAACGCATCCTTTCATTTCAGCCATTTTATAACATACAAAAATTGTCCGTCTGTCTGTCATGCTTTCTTCATCAAATTAACGCCTAAAAAAAAAACCACACCAATTGTAAATCACTGTAACCTGAATGTGTATTATGACGTTGATCGATTTACAATCTAAACACTGGACCCTGACTTTAGGACCAATCAAGTTTAAAAGAGATGATTCTCTCTTTTTAAGTCGATGCAAGACATTTTCTTTTTTCGTTTTGATTTGGTAACACTGGACCCTGACTTTAGGACCAATCAAGCTAGATTCTTGATATTAAAATAAGAACATTTGTGACCCGTTGGGTCAGTATTTGTTATATATATTATTAAATGTATTTCTTTATTGATAATGTGCATCCGTTTTTTTTTTATCCGCTCTCTCCCCTTCTCACTTTCTTCTCTTTCTCTCTCTCTCTTAAATTATTTACTTCATACACATACTTCTGTAAACCTGCTGCCGGTTTTAGTGGTGCATGCGGATGGCAGACGTTGCAAAGGTGAGGTGCTCCGTCAAAGGAAAACGGGGGTGGGGGGCACAGAGGAATTTAAAAATGTCTTTGGTTTTATGTCCAGCAACCCAGAATCTTATTTCTCTTTGAAATTAAATAAGGACCGCTTAAAAACAAAATCATGCTGACACTAGAAAGTAATGTTCTTAGATTGTCTCTATGATAAGCCCCTTGAGTAGACTGTCCTGTAGTTATCTCTAATGGATATCTCGAGCGGCCAACGTCGTTCGCCTTTTCTGACGTTTATTATCGACAAACTTGCTATTTCACTCATAGCTGGGAGGAAATTGATAATAATAGGTCCGTACTTTTTACTGCAGTATCCTCCAGTCTATAATAAAGAGCAATGTGCATTTATTTGTAAATATATTTCCATCCCATCACACGAAAGTTTTACTATCCTATCAACAATTATCAGGACTTGTCCAAGAGCAATGTTCCAAAATCGACTGACCGTAATGGGCACATCTATTATTAAACTAAAACTAAATACATGCTAGAATATTCCTCAGTTTCGGGATTGAGTTATGTTGGAAAAACTTCTACTTTAATTGTTCTAATTAGCCGTAATTTGCAATTAACTCACCAAGTGACCCATCTCTTACTGAGTTTCTATCTATCACTCTCACCCTCTCTCACTGTATGATGTTTGACTCCCGCCCTGCACACACACACACACACACACACACACACACATATATATATATATATATATATATATATATATATATATATATATATATATAAATAAAATAGTAACTCTCTGTGTGTATGTGTCCGGCTGACCTTTGTGTCTTATGTTCACTCAAACCGCCGGACAGAATTGCTTGAAAAATGGCATGTGGAATACTGACCTCTCAGTGAAGGTCATAAGCTATATAAGAAATATATCACTTCAACGATGGTAGTCCCCGGGCGCCCCCCCCCCCCACTGAAAACTGTTTTCCCTTAGATTCAAATGAAATTTAAACCATAGGTAAATGACCAAAAATGATGTCTATTCCCAAAATTTCATCAAATTTTGATAATATTAAGAGGGTCTCCGGCGACACAAGCCCCCTCCCCTCTCACACTGAAATTTAAACCATAGGTCCATCGAAAATTCAAATAGGTCCAATTTCAATGAAATGTATACCTTATTTAATACATATTAAATAAGGATGATTTACATATTTATATATATATATATATATATATATATATATATATATATAATATTTTTAAATAAATATTAAATTACTTTTACCTACAGACGACGTCGTTTCAAGCTTTTTACTCTCATCAGTGTAGGGAAGTGATAATTTCAGACGGTCATGAGGTGCAAACCCGGTTCAGAGAGCTACCTTTGGCTCCGCACACTTTCACTCTATCCTTACGCCCATAGGAAATTATCACGTGATACAGAGAATTTAAGTTATATTTATGCCGGTTACAGTGCAAGCATCAAGACAGACTAAAGAACTCAACGAACTTACTCGGAGTCTTGCTTTGTTGCTAAGTGAATGTCTATTTTAAATATCTCCTAACAGTTTATCAAGGGGCATTAATAATAACATTTATGAAAAAATATTAAATTATATTTACCTACAGACGACATCGTTTCAAACTTTTTACTCTCATCAGTGTAGGAATATATATATAAATTTTATTAGAACACAAAGTTTTTTTTTAATAGCCCACATCTTGTGTAACTAAAGCTGTAATATTGTGTAAACCTCAGTAAATGTAGGAAATATTTTTTTTTACAAATTCATTAAAAAACAGTTTTTATTTGCATACAATTGTTTCGGCCTACCTCAATCACAGATCTCTTCATGATATACATAATGTTCAAAATGCATAAAGCATCAATTTTTCTTTGGAGAGGCTATCCTCAGTGCTCATAAAAAGTTAACCCTCCAGGCTGGAAAATACTGAAGTGCACTCAGCATTCATTTATTTTTTATTTTATTTTTTTTTATATTTTTGTGTTTTTATATTCTTGTATTTTTATATTTTTGTTTTTATATTTTTGTGTTTTTTTATATTTAAAAAAAAATTTTTGTTTTATATTTTTTTTTTTTATATATATTTTTGTGTTTTTTATATTTAAAAAAAAATTTTTCATATTTTTTTTTATATTTTTGTGTTTTTATATTTAAAAAAAAAATTTTGTTTTATATTTTTTTATTTTTTATATATTTTGTATTTTTTATATTTAAAAATTTTGTTTTTACAGAAGTAACATATAGCGAAACAAAAAATAAAAAAATAAATGAATGCACTGGGACGTAAGGGGGCTAGTGTGAATTAGGGACCATACCTACAGGGACATCTTAGGTGAGGAGTTTTGCAGTGAGATGTTTATTTACATTACATTTGAATTTCTGCATGTTGGTACAGTCAGGGATACAGGAAGCAGGAAGGGAATTCCAAAGGCTAGTAGTTCGAGGAAAGAAGATATTAGAGTAGAAAGCCTTCCGGCATCTAGGGACAAACACAGTGAAGGGGTGGGGTTTTGCTGATTGTCGGGTTGGTCGGGTTTTTACGTCAAGAGGCACCAGTGCCGCAAGTTCGTTCAAGCACGTTCCATTGAAGTATTTTAAAACAAGCACAGGGGTGCAACATTACAGCGATGGGACAAGGGTTGGAGCTTGGTAGACAGTGTGGGAGCTATTAGATTGGAGACTTTTATTGGACCTTGTCTAATAGAGAAAGACTAGTGGTTGGAGCACCAGCCCAGATATTTCCCTTTCTAGTAGACAGTATACATACAGTATAATCCTAACCCACTGCTCTCCTTCCGGGTACAAACTGAAGCATGACAGACAGGCCAACGCAAAATTGCAGCAATGAGACAGGGGTTGGAGCTTGATAGACAGTGTGGGACCTATTAGATTAGAGGCTCTTTTTTGGACCCTGTCTAAGGGGGAGAGACTAGTGGTTGATGCACTAGCCGAAATGTGACAACAAACACCCACAAAGTTGATATGTTCTTGATCAGTATTGCCCTAAATGTTTTAAAATTTATTCATTCTTTTGGGGTCAATTGGGTCAGGTTTCGTCGGGGGTGTCGGTTTTTCAGCTATTTCCAATGTTATCTATTGTATAAAGGAGAGGTAAATGACTTACATTAGTATTATTTTCAATGCATTAAAACAAGATGGAGGTATGAGCTAAGCGGGGAGAGGGGTGTCGAAAAACGGAGAAGGGGGAGGAAGAGAGAAAGATAGAGAGACGGATTGAGGGAATTAAATAGATAGAAGTTTTAATATAAAGATATTACACATTTTTTAACCTCTTCTATTTTGTTTTTATGACCCCGGGCAACGCCGGGTAGACCTGCTAGTTATAAATATAAGGAATATCACCACAAATATTGATACAATTTAACCAATAGCTGTAGAGAAATGGAGAGAGAGGGTGAGAAACAGAGAGGGGGAGATATAGGTGTAGAGAAATGGAGAGAGAGGGTGAGAAAAAGAGAGGGGGAGATATAGGTGTAGAGAAATGGAGAGAGAGGGTGAGAAACAGAGAGGGGGAGATATAGGTGTAGAGAAATGGAGAGAGAGGGGGAGAAAAAGAGAGGGGGAGATATAGCTGTAGAGAAATGGAGAGAGAGGGGGAGAAACAGAGAGGGGGAGATATAGGTGTAGAGAAATGGAGAGAGAGGGGGAGAAAAAGAGAGGGGGAGATATAGGTGTAGAGAAATGGAGAGAGAGGGTGAGAAACAGAGAGGGGGAGATATAGGTGTAGAGAAATGGAGAGAGAGGGGGAGAAAAAGAGAGGGGGAGATATAGGTGTAGAGAAATGGAGAGAGAGGGTGAGAAACAGAGAGGGGGAGATATAGGTGTAGAGAAATGGAGAGAGAGGGGGAGAAAAAGAGAGGGGGAGATATAGGTGTAGAGAAATGGAGAGAGAGGGTGAGAAAAAGAGAGGGGGAGATATAGGTGTAGAGAAATGGAGAGAGAGGGTGAGAAACAGAGAGGGGGAGATATAGGTGTAGAGAAATGGAGAGAGAGGGGGAGAAAAAGAGAGGGGGAGATATAGCTGTAGAGAAATGGAGAGAGAGGGGGAGAAACAGAGAGGGGGAGATATAGGTGTAGAGAAATGGAGAGAGAGGGGGAGAAAAAGAGAGGGGGAGATATAGGTGTAGAGAAATGGAGAGAGAGGGTGAGAAACAGAGAGGGGGAGATATAGGTGTAGAGAAATGGAGAGAGAGGGGGAGAAAAAGAGAGGGGGAGATATAGGTGTAGAGAAATGGAGAGAGAGGGTGAGAAAAAGAGAGGGGGAGATATAGGTGTAGAGAAATGGAGAGAGAGGGTGAGAAACAGAGAGGGGGAGATATAGGTGTAGAGAAATGGAGAGAGAGGGGGAGAAAAAGAGAGGGGGAGATATAGCTGTAGAGAAATGGAGAGAGAGGGTGAGAAACAGAGAGGGGGAGATATAGGTGTAGAGAAATGGAGAAAGAGGGGGAGAAAAAGAGAGGGGGAGATATAGCTGTAGAGAAATGGAGAGAGAGGGGGAGAAACAGAGAGGGGGAGATATAGGTGTAGAGAAATGGAGAGAGAGGGGGAGAAAAAGAGAGGGGGAGATATAGGTGTAGAGAAATGGAGAGAGAGGGGGAGAAAAAGAGAGGGGGAGATATAGCTGTAGAGAAATGGAGAGAGAGGGGGAGAAACAGAGAGGGGGAGATATAGGTGTAGAGAAATGGAGAGAGAGGGTGAGAAAAAGAGAGGGGGAGATATAGGTGTAGAGAAATGGAGAGAGAGGGTGAGAAACAGAGAGGGGGAGATATAGGTGTAGAGAAATGGAGAGAGAGGGGGAGAAAAAGAGAGGGGGAGATATAGCTGTAGAGAAATGGAGAGAGAGGGGGAGAAACAGAGAGGGGGAGATATAGGTGTAGAGAAATGGAGAGAGAGGGGGAGAAAAAGAGAGGGGGAGATATAGGTGTAGAGAAATGGAGAGAGAGGGGGAGAAAAAGAGAGGGGGAGATATAGGTGTAGAGAAATGGAGAGAGAGGGGGAGAAACAGAGAGGGGGAGATATAGGTGTAGAGAAATGGAGAGAGAGGGTGAGAAAAAGAGAGGGGGAGATATAGCTGTAGAGAAATGGAGAGAGAGGGGGAGAAACAGAGAGGGGGAGATATAGCTGTACAGAAATGGAGAGAGAGGGGGAGACAGAGAGGGGGAGATAGAGCTGTAGAGAAATGGAGAGAGGGGGGTAGAGCTGTAGAGAAATGGAGAGAGGGGGAGATATAGCTGTAGAGAAATGGAGAGAGGGGGAGATATAGCTGTAGAGAAATGGAGAGAGAGGGGGAGAAACAGAGAGGGGGAGATATAGCTGTACAGAAATGGAGAGAGAGGGGGGGACAGAGAGGGGGAAATAGAGCTGTAGAGAAATGGAGAGAGGGGTAGATATACTGTAGAGAAATGGAGAGAGGGGTAGATATACTGTAGAGAAATGGAGAGAGGGGGAGAAACAGAGAGAGGGGAGATATAGCTGTAGAGAAATGGAGAGAGGAGAAAGAGAGGGGAACAAAAGTCTAATATCGGATTTTGTCTTTTCATTTTCTTAAATTTCACTGGCTTTGCAAACTCACTTTTCTTGATTCGAACAATTCAACCTCAACCTTGAGCTCAATTTTTCCTCGTATTTTTTTAAAGATTTGAACTTTAAGCCAAACCGAGGAAATGTTCCTATTTCCAAACGTGTATCCAAAATCTCGTTTCTACATTTCATGGCAAACTGAACTCGCCTTCGATTGACCCTTTTATTCAATCCCATAATCCTCTTCTCGCCAGCCTGTATAACCCTCGCTACCTTCCCCGACTTCAGACATCAACCCCTTCTCTAACTAATTTGCGAAACTTGGCTCCACTTCGCTTCAGGCAAACTATTTAAATTCTATTGCATTTCTTTCGCTGCCTGCACGCGTAAAATTGTAAGTGGGATGAACCGAAGGTCATCCAAGCCTTAAATAATCTTTGGAATTGGCTAAGCTACATTTAACGTCAACTGAATTCCTTTTCACGCGCACACAGCATTTGTTTCCGAAATGTCCGTACATGGCTTCTTCGCTTTCTTCTCACCTGACAAATTATTCGCAATTTTCTCCGAAATGATTGGATGATTTCACCTGTTACAGGCCAATCAGTTCTCTGCAGTCCGGTTCTCAGTGAATTCATCTGCAACTTGTCGACGATTTTTTTTTTTACTATTGTTGCGTTTCAACCTTGTACCATACATGTAACATTAAAGTTCATAATTGTTGTGACCTTGAAGGGCCGATAATAATTAAGACAACATGGTGGTAGATTTCCAAGCGTGTATTTACAGAAGTACAGAAAGAGTATGTTACAAAAAGTCTGCGTCCGATACTGTGACTATGGCTATCATGTCTGGAAGAGTCCATCTGTTCTCAAAAAATAGGATAGACAAACATCAGACCATAACATGATGTAATGAGCAAAGCCGATCTCCCCAAAGTAAACGACAAAGAATCGCCTGTGCCATCGCTTCTCCCTTTCACACAGACGTGATGTTGCTAGTCTCAGTCTTTTCTATGAATACTATTATATCATGTGTTCTTCAGAATTATGTGATCTATTCTCCCGCTTCTTTTGTTCCAGCTCGTTTGACTCGTTGGTCTAGTGGTCTTCATCAATTCGCTGTTTTGATAATTCATTGTAATACAGCTTCCTATTCCAGTAGCTTATTTCCAAGAACCGCATGCTTTCGGAACTCTAGTCTTACTGACCGTTTTCATCCTACCTGTAGCCTTTCGTCTTTTCAAGACTAAGGCCAATAGACATCTCCTGTTTTTGCGATAATCATCTTTCGTTTCTTTTTAGCTCCTTACACCAAGTGGCTTCATGCTTTGTCTGGAGCGATTTCCCTAAAAAAAACCTAACAAAATACTCATCCAACTGCAGCCCAAACATATTTCGTGATGTGTTGTGACCTTGAAGGGCCGATAATAATTAAGACAACAGGGTGGTAGATTTCCAAGGGTGTATTTACAGAAGTACAGAAATAGTATGTTACAGAAAGTCTGCGTCCGATACTGTGGCTATGGCTGTCATGACACTTTGTCGTAACTCTATTCACAGTGTCTGGAAGAGTCCATCTGTTCCCGAAATAAGGTAGACAAACATCACACCATAGCAATAATCATACCTTGTTAGCCAAGTTCTTGTACGAACCATTTCAGTAATCATGCCAGATTGAGGAAGAAACGCTGTCTGCAAATAAGTTTCTTCATGCCTCGAAAAGGACTAAGTCAAGACAAAAACTATTGGAAGACAGAGGAGGTTTATTCTGCTTGATCTTCCTTCCAAATCACTGATCAGTAAGGTTGGGGGAGACAAAGAGAGATCAATAACCACTGTTTAATCATATTTGACGACTTCTTTCGCTCACTCTCTCTTTGAGTCATCTGATGTCACATCCGTTTCTATCAATTCTCATAGTCTACTAATCCTAACCTCGGGTTCATCAAGTTGACCCCAGCTGAACTTTCATTTCCTGTTATTTTCAACTAACCAGTGTATATACTAGTGGATCTACTCGCCCATTATTTAACATATATACCATTGTAATGTTTTAAACTTGCGCCATACATGCAGAAAGTCAAGTCGTCATTATGACAAAACACACACATAAAAGCTCCTAGTGGGGTCACCTCACTCAACTAGGAGCTTTCATGACATCAGAGAGAGAGGGGGGTAGAAAGAGAGAGACAGAGAAAGAAAGAGAGAGAGAAAGAGAGACAGAGAGAATCACTATTTAATCATATTTGAGCAGCGCATTTTTAAAAACGCAAGTTCACACTTCTAGTGCTTCCAAAGAACTGACGACTTCTCTCGCTCACTCTCTCTTTGGGTCATATGACGTCACGTCCGTTTCTATCAATTCCCACGGGCGGGTAAAAAAGCTAACCTCGAGTTGAGCAAGCTGACCCCGACTGAACTTTCATTTTCTTGTTATTTTCAACTAACCAATTTATATACTCGTGGATCTACTCTCCCAATATTTAACACTATTGAGTCACTACATATCAAGGCCAAGAGCCACTCAAGGATAAATGTTAATGAGACTGAAAAGATTGTCAGCTGAAAGGTGAGGAACACTATGGGAGTACTAACATTGATCAATGGTATTAACTGCGGTTTTTGACAAGAATTTATTGACATTGGATTTGGAGATGACCAGATTGTAATCAGTGAGGAAGCAGTCTTGCAGCAATGTGTTCCACATGTGGGAAGTCCTTGCAAAAAAGCTCTGTCTGTGAAAATTCTGCCTGACGATAGACACATGGAGGAAAAAAGAAAAGTCGTTTTTCGATGTGGTTGCAAAACCAGTACCTGTGGCGAACATCTTCCAAAAATTGAAGCTCAGTCGAGCACCTTACATGGAAATAACGATAGAGCAGAGAGAGACTAGCAACGTTTCTTCTGTGAAAAAGAGATGGCAATGAAGAGAAGAGATCACCTTCCATTAGATTTCGAAGGCGATTTTGTACTCTATCAAGGCATCTGTGGAGCTTCTCATTTTTTTTTAAAGAATTTTAAAGATAAACAAAATCTGTGGAGCTCCTCCCCAGGTGGGCACAGTATTCCATGTTTGGGCGCATCTGACTCCCATATAGGTAGAGGATCGCATCTGGATGGGTAAAATGATCCAACCATTTTGCCAGCGAACTTAGTTGCGAACTGGATACACGTCTTCCATTTTAGATCAGTGGTGAACGTGAGACGTACTTCGTCTTTTGTCATCCATCAATTGACGGTGAAAGCGGCATAATGTTGTTAGCTTAAACATTATTGCATAGATTCTCCGCCGGGCTCGCCTTTTTCCTCTCTGCATGAAAAGTTTTGATTACGACACTAGACGATGTCGATGACTGCGAAGTGCGACCCACTACGACGATGACGACGGCGAAATGTAGCGCGCTGGACGATAATGATGGTGGTGACGAAATGCAACACGCTACGATGATAATGTCGACAGCGGCGGGCGTCAGTATATGAAAAGAGAAAAGTATACGAGAATACTGAAGTAAGTGACGATTGATTTAAAAGGAACTAATTTTAATCAACGACTATGGAGTATTTTTTTAAGATGGAGTATTTGTTTGGAGTATTTTTTATAAAAAATAAAAATTATATAAAAATTAGAAATAAAAAAAATTAAATAAAAATTATATAAAAATTATATAAAAAAATATTTTTATAAAAAAAAGATGGAGTATTTTTTTGGAGTATTTCTTATAAAAAAAATTTTTTTTATAAAAAATGAAAATTATATAAAAATTAGAAATAAAAAAAATTATATAAAAATTATATAAAAATTATATAAAAATTATATAAAAAATATTTTTTATAAAAAAAAGATGGAGTATTTTTTTAAGATGGAGTATTTTTTTGGAGTATTTTTTTTTTTAAAATATTTTTTATAAAAAATAAAAATTATATAAAAATTAGAAATAAAAAAAATTAAATAAAAATTATATAAAAATTATATAAAAAAATATTTTTTATAAAAAAGAGATGGAGTATTTTTTAAGACTATGTAACACAAGGATATCGAGTTGATCAACCTAAGCATTTCAATAAAATAGTACTATTATAGCATGCGTCCTTCAGAATTGTCTGATTTATTGCCTGCTTCCTTTGTTCCAGCTCGTTCAACTCGTTGGTCTAGTGGTCTTCATCAATTCGCTGTTTTGATATTTTATTGTAATATAGCTTCCTATTCCAGTATCTTCTTTCTAAGAACTACAGGAGTGCCCTACCTTATAGCCTTGGTCTTTTCACGACTATAGTCAATAGGCATCTCCTGTCTTTGCAATAATCATATTCCCTTCTTTTTAGTTGCTTACATCAAGTAACTTCATGTTTTGTCTGGGGCGACTTTTATAGAAAGTACCAAGTTAATAGGGACTGTCTATAAAGCTGTATGGGCCATAATTGTTACTTAATATTATGTAAAAATCATTAAATTGTGATTACGGATGATGTCATCATCATCATCATCATCATCATCAACCGGTTTATTTGTTGAATCAGGCCACAATTAATCCTCTGATGAGGGTGGGGCCTGATTGTCTAGTCTCGAAATCTAAGTCTTCCTCTCCACTCCTGTCTTTGGCAAGGCTTGATGGAATCCATAGGCCCTGAAGATCGACGCATCCTGGGATCTACGAAGCCCAAGACATTACCAGCAGCATTAGTGCTACTGGCACTGCCTTTCTTTTTTCCTGCTGTATTTCGACTAGACATTGTATTTAAGGCAATTTTACGGCTGGATGCCTATCCTTTACCAACTTGAACACTTTTGGCAGTCCAAGACCTCCACCTATACATATAAAGTTTTCTTTTGTTTTCGTTTTTCCACACACATATATATGTATGTTTGCTTATTCCAATGGTGTATTCATATTTACGGGTTATGATGATAGTGTGTATTGTAATTCAATCCTTGGCGGGTTCGTGAAATTCTGGTGTAGCAGACTGTTTTTACTTTACCGGTATTGCTGTTTTTAAGGAGGTTATGTTTTTTTTGTTGTTTTTTTAGGTGCTTATATTTGAGTGTACACTGTTATGCCTTTCCAATTGTCAAATATATATGATATTCTATGAAGCTCTCCTCAGAACCAGATCATCAGTTTGGAACTATTTTACTTACCTCATCAGAAGGTTAGACACAAGGTCAGGTGTGGGTTTTGATGAAAGTGTTTCTGTGGAATGAACTGGATTTGAACCCTGCACATCCAGGTCCTCAGTCCGCGTCGTTACCAACTTATCCACTGTAAATGGCACAACCCGTCTAGTGTCTGAGCGACTTTTTGTAACAGTATATAAGGAAGTTGAAAAAGTATTAGTTTAAGTAAGATTCTTGACACGTTTTCAGTTCTAATCGCAGTCTCGTCTTGAAATTACGTTCTTCTTTGTTTATTATATGTAATAATCTAATGTTATTTAATGTTATTTAATGTTATTTAATGTTATTTAATGTTATCTAATGTAAATTAATTAATTAATAGTTTTCTAAAGGTATACAAATATTATGAACGCTGACTTAAAAAAATTAATTAATTAAATAGTAATTACTCGAGCCCCCCCCCCCACACTCTCTCTTACATTTACAAAAATTCTCCAGGACGGACAGACAGATAGACAGATAGACAGAGAACCTGCTCGTTATTGCTACATGTAGAGTAGCAGAATTTGTGGTCAAGGTGTACTCCTCTAGATCCGCCGTGTTCTTTCTATGCCCACACATATTAACAGGATCACTTGAGAAGGATGTGGCTCCTCACCATGCATGGACGGTCATTCGCGATGGATAGACTATATATTACGGATCACATCGAGAACACACCTGGAGGACAACTCTGAAAGGTGCTACCTCTCTGCAAATCCCTTTATCCGTACGTCGGACCTAGAACAATTCAACCGCAAGTAACATCACTTAGCTGGATACTCCACCAGACTAGATGAATTCTTGTCCTGGAATCCGGTAAACCCAAGAGACCACAAGAAAGATATACTATAACATAATCAACTGGTCAATTGGGGAGAAGAAAATTAATGTTCTTAACTTCTTTACGAACTCAACGCTTGAGAGCTAAATGAGAATTTAATAGAATATCCGAATATCTATGTATCTCATATAGAGATCAAGTGTTAGCCCCAGGAAGGGGTCCCTTGATATAGGTTTTAATCATGATCAGTTATAATCCACCTTTTAAATCGAGGATTAACTTCTTGTAAAGATGAGAAACCTATTTTATTTTTGGACTTTGATTTTACATATTTTTATACTCCGTTAATGCCATCACCGTAATTTATTAATTAACATAATCACCCCTTCCCATCCCTTCTATATTATAGAGACCAATCAGTAAATAGAATATCGTTGAAATTATTTTTCTTTTTATTTTAAATTATTGTCAGGTATATAAAGGTGTGTAAATTCTTTCATTTAGGTTTGAATTGTGGTTGGAAACACATCCGAGGAGACCTAGTTACGGTCGAAATAACTTATAATGTGTACAATCAGAATGTATATCTAGTCTTTTTCAACCTCATAACTTATATATATATATATATATATATATATATATATATATATATATATATATATATATATATATATATATATAATCAAATATGAAACTAAAAGTAAACTTTTAGTAGATAGAACCTATAGTGAAATGGTTTAAGCTCAATATACGAGCACTCTTCTTTCATATATATATATATATATATAGAGAGAGAGAGAGAGAGAGAGAGAGAGAGAGAGAAATTAAGTCGAACGCTCTCTTGACGTCAAGCCGCCGAATAAAGTGTTAAAATTATCACTATTCAGCGGTGACCGTGTGGGTCTAGATGTCGGGATTTGAGTTGTAACATACTCGGAGCCCGGGGTTTCGAATCACGCGACCAGTAGTAAATAGTTATATCTCTATGCTGATGAGTTCCGATTAAAAGACGAAACGTATATGTACATAGATAATAAACAAAACAAATATTTATCATATATATATATATATATATATATATATATATGTGTGTGTGTGTGTGTGTGTGCGATGCACACATACATAAATAAAATAGTGGGTTTGCTGTTCTTCACTTCAACATCATCCGTAAATTTATTTTTAAAGCCTTTTGTCTTCATTTGGCAGAAGATGTGCGACTTTAGATATTTGTCAAAGACATGTGGCAGCAAACGCCGCAGGCCCATCCCTATCTTCCCGCACATTGCCGCTTCGATACACTTCCTCCTCATCCTCGCATCCTCTCTCTCCACCATGCTACCGCCACTATCTCATTCTTTTCCTCCCTGCATGCTCTTGGCCCTCCATCGGCGACCTTCCCTTTTTTTTTTCTCCGCATGCCACCCAATTCCATCAAGATGTTACTTTAGCGACAGCAACGAGACACCTGTCTTGCGTACGACAAACAAACAGACAAACAAACAAACAAACAGACAAATGCAAACCTGCTGATGATTATTTTCGATCTGTCACAGAAATAAGAAGAGTCTCTTCCGTACGACACAGCAAGCCTTCCTTCCGTGAATATATCATTCTGTTCCCACATCCACACCCATCCATCCACCCGCCCACACACACACACAGCAAACCGATTTTACGCCTGGGTCTTTCAGGAAGGAGTGATTGGCAGCATACCTGACAAACAACCTGCCGGCAAAAACATTGAACAGGGGTGGGTGGGTGGGTGGGGAATTTTTAATTCTTTGCAGCTAAATCGAGATACAGAAATGTTTATATATAAAGTTAGGTATGTATATATATATATATATATATATATATATATATATATATATATATATATATATATAGGATCAAAATAAACCAAAGTGAAAACTTTTAGTAGATGGAACCTATTGTGAAAAGGATTAGCTCAATATACGAGATAGAGCAATAGTAGAGATAGAAGAAAAAAGAGTGATAAATATGCGACGATTGTCCAAATTTATTTCAAATTTCAATTGTTCAATGCAAGGTGCATTCAGTAATAAACTAGTGTTTATTATTCTTTCCTTAAGCCAAGGCTTTTCAAAGATCGAAATCTTATCATCAGAGGAGAAATACAGATGGATAAGTTGGCTTTCGAAAGAACCAAAGTTCAAATATTTGAAAAATATGAAAATTATTATTAAAAATTATTAAAATAATTTTTGTTAAAAAAACGTATTGAATGAAAAGAAAAGTTCCATGAAAAAGATATGCAAATTGTCCTTTAAGTGCATCTGGACTTAAAGGACAATTTGCATATCTTTTTTGAATATTTTTTTTAATGAAGAAATTAAAAAAATCAAATAAAACATTTAGTCAAATTGTATGAAATAAATATTTTTTTTAATGAAGAAATAAAAAAACAAATAAAACATTTAGTCAAATTGTATGAAATAAATATTTTTTTTAATGAAGAAATGAAAAAAATCAAATAAAACATTTAGTCAAATTGTATGAAATAAATATTTTTTTTAATGAAGAAATAAAAAAAATCAAATAAAACATTTAGTAAAAATTATATGAAAGAAATATTCATTTTTATGAAGAAATAATAAAAAACATAAAATAAAAAATTTAGTCAAATTGTATGAAAGGAATATTAATTTTTTATGAAGAAATAAACAAAAATAAAATAAAGCATTTAGTCAAATTGCATGAAAGAAATATCTATTTTTTTAATAAAGTAATAAAATAATCAAATAAAACATTTAGTTAAATTGTATGAAAGAAATATCTATATTTTAATGAAGAAATAAAAAAATTAAATAAATCATTTAGTCAAATTGTATGAAAGAAATATTTATTTTTTAATGAAGAAATAAAAAAAATTAAATAAAAGATTTAGTCAAATTGTATCAAAGAAATATTTATGTTTTTAATGAAGAAATAAAAAAATCAAATAAAACATTTAGTTAAATTGTATGAAATAAATATTTATTTTTTAATGAAGAAATAAAAAAATTAAATAAAACATTTAGTCAAATTGCATGAAAGAAATATTTATTTTTTAATGAAGAAATAAAATAAATAAAATAAAACATTTAGTCAAATTGCATGAAAGAAATATTTATTTTTTAATGAAGAAATAAAAAAATTAAATAAAACATTTATTCAAATTGTTTGAAATAAATATTTATATTTTTAATGAAGAAATTTAAAAAATCAAGTAAAACATTTAGTCAAATTGTAAGAAATAAATCTTCATTTTTTTAATGAAGAAATTAAAAAAAAACAAATAAAACATTTAGTCAAATTGCATGAAAGAAATATCTATTTTTTAATAAAGTAATAAAATAATCAAATAAAACATTTAGTTAAATTGTATCAAAGAAATATTTATTTTTTTAATGAAGAAATAAAAAAATAAAATAAAACATTTAGTTAAATTGTATGAAAGAAATATCTATTTTTTTAATGAAGAAATAAAAAAAATCAAATAAAACATTTAGTCAAATTGCATGAAAGAAATATCTATTTTTTTAATAAAGTAATAAAATTTTGATTTTATCAATCAATGATTATTTTAATCAAATAAAACATTTAGTTAAATTGTATCAAAGAAATATTTATTTTTTTAATGAAGAAATAAAAAAATCAAATAAAACATTTAGTTAAATTGTATGAAATAAATATTTATTTTTTAATGAAGAAATAAAAAAATGAAATAAAACATTTAGTCAAATTGCATGAAAGAAATATTTATTTTTTAATGAAGAAATAAAATAAATAAAATAAAACATTTAGTCAAATTGCATGAAAGAAATATTTATTTTTTAATGAAGAAATAAAAAAATTAAATAAAACATTTATTCAAATTGTTTGAAATAAATATTTATTTTTTTAATGAAGAAATTTAAAAAATCAAGTAAAACATTTAGTCAAATTGTAAGAAATAAATCTTCATTTTTTTGATGAAGAAATAAAAAAAATCAAATAAAACATTTAGTCAAATTGCATGAAAGAAATATCTATTTTTTAATAAAGTAATAAAATAATCAAATAAAACATTTAGTTAAATTGTATCAAAGAAATATTTATTTTTTTAATGAAGAAATAAAAAAATAAAATAAAACATTTAGTTAAATTGTATGAAAGAAATATCTATTTTTTTAATGAAGAAATAAAAAAATCAAATAAAACATTTAGTTAAATTGTATGAAATAAATATTTATTTTTTAATGAAGAAATAAAAAAATTAAATAAAACATTTAGTCAAATTGCATGAAAGAAATATTTATTTTTTAATGAAGAAATAAAATAAATAAAATAAAACATTTAGTCAAATTGCATGAAAGAAATATTTATTTTTTAATGAAGAAATAAAAAAATTAAATAAAACATTTATTCAAATTGTTTGAAATAAATATTTATATTTTTAATGAAGAAATTTAAAAAATCAAGTAAAACATTTAGTCAAATTGTAAGAAATAAATCTTCATTTTTTTAATGAAGAAATTAAAAAAAAACAAATAAAACATTTAGTCAAATTGCATGAAAGAAATATCTATTTTTTAATAAAGTAATAAAATAATCAAATAAAACATTTAGTCAAATTGTATCAAAGAAATATTTATTTTTTTAATGAAGAAATAAAAAAATAAAATAAAACATTTAGTTAAATTGTATGAAAGAAATATCTATTTTTTTAATGAAGAAATAAAAAAAATCAAATAAAACATTTAGTCAAATTGCATGAAAGAAATATCTATTTTTTTAATAAAGTAATAAAATTTTGATTTTATCAATCAATGATTATTTTAATCAAATAAAACATTTAGTTAAATTGTATCAAAGAAATATTTATTTTTTTAATGAAGAAATAAAAAAATCAAATAAAACATTTAGTTAAATTGTATGAAAGTAATATTTATTTTTTATGAAGAAATAATAAAAAACATAAAATAAAAAATTTAGTCAAATTTTATAAAAGGAATATTCATTTTTTATGAAGAAATAAACAAAAATAAAATAAAGCATTTAGTCAAATTGCATGAAAGAAATATCTATTTTTTTAATAAAGTAATAAAATAATCAAATAAAACATTTAGTTAAATTGTATGAAAGAAATATCTATTTTTTAATGAAGAAATAAAAGAATTTAATAAAACATTTAGTCAAATTGTATGAAAGAAATATTTATTTTTTAATGAAGAAATTTAAAAAATCAAATAAAACATTTAGCTAAATTGTAAGAAATAAATATTTATTTTTTTAATGAAGAAATAAAAAAATAAAATAAAACATTTAGTCAAATTGTATGAAAGAAATATTTATTTTTTAATGAAGAAATTTAAAAAATCAAATAAAACATTTATTCAAATTGTTTGAAATAAATATTTATTTTTTTAATGAAGAAATTTTAAAAAAATCAAATAAAACATTTATTCAAATTGTATGAAATAAATATTTATTTTTTTAATGAAGAAATTTTAAAAAATCAAATAAAACATTTATTCAAATTGTTTGAAATAAATATTTATTTTTTTAATGAAGAAATTAAAAAAAAATAAAATAAAACATTTAGTCAAATTGTATGAAAGAAATATTTATTTTTTTAATGAAGAAATAAAAAAAATCAAATAAAACATTTAGTCAAATTGCATGAAAGAAATATTTATTTTTTTAATGAAGAAATAAAAAAAATCAATTAAAACATTTAGTCAAATTGTATCAAAGAAATATTTATTTTTTTAATGAAGAAATAAAAAAAACTGGTGATTTTTTTGACTGAAAGTTATTTTTGGTTTGTAATCAGGTAAAAATGGTGTCGTTTAGGTTAGGTTTTTTTTTCTCTTTTACTAAAATTATTTGTAGTTTCGTTAGGGTTAGAGTTAGGTATTAATGTTTTGTTTTTTGTTTTTTGTTTTTTTGTCTGAACATTTTTTTTTCTTTTGCGATCACTTTTTCTTCCTGACAAAAGTTAATCATTCCTTCGAGAGACACAACAGCTTGTGAAAATTCATTGCTGTACTTTTGCGTTTCAATCAGTTGAAAAGTCTCCCGTTTGGCATACATCTCCCTATACTGTCAAGATTGAATTTTCCTCTGCGGTCATCAAATTCAAGTCTGTCTTTATGATTCACATTACATATGAACTGTATCATAGCATTTCTCTCCATGCAACGCATGTCTTCAACCCTCACTGACCAGATTTCACTTCCATACATCATGACACTGCATACACATAATTGATAGACTTTTCCCATTGGTCGACAGTGGTAACACTCTGCTAGTTAGTAATGACATAAGTTCTCTGAACTTACTTCATCCACTCCTAACATATGATATAGGAAAGACTTGAATTTGGATTTCAGTTGTTGCCAAGATGTTAGTGAAGCTTGATGTCATCTAAGGTCCAGAAAGGGGAGGGGGCTTATCTCATGTGTTGAGATGGTCAAGCCAGAAACAACTCCTAGCTAAGGAAATGAATCTCCACCAATCGAGTTAAATAAAATTAATTTTAAATAAAAATAGTTGTCGTCTTCTTCGTCATGAACATATCAGCCTTCTATGAAAGGTATCAGCAGAAGATCTTCATCCCATTTACACAGGATACAAGGTAAAGATTAGCTACTCCTGTGCACCGCCTCATTCAAGAACAGTGTTAAATGGTCGTATCAGTGAAAATTTAAAACCTGAAGGAAACTAACATTTAATTTAATGGAAAATGGGGAATTCTGGAGAATCATCTAGCAAATTCTGCTAGATGTGCAATAGTAGTGTCGCAATTGTGTGTTCAATTCACATCGGAGATACCATTTTGTCGTAGGGGTGACAGCACAGATGACAATAGTTGGTCGTCTAGTTTACCACAATTCCCGCTAACAAGCAAAGAATCATTGAAAAAGGATACGATTATCAAATAAACAAATAAAATACAATAAACAGTGGTCGTAAAGATAACAATATTTTATTGAGAGAAAGAAAGTGTTTTATTTGCAGGTGCGTGCGTAGTGATATGTATGCGAATTTATGTAAGATACTGTGTGCAACTAAGATCATTAGTCAATATAGGCAGTGAGTGTATATATATTATATAGTTGCGTTATGTGAGTGTAAGTTAGTCAGGTAGAAAGATGTATGTGTGTGCGTTATCAGCAGTAGTAATAGTTTGTAGTAATTCTAACTTTGTTGATCAAGTTTATGTTGCTGGTTGTTGTGTTTCGCTGATTTTATGTAGACGATGCTGGTTGCAGCTCGTAGTAGTTATTGTTTGCCAATGCTGATGATTTCGGATGCCACTAGCATGCCGACATCCTCCTCTCTATAATAAAGAGCAATATGTGTATATATATATATATATATATATATATATATATATATATATATATATATATATATAAATATATATATATATATATATACGTATTGCTCTTTAATATGAGAATAACAAAAATTATATATATATATATATATATATATATATATATATATATATATATATATATATATATATATATATGTATGTATATATATAATCGTCTCGTCACACAAAAGTTAGTGAGTAAAAAGAAACTGTCAGACAAATCCATTTCAAGTATTTAGGGGAATTGTGAAAGCAAATCTATTTCCATTTTTTTCTCTCTGTAGCAATTTATACGTCTTTTTTTTCTTTCCTTTTGTCTTTTTAAAAACTTTTCAGTTTTCTTTCTCTCTTTCTTATTTCCTTTTTTTACTTCACCGATTCAGACGTTATTTTATATGAATATTCGTGCGAACACTGGCGAAGGATGATTATTTTCCAACTTTCTTGACGGAGAGTGTACACTTGTATAGTAGTAATATCCCTAACATTGGCTCTGGGTGAGATCAATGCGACACACGTTTTGTTGGCAGGAAAAGCATGAATTACTTTGGTGTGGAGGTTGATTGCCTTGTGAACTTTCCGGTATTGATCTGGTTAGCTGTTAGTTTGTTTTGGCTTTCTATAGAAGTGCACATGGACGGTTCTGTAATATTTTTCCTTTTGCCCCTAACACTGATTGGCCACTGTTTGCGTAGGTGGTTACGTCACACATGTGCATTTTATTTCATGGTAGTCCTCATTAAGAATTTGTAACAAATATTAAACAGCCTATGATACTTTTTGGTATGACACTAGAGACGAAAACGAAAACTTAACGGCTGGAAAGCGAATGAAATGCTTTGAATGTCGTGCATGCCCATCTACCATAGGAAAAAAAGGACTTCGATTCACAATTGTAGATTTTTATAGTTGAGACTGATTAGCATTTGTGAATAACTAATTTGCATGTGTGAAGACCAACTGACTTAAATAAAAGGACGGATTAAAAGTGTTGCATAGCCCCTCTCCTGCTTGGACCGCGGCAGTACCCGTTTCGTATACTCGTCGTGTAGACGGTTGGTCGTGTCGTCCAGTGGATGAATTCTTTCTTCTAGAACCACGCCGTCTGTTGTCTGCAATAAAAGCCATCTGGTGCACTCCGAAGACAAACTCTTCTTTTGAATTTAATTCATTTATTACAAGCGTTGTTATTTCAACTGGGAGTCATTCGCTACGGCGAGAGAGAGAGAGAGCAATCAATACTTTCTCGTAGTAAGTTATTAATGTTTTCTTAACTATTCATAGAGAGGGGGGGAAGGATTTCTCGCGCCTGCATTCCCATAGAGGAAATATCCCTTATCTTTACATTGTGAATCGCATGTCCTCTCGGTTCGCTTTCCGAATCAGACTCTAAAACTCGCTTCTCACGAGAACGAGTGACGTCACGGAGCCTCTGTTTCCCACGCAAGGCCCTGTGACGTCACAGCCTCTCCAGGTGCAGACTGACCCTTGATCTGGGGTCTCGTCACACGGTAACCTTGTCACGTCTGCCAGCTCCGAGTGTGAGAACAAACCCTGCTCTGCACTCGACTGCCCCGCGTTAACTCGCGCAAGTCAAATCAACGATTCCCAACAGATACGTCCATTCCCAACAAAAGAAGGAGTGCGTTTTTAGAGACCGTAGAGAAATTTATACGGACGGATTAACAATATTAATACAAATTTTGTTTCTAATTGTAATACTAATAGTTAATTACCAATCTGCTGACTAAAACCTACAATCATACAGTTTTTTTGCTTCAATGTTTTATGAATTAAAACAAACTAAAAAAACACAAAGAGAAAGAAAGAAAGATATACAGATGGACGCAATGGTAGGCTTTGCATGATCTGCTGAGATTGTAACCTGCTTCTTGCTGAACTTTTCTTCCAAACATTTATTTAGAGATCATAGAGAAATTTATTAAGAGTTATTTCAGCATTTGAGGAAAAGGGATTATGTTTGAAGTTTGGATTGACATTTTGCCCTTTTTTTTTCTTGCAGTCAGTTATGCTTCGTTAATAGCTCGTCTGAATGTCAAGTTTGGTTGAAATCGAGCCACAAGTTTCTAAGTGTATAGTGACCAGACAGACAGACAGACAAATGTGTTGTTGGTCCCCCCGATTTATAAAATCGGGGGACTTATGTTTTGAGGCATGTCCGTCCGTCTAGATTTTTCTCCGCAACCATCCATTGAATTTCTCTGAAATTTTGCATGAAGTTGTAACTTTGGTCAGGTTAGAAAGTGACATTCTCCGATTTTTGAAAAAAAATCTGGTTAGCCTCCCCCCCCCCCCCAGGGGGTCAAAAGGCCCCGAAATGGAAAAAAATGACATTTTTTGCCCCATAACTTTTCATCCATCCATTCAATTTCTCTGAAACGTGGCCAAAATGTGGAGGCAATTGTTCCTAATAGAAAATAAGTATCGCTGACCTTGGAAAAAATCTGGTTCGCGCCCCCAGGTGGTCAAAAGCCCCCAAAATTGCAAAAAATGACCCTTTTCTCCCATAACGTTTGATCCATCCATTCAATTTTTCTGAAACTTGGCGAAAATGTAGAGGCAATTGTTGTGGATATAAAATGAGCATCCTTGACCTCAGAAAAATTCTGGTTCGCGCCCCCAAGGGTTCAAAGGGGGGGGGGTCAAAAATACCCCAAATTGACCAAATTTATTGCATTTTACACTCGCCACATCGAGTCACAAACGGAGGGGGACTACGCACGCGTGGCTTGTTGTTTTTTGTTTTATTTTAAGTTTTGTTTCATGTTAAATAATTTCTCTTTTTTTTTTGCCGCCCACTTCCAGGATCGAATGATGGTTGTTGTGAATATACTGGACGAGAACGACAACAACCCTGATTTTAATTTTGTCAGTGGACGCACATTGAACGGGACTGTCCCTGAAAACTCCTTGTCTGGAACTGAAGTCATTTTGGAAACGCCAGTAAGTTCTCTCCCTTTAATCTATGTATCCATATCAAATTATTTGGGATTGGATTAAATCAGATTGGAGAAAAAATCCGAAAAAAGAAAATATTCCAAGAGTTAAAAGTTCTTTAATGATTCGGATAATGAATGTTTCGATCAATGAGATCGTCTTCTTCAGGGTCATTTTTAACTCTTGGAATATTTTTTTTCTTTTTAATAACATATTTAGTTGTTTTTAAAAAAATCAATGTATAACCTAGATTTTGAAAAGCATTCAAGTCACCTAATTTTCGTAATATATCAAGTATTTCCCTTTGGCGCAACAGTTAGCGATGTAGGATTTTGACGTCGGTTTTTGACGTCGGCCCGACTGGTTTATGGTTCGATCCCAACCAACCTCTAAGAGTTTTTTGCCACTTCTGTCGTATATGTGAAGCAGCTGCCGATTAAGAAATCGAAATTGAAGAGTTCCATTTTTTTTCTCCAAGTACCATTCATTCAGAATTCACCGGAAGTTGAATTTAGTATTTAAAAAATGGAGTTAATGATCAACTCGCTTCGGAAGGATTTCACCATTTGCGTGTGAATCACAGATACAATTTTGTGGATCCATCCACAGATGCCACAACAAATCATGTGGAAAACATGTGGCAAAAGGTCAAGATGCGTAACAAAATAGAATGTGGCACCCACACGCAAATGGTGGAGTCCTACTTAATCGAATTTATGTGGCGACAGAAGTTTTCTGCTAACCCCAATGGAAGCCATTGTAAACCAAATTGCAGAACTTTATCCTGTTCAATAAAAGAAAAAGACCTCCCAAATGTTAAAATTATTTATATTAAAAAAAAAATAAAATCAAAATCAATGTTGACCAAAAAATTCAGTTCCCCCCCCCCCAATCAAAACTTTTCATTTATATTTTAAAAAATCCCACCAATCAAAACTTTTCAATTAAATTAAAGAAAAAATCATTGTTGACTTTTCATAAATTTTTACTTCATATAATAAAAAAAAGAAATTGTTAATTGTTTCTTGTTACCCAAAAACAAATCAGTCTTGCATTTTTTTTTATGTTGTAAAAAAATCACTTCCGGTTGAATTACCTCCCTTTATTTTCAGTAGAAGGACAGAAAATCTGCTGCTTCACATATACGACAGAAGTGCCGTTTTTTTTCTACATCGAAGGGGGGGTAGGAAGGGGACGACCGGGAAGACACACAGTAATAAGATAGCGTGTGTGTTATTTTGTGTGTCACGCTTACATCAAAAGCAACGACCTTCCGAATCTTTGTATGCTACTCATGAATTGGAGCCAAATTTAATTTAATCTAAAGCATTTACAAAGTAAGGTTTAGATATAAATTCTTTCTTTACTTACGCTAATTAATCCGACTGACAGTGCACGGCCACATCACACACGTTGCTATACTTTCTTTCTTTCTTTCTTCTTTCAGGCTCACCAATTAGAAGTTCAAGATGTCGATGCCGGAGAAAATGGAACCGTGACTCTAAGTTTAAATGGAGCCACCCAATTCCGACTGCGAAAGGTTGAGAACTCCAGCTATGTAGTCTACGTCAAGGCCAACTGGTCCCTTGACCGTGAATGGAGAAGCAACTATAATGTTAGCATTACAGCCCGTGATGGAGGTGACCCCCCGAGGTCATCGGTGATCTATCTCTTCATAAAAGTGCTGGATGTGAATGATCACAGTCCCCAGTTCCAGTACACATCCTATAACATGACCGTCACCGAAAACTCTCCGATCGGTAAGGTCATTGGTACGGTGCATGCCGATGATGAAGATTCCGAGGTCAACGGAGAAATCGAATACTCCATTGTCAGTGGATCGATGGAGATGTTCGAAATCGGAGAGAAGAACGGAAGCATTTATATCAGCGAACCGAAGTTGGATCGAGAGAAAAAGGACATCTACCGCATCACAGTCCGTGCCCAAGACAAGGGCTTTCCGAGAAAACAAACGCACACTGTCGTAAACGTCTACATCGAAGACGTCAATGATAACGCCCCCGAGTTCTCGCAGCAAGCTTACACGGTGTCGGTCCCGGAGAACACACCTGCCGGAGACATCATCTTCCAAGTGGATGCACGTGATCGAGATCTCGGACCAGGCGGAGTGGTCTCCTTTTTCCTCGAGCCTCGATCTGAGTTCTTTTATATCGACAAAAAGAACGGCAGTCTGTATCTGAACAAGTCGTTGGACTACGAACAACGGTGGAAGCACTTCACATTCAACATCCTGTCCCATGATCATGGAAATCCGAGCATCAGTTCTGTGGCGCCGATCGAAATAAAAGTTACCGACGTAAATGACGAAGCGCCAGTTTTCTCCCGCCAAATTTACTCGGCATCAGTAACGAAGGATTCGCCGATTGGTAAAGCAGTTACCGTTGTCCAAGCGAAGGACACGGACTCAGAAGTTATGTACACGCTTTCACCAACCTCACCTGAATTCACTATCGATAAAACGGGCCTTATCACTCAAACGGATAAAATTGACGAGACACTGTTCGAGGTTGGTATGTTATACAAAGAGTTTACAGTCATTGCCAAGGATACCCTACATTCAGCCAACACAACCCTACAGGTACGTCTACTTTGGATCAATTATACTTGAAGCACCCCAAAATAAGCAACAACCCAAAGGACACATTTTGGGTTGACACCGGTTCTTTTTCTTGTACTTCCGGTTGAATCATAAACAAAATGCGCGCACACTTACCTTCGCAGATTTTTTTTTTTTTATATATAAAAAAAAGGTTTTATTTATAAAACGTTTCTAAAAAAAAAAATTTGCTAAATCAAGTGTGCGTGTATTGTTTTGTCTATAATTCAACCAGAAATAAAAGAATAAGAAACCGGTGTCAACCCAAAATGTCTCCTTTCTGTAGTTTCTGATTCTGGGGTGCCTCAAGTATATTTAATCCGTCTATTTATTTAAATGTCTATAACTGTACTGATATCAGTGCAGGACTTACCTATAAACTGGTCCTTAAACTACATCCAGTGGTTAGACCCAATCTAAAAGCATGATTTTAACATTCTCCTACGTATATATATATTTTTTTATATATCTACTTCCCAAAGCAGTAAGATGTGAAACAAGGTCAGGAAAGTGGAATTGAAAAGCCAGCGCTCTGGAGGAAGAACACTCTGAAAGAAAAGCACTCTGGCCTACAAAAAATGTCTGGGCAGCCCCGTCGGCATTTCCCGGTAGGGGCGCCTCAGGCAGTAAGCGATAAACTTACTCCACCCCAAAGAAGGGGAGCCAAAGCCTGGGAGGGTAGACCTCCTAGAACTGCACAGGACAAACTCACAGACCGGCGGAATCAAAGCCTGAAGCCCAAGACGACACCGGTCTATAGGGTGTAGTATCCATCGGAACAGATACTACACTGTGATCTTAGTCAAAAGGCCAATTCGTTCAATGGATGCAAGGACAATGTGGAGGACCATAGTCGCCGACGCTTTACGAAGGAAGGGCTGTCCATGATTATAATTTTTATGTGTTTATATATTTTTTATATATCTACCTCCCACAGCGGTAAAATGTGACACAGGGTCAGGAAAGTGGGATTGAAAAGCCAGCGCTCTGGAGGATGAGCACTCTGGCCTACATAAAATGCATGGGCAGCCCCGTCGGCATTCCCCGGTAGGGGCGCCTTAGATGATTAGCAATAAACTAACCCCTTCTCAAAGGGTGAGAAGGCAAAGCCTGGGAGGGTGGACCGCCTAGAACTGCACAGGACAATACCTCAGACTGGCAGAATCAAGGCCCGAACACCAAGACGGTACCGGTCTACAGGTTGTAGAATCCATCGGAACAGATACTACACTTTGATCTCGGCCAAGACCGAGAAAAAAGATCTTTCTCCATATATAAAAGACAATGTTTGCATATTTTTGTTTTATAGAAATTCATATCTTAACAGAACATTCAAATAAGTTTCAATAAGGGTTACATTTTTCACACAATCTAAAGACACCATTGAAATTTTCCTTCGTTTCTATCTGAGGTCACTAGCGGCAATTATCGGTTAGGTCCATGAAATAACTGAAATATATCAGAATGTAAAGAAATGAAATTCATTTTATTTTAAATAGATATTTTTCATTTCATAAAACAAAAATAGAATTAAACAAAGAATATTGCAGCGAAAAATGTATTAAAATAAGGGTTAAATATTTCAATAATTATTTGGGGGGGGGGAAGAATTTTGTAAATTTGAAATACACAAATTTGTTTTCGAATTGTTAAAACTATTTGACGTTTTACAGCTGTATATAATTAGTAAGTATTTTTATTTTAAGAAAACATCACCACGCTAACAGTGTTTTATTTTTAATTACTTGACCTCATATTGCAAATCTTATTTTTAACTTTTCCTTCAAGGCAAAATTGTAAACCTGAGTATATCTAAAATTATTTCCGACCAACGGATAACGCCGGGTGTATACCGCTCGTAAATTAATAAAGAGTCAGCTACGTCCTAAGATAGAGTACTGTTGCCACATCTGGGGAGGTGCCGCATAGGGAGCTCTTTCTTGCCTTGATAGAGTAGAAAATCGACTTTACAATCTAGTGGCGGATGATCTCTTTTCTTCTCTAGAACCCTTTTCTCACATGTGAGACGTTGCTAGTCTTTCTCTGCTCTATCATTATTTCCATTGAAGGTGCTCGACTGAGCTTCAATCTTTGGTTCCTCCCTGTAAAACATTCACAGCAAGAACTCGTCTAGTTACCACCACTGCACAGAACTTCACTTTTTTTCCCTCTGTGTACCTAAAACTAAACGGAACTTCCATGAACAGTGTTTCTTTCCAAGAACTTCCTATCTGTGGAACACATTACTGTGGGACTGCTTCCCTGCAGACTACAACATTTAAGTCCAATTTCAACAAGTACTAATTGAACCGTCCTCTTAGGTAATCAAATTTTGGCCATTATTTCATCATCCAACTGACAATCTCATTAACTGTTATCCTCAAGTGGTTTCTGGCCTTGATAAATTGTGACTCATTAGGATTTAAAAAAAACACTATTTTAAATAAATAAATGAAAAGATCTTCAATCTTCAAACGTTTTCAGGTGATACGCAAAAAGATTAAATTTCTTCTTTCATCACAAATTAAAATTTTCAATAAAAAAAAATGTGAAATTACGAAGAATAGTAACATCGAACATTTAATTATAATTATTGAAACCTTGCAATACTGAAGTCTATTTGGACAAAAAATATTCCTGCGTATTGTCACGACTCAGCAATAAATTATAAATACATTATAAATATATTATGAATTTTAAATACATTATAAATTATAAATACATATTTAAATTATAAATTCATATATAAATAATGAATACATACTAAATAATAAATACATTATAAATTTTAAATACATTATAAATAATAAATGCATTATAAATAATAAATACATTATAATTTTTGAATACATTATAAATTATAAATACACTATAATTTTTAAATACATTATAAATTATAAATACATATTTAAATTATAAATTCATATATAAATAATGAATACATTATAAATAATGAATACATTATAAATTTTAAATACAATATAAATTTTAAATACATTATAAATAATAAATACATTATAAATTTTAAATACATTATAAATAATGAATGCATTATAAATAATAAATACATTATAATTTTTGAATACATTATAAATTATAAATACATTATAATTTTTAAATACATTATAAATTATAAATACATATTTAAATTATAAATTCATATATAAATAATGAATACATTATAAATAATAAAAACATTATAAATTATAAATACATTATTAATTTTAAATACATTATTAATTTTAAATACATTATTAATTTTAAATACATTTTTAATAATAAATAAATAATAAATACATTATAAATAATAAATACATTATAAATTGTAAATACATTATAAATACATTATAATTTTTGAATACATTATAAATTGTAAATACATTATAAATAATAAATACATTATAAATTATAAATACATTATAAATTATAAATACATTATAAATTATAAATTATAAATACATTATAATTTTTAAATACATTATAAATTATAAATACATATTTAAATTATAAATTCATATATAAATAATGAATACATTATAAATAATAAATACATTATAAATTATAAATACATTATTAATTTTAAATACATTATTAATTTTAAATACATTTTTAATAATAAATAAATTATAAATAATAAATACATTATAAATAATAAATACATGATAAAAATATATTTTGTTTATTTCAAAATCTAAAAAAACAAACAAAAAACAAAGAAATGAAATTTCTTTCATGTCTGTGATTAATTCTAACTTTGTCTTTCTCTTATAGATTTTTGCGTCGGACACTGAGCCCTTAGAATTCCGGCATCCCGTTTACAAACTAAAAGTTCCAGAAGACATCCGTCCCGGAGGACGCGTGTTCCGGGTGAAGATTGCTCGAGCACGTCTGTCGGATGCCGAAGTGGCGAACCTCACATATCATATGATGTTTCCTGTCGAATGGTTTGCCGTCAATTCATCAACAGTCAGTACATTTTGATTATTGTTTTTAATCTAGTTTGAACCCCTCTCTAAAAATCTTCTAACTGATTCTGTTTGTTAAAGTTCAATGTATGTGAAAAATAAGAATATTTGATATCTGATTTCATCACGATTAGCAACGCGTGGGTAGAGAATATTAATTCATTCTCTGGGAACGCATGAAGTTACCAAGCATGTCTTGTGTGTTACTGTGGCTGTATCTATATAATATGTAAAAGCAATTTCCTGTTCGTTCGTACGTTATCACCCTCCACCCCTTTTTTCAAAACTGAGATTTGATGTCGCTGTTCGGTCGAATGTGAAACTCGAACTTTCTTGGCCTTTGGGCTAGGACCAATGTATAGTACCTGTTTTGGTGCAATAATATTGCAGGGTCTGCTTCACGCCGGACGTCGAGAGAATGGAAATGTGCCACAAACTCCTACAAGGGTTTTGGAGATAGAACCCCCATAACCAGATATATTCTGAAACTACATTAACCAGAGTACTTAGATAAATATGTTTCAGTTCGAACAAAGCTAGTACAATAATATTGTGGGGTCAGCGTTCGCGAATGTACAACCGATGAAGGATACAACGACGGAATTACCAAGGGCCCCGCTAGTTAAAATAATTACACTATAACTTTGTTACTTTTAAAGGGAGCATTTTATATAAATAAAATAAAAGTTTCACGATTATTTTATAAATGTATTTACTTTTTTTTTCGTTACTTTAATAATTGTACATAAAATTAAATTTTTTGCCAAAAAATAGCAAAGTGCAACAAGCCATGTAAAAGTGCAACAAGCCATGTAAAAGTGCAACAAGCCATGTAAAAGTGCAACAAGCCATGTAAAAGTGCAACAAGCCATGTAAAGTGCAACAAGCCATGTAAAGTGCAACAAGCCATGTAAAAGTGCAACAAGCCATGTAAAAGTGCAACAAGCCATGTAAAGTGCAACAAGCCATGTAAAAGTGCAACAAGCCATGTAAAGTGCAACAAGCCATGTAAAGTGCAACAAGCCATATAAAAGTGCAACAAGCCATGTAAAGTGCAACAAGCCATGTAAAGTGCAACAAGCCATATAAAAGTGCAACAAGCCATGTAAAAGTGCAACAAGCCATGTAAAAGTGCAACAAGCCATATAAAAGTGCAACAAGCCATGTAAAAGTGCAACAAGCCATGTAAAGTGCAACAAGCCATGTAAAAGTGCAACAAGCCATATAAAAGTGCAACAAGCCATGTAAAGTGCAACAAGCCATATAAAAGTGCAACAAGCCATGTAAAGTGCAACAAACCATGTAAAGTGCAACAAGCCATATAAAAGTGCAACAAGCCATGTAAAAGTGCAACAAGCCATGTAAAGTGCAACAAACCATATAAAAGTGCAACAAGCCATGTAAAGTGCAACAAGCCATATAAAAGTGCAACAAGCCATGTAAAAGTGCAACAAGCCATGTAAAGTGCAACAAGCCATATAAAAGTGCAACAAGCCATGTAAAAGTGCAACAAGCCATATAAAAGTGCAACAAGCCATGTAAAGTGCAACAAGCCATATAAAAGTGCAACAAGCCATGTAAAGTGCAACAAGCCATGTAAAGTGCAACAAGCCATGTAAAGTGCAACAAGCCATATAAAAGTGCAACAAGCCATGTAAAAGTGCAACAAGCCATGTAAAAGTGCAACAAGCCATGTAAAGTGCAACAAGCCATATAAAAGTGCAACAAGCCATGTAAAGTGCAACAAGCCATGTAAAAGTGCAACAAGCCATATAAAAGTGCAACAAGCCATGTAAAAGTGCAACAAGCCATATAAAAGTGCAACAAGCCATGTAAAGTGCAACAAGCCATGTAAAATGACAGTCTAAAGATTTGTACATCTACATACCGTCTGAATGTTTTGTCCAACGCGAGTTTAATCCTGGAGATGATAGACACCGTCACTACCTCTGGTAGGCTGTTCCACGAAGCAGAATCACGGACAGAGAATGCTGCCTTTCTTCGTACGAGATGAAAGCGACTCTGAGACATCTTTTGCTGGGTCCTGCAGAGATTACGACCTGGCGCTGGAGTAAAAACAAAACTCTTCAAAAGGTAGATTTAAGTTTTGATTGATCATTTTTTTATCCCATAATCGTTTCCCTCGCATCCTCCGTTGCTCACTTGAGGGGTAATTATCCAAACATCAGCGGCCATGATGCATCATTCAGCGTTGTCTTGAACTGTTTGATCGTCTGTATTACATTTAATGGTTCATGAAGTACAAAAAAAACATTGGCCACCGTTGGTCTACTATGCATTAAAACCCGTCTGGAAAAGATGTATTTTGTAGATTGCCACCATTTTATGTAAGGGGAAATAACTCTGCACAAGAGTAGCTTCCCATTGCGTGTCTTCATACATCTATCCAATATAGATTCTATTCTTATCCTTAACAGTGAAAATATTGTATTGTGACCGCCACCTCAATAACATTCTTCTGTTGTCTACCCGGTTTACATGATTTTTGGCCTATAGACCGGCGTCGTCTTGTCCTTCAGGGCTTGATTCCGCCGGTCTGTGGGTTTGTCCTGTGCAGTTCTAGGAGGTCCACCCTCCCAGGCTTTGCCTCCCCTCTTTGGAGAGGAGTAAGTTTATTGCATACTGCCTGAGGCGTCCCTACCAGGGAATGGCGACGGGGCTGCCCAGACAATTTTTAATGGTCAGAGTGCTCACCTTCTCGGGCGCTGGCTTTTCAAGTCCCACTTTCCCGACCCGACCTTGGGTCACATCTTACCTTGTGGGAGTAAGATAAAACTGGCCTTGTGCCTAACCTCCTGAAGAGGAGGTAAATAATACAATCGAAGCCCCGTATTACTGTTCATAGTCGTATTTATTGTCGAGACTAGTTCACTTATTTAATGACTGAGGGACGTCCGGTATCCCATCATAACAGCTCGACACACGGAGGAAGAAAGGAAAGTCTTTTTCCGTTGTGTTAGAAGGACGAGTTCTTGCCGTGAATGTCTTACGAGGAGGAATTCATAAATTGGAGCTCAGTCGATCACCTTGAATTGAAATAACAGTAAATTACAGAGAGACTAGTAACACAATTTGGGCTGACTAAGGGTACTATCATCCCTGGTGACACCAGCAGCTTTTGCTACTGGACAGACTATTAAAATTTGTTCACCTTTGCAGTTTCACTCATTCTGATCACTAATGATATCACAACTTGAAACAATCGACGCCTGATGTCACATAAACACGGACCACTTACTTCTTGGCTTGCCTTAGAGGTCACAAAATATATAAAGTTATTTTTTACGTCATCGGAAAACTTGGTTATATTATAAGAGTTATTTCATACGAACATGGATATCCGGTGTTGCCCCGGGGGGGGGGGGGGGCTTAATAACAAGATAGAAGAGCTTTTTCTTTTTAATGGAAATCGCTCCAGACAAGGCATGAAGCCACTTGATGTGAGGAGCTAACAAGAACAAATATGATATTATCGCAAAGACAGGAGATTCCTATTGGCCTTGGTCTTGAAAAGACCAAGGCTATAGGTAGGAGGAAAACAGTCAGCAGGAAGAGAGTTCCACAAGTCTGTGATTCTTGGAAAGAAGCTACTGGAATAGGAAGCTGTATTACAATGACGTATCCAAACAGCAAACTGATAGAGACCGCTAGACCAATGAGTCAAATGAGCTGGAACAAAAATAGCGGGGAATAGATTAGATAATTCTGAAGAACACATGCCATAATAGTATTGAGAGAAAAGACTGAGACTAGCAACATGTCTGTGAGAGAGAGGGTGCAGAGAAGAAGAAAGGGTGTGGCCAATCAAATTACAGATACGTTTCTGCACTTTATCAAGAACCCTCAAATGGGGCAGAGATTCACCAGCCAAATATGACAACAGTACTTCATACGAGATCTGATAGTAGATTTGTAGAGATAGAGAATAGCTTCAGGTGTGAGAAAATGTTTGGAGCGATAGAGAGAACCGACTTTACGAGAAGCAGAAAGAGCAATGGATCTAATGTATGAACTCCAAGAAAGATTTGATGAGAGAGACAGACCAAGAAGTTTCAGAGTCGATTTCTCCTCAAGGGCCGAGCCATCCATGAGAATAAAACTTCTTTTTTTTTTTAACTTCTTTTTCTCACTATCTCACTACATATTACGTTTTAAAATAATTTTAAAACTCCCCCTTTCTCTCTCAACTGGTTCAATACAACAAATAGAAAGAAGTAACACAAGTCAGTTGATTGACTGTTTGACCTAGTTTCAGTGTGGTTTTTGGAACAACTATCAGGAACAATTAAAGTCATTTTTGTTACCCTCTCGTCTATGAACTAATTTGATTTCTGGTGACTCCAAGGAAATGAATATTACAGTATTTTTTAGCGTAACTATCTCGGTGTCCTACAAAATCCAATGACATAAGATTTTTAAGTGTATCTTTGGTAGGTTCTGAGTTTTAGCCGGATGCACATACACACACGCACACGCAAAAATACAACTTTCCTTTATATAATAGACTAGTAGAATACTCGTCCCAGGACGAGTAAAATTAATTACCGGAAAAAGAACAGTTTTGCACCACTTTTATGTCCCCTACGAAGATTAAAATCAAAATATAATGATACTGAACCTTATGTCTAGAATCCTTATTCCAATTTTGATTAAAATCTACTGCATGATTTTTATTCTTGAAAATGTCTAAAATTTAAGGCTTAAGCTTAAGAGATCTTAAGAAGAAATTGGAATTCAGGGAATCTTGCTTAATTGGTGTCTCATGACTATGAATCAAATCAAAAACAAAATATTTGAATTTTCAAATGGAAGGTTGTGCTCGTATTATACCCCTCCAAAATCCTTTTTAAAATACCCCAAAGAAACTGAAATTTGGGGTATATTTATTAATTGATGTGCAACAGCTACTGTTGAAATTTCAAAAAAATCGGGGGACCTATGTTTTGAGGCATTTCCGTCCGTCCGTCTGTCCGGATTTTTCTCCGCAACCATCCATTGAATTTCTCTGAAATTTTGCATGAAGTTGTAACTTTGGTCAGGTTAGAAAGTGACATTCTCCGATTTTTGAAAAATAATCTGGTTAGCCCCCCAGGGGGTCAAAAGGCCCCAAAATGGCAAAAAATGACATTTTTTGCCCCATAACTTTTCATCCATCCATTCAATTTCTCTGAAACTTGGCCAAAATGTGGAGGCAATTGTTCCTAATAGAAAATAAGTATCGCTGACCTTGGAAAAAATCTGGTTCGCGCCCCCAGGGGGTCAAAAGCCCCCAAAATGGCAAAAAATGACCCTTTTCTCCCATAACGTTTGATCCATCCATTCAATTTTTCTGAAACTTTGCCAAAATGTAGAGGCAATTGTTCTGGATATAAAATGAGCATCCTTGACCTCAGAAAAATTCTGGTTCGCGCCCCCAGGGGGTACAATGGGGGTCAAAAATGCCCCAAATTGCCCAAATGTATTGCATTTTACACTCACCACATCGAGTCACATACAGAGGGGGACCACGCATGCGCGGCTTGTTTTTTACGCACTTTGCATGAAACTAAATATAGCCCACATTAAAACCTCTTACGCCTAGCAGTTGTGTTCCAAAATTCATAATGATCGGTTAATTAGTTTAGGAGTGAATCCTTTACATACACATATAAACATATACACATAGTTAAGTTTATATAGATATTTCTTGATTTAATGAATTCAATTTTTGTTCCTTTCATTTTTCAGGGTGTTATCACAACAAATGCAGATCTTGACCGTGAACTACTGTCCAGTTCCAAAAAACAATTTGCAGTCGAAGCTGTTGACGCCAATGGTCAGACGGTTGCATCAGCTGCAGTAAGTAAAACGGACTCATTATTCAGATTTCACAGATTAAAAATAAATTTTTAAAATTATTATTTCTCAGATTTATAATTTTTTGAATACATCTCACATCTATCACTGATGGATATTTGGGATCTTCTGTCTGAAGCCGAAACTATACTATTACTTCTATTAATAATGAAGATTTGATATCTGTCTGTCTGAAGCCGAAACTATACTATTACTTCTATTACTAATGGAGATTTGATATCTGTCTGTCTGAAGCCGAACTATACTATTACTTCTATTACTAATGAAGATTTGATATCTGTCTGTCTGAAGCCGAAACTATACTATTACTTCTATTACTAATGGAGATTTGATATCTTTCTGTCTGAAGCCGAACTATACTATTACTTCTATTACTAATGGAGATTTGATATCTGTCTATCTGAAGCCGAAACTATACTATTACTTCTATTACTAATGGAGATTTGATATCTTTCTGTCTGAAGCCGAAACTATACTATTACTTCTATTACTAATGAAGATTTGATATCTGTCTGTCTGAAGCCGAAACTATACTATTACTTCTATTACTAATGGAGATTTGATATCTTTCTGTCTGAAGCCGAAACTATACTATTACTTCTATTACTAATGAAGATTTGATATCTGTCTGTCTGAAGCCGAAACTATACTATTACTTCTATTACTAATGGAGATTTGATATCTGTCTGTCTGAAGCCGAAACTATACTATTACTTCTATTACTAATGAAGATTTGATATCTGTCTATCTGAAGCCGAAACTATACTATTACTTCTATTACTAATGAAGATTTGATATCTGTCTGTCTGAAGCCGAAACTATACTATTACTTCTATTACTAATGGAGATTTGATATCTGTCTGTCTGAAGCCGAAACTATACTATTACTTCTATTACTAATGGAGATTTGATATCTTTCTGTCTGAAGCCGAAACTATACTATTACTGTTGTTAATTGGACTATTGTCCAATTTTTTAATGCTTAATACAGTTTACTATACTATTTCAGTTAGGAGTGGATGGGGTAAATTCTAGGAACTTCTGTCATTACTAACCAGCAGAGCGTTACCACTGTCGGTGAAGGGAAGAGTCTATCAGACATGTGTACGCAGTGTAATGATGTATGGAAGTGAAAACTGACCAATGAGGGTTGAGGATATGTGTTGCATGGAGAGAAATGATATGAGAATGATACGATGATGTATAATGTGAGTCTTAAAATCAGGCTTAGATCAGATGACCTCAGAGGAAGATTAAATCTGAACAGTATAGGGAAATGTGTACCCATTGAAAGAATGTATGAGAGTTTTGGGTACCAATATGGCGGCATTCTGCTAGGAAATTATGGTGATGGGTTAACTTAACATGTGTAGTAGAATAAAACTGGAAATAAAATGGAATGGATATAGATATGTTAGAGGTCACCAGCAAGCAAGTGCCCGCTCCACATGTATGGCGTTTTGTGAATGAACGAAGAAAGGAAAAGACTACAAACAATTTAGTGAATTAACAAGTGAAGGAAAACATTATTAATTAACAAAACATTTTATAATTAACAAAGAATTTATTTTAGATTAGACATTTGTAAAGTTATCAGTTTACATGGAATATAAGAGTTTGTTTTAATGAGTCAAATGTTCTTTGTAAAGTTTAGTGCGTGAATCATAGAGCTTGTGTGTGTATATCAATGTGATGTGACAATGTGTGTGTTGTGTGTATGCGTGTGTGAATAAGGGTTCTTTGTTTGTGCGCGCGAGGAAGAAAAAACTTGCACAATCCCTTTGATGCCTGCACCTATACTTTGACCACTCATTGGCGAAATAGAACGTTTATGAAAGAAGGTACGTTTTCACTATGGAATGCTGAAAAAAAGCTGCTCCGTTTTTAAAGGGAGTTGGAGCTGGAGTGGCCTCTTTTCGAAAATGGGGAGCGTGAGAGGAGCCAGCTTCAATTTTGTGGCGTGTGAGCTGGAGTTGGATCAGCTTCAAAATCGCGTGAAGCCCCGCCTAGCCCTGTACATTAGCTCCTGTTTCCAAATAAAGTGGACGGAATTTCCGTCCTAAGACCAGAATCAGCAGGCGCCTTTTGATTCCACGCCACCCTCGTCTTTCTATCACCGTCATCTTATTTGCACACACACACACACACACACGAAACTGTTTGCTCATACGACTACATACACTAGCAAGAATCTGTTTTAATGAGTGAAATGTTCTTTGTAAAGTTTATTGTTACAAGTGTTCTTTGTCAGAAATTGTTCATCGTAATTAGGCGAACACGAGGGGACTACAGATGTGTATGTCTATTTGTTAGCATGTGAGACATGGCGTCAGTTGCAATGTGATCTGTGTGTGTGTGTGTGTAAGTTTGTTACTGTGTGTGTAAGTAGGGGATGTGCGCACGAGGGCAAGTAGGGGATGTGCACGTGATGGCAAGACAAGCTTGCCGTACTTCTGCAGTGTCCCTTTTTTTGCCCCAGCCAAAAAGGTAGATCTAGAGTGGAATGTCTTCTTGTATGGTTCCTTCGTGGTCTGTCTGCTGAAAAGAGGGAGATACGAACTCCGCTCGTTCCTGTTATAGGGGACACGAAGTTCGCGTTGCTTATCAACGTGTCAGTTTCTGATTAGCTGGAGTTTTCTGTGAGACTTCCCTTCCTCTAGTGAGTGACAAGGAAAGTGTATCCATATGCAAACAATGCAAAGAAATAAACGGAGTGGAAATTCACGCCATTTGTTTTTTAGCGTTCGGCTGGATCGCATTTTGTTTACCGCCAGTTCTTCAGTTAGTAGATGTCGATCAGTTGAGGAAGCAGGGTTAGTTGGCAGAGGAAGGCCAAGGAACACATGGGAGGAAGTGATAAGGATAGATTTGAGAGGAAGAGGGATAAATAAAGACCTGGCCAGAAGTAGGTTAGTTTGGAAGTCAATTTCTGAAAGCTGTCCAACACATGCCAGTATGTAAAACAAGTTAAACATACGATGATGAGTGCAATCATTGTTTTCTTTTTTTTTTTAGACTTAATGCCGATGGGGAACAGATCAGTTTCAAACGAATAATATCTATATATTATGTGATCTATATCTATATAGTTTCAAATATATATATTCATTTCAAATATTTCATTTCAAATATTCAAATATATTTAATTTCAGATATATTTCATTTCAAATTTATTTCATTTCATTTCAAATATATATATCCATTTCAATTTATATCTATATAGTTTCAAACGAATAATATCTATATATTTGGCAGTTAAAAAGCACATTGATTTTTTTTTAAAACTTTGTTATAGAAAAATGCCATTAGTATTAATGGAAAAAGGTGCGAGTTTTTGTCGAAAGTCTGGGATCATAAGCTAACAAAAAATACTTGAAGTTGTAAATCTGTAGTGAAATATAGAGGGGGGGGAATAGAGCATGAAGGTTTTAGCGATAAACTACTCCGGCAGTCAAAGGGATAACATGTCGCGTGCATTGTGTGTGGGAAAAGAAAATGGCTGACCTCTCGTGACCAGAAGGGAACACTGAAGGTCACAAGAAGGCCAGTCGGTAGAGATAATTTACAACGCCTCCTCATCTACAAACTAAGGTATTACTGAACCCTCTGATTAAAAGGTAACTGCCTTTTATAGCTAAAGGTCAGGTAGGATTCGTTGTGATGGACAGAGATGGATAAAGAAACAAGAAATACAAGATGTATATCAGTTGAGATAGCAGAGTCAGTTGACAGGGGGGAAGGTAGAAAGTGCAAATGTAAGAATACAGTTATTAAAAAAAAATTGTCAATACTCAATGCATTTAGACAAACGATTATAGAAAATCAAGGGAGGCGCGAGAGCGCTCTATCCCTTAATAGACTCCACGAATGGCCTATGCTGGAAATCTCATTTCTTTGATCAATCATAACTCAAAAACCAATAAACCAAATTAGTTAAAACTTTGCACAAAATGTTTATTTGATAGGTTCTATAAGTGTGTAGAATTTCAGCATCATTAGTCAAGGCAACCCAGAGATCCAGAAAGTTCAATCATGAAATCATGTTATCTGTGTGTACGTACATACGTATGTGCCACCCTGTATCTCATCAACTATTTGATGGATTCAGTTGACTTTTTGCAGAGATAGAGGTTCTAGAGTCTAGTTGATGGCATTTTAATTTCAGTTTACCATATACCTTAGTTTTCCAGAAAATTCCAAAAGGGTATGACTACATATCAACCAAACCATTTCATTATCACATCACTACAGTATAAATCTCTATGCATGAGTGGATGAAGTGTGTGAGGTGTGCTGAAGAAAAATTCCTACCAGTAAAATACATAGCCCTGTTGTGCTCGCATACCCTTAATGACAATAAAAGTGTAAAAATTTGTGAATTTCCTTGCTTTTGTACATTTAGTGTATATGAATTTTCATCTTAACCCTATTAAGGGGATATGATTTCAGTATACTGACATTTTTCATGGAATATATATAATAACAAAACTAGGGTTTATCTCGTAGTTACTCAAATTCCTGCAATCGAGAGTAGATACATGTGCACACTCTGGAGACGGCAAGATAAACTAAATCATGTCGTCAATAATGAAAGGCTTGCGGGCGAAAACTCTATTCTTTATAAAGCCAGGGTTGCAGAGTCGGATGGTATAAGGTCCAACTCTGACTTCAACTCCTAGAATTTCAAGATATCCAACTCTGAGTCTGACTCCTTATTTTAATAAAGTCTTCCAATATTCAGACTGTCTGTTGATTCTTCAGAGATTAAAAAATTTGACTCCAGCTCCTAACGGTTCTGGGTATGACCTTAAAAGACACCCAGTGGTGACGCCTCCATTTTGGGAGCTATGGGGATTGTGGAGTTGCCCCATAGTTGCCATTGCTCCCAGGTCCACTCTGGCCCGGAGTGGTAGTACCTGTAAAGGCCCCATCTATGGGTCAAATAGAACCTACTGGCGCTACCAGATCAGGCTGTCTGAAGTTATTAACTTCCTGACTCAAAATGCACCAAACATTGATGTTTTATTGTTTTTTTTTTCTTTGCAAAACTCAATCATGTTTTGCAAAATCAAAAAGAAAAAAACAACAATCTCCCTCCCCAACTCCTTTCACTCAACCAAACACCATAAATGGATGCTTGAACATATAAAGAACTTGAAGCTTGGAAACCTTCGCCAAAATGACCGGATTCAGCATTGAATGACCTGAAAGGGGTCGATATGCCATGAAACAAAAACAACCAAACCATTAAGCAATATCTTACCAATTCCTAACATTCTTGCAAGTCTGACTACAAAACCATCCAAAATGAAGTTCATTGGATTAGGCTTCTCAATGTCTGATTCATCTGCTAAGAAATTCTTTGTGAACTCGTGCACGCACGGTGAGTATAAAGTGCAGTAGCATCTTATCTTGATGAAAGTAGAAATGGTCGTCTTCATATTGTTGGCAGGGATCAAAGTGTAGTATCTGTTCCGATGGATACTGCACCCCATAGACCGGTACCGTCTTGGCCTTCGGGTTTGATTTACGCCGGTCTGTGGGTTTGTCCTGTGCAGTTCTAGGAGGTCCACCCTCCCAGGCTTTGCCTCCCCTCTTTGGGGAGGAGTAAGTTTATTGCTTACTGCTTGAGGAGCCCCTACCGGCGAATGCCGACGGGGCTGCCCAGGCAATTTTTAATGGCCAGAGTTCTCACCTTCTCGGGTGCTGGCTTTTCAAGTCTCACTTTCCCGACCCGACCTTGGGTCACATCTTACCTTGTGGGAGTAAGATAAAACTGGCCTTGTGCCTAACCTTCTGGGGAGGTAAATAAAATATTGTTCACATATCTGTTGTATTATTGAACCCTTTTTACTTTGGCTTTCTGCGGAATAAGGGGTCTATACCTACTTGGCACCATGTTATATTTAACACCTACTCTGCTATCTCACGCAACTTTACCATCGACCAAAATGAGTTTGTGAACTTTTTTTTATGTTTATCTGGAAAACTGCCGAATTTGGGTAACTTCAACGTTCAGCACCGTTTGTGTCCGTACAACCATGTTTAATGTCATCAAACCACGTCTTGACCATTGTTTCTGATGGAAAAGAGTCCAAATAGCACTTATCAAGCAATTGATTTGCTTAAACAGTATTTTCCCCATCAGAAGAGTCGCCAACTTAATAGGTCCCTCACTGTCAGCCAAGCTCCAGCCCCTGTCCCATCGCCGTAATGTAGCATCCTTGTGCTTGTTTTACAAATACTTCAATGGATTGTGCTCCGATGAATTGGCCGCTCTGGTGCCCCCTCGTCGTAAGTTCACTAGACCAACTCGACAATCGACTAAATCCCATCCATTCACTGTGGAGGTCCCCAGATGCCGGAGAGCTTTCTACTCAAATAACTTCTTTCCTCGTGCTGCTGGCCTCTGGAACTCTCTCCCTGCCCCCTGTTTCCCCGACGGTACTGACATGCCGAAATTTAAAACTAATGTAAATTGACATCTCACTGAGTAGATCCCAATTTAGGTTGACCCCCCCCCCCAACTTTCTCCCTTTTTTTCTCAGTAGCCCCTTACGTCTACAGTGGCAGGCTGCCTTGTTTAGGGTGAACTATGTTAAAAAAAAAATAATGCCTGATCAACACATTCAAATTTGGACACATGCTATTTGAAGATTGGTATTGTATAAAAATCATATGGATTTTTTTTTTTATTAGGGGCGCCATCTATCTGTCAGGCACGGCACTTATTGAGTAATGTGTTATACATACTTTTGCATACGTCTGTCAATAACGCCTAAAAATATTTTCACGTTACTTTTCGTTTTCTACAGACAGCACACAGAACGCGACATTTTTTTTTTTGTAGTAATATGTTATATTCTTCGCAACGCAGTTTTATAGGGTTTCGCATCCTCATCCTATGAATAAAAAAGATTTTATATTCAGTAAATATTTGAAGAAATATTTTTACCAAAAAAATTCCTGTAGAATCACAAGTTTTTTTGGAACACTTTTTAAAAATTTCTACTTTTTCCATTTCCAGATTGTTGTGAACATCACTGATGCCAATGACAACGCCCCGAGATGCACTTTCCCGTTGTACAAATTCACGCAGGTTGAAGATTCCTTCGTTGGTTCACTGATTGGCCGAATTCACGCGACGGATGAAGACACCGGAAAAAATGCCAAGCTAAAATTCGGCATCATCGGCGGTAACATTGGTGAGAGACTCTTAGATTCTGAATGAAATTTTTTTAAATGGAGATAAAAATTGATCTGGCTGCGAGTGGAAAGTTAACACATCTTTCTACTCTTATATGTATTACCTATGATAACACAGCACACAAAATGGCGGCCTCATGTTCGGGAAAGATGTACCCAAATGCGTGGTTGCTAAAAGCTTTTTCCAAATCTACAAATGCCATGTACAGTGGTTTGTTTGCTGCTAGATGTTTCTCCATGATTTGACGTATGATGAAAATTGCATCTGTGTTGCTCCTACCGGGCATAAAACCAAATTGCATGTCAGCAATCTGTACTTGTTGTCTGATCAGCTGCTCAACAATTCTTTCCAAGACTTTCATGACCTGATCAATCAGTTTGACTTCACGGTAGTTCCTCAGTTTAACGCATCATCTTTACTTTTGTACCGACTTACTATGAAGCTGTTCCCATTCCTCAGGTATCCGTCCTTCTCTGACGATGACTTCAAACCGTTCATGCATCAGACTAGCCCCATAGTTCACCGGTTGGTTTCAGCATCTCAGCAACTATACCAGATGGCCCAGCTTCTTCTTCTTCTTTCGTGTGAATCAGATGATTCTGGTGTTGGCATTAGTTTCCCCGATGTTTTTCTAGTTAGAAATCTTTCTGGAAAGACATCGGGTACTTACGGGAAGGACCACAAGAAGGTTGCCAACATCCCTAAGGGACAGTGGTACTGTGGAACCAGCTGCTTTACCAGCTATCATTTTACAGATTGCTTCAGTGATCATCTCCTGGGTAATGGGGGTACTAGAACCCTCAACAGGAAGTTTATAGGACAGCTCATCAGGGTTCCATGGAAATTCAACGTTCAGTAAGCATTCGTAGTCCTGATCAGCTGCTTAATGACTCTTTCCAAGACTTTCATGATCTGATCAATTAACTCGAGTCCACGGTGGTTCCCTCTGTTCAACACAGCACCTTTATCATCACCATATTGTTAGCAATAGTATTAATGTGTAAATTACCATAATAGAAATGATGGGATTTGAACTCTGAATTCCACAGTCTGCAGCATTATCTATTTGGCTACTAACACCCACCCACTTTGTTTCGAAGAGACTAAGAAACTTATATACGTAAAATACCATTCTCCTGGCTATTTATGACCAGTGTGTGATTCTTTAAAGTTCATTCTGTCAATTCCTCGTCCCCTCCCCGATAAAGAAAAAAAAATTACAAAAACTCTGACCATCTTTTAGAGAGCCTGAAAAAAGGTTTGGACGGATGTTGCCTCCTACGCAGAAGTGTGTTCTTACCGAACAATGTATCAATCACTCCGCGAGTGAGAACATGCTAGTGCAAAGCAAAACAGATCGTAATCATGTAATTGCTACAATACAAATATATAAACTTGATAAAGATGGAGATATGTTATTTGCCAACAATCCCATCCTTTTTAGATTATTTAATACCAAAAGATAAAATCTATGGAAAATGATTCATCCTATATAAGTAATTAAACACAAGTTATCTTATCGATAGAGGGGAAGGGGGATGAGATGGGGAGAGAGGAGCATATTGTTAGCAATAATATTAATGTGTAAATTACCATAATAGAAACGATGGGATTTGAACTCTGAATTCCACAATCTGCAGCATTATCCATTTGGCCACTAACACCCACCCACTTTGTTTCGAAGAGACTAAGAAACTTATATAAGTAAAATACCATTCTCTGGCTTTTTGTGACACGTGCGTGATTCTTTAAAGTTCATTCTGCCACCCTTTTTTCCGCAATCACAGATGGACCTGGCTAAAATACTGAAGCCGATATACCTGCCGTCCCACAACATGGCAACCGTAAATAATTTGCGCCAGGAATGCGGCATTGATTCACAAACCACGCTAAGAATTTTCTGCGACTAACACTTTTTTAAGAAATCCTCCCCTAATCAGAGGCTCAGGACATACGGTTGAGAAAACCTTCAGAAGTAAACAAAAAAAACAACAAAAAAACAGACATTCAGAATAATAGTTGTAATTTCTATGCGTTAGTAAATTAGAATTTTATTTCGGGACAATAAATATAATTTAAAAGCAACAATCAATTTTTATCTAAAAATTCAACCGTCCCTCTGCCACAATTAAACCGATTTGGTTTGAGTTATCTGTTTTATAAGGGAGATAATTACACTTAAAAAGGGAAAACTTGAGTTATCTCCCCTGACACCGTTTTACCATACGATTGATTGACTCTGAATGAAATTTCTATTTGTCTTATAATATAATTTCCTTTCAGTCAATTTTATAATTTGACTTATGTTTTGAGGCATGTCCGTCCGTCCGGATTTTTCTCCGCGACCATCCATTGAATTTCTCTGAAATTTTGCATGAAGTTGTAACTTTGGTCAGGTTAGAAAGTGACATTCTCCGATTTTTGAAAAAACATCTGGTTAGCCCCCCAGGGAGTCAAAAGGCCCTGAAATGGCAAAAAAAATGACATATTTTGTCCCATAACTTTTCATCCATCCATTCAATTTCTCTGAAACTTGACCAAAATGTGGAGGCAATTGTTCCTAATAGAAAATAAGTATCGCTGACCTTGGAAAAAATCTGGTTCGCGCCACCAGGGGGTCAAAAGCCCCCTAAAATGGCAAAAGATTACCCTTTTCTCTCATAACGTTTGATCCATCCATTCAATTTTTCTGAAACTTTGCCAAAATGTAGAGGCAATTGTTCTGGATATAAAATGAGCATCCTTGACCTCAAAAAACTTCTGGTTCGCGCCTCCAGGGGGTCAAAAATGCCCCAAATTGCCTAAATTTATTGCATTTTACACTCGCCACATCGAGTTACATACAGAGGAGGGCCACACACGCGCAGCTTGTTTCTGACCATTTTTAAATGTAAAAAATGTCTTAAATACTTTTACATACATCAATTAGAGTCGAGAATCAAATTGTTTTCATTCCCTTTATTATTTTCAATCCTCTCAGAATATTCTTCATCAGATTAAAAGGTAGTATAGAGTCATGAACATAATGCGATAAAAAAAAGTGTATAGGCGATTGTCGGGCTTCTAGGAGGAATCCCGGTTACATGTTCATAATACAAGCAATATCACATGCAAGGCAAAATAATAATTCACAGGCAATAAATAGGTTGTTTAAATAAAGCGTTTATTGAACGTGTGTAACGACAATGAAACAGAGTACATTAATACGTATACAGTGTGTATGTGGAATGATGAATGCTGTATGTATGTATGTATGTATGTATGTATGTATGTATGTATGTATGTATGTATGTATGTATGTATGTATAATGTGTGTGGAGTTGAAATAGTTCATATGATTGAAACGCACATGGGAAAATATGTTCAATAAAGAAATTGTGTACGTGGAAATAAAATGTTCTGGAGAAGAAATTGTCTCTGTAGAAATATGAATGCGTGTGTGAAGAAAAGTCTCTTACCGAGAAAAACGTGTTTATGAATTTGAACACATGTGATTTTGTGGATCAGAAAAGGAGACTAGCAGCATCTCCGATGACTACCACTGTCTGCCATGGCCGGAACTGAAAAAGAAGCCTGACTGGCGTTGTGCATCGGTTTATAAAATCAAGAAGGGCTGATAACTCTGTGGTTGTCTTCCAGCGCCACCTGACGGTGAAAAGCGACGCCCACTGGCAAACCGATGCAATTATGTTTGAGAGGGGGAGATAAATACTGTTTCCTGTTGTTGTTTCTGTTAAATGAGGAACAGTTTTGAGTTAAAATCTAATTAGTTTTACGCATGTTAACTTATCGCAGATCAATAGATCGATGAGACGAACGGGCATTTAACTGCTTAGTTACCCCTTTTCTTTCTAAGGTCGTTCGGCTTACTCTCTCCTCTTCTTTCCTCTTCTTCCTCTTCTTTTTATTTCTTTCTTTCTTCTTGAAGAGGGAATCACCTTGAAGTCAGTTGCTCGTAAAATAAGTACTTACAGATGTGGCCAAAGTTTGAATCGGTGAAAAGTGTTCACACATGTTTTTAAGAAGTAGGTGCGAAATAAACTTTAATAAAACCAGTGAATTATTGAAAAAGAAATCAGAGTTCCTGGCGACACAGAACGGCCTCGGCTCTCGATGAAGACAACAATAGCGAGAAGAAACACTCGACTTGAATGCGAAGCCCAACATCCACCGTTTTAAGCACGGCTGCTGTCTTCCCAATAACAGCGTAACCCAACATGTAAACACACATACACACACACACACACACACACGCACGCACACATACTGAACTTTGAAAACATATTTAACGCTCGTGTCGTTTTCATATGCAAAAACTTTTCAACCTTCAACAAACTTTATCGTTTATATTTTACATCTTTGTGAAATTGTTGCTATATAAATGTTGCTATGAAATTGTTGCTATGAAAATGTTGCTATATAAATGTTGCTATGAAAATGTTGCTATATAAATGTTGCTATGAAAATGTTGCTATATAAATGTTGCTATGAAAATGTTGCTATGAAAATGTTGCTATGAAAATGTTGCTATATAAATGTTGCTATGAAATTGTTGCTATGAAAATGTTGCTATATAAATGTTGCTATGAAAATGTTGCTATATAAATGTTGCTATGAAAATGTTGCTATGAAAATGTTGCTATGAAAATGTTGCCGTATAAATGTTTTATTTTTACCTTACAGTTTCTCCTTTTTATTAACAACATTCTATTAGCACTTACTAACTGGTGATCCATTCCAAACATATATGTTTTTATCGAGTCGGTCTCGTCCCAATTTAGCTACACGAATATTAATTGTTTAGTGTGGTGTTCGGCAATCCCTAGAGACGCGACCGTCGTCTAAAATACCCGATCCAAAACCGGGAACCAAGACAACCACATGCTTTATTGAATTATGGGGTATATGTTACGAGACTCAGCAGAGGCGCGAACGGGGTCCAAAAAAAGAACGAGAAAGGGTTTAAAAACATAAATTTGCAACAAGTGAAGTTGACCTACGACGAGAATATATATTTTTCTACTTACCTATGTAATTTGTTTTTATTTTTACGTATTATAAATGGGTTTTCATTAGATGTAAAAAAAAAAATGTCTTGTTTTTTTTTTCAACGTTTTCACAAAAATCAATATGGCCGCTCCAGGTGCATTTGTTAGTAATCCCCCCCAAATCGGCCATTTTGTTTTCTCAACTTGCGGTGAGAAAACTATTGATTTCTAATAAATAGCACTTCAAACGGGTTTAAAATACAAACAAATAGCACATGCAAGTTTGAAACTAACTTTTACAGCTTACAGTTACTTTTATTTGTTGTAAATTTGTTTTTTTAGCGTTTTTACTCTGCTGAGTCTCGTAAAAGATTCCCGAATTATGTTTTCTTTGACTTGTTACTTGGCTTTCATTAGTTCATGCTTGTATTGTGCTACGGTCGACTTGGAATCACGTCATATCTTTCTTTATGTACCCAGAAATCCCACAAACTTAAGAACACGCTTGAAATGTGCAAATGATCGCTAGTAGGAAACAATCGAGTTGTCGAAGAAAGAAACGAAGGTTGGAGAAGAAATGGTATATGCAAAAATTGGAGCGTTCATAAGTATTAACGAAACGAAGTCTTGTAGTTAAATTATTTATTTATAAAAAAGCAACAAAAAAAAAACAAATTTAAATTATGTATAAAAATATTTATTTCACAATGTAATGACAAACGAGAACAGACATAACTTGAGAAAGATTTATTCGGCATACAGGTATTCAATTGCTTCCCACCGCAGCAATATGTGACACAAGGTCGGAAAGTGGGGGAAGAGTCAAGCCAGCACCCCTAAACAAGGAGCACTCTGGCCTAGCAAAAATAACCTGGGCAGCCCCGTCGGCCTTCCCCGGTCAGCGCGCCTCAGGCAGTAAGCAATGAAGTTACTCCACCCCAAAAAGGGGAGGCACGGTCTGGAACTACCCAGGGTTAATGCCTCAGCCCTTACAGATAAAAGGCCACCGAAATGGCCCAGTTCCTGTTGGGCTAATTGTCAAGAACGAATCCTCGACTGATATTACCCCATCCCAAAGTCGTCAATCAACTAAGTTAATGAACGGCTGATCGGGCTGGGGTTGTGCAACGGTATTTAATTCCTTCCTACCGCAGCAATATGTGACACAAGGTCGGAAGGTGGGGAAAGAGTCAAGCCAGCGCCCCTAAAGAAGGAGCACTCTGGCCTAGCAAAAATAGCCTGGGCAGCCCCGTCGGCATTCCCCGGTCAGGGCGCCTCAGGCAGTAAGCAATGAACTTATTCCACCCCAAAGAGGGGAGGCAAGGCCTGAGAGGGTGCACCTCCTAAGACAACCCAGGACAGTATACCTCAGCCCGGTAGATAAAAGGCCACCGAAATGGCTCAGTTCCTGTCGGACTTGTTATCGAGAACGAATCTTCGACTGGTATCACCCTACCCCATCCCGTAGTCCTCAATTAAGTTATTCGGCATACAATGTCGGTACAATATTAGTGCTGCTATTTGTATTGTTTAGTTTACTAGCAGGAGAGTTCTCCAAAGGGGAGATAATTCAAAAAAAAATTTTTTTAATATACAAACATAAAATTTTTATAAATATTTTGAAAATAACACTTAGGTAAACTACGTTTTAACCCTTCATCGTTCAACTGGCAATCTATCCATCTCATTAACCCTTATCCTCGAGTTGCTTTTAACCTTGATGAGTGTTGACTCATGAGTAAAAAAAAAAGAGAGAAAAAATCATGTTACTTTTTTCTTACATTGTGCTTGCATTTTTCTTTCTGTGTTCTTTTTCCAGGAAACACTTTTAAAATCAACAACAAGGGCGATCTGATGCTAAACGAAATACTTGACCGGGAAACTGTGAACATTTACAATCTGACCATCTTGGTAAGTTTTCATGACCGTTTCGGCAGCCTCGTAACTCTCGCTTCGCCCTCACATTCCATAAACGACTTACTGTTTATTTTTTTAATCACTAATAGAGACTTATTTTTATTTATTATTTGTTAATTACTTGTACACTAAATGACAATCTTTTTTTTTTTTTACTTAACCTGAGCTTAACTAGTGGAGCAAGTATTTGTTTATGTGTCTGCATTGTGTTATAAATTCTTGGGGGTTTTTTTTTAATAAATTAATTTGGTTGTTGAAGTTTATGATTTGATTTTTTCGTCTAAGAATAATTTAGTTTTTACTATAATAAAGTTGGGGTTTTTCTGACTTTAATTTTATAACTATAATGACTATTTATGTAAAACTCCTTTGCTTTTTGGCTAGGAGCAAAATGTAGTATCTGTTCATTGCCTTGGATATATGTGTATTCAATTTGCTCTCGTGTAAAGAATAAAGCATGGTTTCATCAGCAAATATACCCATCTCGGGCACGATTACATCAAGGAGGTCGTTTACGAAAATCAGGAATAGTAAAGGTCCAAGGATCGATCCCTGGACGATTGTTTTTAATTCTACATTTGTTTTTTTACTTAACCTGAGCTTAACTAGCGAAGCAAGTATTTGTTTATGTGTCTGCATTGAGTTATAAATTCTTGTTTTTTTTTTGTTTAATAAATTAATTTGGTCTTTGAAGTTTATGATTTGATTTGATTTTTTCGTCTAAGAATAATTTACATAATCGTTTATGAAAATCAGGAATAGTAAAGGTCCAAGGATCGATCCCTGGACGATTGTTTTTTATTCTACATTTGTTTTTTCGATCGCCAATAAACAATTAATTTTATTCTACAATTTCTACTTATTTACTTCTGTTTTATATCGATTAATTGTTAATTATTTGTTCACTAATGGACAATTATTTGTTGCTGATTTATATCTAATATTGATAGTTAATTATTTTGACAATTGTTTTTCTTTTTAGTATAAAAAATCTTTTTTACTTAACCTGAGCTGAAATAGCAAAGCATTTAGTTTTTTTGTTTAATAAATTAATTTGGTCTTTAAAGTTTATGATTTGATTTTTTTTCTTCTAAGTATAATTTACAGTAGGGGTGGGACGTAATGGGTGAAAATTTCAGATTCATGCGAGTAGTATTTTTTGTGTTCATTTATACATAAATAACACTAAACAATCAAACATTTTGAAAATTTTGCAAAATTCAGAAGGGGTGGGACGTGATGGATGAAAATTTCAGATTCATGCGAGTAGTATTTTTTTGTGTTCATTTATACATAAATAACACTAAACAATCAAACATTTTGAAAATTTTGCAAAATTCAGAAGGTGCAGGCCAAAAATAGCCGTTAGGGCTCCACGGGACTCAAAATCCATCATTTTTCGGTGAAAAAGTGGTTTCATGCGACATTGCAGGTCCTAAAACATCCTCAAAAACTATGAATGGATATAGATGGTTAAATCTGATATAGTACTTTAATTTAGAACCATTTTCAGGCTGTGAAAGGGTTTTCACTAATGTAAAATAGCCAAAATCTAGTGGCCTGCACCTTCTGAATTTTGCAAAATTTTCAAAATGTTTGATTGTTTAGTGTTACTCATGGACGGCGGCACCGGGGGGGGGAACTCAAGCCCCCACCCCCACTTTTTTACTTGCCCCCCCCCCCCACTTTACGGTCATCAATAATGAAGTTATATATGCATGTGCTTAACCGGGCCCCCCACTTTTTAGGAGAGCCCCCCCCCCGCACTTTTATAACTGTCCCGCCGGTCCTGTTATTTATGTATAAATGAACACAAAAAAAATACTACTCGCATTAATCTGAAATTTTCACCCATTACGTCCCACCCTTAATAATAGTCTTCTTTTTTTTCTGACTTTAATTTCATAATGACTATGCATATAAAATTCGTTGGCCTTTTGACGAGAAGCAAAGTGTAGTATCTCTACTGATACTACACTTCATCTTTTCTGTCCTCGGTCAGTGAAGGAGAAATCCTCCTAGACTGAGGCAATTTAAATTTTTGTTCCAAATCAGTGTGCTCCTTTTTGGGGGGAGTTGGAGTTTCTCCATATTAAAACCCGACCTTGCGTCTAACTCTGCCCTCGGTGGGGAGACAGGTAAATACGGCCTATGCACCGGTATTTCTATTAATAAGTTGCCCATATTCATCTCTTCTGCGTTTATTTCTTTTAGATTCAAGATCTCGGTGATCCCTCTCTTAACGGGAGCTGTTCAGCGATTGTGTCTGTGGAAGATGTTAACGATAATGACCCGGTCTTTGAACAGAACCAATACAACGCTGCAGTCCGAGAAGAGGCTCCACCATATCAATCGGTAAGTAGCGCATATGAAGGTGTGGCATATCAATAGATCGATGAGACGAACGGGCATTGAGGAAAAGTGCTAGCCTGTTTAGCTACCCCTTTTCTTTCTAGGTTCGTTCGGCTTACTCTCTCCTCTTCTCCTTCTTCTTTTTCTTTCTTTCTTTCTTCTTGAAGAGGGGTCACAGTACCGGTCAGAGCTTTACAAATAAGTGATAACAGATGTGGCCGAAAGATGAACTTAGAAAAGTGTTTATCAAGTGGGTGTGAAAATAGACTTTTAATAAAAAACAGGGAATTATCTGAAAAAGATTAGTTCTCTTGGCGAAACCAGACAACGCGCCTCGCTACCAATGAAGACAGCAACAATCCACTTGTAAGCACGCCTGCTGTCTCCCCGCAAGAACAAGCTTAACCAAAAACACACACGCACACACGCATACTAAACTTTAAGGACTAAGTTGACACATCGTGTCGTTTCAAACTTTTTTTATCCTTCAAACTTTATTGTTAAATTTTACATTTTTGTAAAATTGTTTACATATAAAAGTTTTTATTCTTTTACTTTGCAGTTTCTTCTTTTTATTAGCAATATTATATTGTTAAAAGTTAGCACTCGCTAACTGGTGATCCTTGTAATCGAATCGGTCTCAATTATCTACACAAAATTAATTGTTTAGTGTGGTGGCTTGGTAATCCCTAAAGACGCGACCGTCATCTAAAATACCAGACCCCAAACAGGGAACCACAGCCAACCCCACAATTGGTGAGCTCCGACGTCGAACATGCAAATAACTTTCTGATCAAATGCAAAACATGTAGAGTAAAAGAAAAAAAAAATAATAATAATAATAATAGTAATAATTCGGAGAAGAATTGAAGGAAACGGACACAGCTTAAAATACATGTATATATATATATATATATAAATGTACATAAGGGTGTGTGTGTGCAAAAAGAAATAAAAATAAACAATCAAAAACATAAACAAACAAAAAGAACATTTGTGTGTGATTCTACAAACAAAATCCTTCGAGGCTAAGCAAGAACATTTGTGAACAAAAAAAAAACGAAACATCTTTCAACAAGCAAGAACTTTCATAAAAAAAAAAAAGAAACAAAAACAAAAAAAAAAAAACAACAAAAAAACGAAAGGAGAAAATAAAGCATCTGACGGTGAGTCCCCACTTCTTTTCTTGTCTATATTTCCTGACTATTTACCTTTCCTTCTGTCACATACTTTGATTTTGTCACTAGTAGGGTGTAAAAAAAAAAAAAAAAAAAAAAAAAAAAAAAAAAAATTTTAAATAAAAATAATAATAATTTTGTTTAGAAAAATATGGAAGCGCAACATGTTAGTGTCAAACCACCACAGTTTATGGAAACTAGTGTTGGAGGGTTGTTCGCCGTACTCGAAGCACAATTTCACCTCAGGCACGTAACAGCGGATGACACAAAATTTTATATTGTCATTAGCGCACTCCCGCCTGATGTGGTAACTAACATACCAACATCAGTTCTGGATTCACGCGACTATGGTAAATTAAAGGAGTCAATATTGTCTGCGTATGAGAAAACCAGACCTGAGCTCCTGGAGAAATTAATGAGGAACACCACACTAGCTGGTCGCCCTTCGTTATACCTCCAGGAAATGTTGACGATAGCAAGTAGGATAGGAGCCAGCGAAGAAATAGTCAGACATAAATTTATCCGGGCTCTTCCTCATCAGATAGCACCAGTAATAGCAGCCCACACTGAAATGCCGTTAGTCGAGTTAGGTCGATTGTCCGACAACCTGATGCCATTAATAGAGAATGCGTCAGCATTTCAAGTGACTGACAACCAAACTCGGACAGGCTACTACCATAGACAACCGAATCAAAATAGGGAAACGACTCCCATGAGTTTACGTCCTTATAGTAAAAACCAAAAACCAAAGGTCTGTAGAGCACATCTCTATTTTGCAGAGCAGGCTCGGACGTGTAAACCATGGTGTAGATGGCCGAAGAAAAAAGGTAATCTACAAATATTGCCTAACTCTCGTCCTTCTTCTCCCAGCCCTAGCGATTCGGAAAACTAGAAAGGCGGACTGCGCTTGCTCCCTCAGGTTCGCCTTTATTAGAAGTTACTGCAAAAATAGGAGCCACTAAAATAAATTTTATTATAGATACAGGGGCCAGTATTTCCATTTTACCGCGTTCTGCAGTAAATGGTGTTACCTTGGAACCAACCCCTGTACATATCTCTACGGCTAATGGAGAGAAAATACATTGTCATGGACAAACAAATTTAGAAGTGAGGATACCATGTTTAAGAAGATCTTTCCAATGGACTTTTGTGATCGCTGATGTCACCAACCCATTATTAGGATTTGACTTCTTAAATAAATTTAGCATTATTGTAGATTGCAAAAATAGATGCCTCCGAGACGAAATAACCGAACGAGAGGTAAAAGTAAAGGCAGTAACCGAAACTATTAACATAGTAATTAATAAAGTAAACCTAACTGGAAGTGTGCGCGATATAATAAATAAGTATGATAGTGTGATCTCCCCTCAGAGCGATACAAGTAAAAGCTACGGTGGAGTTTATCACAGAATTGACACGGAAAGTCATGTACCAGTCTTTGCTAGGGCTAGGCAACTTTCCGGTCTTAAGTTTGATGCAGCTCAAGCAGAATTTAAGAAACTGCTAAATACAGGAGTAATCCAGCCTTCAAGTAGCGAGTGGGCATCCCCGCTACATTTAGTAAAGAAATCGGATGATACATATCGAGCGTGCGGTGATTTCCGTGCGCTGAATAGTATTACCAAGACAGACCGCTATCCGATACCCAACATAAACTCATTCAGTTCACGGCTAGCTAATAAATGCTATTTTTCGAAGGTAGATTTGACTTCTGCATATCACCAAATAAAGGTACACCCAGACGACGTGCCTAAGACAGCCGTCGCTACTCCTTTTGGCTTGTTTGAATTTAATTACATGCCATTTGGTTTGAAAAATGCTGCTGCTACATTCCAGCGATATATGGATAAAATATTTTTCGAGTTAGATTGTGTGTTCATCTATCTGGACGATATATTGATTTTTAGTGACAGTGAACAACAACACAAGGAAGACTTAGATAAAGTATTTAAAATTCTTAGTGACAATAACTTAAAGATTTCCTTAGCTAAGAGTATATTCAATGTAACAGATTTAGATTTCCTAGGGTTTCACGTAAGCAAAGAAGGCTTGTTACCTACTTCAAAGAAAATTAAAGAACTGGAGGCCTTCCCAGTACCCAACGATTCAAAAAGCTTACGTAGGTTTTTAGGGATGACAGGTTTTTACCGCAAATTAATCCCTAATTATGCAGCTATAGTATTGCCACTGTCCGAACGAATGAGGTTAGACCCTAAGTCAAAGCTCGGACTTAATGAGAAAGAAACTGACGCTTTCAAAACTATAATTAGTAAATTGTCAGAAATTACAGCATTAGCCCATCCACAGTCTTCAGTCACCGAGTACCACCTAGTGACGGATAGTAGTCAATACGCAACTGGCGCTGCATTACACCAACTAATAAATAAGAAACCGGTACCCATAGGATTCTTTTCTAAGAAATTGTCTCAAGCTCAAGCCAAATATTCAACATTTGACAGAGAGTTACTGGCAGCTTATTTTGCAGTGATACATTTCCGTCACCTCATAGAAGGTCGTCATGTAACATTGTTCACGGATCATAAGCCGTTATGTGGAGCCTTTTATAGTCAAACACCGGCAAAATCGGATCGACAGCAACGACACTTGTCAGTACTTGCCGAATATATTGCTGATATAGCATATATTAAAGGCGATCAAAATGTAGTTGCGGACTGTATGTCTCGACCTGCATTAGCTGTGCAAGTAGATGCCTGCGATTTGACAGAAATAGCTCAGACACAAAAAGGGGATGATGAAATAAAATCATACCCAGATTTAAAAGAATATTTGGTATCAAATGAAGTAGGCTCAGTCCTATGTGATACTTCAACTATGTACCCCAGACCGTTTATCCCGAAAAATCTTCGTAGATCCATTTTTGATAGCCTACATGGTTTAGCGCATCCCGGAACGGGAGCGTCTATAAAACTGGTTAAGTCCAGATATTTTTGGCCGAATTTGGATAAAACTATCAAACAATTCTGTGCAGAATGTGTTGTATGTCAACAAGCTAAAGTTCACAGACACACTAAATCTGCTGTCCAGAATTTTGAATTGCCATCTGCACGTTTCCAAACAGTGCATATAGACATTGTCGGCCCATTACCCTTAACGCGCAGTGAACCGGACCCGTATCTGAGTCCATATAGATATCTACTGACCTGTATCGATCGTGCAACGCGCTGGATTGAAGTACAGCCTATGACTGAAATAACTGCACAGTCGGTAGCAGAAGCATTTATTAATGCATGGATATCTAGATTTGGAGTTCCACTGCATGTTGTAACGGATCGAGGCAGTCAATTTGAGAGTGAATTATTCCAGGAATTAGCTAAGGTGATAGGTTTTTACCGATTAAGAACGACTTCATATCATCCTCAAAGCAACGGATTGATAGAAAGAGCACATCGTACGCTAAAAGCAGCGATAATGGCTCGAAAAGAATCATGGATGAAAGCTATACCTATAATTCTACTTGGTATACGCAGTATCCCTAATGAATCAGGCTTTTCACCTTTTACTTCTGTTACTGGAGCACCAATATTGGTCCCTCAGCAATTGGTGCACAGACCGGGCGTAGAAAAGGAAACACCTGTAAATCATAAATACATACGTGATTTGTGTGATTCGATGTCCCAATTTGATGCACTCAGCTGCGATAAAGGACATCACCATGCAAATACAAAACCTTTCATACCAAAAACTCTACTTTCCTGTGAAAAAGTATGGCTTAGAGTCGATCGAGTGAGAAAACCATTAGAAGCGCCTTATTCAGGCCCTTATAAAGTTCTGACTCGATCAGCTAAACATTTTCAGATCGATATGAGCAATGGTACTCATACTCATGTATCGATAGATAGGTTAAAACCTTATATAGAACCAACTAGCAATAACGACAAAACTAGGACTACTAAGAAAGCACAGACAGATGCGTGCACAACTAACAAAGAAGATATCGAAACAAATACCGCTGACGAAGTCGATAAAAATATTGCTAGTAAAACATATGAGTCTAGATCTGGTAGAAAAGTTACATGGAAGAAAAATAACGAATTTTTTTATTTTTAATAACTATTCAAAAGTATGACTAATTATAATAAGACAGAGGACTAGATATAAGTATAAGAATAATGCGATAACAAAACAAAGGAGATTACAAAATAAATAAATAAATAAAAGTAAAATTGAAATAGGGTAAAGCTCCGCTTACTGGTGGGGGACTATTGTGGCATATCAATAGATCGATGAGACGAACGGGCATTGAGGAAAAGTGCTAGCCTGTTTAGCTACCCCTTTTCTTTCTAGGTTCGTTCGGCTTACTCTCTCCTCTTCTCCTTCTTCTTTTTCTTTCTTTCTTTCTTCTTGAAGAGGGGTCACAGTACCGGTCAGAGCTTTACAAATAAGTGATAACAGATGTGGCCGAAAGATGAACTTAGAAAAGTGTTTATCAAGTGGGTGTGAAAATAGACTTTTAATAAAAAACAGGGAATTATCTGAAAAAGATTAGTTCTCTTGGCGAAACCAGACAACGCGCCTCGCTACCAATGAAGACAGCAACAATCCACTTGTAAGCACGCCTGCTGTCTCCCCGCAAGAACAAGCTTAACCAAAAACACACACGCACACACGCATACTAAACTTTAAGGACTAAGTTGACACATCGTGTCGTTTCAAACTTTTTTTATCCTTCAAACTTTATTGTTAAATTTTACATTTTTGTAAAATTGTTTACATATAAAAGTTTTTATTCTTTTACTTTGCAGTTTCTTCTTTTTATTAGCAATATTATATTGTTAAAAGTTAGCACTCGCTAACTGGTGATCCTTGTAATCGAATCGGTCTCAATTATCTACACAAAATTAATTGTTTAGTGTGGTGGCTTGGTAATCCCTAAAGACGCGACCGTCATCTAAAATACCAGACCCCAAACAGGGAACCACAGCCAACCCCACAAAGGTTCTCTGACAATCTTTTACAATAATCAGCAGAGTCGCGAACAGGGTCCAAAAAAGAACGAGAAAGGGTTTAAAAACATAAATTTGCAACAAGTAAAGTTGACCTACGTCGAGAATAGACATTTTTCTACTTACCTATGTAATTTGTTTGTATTTTGACGTAGTATAAATGGGTTTTTATTAGATGTTAAAAATTAAAATTCTTGTTTTTTTTTTTACATCTAATTTGGCAAAAAAGAAAATGGCCGCCCGTCCTCTTTAACATTACGTACCCCCCCCCCTTAAATCAGACATCTTGTTTTGTGCGATGTTCGTGTGCCGAATACTTAAATTTCAAATAAATAGCAATTGAAACGGGTTAAAAATCTTTTTAATAGTTGGAAATGTCACAGGTAAGTTTGAAAATAACTTTTATCGCCTACAGTTACTTTTATTTGTTGAATATTTGTTTTTTGAGCGTTTTTAGTCTGCTGATCATTGCAAAAGATTCCCGAAGATTCTCTTTGTTTTTAACTTCAACTACAAACAGACATCTTAAAAGATACTTTGTTAGTCTTTCTCTGCTCTAGCGTAATTTCCAGGATAATTTAGGAATAAAACAATCACAATGCATTCGGCACCAATGAAAATAAAATGATTTATTAAAATAAATTAAGACTCTTGTAGAGATCGAATACACGAGCGAAATTTATTTTAGAAGAGTTCCAATGGTGTAAGGGGCAGTAACTCTACTACGTCACCCAGCAACGTAAGTATATACAGGGTGGGCCAAAATAAGGGTCCTATCTTTAAATTTGAATAACTTGAATTTGAATAACTTCCACAAAATAAAAGTTAAACTCACCAAACTTTATGTGTGTGTAGACTGACCCTTCCGAGATTTTTTGAAATAAACAAAACAAATTTTAGCCGAAAAACACTTCTTAAAACTTACAAAAACTAAAGTATTGTTTTTTACACTGTTTTGAGTTTTTTAAGCAAAAATAATGTTTTCTAAATGAGGGTACGTTCCTTAGGGCTAATACGGCTCATGCTTGCTTCGGAAGGGGTCCTTTACTTATTCTAAAAAAAAAAATAAAAAAAAATCAATAAATAAAAAAGTTATGAATTTTAAAAAATAGTACCCTTATTTTTGCCCACCCTGTATATAGATAGTAGATATCTATACAAGAGCCTTAAATTACTCTACATTTGATAGAAGAATCAGTCTTTAGTAAAATTCGACTAATTCCAACTTATTTTTTCTTTTTCCAGATTAAATAATATTCAAAAAATGCTAAGAGTCAAATGTAACTTATTACTGGCACTGTACGGGATGGAATGTTTTTTATATCAATAAAAGGCTTTAAAGTTACTTCTATATCTACTATCTATATACTTACGTTGCTGGTTGACGTAGCAGAGTTACTGCCCTTACACCATTGGAACTCTTCTAAAATAAATGTCGCTCGTGTATTCGATCTCTACAAGAGCCTAAATTAATTATCAACGAAAAAAAATGAAAAAAAATAGAAAAATATGTAAATGGAAGGGAAAAAAACATGAAACACGGGAAATAAAGTTTTTTAAATAAATGACAGTTTTACACTGGGTAAAATTCGTCAATTTGTTTTAAAATAGTTCCCAGTGCAGTGTCCTTTCATAATTTTTGTTTACACATGAATTCAGCTAGGTACGATTCCACGATTTGCGTGTGGATGCCACATTTAACTTTGTTTCTTTTCTTCGTCTCATTTCACATTCGTTCTACGTGGTTGGTTGTGGCACCTGTTAGTGGATCAACAAAATTGGATTTGTGATTCATACGCAAATGATAGAATCCTTCAGCACCTAGGCGATCATACACTCGCCAACAATCAGACACAATCGTCGTACCTGGTCTCACATATTTTTTTATTAAAAGAATTAACGTTTCTGCATCTCTCGCCGGCACGGTTACCAAAAAAACGCGCCTGAAATTAACCTGTGCGCTTGCAAGAAGCATTATCTCCGGTTAAATATAAAATATCTTGCAAATTCAGAGTGATAAAATCCATTTTAAGATAAAGCATGGTTGAAACTTGAAACTAGAGTTATCTTCCCCTTATTTGACTCTGGAGACGTAACATAAGAATCAAAATAAAGATAGCCGTCCAAAACACGTGAATAATGGAAATGAAAACAAAACGTCATCATCAAATTTTAGTTAATTTTAATGTAAATTTTTTTTTGTTTTCCGCAGGTAATTTTTGATGAAATTTTTTTTTTGTTTTGTTTTCCGCAGGTAATTTTTAATGAAATTTTTTTTTGTTTTGTTTTCCGCAGGTATTACGGGTTCGTTGTCTGGACGCTGATGAGAGAAGCAACATCCGCTATCAGCTGTTAACGATGGACTCTTTGTTTGCTCTGAATGGTAAAGTATCATTCAAAAAAAAAAAAGACATCGCAGAACGCAGGAATTCATATTTTGTTGCTTTAAATCAGTTATTATAGTTAAGCGACTCCATTGATCTTTTGGCCGCGATCAAGGTGTGGTATCTGTTTTAGAAACTGCGCTTCATCTTTTTCTGTCCTCGGTCAGTGAAAGAGAAATCTTTCTCGACTGAGGAAATTTTTTTTTTTTTTTCCCAATCCGAAGTGCCCCTTTTTATGGAGCTGGATTTACCCACCTTAAAAACTGACCTTGTACCTTACTTTGGTCACGTGGAGAGGCAAGATGTCGGGACTCCATTAAGAAAGTCGCCGTTTTGGTTTGCGAACACGGTTTGGTTTAATATTTCAGCCTTGCGGCCAAAAATTTATTTTAAGTCTTAAAATATTTTTTTTTAAATACTGAAATTGACATTTTAAATTAAAATGTTCATATTTTTATCAAGTAGTCATATCTTAATTTCGCAAGTTTGGGCCGAATTTGGAAGAAAATGCTATTTTAAAAACATTTAATACAAAAAAAATAAAAATGAAGTATCGACAATTATTATTGAAAAATGTTCTATTTTATTAAATCTTCTTCTTTCGTGGGAATCAGATGATTCTGGTGTTGGCATTAGTTTCCCCGATGTTTTTCTAGTTAGAAATCTTTCTGGAAAGTCATCGGGTACTTACGGGAAGGACCACAAGAAGGTTGCCAAGATCCCGAAGTGAAAGTAGTACTGTGGAACCGACTGGATTCGAAGTTGGAACACCCAGGTCTTCAGTCCGTGTCGATATCCACTTAACCACCGTCAGCTCCCATTTTATTAAATGAAAAATATTAAATTCCATAAGCATTTTCTTTATTTATAACGGATTAAAAAAAAAATTCATAAACCAATCTTGCACACACAAAGGACTCAATATACTTTCAGATTGAAATATATATATATATATATATATATATAGGATCGGGCAGATAAATTGGAACTAATTTAAAATGCTAATATTTTTTTTATTGTTGATCATATGATTACGTTTTTTTTTTACTAAGGATCCTTAAACACTTTATTGCAAGATAGCATAATTATATTTACTCAAATTTGTTTTAATATGGCGGAATTAGCACGAAGAATAACTATATGCGAAATGAGACGCGCTGGGAGTTCTCCTTCGGACATTGTTAAGAGCACTGGCTATGCAAAAATGACTGTCTATCGGGTTGTGGCTTATTTCGATGCCGAGTGTAAGGTTGAGAGAAGTCGGCACAGTACTCGTAGTGATCGAAAGCGCACACAAAACTTTCCTGGTGGGACTAAAAAGGTCGTTAAAGGCAGACCCAAGTCAGTCGATGTCGAAACTGGCAAAAAAGCGCAATGTGAGTCGCAGAACTATCAGCAGAGCAATCAACGAAGACTTTGGGATGAAGTCCGACGTTAGGAGACGCCGTAATCTCCTCACTGTCCGTTCAAAAGCTATAAGAGTTGAAAGATGCCCTAAGGTTATCAACCATCTGAAACACAAAGGAGGACATGTGCGCATTTTTGTTGATGAGAAAAGGTTCATCGTGGATGAGGTTCCAAATCGCCAGAACACTTTAGTTATTGCCTGTGACCCTTCGGAAGTTCCTCCTGTGATGCAGAGCAAAAATCCTGCTTTTGTGATGGTTTTTGCAGCCGTGGCAAGTGATGGAAAGGTGATGCCTCCTCATTTCATCGAAGCGGGTCTTAAAATCAACACAGCGGAGTATTTGAACATTCTTAATAATGTTTTATTGCCTTGGATCCATAGAAACTACGACCCTATGAAAATCATGCTCATCCAAGACTCGGCACCAGCGCATATATTTGCTAGTATATAAAAAACAGTTGTTTTTTTTAATATATATTTATAGATGAATACTTTGGTCTTGTTATCATTTCAATAATATGGAAAAACTGGAAAAATTGATTTTCTCAAATGTCAGAAGAAGTTAACTGTTAAAATGTTATCAGCTCCTTTTAATTATTTGTTATTGTTATAAAGCTCTATATGAAAGGATAGCGAGCACTTTGTATATGCAAGATCTGGTTTGTATATACACATAGTCTGTCGGGTATGTTGAAAAGAAATCAATAACGTACGCGATCGTAAAATACAAATTATTTATTTAAAAACGATTCATTACAGATTCCAGAGGTGTATCATGGTTTCATTGACACAGGTAGGCCGTTACTGTTTAGAAAAGGTCCTTGTAACCCATTTCAAATCATCAGCGTCCTTTTCTAAACAGTAACGGCTTACTCGTGTCAATGAAACCATGGTACATCTCTGGAATCTGTAATGTATAGTTTTTAAATAAATAATTTGTACATATATATATATATATATATATATATATATATGATTTATTGAAGGTCTACCAAAGCATTCCGTTCAGGCGGTTATACATCACCACAAAAGACTGTTTATTTCAAAGTATTATTTATTTACATTAAACTAAAGATGTTTCTTCCTACACGTGTTTCACTACCAAGCAGGGCCTTAGGGACCAATTTGCTGGATTCTCAAGAACGGCTGATTTTTGGCCAAGCGCCAAGTTTAATGTACTGCCAAAGTGGTTAAGTGGGAGGAAATTACCGAAGCTCAACAAGAAGCAGGATACCATTGAAGTGGATGCACCGTTTGTCTGAGAGCGAAAGTTTAGCATCTGCATCCAGCAGAAAAAAGGAAGAAACCCAACATGTTTACCATCCCCTCTCACGTTTACTCCATTTGCATATATATACATATATATATATGTGTGATTTATTGAAGGTTTACCGAAGCATTCCGTTCAGGCGGTTATACATCACCACAAAAGACTGTTTATTTCAAAGTATTATTTATTTACGATATACATTCAACTAAAGATGTTTATTCCTACACGTGTTTCACTACTATATATATATATGTTTATGAAGAAATTTTGCTTTACTTCGCTTTATTCTTTTTCTTCTTTCTTTGCGTGCAGCTGAGACGGGAGTTTTGGAGACTAATGTCCGTCTAGACCATGAAACTCATCCTGGAAGCTACCAGCTATATGCTGAGTGTACCGATGGCGGAGATTTCCCACGATATTCCTCACCCGTTGTCATCAAGTAAGTTTGTGTCCCTTTCCTTGCAAATAAATCAAACTTTGGGGAGGAGTAAGTTTATTGCCTACTGCCTGAGGCGCCCCTACCGGGGAATGCCGACGGGGCTGCCCAGGCAATTTTTAATGGCCAGAGTGCTCACTTTCTCGGGCACTGGCTTTTCAAACCCCACTTACTCGACCCAAGCTATGGTCACATCTTACTTGTGGGAGTAAGATAAAACTGGCCTTGTGCCTAACTCCTGCAGAGGAGTAAATAAATAAACACGATCTGAAATTCTCATGGATGGCTCTGCTCATGAGGAGAAATCAACACTGAAACTTCTTCGTTTTTCTCTCTCCTCAAATCTTTCTTGGAGTTCATACCTTAGATCCATTGCTCTTTCTGCTTTTCGTAAAGTCGGTTCTCTCTATCGCTCCAGACTTTTTCTCACACCTGAGGCAATTCTCTATCTCTACAAACCCACAATCAGACCATGTATGGAATACTGTTGTCATATTTGGACTGGTGAATCTCTGTCCCATTTGAGGGTTCTTGATAAAGTGCAGAGCTTTTCTAATCCCACTTTCCCGACCTTGTGTCACATCTTACCTTGTGGGGGTAGATAAATCTCTAAATCAAACGTATCAGTGAAAAGAGGGTACGGATCCTAAGTCAAAGATCGAGGGTGATAACACCGTCAGATATCGCATCTCAAGTCCAATTTCAAGAGTCAAAAGACATGGATCCAAATAAAAAATTAAAAAAACGGTATTGCAAGTCTAAAACCTCATTCCATAAATACACAATGCACACACGCTTATAATCTTAATTCACCAACAAACCGAAAAAGAAAAACTGACCTTTGTCACGATCTGATGGCTTTTTTTTATTATCAAAAATAGGAATTGATCGATTATGACGAACGAGAAAGGGAATAAATTAACATATTCTGATGTCCCCTAAAATCGCTATGTTCTCAATCACACTTTTTTTATCGACATGGTTTTTTTTTTTTTTATCGACATTGTCCTTATCAATGTTTATAGGAAGGGAAAATGGCTGAAACCACCAGAAGAATATGGAACTGCAGTGCCAAAAATTTATTTTTACTTTTTTTTTCTTAAGGCAGCCCAGAAACTAACTCTGTTGTATATTGAATGTTAGCTATTTCAGCTAGTTTTTTAAAAATATTATTTTCCGTTTGAAAATCAGTAAAACTGTAGTGACACTTCGGTCTTAAAAAAAATGTATAGTTTATACTCTGTCGATACTTTATCAAAGCCAAATAAATTTACACAAGGACTTTCTTTCTGCCGACATATTTTAAAGCCTTCTTGTTTAACTATGCCCGCACCTCCGACAAACAGCCTTCCCCCAAACGCAAGTCTTCATCTTCTTATTGGCTGTGTCGGGATTCTAATGTTGCCGGTTGCCGGGGATGCAAAGCCACAGTTAACAAGTTACATGCATAATAAAAACAACACATTGTATAAAAATGACTTGTCGAACATGGGTGTGTGTTAAGTGTGTCGTTGGGGCCCCGTCACTAGTGTCTACATTTGAACTAATCACATCTCTCAAATTCATGATCTCAGCTAAGACTGATTGTGATCCTGTGTAATTCCATATCAAATCATCCAGAAAAGTTTGAAAATGTCACCCATACTTCTCAGATTTTCTTCAAAGTTTCCCCAGTTGCTGGTATCATAAAAACTAGACAATCCTGAAAATTTGAGCTTGTAACTCCAAAATATTGCATTTTTAAGATTTCAGGTATGTCGCGAAAGACTGCGAAATCGCGACATTAGAAAATTACATTTTTGTGCATAAAATGAATTTTAGACTATCTAGAATGGTAAAAATGTCTACAGGCAAGGTTTTTGAACAAAGAATCAAAAAATCATGCTTAAAACGTCTTAAAATCAACTGTTTTTTCGTTATTATACATGTTTGCCTAAATTTGAGTGTGGAACTACCAAGCCTCAAAAAAGTATGTGGCACTGTTGGAAAATGACAAATTTCTTTTTCTGTGTGTTCTACACAGTTCGAACTTTCTCCCATCCAAAAATAAAGTCTTGTTATTTTTCCATTAGCTAACAATTTTTTCGCGTTGAGACGGTCTTACGTTTTCCACTAAGTAAACTTAAAACCTAAATTTATCCCAAAATTCATTTTTTATTTTTCTATAGTCAATTTAATGCATAGACAGAAAATTAAAAGTTATTCATAAGGTATACCTTGAAATCCGTGTGACATGAGCTGGAGAATTGTGACAGAAACGGTGGCTAGCAGGAGAGATCATGGCGGACGTCCTGACTGTATCCGCACACTGAAATTCATCGAGAGCTGCAGGTAAAGGTGGAGAAAGATCCAGGCAAGGCAGTGCGGACCTTGACAAAAGATGGACGTCGGAATGGCAACTATGAAAAAAGTGCTGAACGAGGATCTTCGCTCCTCCTCATACAAGAGTCGCAAGTGCCAATTACTAACCCTAACCTCACGAGAACAAAAGCCAAGAAACTCCACATTTTTTTTCCTTTCCAAAATGTGTCAAATTTATCTCAAACACCCTGTACATGCCATTGGATTTGGCATAAAATAACCTAAAAAGGATTGATATGCCGTAAAAAAAAAAGAAAAGAAAAACAATTTACCAAACTCTGATACATTGGCATTATCAACAATATTAGACCAATATCTCTGTGACTTCATCCAACCCCTCATCACTGAAATTCTGGACATGAACAATGGCTTCTCCTAAACCCCCCCCCACTTTTTAACTTGCCCCCCCCCACCCCCCACCCCACTTTACGGTCATCAATAATGAAGTTATATATGCATGTGTTTAACCGGGCCCCCCCCCCCCACTTTTTAGGAGAGCCCCCCCCCACTTTTATAACTGTCCCGCCGGTCCTGCATGCACTTTTGATGAGTTGTACTGAACGAGAACACTGCACAAATTGATTTTATTATCATTTTTATACTAGTGAGGCCCCATGGAAATTCTATGGTGTTTTCTCCATCAATCTGCATAATTTACTGCTTATAATAATATTCCTTTTAAAATTTTTCTGTTGTTTTGTGTTCTTCAGAATAATGTGATCTATTCCCCGCTTCCTTTGTTCCAGCTTGTTTGACTCATTGGTCTAGTGGTCTTCATCAATGCGCTGTTTTGATACCTCATTGTAATACAGCTCCCTATTCCAGTAGCTCCTTTCCAAGAACCGCAGGCTTGTGGAACTCTCTTCCTGCTGACTGTTTTCCTCCTACCTATAATCTTGGTCTTTTCAAAACTAAGACCAATAGACATTTCCTGTCTTTGCGATGTATGTTCTTGTTAGCTCCTTACATCAAGTGGCTTCATGCCTTATCTGGAGCGATTTCCATAAAAAAAAAAATAATAGTATTAACCCTTACAGATATTAAGAAAAAAATGACCTTTTCTTTTTCCGTAAAAATAATTGTCATTGTCAGCTAAATAATCTTTAAATAAATAAAATGAATATGTCTCTTCTTTTCTCATTTATATAAAACAATAAATATTTTTTGTCGTCTTACCGTAAAAATAATTGTCAGTTGAATAATCTTTAAATAAATAAAATGAATATTTAAAACAATAAATATTTTTTGTCGTCTTACCGTAAAAATAATTGTCAGTTGAATAATCTTTAAATAAATAAAATGAATATTTAAAACAATATTTTTTGTCATCTTACCGTAAAAATAATTGTCAGTTGAATAATCTTTAAATAAATAAAATGAATATTTAAAACAATAAATATTTTTAGTCGTCTTACCGTAAAAATAATTGTCAGTTGAATAATCTTTAAATAAATAAAATGAATATTTAAAACAATATTTTTTGTCATCTTACCGTAAAAATAATTGTCAGTTGAATAATCTTTAAATAAATAAAATGAATATTTAAAACAATAAATATTTTTTGTCGTCTTACCGTAAAAATAATTGTCAGTTGAATAATCTTTAAATAAATAAAATGAATATTTAAAACAATAAATATTTTTTGTCGTCTTACCGTAAAAATAATTGTCAGTTGAATAATCTTTAAATAAATAAAATGAATATTTAAAACAATAAATATTTTTTGTCATCTTACCGTAAAAATAATTGTCAGTTGAATAATCTTTAAATAAATAAAATGAATATTTAAAACAATATTTTTTGTCATCTTACCGTAAAAATAATTGTCAGTTGAATAATCTTTAAATAAATAAAACGAATATTTAAAACAATAAATATTTTTTGTCGTCTTACCGTAAAAATAATTGTCAGTTGAATAATCTTTAAATAAATAAAATGAATATTTAAAACAATAAATATTTTTTGTCGTCTTACCGTAAAAATAATTGTCAGTTGAATAATCTTTAAATAAATAAAATGAATATTTAAAACAATATTTTTTGTCATCTTACCGTAAAAATAATTGTCAGTTGAATAATCTTTAAATAAATAAAATGAATATTTAAAACAATAAATATTTTTAGTCGTCTTACCGTAAAAATAATTGTCAGTTGAATAATCTTTAAATAAATAAAATGAATATTTAAAACAATATTTTTTGTCATCTTACCGTAAAAATAATTGTCAGTTGAATAATCTTTAAATAAATAAAATGAATATTTAAAACAATAAATATTTTTTGTCGTCTTACCGTAAAAATAATTGTCAGTTGAATAATCTTTAAATAAATAAAATGAATATTTAAAACAATAAATATTTTTTGTCGTCTTACCGTAAAAATAATTGTCAGTTGAATAATCTTTAAATAAATAAAATGAATATTTAAAACAATAAATATTTTTTGTCATCTTACCGTAAAAATAATTGTCAGTTGAATAATCTTTAAATAAATAAAATGAATATTTAAAACAATATTTTTTGTCATCTTACCGTAAAAATAATTGTCAGTTGAATAATCTTTAAATAAATAAAATGAATATTTAAAACAATAAATATTTTTTGTCATCTTACCGTAAAAATAATTGTCAGTTGAATAATCTTTAAATAAATAAAATGAATATTTAAAACAATATTTTTTGTCATCTTACCGTAAAAATAATTGTCAGTTGAATAATCTTTAAATAAATAAAATGAATATTTAAAACAATAAATATTTTTTGTCGTCTTACCGTAAAAATAATTGTCAGTTGAATAATCTTTAAATAAATAAAATGAATATTTAAAACAATAAATATTTTTAGTCGTCTTACCGTAAAAATAATTGTCAGTTGAATAATCTTTAAATAAATAAAATGAATATTTAAAACAATATTTTTTGTCATCTTACCGTAAAAATAATTGTCAGTTGAATAATCTTTAAATAAATAAAATGAATATTTAAAACAATAAATATTTTTTGTCGTCTTACCGTAAAAATAATTGTCAGTTGAATAATCTTTAAATAAATAAAATGAATATTTAAAACAATAAATATTTTTTGTCGTCTTACCGTAAAAATAATTGGCAGTTGAATAATCTTTAAATAAATAAAACGAATATTTAAAACAATAAATATTTTTTGTCGTCTTACCGTAAAAATAATTGTCAGTTAAATAATCTTTAAATAAATAAAATGAATATTTAAAACAATAAATATTTTTTGTCATCTTACCGTAAAAATAATTGTCAGTTGAATAATCTTTAAATAAATAAAATGAATATTTAAAACAATATTTTTTGTCATCTTACCGTAAAAATAATTGTCAGTTGAATAATCTTTAAATAAATAAAATGAATATTTAAAACAATATTTTTTGTCATCTTACCGTAAAAATAATTGTCAGTTGAATAATCTTTAAATAAATAAAACGAATATTTAAAACAATAAATATTTTTTGTCGTCTTACCGTAAAAATAATTGTCAGTTGAATAATCTTTAAATAAATAAAATGAATATTTAAAACAATAAATATTTTTTGTCGTCTTACCGTAAAAATAATTGTCAGTTGAATAATCTTTAAATAAATAAAATGAATATTTAAAACAATAAATATTTTTAGTCGTCTTACCGTAAAAATAATTGTCAGTTGAATAATCTTTAAATAAATAAAATGAATATTTAAAACAATATTTTTTGTCATCTTACCGTAAAAATAATTGTCAGTTGAATAATCTTTAAATAAATAAAATGAATATTTAAAACAATAAATATTTTTTGTCGTCTTACCGTAAAAATAATTGTCAGTTGAATAATCTTTAAATAAATAAAATGAATATTTAAAACAATAAATATTTTTTGTCGTCTTACCGTAAAAATAATTGGCAGTTGAATAATCTTTAAATAAATAAAATGAATATTTAAAACAATAAATATTTTTTGTCGTCTTACCGTAAAAATAATTGTCAGTTGAATAATCTTTAAATAAATAAAACGAATATTTAAAACAATAAATATTTTTTGTCGTCTTACCGTAAAAATAATTGTCAGTTGAATAATCTTTGAATAAATAAAATGAATATTTAAAACAATAAATATTTTTTGTCGTCTTACCGTAAAAATAATTGTCAGTTGAATAATCTTTAAATAATAAAATGAATATTTAAAACAATAAATATTTTTTGTCGTCTTACCGTAAAAATAATTGTCAGTTGAATAATCTTTAAATAAATAAAATGAATATTTAAAACAATAAATATTTTTTGTCGTCTTACCGTAAAAATAATTGGCAGTTGAATAATCTTTAAATAAATAAAACGAATATTTAAAACAATAAATATTTTTTGTCGTCTTACCGTAAAAATAATTGTCAGTTGAATAATCTTTAAATAAATAAAATGAATATTTAAAACAATAAATATTTTTTTAAATAAATAAAATGAATATTTAAAACAATATTTTTTGTCATCTTACCGTAAAAATAATTGTCAGTTGAATAATCTTTAAATAAATAAAATGAATATTTAAAACAATAAATATTTTTTGTCGTCTTACCGTAAAAATAATTGTCAGTTGAATAATCTTTAAATAAATAAAACGAATATTTAAAACAATAAATATTTTTTGTCGTCTTACCGTAAAAATAATTGTCAGTTGAATAATCTTTGAATAAATAAAATGAATATTTAAAACAATAAATATTTTTTGTCGTCTTACCGTAAAAATAATTGTCAGTTGAATAATCTTTAAATAATAAAATGAATATTTAAAACAATAAATATTTTTAGTCGTCTTACCGTAAAAATAATTGTCAGTTGAATAATCTTTAAATAAATAAAATGAATATTTAAAACAATATTTTTTGTCATCTTACCGTAAAAATAATTGTCAGTTGAATAATCTTTAAATAAATAAAATGAATATTTAAAACAATAAATATTTTTTGTCATCTTACCGTAAAAATAATTGTCAGTTGAATAATCTTTAAATAAATAAAATGAATATTTAAAACAATATTTTTTGTCATCTTACCGTAAAAATAATTGTCAGTTGAATAATCTTTAAATAAATAAAATGAATATTTAAAACAATAAATATTTTTAGTCGTCTTACCGTAAAAATAATTGTCAGTTGAATAATCTTTAAATAAATAAAATGAATATTTAAAACAATAAATATTTTTTGTCGTCTTACCGTAAAAATAATTGTCAGTTGAATAATCTTTAAATAAATAAAATGAATATTTAAAACAATAAATATTTTTTGTCGTCTTACCGTAAAAATAATTGGCAGTTGAATAATCTTTAAATAAATAAAATGAATATTTAAAACAATAAATATTTTTTGTCGTCTTACCGTAAAAATAATTGTCAGTTGAATAATCTTTAAATAAATAAAACGAATATTTAAAACAATAAATATTTTTTGTCGTCTTACCGTAAAAATAATTGTCAGTTGAATAATCTTTGAATAAATAAAATGAATATTTAAAACAATAAATATTTTTTGTCGTCTTACCGTAAAAATAATTGTCAGTTGAATAATCTTTAAATAATAAAATGAATATTTAAAACAATAAATATTTTTTGTCGTCTTACCGTAAAAATAATTGTCAGTTGAATAATCTTTAAATAAATAAAATGAATATTTAAAACAATAAATATTTTTTGTCGTCTTACCGTAAAAATAATTGGCAGTTGAATAATCTTTAAATAAATAAAACGAATATTTAAAACAATAAATATTTTTTGTCGTCTTACCGTAAAAATAATTGTCAGTTGAATAATCTTTAAATAAATAAAATGAATATTTAAAACAATAAATATTTTTTTAAATAAATAAAATGAATATTTAAAACAATATTTTTTGTCATCTTACCGTAAAAATAATTGTCAGTTGAATAATCTTTAAATAAATAAAATGAATATTTAAAACAATAAATATTTTTTGTCGTCTTACCGTAAAAATAATTGTCAGTTGAATAATCTTTAAATAAATAAAACGAATATTTAAAACAATAAATATTTTTTGTCGTCTTACCGTAAAAATAATTGTCAGTTGAATAATCTTTGAATAAATAAAATGAATATTTAAAACAATAAATATTTTTTGTCGTCTTACCGTAAAAATAATTGTCAGTTGAATAATCTTTAAATAATAAAATGAATATTTAAAACAATAAATATTTTTAGTCGTCTTACCGTAAAAATAATTGTCAGTTGAATAATCTTTAAATAAATAAAATGAATATTTAAAACAATATTTTTTGTCATCTTACCGTAAAAATAATTGTCAGTTGAATAATCTTTAAATAAATAAAATGAATATTTAAAACAATAAATATTTTTTGTCATCTTACCGTAAAAATAATTGTCAGTTGAATAATCTTTAAATAAATAAAATGAATATTTAAAACAATATTTTTTGTCATCTTACCGTAAAAATAATTGTCAGTTGAATAATCTTTAAATAAATAAAATGAATATTTAAAACAATAAATATTTTTAGTCGTCTTACCGTAAAAATAATTGTCAGTTGAATAATCTTTAAATAAATAAAATGAATATTTAAAACAATAAATATTTTTTGTCGTCTTACCGTAAAAATAATTGTCAGTTGAATAATCTTTAAATAAATAAAATGAATATTTAAAACAATAAATATTTTTTGTCATCTTACCGTAAAAATAATTGTCAGTTGAATAATCTTTAAATAAATAAAATGAATATTTAAAACAATATTTTTTGTCATCTTACCGTAAAAATAATTGTCAGTTGAATAATCTTTAAATAAATAAAACGAATATTTAAAACAATAAATATTTTTTGTCGTCTTACCGTAAAAATAATTGTCAGTTGAATAATCTTTAAATAAATAAAATGAATATTTAAAACAATAAATATTTTTTGTCGTCTTACCGTAAAAATAATTGTCAGTTGAATAATCTTTAAATAAATAAAATGAATATTTAAAACAATATTTTTTGTCATCTTACCGTAAAAATAATTGTCAGTTGAATAATCTTTAAATAAATAAAATGAATATTTAAAACAATAAATATTTTTAGTCGTCTTACCGTAAAAATAATTGTCAGTTGAATAATCTTTAAATAAATAAAATGAATATTTAAAACAATATTTTTTGTCATCTTACCGTAAAAATAATTGTCAGTTGAATAATCTTTAAATAAATAAAATGAATATTTAAAACAATAAATATTTTTTGTCGTCTTACCGTAAAAATAATTGTCAGTTGAATAATCTTTAAATAAATAAAATGAATATTTAAAACAATAAATATTTTTTGTCGTCTTACCGTAAAAATAATTGTCAGTTGAATAATCTTTAAATAAATAAAATGAATATTTAAAACAATAAATATTTTTTGTCATCTTACCGTAAAAATAATTGTCAGTTGAATAATCTTTAAATAAATAAAATGAATATTTAAAACAATATTTTTTGTCATCTTACCGTAAAAATAATTGTCAGTTGAATAATCTTTAAATAAATAAAATGAATATTTAAAACAATAAATATTTTTTGTCATCTTACCGTAAAAATAATTGTCAGTTGAATAATCTTTAAATAAATAAAATGAATATTTAAAACAATATTTTTTGTCATCTTACCGTAAAAATAATTGTCAGTTGAATAATCTTTAAATAAATAAAATGAATATTTAAAACAATAAATATTTTTTGTCGTCTTACCGTAAAAATAATTGTCAGTTGAATAATCTTTAAATAAATAAAATGAATATTTAAAACAATAAATATTTTTAGTCGTCTTACCGTAAAAATAATTGTCAGTTGAATAATCTTTAAATAAATAAAATGAATATTTAAAACAATATTTTTTGTCATCTTACCGTAAAAATAATTGTCAGTTGAATAATCTTTAAATAAATAAAATGAATATTTAAAACAATAAATATTTTTTGTCGTCTTACCGTAAAAATAATTGTCAGTTGAATAATCTTTAAATAAATAAAATGAATATTTAAAACAATAAATATTTTTTGTCGTCTTACCGTAAAAATAATTGGCAGTTGAATAATCTTTAAATAAATAAAACGAATATTTAAAACAATAAATATTTTTTGTCGTCTTACCGTAAAAATAATTGTCAGTTAAATAATCTTTAAATAAATAAAATGAATATTTAAAACAATAAATATTTTTTGTCATCTTACCGTAAAAATAATTGTCAGTTGAATAATCTTTAAATAAATAAAATGAATATTTAAAACAATATTTTTTGTCATCTTACCGTAAAAATAATTGTCAGTTGAATAATCTTTAAATAAATAAAATGAATATTTAAAACAATATTTTTTGTCATCTTACCGTAAAAATAATTGTCAGTTGAATAATCTTTAAATAAATAAAACGAATATTTAAAACAATAAATATTTTTTGTCGTCTTACCGTAAAAATAATTGTCAGTTGAATAATCTTTAAATAAATAAAATGAATATTTAAAACAATAAATATTTTTTGTCGTCTTACCGTAAAAATAATTGTCAGTTGAATAATCTTTAAATAAATAAAATGAATATTTAAAACAATAAATATTTTTAGTCGTCTTACCGTAAAAATAATTGTCAGTTGAATAATCTTTAAATAAATAAAATGAATATTTAAAACAATATTTTTTGTCATCTTACCGTAAAAATAATTGTCAGTTGAATAATCTTTAAATAAATAAAATGAATATTTAAAACAATAAATATTTTTTGTCGTCTTACCGTAAAAATAATTGTCAGTTGAATAATCTTTAAATAAATAAAATGAATATTTAAAACAATAAATATTTTTTGTCGTCTTACCGTAAAAATAATTGGCAGTTGAATAATCTTTAAATAAATAAAATGAATATTTAAAACAATAAATATTTTTTGTCGTCTTACCGTAAAAATAATTGTCAGTTGAATAATCTTTAAATAAATAAAACGAATATTTAAAACAATAAATATTTTTTGTCGTCTTACCGTAAAAATAATTGTCAGTTGAATAATCTTTGAATAAATAAAATGAATATTTAAAACAATAAATATTTTTTGTCGTCTTACCGTAAAAATAATTGTCAGTTGAATAATCTTTAAATAATAAAATGAATATTTAAAACAATAAATATTTTTTGTCGTCTTACCGTAAAAATAATTGTCAGTTGAATAATCTTTAAATAAATAAAATGAATATTTAAAACAATAAATATTTTTTGTCGTCTTACCGTAAAAATAATTGGCAGTTGAATAATCTTTAAATAAATAAAACGAATATTTAAAACAATAAATATTTTTTGTCGTCTTACCGTAAAAATAATTGTCAGTTGAATAATCTTTAAATAAATAAAATGAATATTTAAAACAATAAATATTTTTTTAAATAAATAAAATGAATATTTAAAACAATATTTTTTGTCATCTTACCGTAAAAATAATTGTCAGTTGAATAATCTTTAAATAAATAAAATGAATATTTAAAACAATAAATATTTTTTGTCGTCTTACCGTAAAAATAATTGTCAGTTGAATAATCTTTAAATAAATAAAACGAATATTTAAAACAATAAATATTTTTTGTCGTCTTACCGTAAAAATAATTGTCAGTTGAATAATCTTTGAATAAATAAAATGAATATTTAAAACAATAAATATTTTTTGTCGTCTTACCGTAAAAATAATTGTCAGTTGAATAATCTTTAAATAATAAAATGAATATTTAAAACAATAAATATTTTTAGTCGTCTTACCGTAAAAATAATTGTCAGTTGAATAATCTTTAAATAAATAAAATGAATATTTAAAACAATATTTTTTGTCATCTTACCGTAAAAATAATTGTCAGTTGAATAATCTTTAAATAAATAAAATGAATATTTAAAACAATAAATATTTTTTGTCATCTTACCGTAAAAATAATTGTCAGTTGAATAATCTTTAAATAAATAAAATGAATATTTAAAACAATATTTTTTGTCATCTTACCGTAAAAATAATTGTCAGTTGAATAATCTTTAAATAAATAAAATGAATATTTAAAACAATAAATATTTTTAGTCGTCTTACCGTAAAAATAATTGTCAGTTGAATAATCTTTAAATAAATAAAATGAATATTTAAAACAATAAATATTTTTTGTCGTCTTACCGTAAAAATAATTGTCAGTTGAATAATCTTTAAATAAATAAAATGAATATTTAAAACAATAAATATTTTTTGTCGTCTTACCGTAAAAATAATTGTCAGTTGAATAATCTTTAAATAAATAAAATGAATATTTAAAACAATAAATATTTTTTGTCGTCTTACCGTAAAAATAATTGTCAGTTGAATAATCTTTAAATAAATAAAATGAATATTTAAAACAATAAATATTTTTTGTCGTCTTACCGTAAAAATAATTGTCAGTTGAATAATCTTTAAATAAATAAAATGAATATTTAAAACAATAAATATTTTTTGTCGTCTTACCGTAAAAATAATTGTCAGTTGAATAATCTTTAAATAAATAAAATGAATATTTAAAACAATAAATATTTTTAGTCGTCTTACCGTAAAAATAATTGTCAGTTGAATAATCTTTAAATAAATAAAATGAATATTTAAAACAATAAATATTTTTTGTCGTCTTACCGTAAAAATAATTGTCAGTTGAATAATCTTTAAATAAATAAAATGAATATTTAAAACAATAAATATTTTTTGTCATCTTACCGTAAAAATAATTGTCAGTTGAATAATCTTTAAATAAATAAAATGAATATTTAAAACAATAAATATTTTTAGTCGTCTTACCGTAAAAATAATTGTCAGTTGAATAATCTTTAAATAAATAAAATGAATATTTAAAACAATAAATATTTTTAGTCGTCTTACCGTAAAAATAATTGTCAGTTGAATAATCTTTAAATAAATAAAATGAATATTTAAAACAATAAATATTTTTTGTCGTCTTACCGTAAAAATAATTGTCAGTTGAATAATCTTTAAATAAATAAAATGAATATTTAAAACAATAAATATTTTTTGTCGTCTTACCGTAAAAATAATTGTCAGTTGAATAATAGTTAAATAAATAAAATGAATATTTAAAACAATAAATATTTTTTGTCATCTTACCGTAAAAATAATTGTCAGTTGAATAATCTTTAAATAAATAAAATGAATATTTAAAACAATAAATATTTTTTGTCGTCTTACCGTAAAAATAATTGTCAGTTGAATAATCTTTAAATAAATAAAATGAATATTTAAAACAATAAATATTTTTTGTCGTCTTACCGTAAAAATAATTGTCAGTTGAATAATCTTTAAATAAATAAAATGAATATTTAAAACAATAAATATTTTTTGTCGTCTTACCGTAAAAATAATTGTCAGTTGAATAATCTTTAAATAAATAAAATGAATATTTAAAACAATAAATATTTTTTGTCTTCTTACCGTAAAAATAATTGTCAGTTGAATAATCTTTAAATAAATAAAATGAATATTTAAAACAATAAATATTTTTTGTCGTCTTACCGTAAAAATAATTGTCAGTTGAATAATCTTTAAATAAATAAAATGAATATTTAAAACAATATTTTTTGTCATCTTACCGTAAAAATAATTGTCAGTTGAATAATCTTTAAATAAATAAAATGAATATTTAAAACAATAAATATTTTTTGTCGTCTTACCGTAAAAATAATTGTCAGTTGAATAATCTTTAAATAAATAAAATGAATATTTAAAACAATAAATATTTTTTGTCGTCTTACCGTAAAAATAATTGTCAGTTGAATAATCTTTAAATAAATAAAATGAATATTTAAAACAATAAATATTTTTAGTCGTCTTACCGTAAAAATAATTGTCAGTTGAATAATCTTTAAATAAATAAAATGAATATTTAAAACAATAAATATTTTTTGTCGTCTTACCGTAAAAATAATTGTCAGTTGAATAATCTTTAAATAAATAAAATGAATATTTAAAACAATAAATATTTTTTGTCATCTTACCGTAAAAATAATTGTCAGTTGAATAATCTTTAAATAAATAAAATGAATATTTAAAACAATAAATATTTTTAGTCGTCTTACCGTAAAAATAATTGTCAGTTGAATAATCTTTAAATAAATAAAATGAATATTTAAAACAATAAATATTTTTAGTCGTCTTACCGTAAAAATAATTGTCAGTTGAATAATCTTTAAATAAATAAAATGAATATTTAAAACAATAAATATTTTTTGTCGTCTTACCGTAAAAATAATTGGCAGTTGAATAATCTTTAAATAAATAAAATGAATATTTAAAACAATAAATATTTTTTGTCGTCTTACCGTAAAAATAATTGTCAGTTGAATAATCTTTAAATAAATAAAATGAATATTTAAAACAATAAATATTTTTTGTCGTCTTACCGTAAAAATAATTGGCAGTTGAATAATCTTTAAATAAATAAAACGAATATTTAAAACAATAAATATTTTTTGTCGTCTTACCGTAAAAATAATTGTCAGTTGAATAATCTTTAAATAAATAAAATGAATATTTAAAACAATAAATATTTTTTGTCGTCTTACCGTAAAAATAATTGTCAGTTGAATAATCTTTAAATAAATAAAATGAATATTTAAAACAATAAATATTTTTTGTCGTCTTACCGTAAAAATAATTGTCAGTTGAATAATCTTTAAATAAATAAAATGAATATTTAAAACAATAAATATTTTTTGTCGTCTTACCGTAAAAATAATTGTCAGTTGAATAATCTTTAAATAAATAAAATGAATATTTAAAACAATAAATATTTTTTGTCGTCTTACCGTAAAAATAATTGTCAGTTGAATAATCTTTAAATAAATAAAATGAATATTTAAAACAATAAATATTTTTTGTCGTCTTACCGTAAAAATAATTGTCAGTTGAATAATTTTTAAATAAATAAAATGAATATTTAAAACAATAAATATTTTTTGTCGTCTTACCGTAAAAATAATTGTCAGTTGAATAATCTTTAAATTGATAAAATGAATATTTAAAACAATAAATATTTTTTATCGTCTTACCGTAAAAATAATTGTCAGTTGAATAATCTTTAAATAAATAAAATGAATATTTAAAACAATAAATATTTTTTGTCGTCTTACCGTAAAAATAATTGTCAGTTGAATAATCTTTAAATCGATAACAACGAATGTCACCTTTTGAAATTTATTTACTTAAAATTGTTCCGTTTTAGTTGATGGGACAACATAATTTGATTTTTGAACAATTCAGATTAAAATGGGTAAAGTCGAAATTGTTTACCTTAGCGACATCAGATCAATCACCAACCACCATCTTTGCTGATTGGACGATCTCATTTTTGTAAATGTGTGTGAAAGGAGATAACGTACGAACATTAAATGCCCTAGCGCATTATTATAAAGATTATGCTTTGGCAATAAATAACCCCAAAAGGGGGAGATATGCCGTAAAATAAATAAACCAAACCACTCCCCTATAGCAAATAAAATAAAATGCTGTTAACCTGGGTTGAAGCTCTGGCGAAAATGTCTCATCTTGCAATTCTTGACTACAGAATTGTTATGTTTTGGAATTTCTTTTTTTAGGTGACAATTGATAATTTGGATTATTCGGACTACTGTTCACATCTTGAATGTTATTCTCACAACGTTTCGGCCGATGTAATCTCCAACCTTCTTCAGTTGTGTCTTGTCAAACTCTGGAATCTGTACGGAATGTCGAACGGGACCCTCAATTCGTAATTGTATTCACAAGAATCTGTGGCGCAACGGATAAAGTGCCAAGTAGTAATAATCAGGTCTAAGTGACAGTCTTCCGGAGGTTGAAGGTTCAATCCTAAATGCGGGCGATACTAAGAATACAATTACAAATTACTTAAGACTTCGACCCGGCCACGGCTGACAGAACAAGAACAATCTACCCCCAAGACGCACCTGAAGAAGGTCGGAGGTTAAACCGGCTGAAACGTTGAATCTATATGTCGAACTCGGGAATCTGTACGAAGTTTCGAACTGACCCCTTTATTTAATGCACAGGGGTAGATTTCCCTCGTTTCGTCAGTCATGACTGGGTAGAAATCTTAAGTAATTCGTAATGATATTCTTAGTACCGCTCGCACTGAGGATTGAACCTTGTACCCCCAGAAGACTGTCATTTAGAACTGTAATTGCGGGTGAAAGTTCAATCCTCAGCGCAGGCGATACTAAGAATACGACTTCTACCCGGTCATGGCTGATGGGAAAAGAGCATGCTACCCCCGCCCTCCCGTCAATTAGATAATGGGTTCCGTTCCAAAATTCTGTAGAGATTCCCGATTTCGACAAAACGCACCTTAAGAAAGTCGGAGGTTAAATCGGCTGAAACGTTGCGAGAATAACATCCAAGATGAGAACATTAGTTCGAATAATCCAAATAATTGACAGAATTGTTAATTCTTATCCATTTGGGATAATTGACCTCTGTTCTATGACCTCCAGTCAGTCTATTAAACTTCCTGTGTGACAAATGTTTTTAAATAACTTTTACATTTTTTCTTTTTCAAGCGTGACCGTAGAGGACATGAACGACAACCGTCCGTCTTTTGTAAATAAAACTTATTATGCACAACTTTATACCAACGCCACCATCGGTCGACATATCGTAACTCTATCTGCCACGGACAAAGACAAGGGGCAAAATGGAGAAATCTCATACTATATTATAGGTAAGTTTCACGTGTCTGTTACACCTGGTCACATCGGGTCTGTTAAGTCCAGTCACATTGTGTCTGTTACACCTGTTCATATCATGTAAGATACATCCGGTCATATTGTGTCTGTAACACATGATCATATTATGTCTGTAACACATGATCATATTATGTCTGTAACACACGATCATATTATGTCTATAATACTTGGTCATATTATGTCTATAACACTTGGTCATATTATGTCTGTAACACATGATCATATTATGTCTGTAACACATGATCATATTATGTCTGCAACACTTGGTCATATTATGTCTGTAACACATGATCATATTATGTCCGTAACACATGATCATATTATGTCTGTAACACATGATCATATTATGTCTGTAACACATCATCGTATTATGTCTGTAACACAT
>OY744534.1:1267500-1272500 GCA_963556195.1 Sepiola atlantica | reverse complement strand
CTCTCTCTTTCTTTCTCTCTCTCTTTCTTTCTCTTTCTCTCTCTCTCTTTCATTCTCTCTCGTTAGTGACGTCACATTTTCTTTTTTTTTATTGTTTAGCATCATAAAGACATGCTTTACCAAAGTAAATTTTTGCTGATATATCTTTGCAAATTTCTGCAGTTTAAACTTATTTGATCCCTATATAGATCAGTCCCCACGTATGCACATATTTTCTTGCTAAAATTGGGTAACGAGTTGCAACAGAAGAAAGGCAACCACACAAAATTAAGCTCGGTATCCTGAAATGGAAAAAGAAAACAGAAAACGAAAAGAATCATTCACTCATTTATAAAAAGAAAAATTCAATATTCAAATTTTAAAAACCTCTTTATGGTTTTATATTGTTGATGTTTCAACCAATGAGACCTTCCTCAGAGTGTGGTATGTTTGAGTAGTATGAGCCACGTTTATGAATATTTCTCTCCATTTAACGTCACTTTTCCCTTGTCCAAGGGTCAGACGTTTTTTGATATTTCACAAGCTCACTTTCCAAGCTTCACAGTTCAACAGGTCAACTGTCTCCAAATTCCACTCTGTGCAGTCTTGTCTCATCACTTGCTTCCAAGTTTTCCTTGGCCGGCCAACCTTCCCACGATTTAAAACTTCAAATGGGAGCTCAATTCTACAAACCTAACACTTTTTTAGCCCATAGCTTTAATCATGTAAGCTGCATAATTATTCATGTTTTTGTTTGATTTTAAGTATTTAGGGGTTCAACCTCTTGAAATGTTTAAACGGGTTCCTAAGGGGGAGGCATGATCAACCCTGCTTAAAACATTGAACCGGATGTTAATGAGATTTAAATCATTGCAAAAAAAGTTGTTGTTTTTTATTTGAGTCAATTTGATCCTTTGAAGTAGGTATTTTGAATCAGGCTCATTTAGAGTGTGGAAAATGAGTAAATATAGTGTTTGCCAACTGTAATGCTTTCAGCAAATCTTCCGACCTAATGGGTTGTTGGGTTTGGTCAGATTTCACATTGCGGATCCATCTAATCATGGATCTGTCATTGTGCGGCTTGAAAAATTGTGTGCTTCTACAGAATTTGAACAAAACTTTTTTTTTTTAACGCTAATCAAAGTTTTAGGTTTAGTTCAAAAAAGTCGGTTTGGTTTGGATCAAATTCAGTAGAAGCACCGAAAATTGAAAATCGGTTAATTTTGAAGCGACAAATGTAAATCGTTAACAGAACTCAAACTCGTCCTGCTAATCAAGTGAAGCCACTCTTAACACGAGTGCCGCTTGCTACCGTATGAGGTACAACAAAGTTTGAGGAAAGACTGGCAGTTTTTGCCATGTCATTTTGAGGTTTTCAATGTAAAACAAAAAACGAATTCAAGGGGAGCAGTGAAAACAACAAAATCATATAAACAAAAAAAACTGCCCTTTCCTAAGAAATTGCCAAATGTAATGCTTTTAGTAAATCCTCTGACCAAATGTGTCGGGTTTGGTCAGATTTCAAATTGCAGATCTATCTAACTATGGATATGTCATTGCGCTGCAGTCGGGCAAGAGAGGGCTGGATGAGGGTCCAGCATTCACTGCCATATAACATGACGCTCCTGACACGAGACAACTAAGGAATTTCAAGCAAAGAAATATTTAAATGTTATTTTTCTTGTGAGATAAGGCATACAATTTATTGGGGGTTTCATTTGACGTTTCAGAATCGATTTCTCCTCAAGAGCAGAGCGATCCATGAGAATCCTAGGAAGGAAAGGGACACACCTACGATTGAAAGACACGAGCTTTTGTGTACAAAATGTTTACTGGGGTTTCATTTGAAATTCTTTTTTCTATTCATTGAAAGTCACTTTTCTCTTATTCAGGGGCTCAGGCATTTTCTGATAGTTTGCAAGCTCACTCTCCTAGTTCAGCACGTGAACCGTTTCAAAATTCCAGTCTCTGTAGTCTTGTCTAATCACTTGCTTCTAAATTTTCCTTGACCGGCCAATCTTCCTGCGATTTAAGACATTCATGCTTCTGAAACAGTTTATGCAGGAGGACGAATTCTCCACATGACTGTACCAGTGTTATCGATTCATCCTTAGGATAATCTGTTTGCTGTGGTGCTGTCAGCAAATCCTCCAACCTAATATGTTGGGTTTGATCAGATTTCACATTGCAACTACATCTAATCATGGCTATGTCATCGCGCTGCAGTCTGGGACTGGGTAGGGGTCTAGCATTCACCGCCATATAACATGGCGCTCCTGACACGACAATGCAAATAATAAATGTAAAGCAAACAAATATTTAAATAAATGTTATTTTCCCCCTTGTGATATCTATGTTCCCCCTTAGTGATGTTCCCCTAGTGATCACTTAGTGATGTTGTCCCTTTATACTATTATTTTTTATAATATTATTTTTTATAATATTATTTATAATATTATCTTAAACCTTTATAAACCTCTAACCTTTATAATATTAAACCTCTAACCTTTATAAAAACCTAATCTTAAATCTTAATCTTAATCTTAAATGACTTAATCTTAAATTTTAATTTTAATTTTAATTTTAATCTTAAATTTAAATCTTAAATGATTTAATCTTAAATTTCTTAATCTAATCTTAAATCTTAATCTTAAATGACTTAATCTTAAATTTTGATTTTAATTTTAATCTTAAATTTAAATCTTAAATGACTTAATCTTAAATTTCTTAATCTAATCTTAAATGACTTAATCTTAAATTTTGATTTTACTTTTAATCTTAAATTTAAATCTTAAATCTTAAATTTAAATCTTAAATGACTTAATCTTAAATTTCTTAATCTAATCTTAAATCTTAATCTTAATCTTAAATGACTTAATCTTAAATTTTAATTTTAATCTTAAATTTAAATCTTAAATCTTAAATTTAAATCTTAAATGACTTAATCTTAAATCTCTTAATCTAATCTTAAATCTTAATCTTAATCTTTAATCTTAAACCTCTAACCTTTATAATATTATCCCCTAGTGATATTCCCCCCTAGTGATGTTCCCCCTTGTGATATCTATGTTTCCCTTTAGTTCCCTGACCAATTTTATTCCGCAATTTTGTTTCTTTTTGGCTTTTTACTCATTTTTTGTCATTTAACAGAAAAATGATTGCCCCCGTGAATTATTCTTACTCAAGCAGTATATCAAAAAGCGGTTTCCAAACAATAATAATATCGCAAACAGAGAGATAAAGTTTCTCAGAAATTTGAATGTTTGCTTTATCTTTGATGGCTTATCCAATAGTCAAGATCGCTTAATAAAGAAGAACAAAAGACACGGACCACGGAAGAATGACATGAATGATTGTAAATCTCTTTTGAGTGTTTTTAATGTAACTGCCTATAACTTATCTAATATATAAGGTAAAGACGATTTTTCCCCTGTACCCTCTCGAGGAATAGGAAAATAACCACATGCATCACCGGCTACTAAACTCACCTCTATATTACACTTATTCACTCGAGCGTGTTTTTAGTAAATTTGTTATTATTTTTTTCGACATAACACTAAATATTACATTTGGCCCACCATCCCCGTCTCTCCGCAAAACCAACTCCATATAGGTGGTAGCAAAAACTTTTCTCCCTAACAATTCTGTACTGTCACTCCACTCATCGACACCGGGAACTAATAAACACAGTTTAATTTTCACAAAAGACTCCGTTCTTATTTATTATTTGCCTGGTATTAATTTACTACATAATATAAAGCAATACGCAAAGACTTAATGACCGCTCCCGTTCACTCCGATGATTTTCCGCGAATATCAGATTACGTTATTTCTATTTCTACCTATGACTTCTATATTTATATTCATTCCGGAATTAAGCGAATAAAATTAACGAACACAGTTCCTGCAACATTTAATCATTCAACATGGCAGCTACAATTTCTTGATCGAATCGACTTCCTATTTAATCCAATAAGCGCCAAGATATTCGTAGACCCCGATACATTTACATTTTCAAAATCATACACCTTTAACACGCATATTATAGAAAACTTGCCCAAATCCATTTATTTCATCAACTACAAATTACCTAAACCGTGTCATTGTTGAACTTTACATTTGGTCGGCAGAAGCTAAATCTTAACATAACACGCATGCCCATAATCAAGCTTAGCTTAATTGGCCTATTTTCCTATGTATTTTTAACTCGAAAACGTGGCGCAGTTGTTAAGAAGGCAGGGTTCATGATCGCCAGTTTTAGCGTTCGAACCCATTCTACTCTACCACTTTTTTCTTTTTTTTTAATTTAAAACATTCGCCAACACGGTAGAGGGAGAAAGAACAATAGGGCGTTTCTTTTTTATTCGACGTCATGCAATAGGTAGTACTTTCTCCCGTGCAATATCCTCCAACCTAATATGTCAGGTTTGACCAGATTTCACATTGCAGATACATCTAATCATGGATCTGCCATCGTGCTTCAGTATGGCGAGGGAGGACTAGGTGAGAGCCCAGCATTTCGTGCCAGATAACACGACGCTTCTGACGCATCTGCTATACAACTTATCCTGGATTTAGAGAAGGGCAACCCACGGTGTCATCAGAGGCATCAGTTTACAAAATTTAGTCTAAGCTGCTTTCACCCTTTTAAAAAAATTTTTTTTTTTTAAAGATATTTCACCCCAAATAAGGCAGGATGCCACTGTAGACGAAAGGGGCTACTGAGAATTAGGGAGTAGGTTTATATATAATACGCTAAGGCAATTTCATGTTCATACGTATGTTATCACCTGTTCAGTAGTCCACATGCCAATTTTCAAGCAATTCTGTCCAGCGGTTTGGGTGAAAATAAAACACACGGATCAGGCAGACACATACACACAGAGTTACTATTTTATATATATAGATTATATATATAGATTATATATATATATATATATATATATATATATATATAGATTATATATATATATATATATATATATATATATATATGTGCTACTGTTCTCTGATGATTGGCA
>OY744534.1:1227500-1265000 GCA_963556195.1 Sepiola atlantica | reverse complement strand
GAACAGATACTACACTTACTTCCTAGCAACAAGAGCCAGGTAATTTCTTTTAATTGTCAATATTTCCGAGATGTTAATGGCAATCATTACTATTGGCGACATAAATTATTTTAAAGGAAATACTGTTGGGAAATTAGTCAAAAGCAATTTAGTTTGCTTTACATATTCATATGTCAAAGGAAAGTAGCTATTTTTGTTTATTTTACTAACTGCCCTAACAAAAATGGCTACTTTGCTCAGATCCGATATTTATGGAGTTTTTTTTTTATATATATAATGAAAATAAAATTTTGGTTTGGGATACCTACTTCTCCTACTATTGTTGCTACATGTCAACAAGTTTGTTAGTATGAGATGTCACTGGTGATTTTTGTCAGGAATCGATTGAATTTGTGACTGACGGTAAGGCCAGAAATTTACAATTCCATAAACAATTCCACTAGTAAAATTATGATAAATGTAAAAAGTGGCAGTTACCGAACATCCTTTGATTATTTTTTTTTTTTTACACAATATTAACTTTTTACACAATATTAACTTTTTACAGAAAAAAATCTAGGAAAATTGCTATGGGAGACATGTCCCCTTATTCATGATAACCTAGGGTCAAATAAGTTAATCAGCAGTTTCCCTACCTCACATAGACATGTCCCCTTTGATCCCTTCCTGCCTATAAAACCGTTTTGTTTTTGTTTTTTTACTTTTGCTCACCCAAAACAAGGCATATTGCCACTGGGTGGGGAATTGGGTTGCAGGATGTTTGTTCACATTACATTTTAATTCCAAAGGCAAACGGTCTTAGTGTAGAAAATCTTTCAGCACCTAGGGACCTGTTAAGATAACTAACGAAACGATTTACTTCCCTTGCATCATTTCGGTAAGGTTAAGAGTTATCGCCCTTGGAAATGAAGTCTTGCCTGGAGTAGAAAAGTAAACAGACCACGTCTGGAGACTGTATATTTCATCTCGCATTACAGCGGCAATTAACTCATTATTTTATATTGTGTTCAGTTATAATAAATCTGTTAAAAGTTTCTGCTGATATTTCATCCATTTTTCTTTACAAATATTATTGATTAAAACCTAAATTACAAGGTTTACAAAAAGGACCTCAACAGAGAAGGGGTGTGATTTTGCTGCTAATCGAGTGGATTGGGGGTAGTTATGTTTAAGAGGTACGAATTCAGTTAGCTTAGCAGAGCACATTCTGTTGAAGCACTTGCAAAACAAGCGCAGGGATGCCACACTGCTGCAATGCAAGAAGCGCTGGAGCTTGGCAGTCAGTGCGGGACCTATTAGGTTAAAAATTCTGTTTTGCACCTTGTCCCCTTTGATGATATTTTATTGGTTCTTGCAGATTACTTCAGTATTTCCTCATCCGGTTGGATCCACCTGAACAAGAAAATCGACAGGGACAGCCTAAATCTGTCACAGGCATCGCTGACCATTTACGCTGTGGACAATGGCCTTCCGCCCAAAACAGGATCAACTATAATGCTCATTAACATTACTGACATCAACGACAATATGCCAAACTTTGCTGGTTACAACACAACGTATGTTATTGAAATACCGCAAGTAAGTAAATCATTCAAGATTTTTAAACATAAAAAATAAATCATCCAGGATTTAAAAAATAAAAAATAAATCATCAAAGATTTTTTTGAATAAAAATAAAATAAATCATCCAACATTTATCAAAATTAATCATTCAAAATTTTAAAAATTTAAAAAGTAAATCATTCAAAATTTAAGAAAATAAAAAATAAATCATTCAAAATTTTAAAAATAAATAAGTCACCCAAGATTTTGAAAAATAAATAAATCACCCAAGATTTAAAAAAAAAAAAGAAAACAAATCATTCAAGATTTAAAAAATAAAATAAATCATTCAAAATTTTTTAAAATAAAATAAATCATTCAAAATTTTAAAAATAAATAAGTCACCCAAGCTTTTAAAAAATAAATAAATCACCCAAGATTTTTAAAAAATAAAGAAAACAAATAATTCAAGATTTTAGAAATAAAAATAAATCATTCAAAATTTTAAAAAATAAAAAATATATCATTAAAAAATTTGTAAAATAAATAAATCACCCAAGATTTGAAAAAATAAATAAATCACCCAAGATTTAAAAAATAAAAAAAACAAATCATTCAAGATTTAAAAAATAAAATAAATCATTCAAAATTTTTTAAAATAAAATAAATCATTCAAAATTTTAAAAATAAATAAGTCACCCAAGCTTTTAAAAAATAAATAAATCACCCAAGATTTAAAAAAATAAAGAAAACAAATAATTCAAGATTTTAGAAATAAAAATAAATCATTCAAAATTTTAAAAAATAAAAAATATATCATTAAAAAATTTGTAAAATAAATAAATCACCCAAGATTTGAAAAAATAAATAAATCACCCAAGATTTAAAAAATAAAGAAAACAAATCATTCAAGATTTTAAAAATAAATCATCCAAGATCAAAAAAACGCGAAATGATTGCAGCTAAGAGAATTATTAATACATTTTATATCAATTTCTTCATTAAAATTGATTCACTAAAATTGATTCACTAAAATTTATCATTAAATCATCCAAGAAATGTAAGACAATTGAGAAAGATGTTAAAAAAAAAGTTATTTTTTTTTGAAAAAACAATTTACTTGAAATCATTGACAAGAATCAACAAACAGATCAGAGATTTCTTTTGGAAAATCGTTTGAAAGAACTAAATAAAATATAATTTTAAAACCAGTGTTGAATTTTCCAAATATTTGATAAATGTTCAAATATATTTTTACTTTAATAAGAATTTTTCATTTATATATTTATGTTTCTTTATTTTAGACATTCAAACTATTTAAAATAGTTTGATCTGTACGGAGCGGTAAAACAGATTTTTAGTTTTGTATCCCCACACCGAACTTATAAACACAGTTTAACTAGGTTTAAAAGACAAAATATTTGGGATCAGTGATCATGTGTTTGCCTTTAGTTCAAACATTCTATGCCATCTTTCGGGGTTCGAATCTCATACTAGACAATTTTTTTTTTTTTTTGCTATAGTGCTTCAATTATTCCCTAGCTGTTCAGAAAAAATGAATAAATATAAAATTATGAAAAATTAAAAATATTACGTATAAGATGTATTAATAATCAACAAAATGCCATCAACCTAACAGATATGCGGAAAGAGGAGAATTAAAGTCTATTTATGTTTTTACAAGCGAACACAGAGTAAACTGTCACAGTGTTCGACATAACCAATGGACGGAACTCGTATACCCGTCTATGTCGGTTTCTCAACTTTTCTTGAATTTTTTTTCGCCAAGATTAGGAGCTAAGAAAATCCATTAAATATTTTTACATCCATTTTTTTTTTTTTGTAAAATTATGTAGAATTAAAAATATTACATAAGATATGTTAACAATTAACAAAATGCTAACATAAAATGTGTATTCAAATTCAGTAAAGAAAATCTGAAAACGGCGTAGTTCTAAACCCATGTCTGTGATAATGACTTAAAATTTTTGCTTACTGATGAAAGAAAAGGAAGACCGATTTTTCGATGGTGTAGGTTTTAGTGCCCCAAATTCACTTTTCAATTTGGTACCGTTCTGCTACCAGAGTTCCGAAAAATATTTAATAGACGTTCTTAAATTCTAATCTTGGCTTCAAAATTAAAGTTGAGAAACCCGACGTAAATGTGTACCTCAGCTAGTATTTAGATACATAAAAAATGGCCATAAAGTTTGACACGGGTTTCTCAGTTTAATTCATAAGTTGATGTGCTAAAACTAGTGATGGGACGATTCCAATATTTTTCCCCGATTCCGATAAAGTTTCTGATTCTGATTCTAAAATCGCCTAAAAACATAGAATTTAATTGGTGTGTGTGTGGGGGGGGGATGGGGTAGCGGAGAGTCCTCATCTACTTTTAAATGTAGTAATAATTTTTCTAAACCCATGTCTGTGATGATGACTTTTAAAATTTTATTTAAAGTTTAAACAAGCGAACACATTTTTTTCTTTCATAAAAAAAATGGATGAAAAATATTTAATGGATTTTCTGAACTTCTAATCTTGACTCTAAAATTCAAAAAAAGTTGAGAAACCCGGCAAAGACGGGTACTTTAGCTAGTTTTGTTCTAATTCAGGTTCTCACATACCTGCTATCTAATCGTTGAACCCACATGCATGACTGCTAGGCCTTGTGAACATGTCCTTTGCGTGTGTGTCTGTGCATTCGCTGCACTGGCCGTAATCGTCTCCACACGTCGTGCCGGTCCAAAGTTTGTTGTAGGATCTCACCGAGTGCTGCAACAAAGAACTTTCATTCCAAGAAGAATCGCAACACCAACTTATAAACAAGTAAAACATTTATTTGTTCGAGGTTACAAATGAAAGTTGGGTTTCCCAGGTTGAATGGCAGACTTGCAAAATTAGATCTTTTTTGCCCAACCAGAAAAAAGATAAGTCCAGCACAGCCCTTTAGCTAAGAGATCCAGATGGGTCATCCTGCCTCCAAGAGCACCCAACTTCAACTGGCCGCTAGCTCTCCCAGCAAACTCTAACTTCCTGGCATGCCCAGTGGGCCAGGTCTCACCCCTTCCATCCCTTGGGGTCCTTTGTCCCTGGTCAGTGCTGGACCACCCAAGCTCTCGCCACTTAAGATTTAAACTTGAGATAACTTGTCAGACAGTCTACCCAGCTTTATCATGGAGACAATCTGAACATCACTTTTGTGTTTCAACATCATTGTCTGTTTTTACGAGATACTTAATTCACCTCAAAGGGAAACAAACTTCTGGAGTGGCCCAAATAAAATAAAAAATATTTTCACTTTATTTTGTGAAGGAGGGGGTCCTTCCTCTGGTCGAGCATCTAACATTTGCAACGTCCACTATGCAAATACATCACTAAAGAAAATGCAACCTACTGCATTTTTACAGCATAATGCGTTTGTGAAAGAAAAAGGAATTTCTATTGAAAGTCAGTTTACGCTAAATACAGGAATCTTTCAGCTCGTTGTATGGAATTCTGTGAATTGCAAAGGTTTTAATTTTGATACATAGTTATTAGTGTGAACATGTGTATATGCGTGTGTTTATGCGTGTGTTTATGCGTTCACTGCATTGGCTGTAATCATCGCCACACGTTGTGCCAGTCAAAAGGTTGTTTTAATTTTTAGTTATTAGAAGGGACGTAAGAAAGAACCTAATGTGGCGACTTTTTAAAAAAAACTCGTTTTCAGCCTTCCTCCTTGGTCGCTAGAATCTTATGTGGCACCGGAATTTAATGATATTTCGGAGATATAACCCTTTGTCAAGTGTTTTTATTTCTTTGTCTCTATTTCTTATATCTATGGCAAGTAAGCTACACAGAGGCGTCCATGTTTCATTCCCGCAGGAAATAATCAGGCTAAATGCGCATTTTCTAGCCTCAAACATAATGTGTTTATTAAAGAAAAGGAATTTCTATTGAAAGTCTGTCTGGTAAATTCAGGAATCTTTCAGCTCGTCGTATGGAATTCTGTGATTTGTAATAGCTTTAATTTTTATACAGTCATTAGAAGGCTTTAATTTTTATACAGTTATTAGAAAGCTTTAATTTTTATACAGTTATTAGAAGGCTTTAATTTTTATACAGTTATTAGACGGTTTTAATTTTTATACAGTTATTAGAAGGCTTTAATTTTTATACAGTTATTAGAAGGCTTTAATTTTTATACAGTTATTAGAAGGCTTTAATTTTTATACAGTTATTAGAAGGCTTTAATTTTTATACAGTTATTAGAAGGCTTTAATTTTTATACAGTTATTAGAAGGCTTTAATTTTTATACAGTCATTAGAAGGCTTTAATTTTTATACAGTTATTAGAAGGCTTTAATTTTTATACAGTTATTAGAAGGCTTTAATTTTTATACAGTCATTAGAAGGCTTTAATTTTTATACAGTTATTAGAAAGCTTTAATTTTTATACAGTTATTAGAAGGCTTTAATTTTTATACAGTTATTAGAAGGCTTTAATTTTTATACAGTTATTAGAAGGCTTTAATTTTTATACAGTTATTAGAAGGCTTTAATTTTTATACAGTTATTAGAAGGCTTTAATTTTTATACAGTTATTAGAAGGCTTTAATTTTTATACAGTCATTAGAAGGCTTTAATTTTTATACAGTTATTAGAAAGCTTTAATTTTTATACAGTTATTAGAAGGCTTTAATTTTTATACAGTTATTAGACGGTTTTAATTTTTATACAGTTATTAGAAGGCTTTAATTTTTATACAGTTATTAGAAGGCTTTAATTTTTATACAGTTATTAGAAGGCTTTAATTTTTATACAGTTATTAGAAGGCTTTAATTTTTATACAGTCATTAGAAGGCTTTAATTTTTATACAGTTATTAGAAGGCTTTAATTTTTATACAGTTATTAGAAGGCTTTAATTTTTATACAGTTATTAGAAGGCTTTAATTTTTATACAGTTATTAGAAGGCTTTAATTTTTATACAGTTATTAGAAGGCTTTAATTTTTATACAGTTATTAGAAGGCTTTAATTTTTATACAGTCATTAGAAGGCTTTAATTTTTATACAGTTATTAGAAAGCTTTAATTTTTAATACAGTTATTAGAAGGCTTTAATTTTTATACAGTTATTAGACGGTTTTAATTTGTATACAGTTATTAGAAGGCTTTAATTTTTATACAGTTATTAGAAGGCTTTAATTTTTATACAGTTATTAGAAGGCTTTAATTTTTATACAGTTATTAGAAGGCTTTAATTTTTATACAGTTATTAGAAGGCTTTAATTTTTATACAGTCATTAGAAGGCTTTAATTTTTATACAGTTATTAGAAAGCTTTAATTTTTATACAGTTATTAGAAGGCTTTAATTTTTATACAGTTATTAGAAGGCTTTAATTTTTATACAGTCATTAGAAGGCTTTAATTTTTATACAGTTATTAGAAGGCTTTAATTTTTATACAGTTATTAGAAGGCTTTAATTTTTATACAGTCATTAGAAGGCTTTAATTTTTATACAGTTATTAGAAAGCTTTAATTTTTATACAGTTATTAGAAGGCTTTAATTTTTATACAGTTATTAGACGGTTTTAATTTTTATACAGTTATTAGAAGGCTTTAATTTTTATACAGTTATTAGAAGGCTTTAATTTTTATACAGTTATTAGAAGGCTTTAATTTTTATACAGTTATTAGAAGGCTTTAATTTTTATACAGTTATTAGAAGGCTTTAATTTTTATACAGTCATTAGAAGGCTTTAATTTTTATACAGTTATTAGAAAGCTTTAATTTTTATACAGTTATTAGAAGGCTTTGATTTTTATACAGTTATTAGACGGTTTTAATTTTTATACAGTTATTATAAGGCTTTAATTTTTATACAGTTATTAGACGGTTTTAATTTTTATACAGTTATTAGAAGGCTTTAATTTTTATACAGTTATTAGAAGGCTTTAATTTTTATACAGTTATTAGAAGGCTTTAATTTTTATACAGTTATTAGAAGGCTTTAATTTTTATACAGTTATTAGAAGGCTCTAACAATGCGGGTTATAAGAAAGAAAACTTAATAACAAGGCAGTTTTTTATTTTTTTCATTTTTTATTAACACTAAGATATTTTCACTTTATTTTGTGCACCCCTCCTTCTTATGGTCAAGCATCTAACACTTGCAACGTCCGCTATTCATATGCATCACTAAAAAATACAGCCTACTTGGCAATACTTATAACAGGTCTGTAAAAATACAGCCTACTGCATTCTTACAGGCCTGTTATAGGTATTGCCTTCATTTCAATTGATTGACAAGCTAACGGTTCAGAAACATAGAATAATTTCTCAAAATGCCTTTCTTTTATTTTTTATTTTTTGTTTTTTTTCCAGAATACCCAAGGTAATCGAAGATGGCGCTTACCACAAGCTGTGGACATTGACACCGGTCGAAATGCAAAAGTGAAATATGATATCCAATTTATTCCCAACGAAAATCCGGGGATGACGGAACTTTTCCATGAAATCTTTTCACTTTCCAAAGATTTACGAAAACTGATTATCAACAAACCTTTGCCGACAAACAAATGGAAGCCAGAGAACTTCAGTGTGGCTTTGGTAAGTGTCTCGATATTCCCGCTAGTCGATCTTGGAAAATTTAGAATTTCCTCGTTTTCTATCACGGTTGATCAAATGATGATGATGGGTTTTTTAATGTAATGCATCTTTCAGTGGGTTCGGTCGGGTTAGGGAAACTGAGTCAGTCCCACCTTAATAAATTGTAGTGTTAAACTGCAGGCCCCAGAATAAATATTTTTATCAGCATTCTGAAACAATTTTAAACGTCTTTAATTACTTAAAAAAAATAACTTTGTTCTGTTAATTCTGACAGAATAACGTTTTACTTTGACTTAGGACATATTTTTGATATTTTTATAGAATCATCCCATTTTCAATCGAGGATATTTTTATAGAATCGCTCCCATTTCCAATCGAGGATATTTTTATAGAATCACTCCCATTTCCAGTCGAGGATATTTTTTATAGAATCACTCCCATTTCCAATCGAGAATATTTTTTATAGAATCACTCCCATTTCCAGTTGAGGATATTTTTATAGAATCACTCCCATTTCCAGTCGAGGATATTTTTATAGAATCACTCCCATTTCCAATCGAGGATATTTTTATAGAATCACTCCCATTTCCAATCGAGGATATTTTTATAGAATCACTCCCATTTCCAATCGAGGATATTTTTATAGAATCACTCCCATTTCCAGTCGAGGATATTTTTATAGACTCACTTCCATCTCCAAACAGGTTTTTCCTACATAACCCTAACCTTAATCGATAAAAAAAAAACGGTTTGAAGCCTGGTTTGGAGATACTCTAAAAATTACCATTTTTTTTTTTTACCAGATTGGTGAGTAGAAAGTGACTGGTGGGTTTACTTTCGGCAGCCTCGTAACTTACGCTTCCCTTATATTGTCGTTTAGTCCTCACATTCCTTGAGCAATGTTTCTGACAAAGAGGAGAGAATTGCTGTTTTCTGGGTCGGAATCTATCCATCTAACACTTATCATTGGCTAGGTTTTGATCTTCAAGTAGTATTTTATTTTTGTAGCTCTTTACATCAAGTGGTTTCATGCAGTGCTTGGAGCGATTTCTATACGTTTGGTATAAAAGAAGTTATGGTCTTTTGAAGTTGAACGTCAAAAAACGCCATTGTTTTTGCACCAACCCAATATTTAACTTCAGTGATCAGTTGTTAATCAGCTTGATCTGTAACAGACTGCCAGTTTAATTGTTTGATTTTGTTTAGATTTTGGTTTTAATTGTATATATCTTTAACTTTTTAAGTTTAAAAAAAAAAATTATTGAAAAACAAAATATATATGCATTCATAACATTTTCTTATGTGGAGTACCAAATGTTAAAATTTACCGCATTTGATGATTTCACGTTGCAACTGAAACTCACAAATGGGCAATTTTAGCAGCATCTCTGATTGACTTTATTTCACAAACGCCACATCCGCAGTACGACTTTTTTAAATGTTCTTGTTTCGTTTTATTTTCAGCTTTCATACAGAGCGCGTAATGTCGCCGCCCTCGAGAAGGCAACAAAGCAAGACGTCAAAGATGAAATTTACATCCGTATCAAGATGATTTCAAATAATACAAACTTTTACCAGCCATACTTCATTGGTACGTAATGCAACTACAATTATTTTTAATACTTCGGATCAGTTGGACTGTGATAATTAACAAAAGAGATGGGCGCGTGGGTGAAAGGGTATGGTTCATTTTAATACTTCGGATCAGTTGGACTGTGACAATTAACAAAAGAGATAGGCGTGTGGATGATAATGAATGATGTTAATAATTTTGTATAATGGTTAGTTTGGTTTAGTTTTGTTTTTTTTACGGCATATCAACCATTTTCAGATTATTTAACGCCAAACTAAGTCATTTTAGTAAAAGTTTTTATGCTCAAGTTTTGCATATCTTCAAATATTTATTCATGGAGTTCGGTTTGGTTCATTTGTTTTACGGCATATCAACCCTTTTAGGGTTATTTAATACCGAATCACGTATTTTTAGTAAAAGTTTTTATGCTTCAAGTTTTTTATATCTTCAAATATTTATTCATGGTGTTTGATTTGGTTGTTTTGTTTTACGGCATATCAACCCTTTTCGGGTTATTTAATATCAAATCTGGTCATTTTGGTAAAAGTTTTTATGCTTCAAGTTTTTTATATCTTCAAATATTTATTCATGGTGTTTGATTTGGTTGTTTTGTTTTACGGCATATCAACCCTTTTCAGGTTATTTAATATCAAATCTGGTCATTTTAGTAAAAGTTTTTATGCTTCAAGTTTTTTATATCTTCAAATATTTATTCATGGTGTTTGATTTGGTTGTTTTGTTTTACGGCATATCAACCCTTTTCGGGTTATTTAATATCAAATCTGGTCATTTTGGTAAAAGTTTTTATGCTTCAAGTTTTTTATATCTTCAAATATTTATTCATGGTGTTTGATTTGGTTGTTTTGTTTTACGGCATATCAACCCTTTTCGGGTTATTTAATATCAAATCTGGTCATTTTGGTAAAAGTTTTTATGCTTCAAGTTTTTTATATCTTCAAATATTTATTCATGGTGTTTGATTTGGTTGTTTTGTTTTACGGCATATCAACCCTTTTCGGGTTATTTAATATCAAATCTGGTCATTTTGGTAAAAGTTTTTATGCTTCAAGTTTTTATATTATCAAATATTTATTCATGGTGTTTGGTTTGGTTGTTTTGTAGAGGAAAATGTTTTTCTTTTTAGCTTCGTAGAACATGATTGAGTTTTGCAAAGGGAAAGGAAAAAAATAATAACATCAATGTTTGGTGCATTTTATCTTCAGACAGCCTGATCTGGTAGCACTAGTGTCATAATGGTTAGAGTGTTTGCTAATGGGCCGAGAGCCTGGAGTTCAATCCTTGCTTAAAACACTCAGTATTATATGGTGCAGATCAAGGGTAAGTGGAGCAATCTAGGGAAAGTAGTGGCGCCCTACCCTACATCTGTGTGTAGTAGCTTATGAAAAGGGAGTTTTCAGATCGCCCTCGACTACGGTCAATCCATTTATATTTTACTTGAAGGAAAACAGACCCTCAAACATTATTACAGTGAAAAAGATTTTATATGTGGATCAGATTTTTTTTAAATGCTGTATAAGTTTGAAATTTAATTTATTAATTCAATTGTTGTGAATTGTGTATCGAGCCATTGTCCTTCCGACACTCTTGTATGCATCAGAGACCTGGACGACATACCATCGACATCTTATAGCATTCGTAAAACTACATCAAAGACTTTTACGAAAAATGTTAAAAATTAAGTGGCGAGATCGTCGAACCAACACCTGGAAGAGTCTGGTTGCTCTAGTATAGAGGCTTTAATTGTTAAAAATCGTTTGAGATGGGCTGATCACGTTGTAAGAATGAGCGATCAGTCCTATCCTAAGAAAATATTTTATTCCGAACTAAATGTGGGAGCTAGGAGGGTTGGAAGACAGAAGAAGCTGTACAAAGGATTGTTTGAAGGAGGATATGAATGGTTGTGGAATTGATCACACAACATGGGAAGCGAGTGCACTCGGGAGAGTGGAGTGGAGGAATGGAATAAGGAGTGGTGTGGAAAGATTTGAAAGTTAACAGCGTCGTCACGTTGAAGAACTGAGAGCAGCAAGAATAGTGCGCCACGAAGATCAGCAACACGCACAATTGCCAAACGATAATACATGTCCGATTTGTGATAGGATGCGTAGATCTCGAATTGGACTGTTTTCTCATATGAATAATAAAGCCCCTGGAAACCCGTATACCCGATTCGAACATGTGTACCCTAACCCACAAATGAACCCCTGGAAAAGTGACGGCCATAATGATGATTTACAATTTAAAATATCAAAAAATAAAATCATGTCATTTGCGATTCTTCTAACCATCTAAAACATTCATATACAGATGAAAAATGTGCACGGTGACAAGCCAGCAAGATATCAGCAGTTTTAGTAGTAAATATTTGATCTATTTTATAAAGGCCAGTTGTCTGTATGTATGTATGTATGTATGTATGTATGTATGTATGTATGTATGTATGCATGTATGTATGTATGTATGTATGTATGTCTTGCTAAAAATCAAAAACTACAAAACAAACACCCACAAAGTGCGTATATTTTTGATCGGCATTGCCCTGGATGTATAATATATAAAATGTGCACAGTGACAAGCCAGCAAGATATCAGCAGTTTGAGTAGTAAATATTTAATCTATTTTATAAAGGCCAGTTGTATGTATGTATGTATGTATGTATGTATGTATGTATGTCTCGCTAAAAATCAAAAACTACAAAACAATAACCCACAAAGAGAGATTAAATTGTCTGTCGAGGCCAGCACCGTTGCTCGGTTGATCAGTTCATCTCATTGGTTGCTCGGCTTGATCTGATTTTGCTCGGAGTTGAATCCAAACTGAATCTCTTTCTTTCTGAGTCCCAATTGGTCAACTTTTTCGCCGCAAACCGTTGCCTGCCGTAAAACTTACTTATTGTCGTCCCATCACTAGTATGAACTCTCATATCTGTTATTTGATTGTGGCTTACGAGACATTGTACCTACGCTTCAAGGGGAAGTAAATTTAGCAAGTGGTGACTCACGAGTAAAACAAAAAAAATGCGAACAGAGTTATCTCCCTTCGTATTTTTTGTCCGATTCGTTTGTTTATCGGCCATATTGTAAATCGACCATTACGAGATACTTTTTTTTTTTTTTTTTTTTTTTTTTTACTGTTTACGACTCAAAATGCTATGACTTATGTTTCTTTATTTTTTAATGGTTTGGTTCAATTATCATTCAAATAATGTCGATCGGGTTTTAAGATTCCCCAAAAGTTAATGTTAACCCTTGTGCCCCTCTTGACGACCGTCAACCCCAACGTTTTGTGTCCGTGACCTTTTTCTTGTCTTCACCGTCGTTCTAGCCGAGTTGCCTATCCACTGACGAATCGTCGAGAGCACAGCAACGGATTACAAGTTTACAAAACAAATAAACGCAATTTACGAGAAAGAACACAAACATTGTGTATAAGTTAGTTGAAACTATGAGTGTGTGTGACACCGTCGCAAGCTGTCAAGACCCACAGGTCGTCAGCTCATCACTCGCTAAATCTTTGCTGAGCTATGCCTGCGATCTGCTCTTATCCAACGCTGACCCAAACTGATCGTTTTCTCCCCTTGTCAACTCCGGTCTTTTGTCAGTCACTGACAAGCCCTGCCCTCTGAACAATACAACTTGACCATTCCCGTATTTTCTTTTGTATGTGTTGATGAGTCACTTCCTATCCTTGTCCGGGGTCCATAGTATCACACACCTACTGAAAACTGTATTAAACTCCTCCCAAACACACAAGAACAATTAAATTACAATGGTATCTAATAATTGATTTCTTTTTAATATGAATTTGTATGTATAAAGCGACATGTAGGATCTTGAAAAGTAAATTATATAGAAATTATATAAGTGTAATAGTTGTCCGATTAACAAGTGTTCGTTAAATTGTTTTCATTTTCAATAATATTGTTTAACACTAACTACACAATTATTGTTTTGAATTTACAGATATAACCCTAACCTTAACCCTAACTCATAGCAAGATCGTTTCATCTTGTACAATTGACTTTAGATTTCTTTAAAATAAATTCAGTCTTGAAAAACGGATGAAAAGTACGCACAGTGAGGAGCAAGCAAGTCATCAGTTTCAGTAGTAAATATTTAATCTATTATATAAAGGGCCGTTATCTGTGTGGGTCCAGCTAAAAATTAAAAAAAAACAACTAAAAAACAAACACCACAAAGTGTGTATATTTTTGATCGGCATTGCTTTTGATTTTACATATATAACCCTAACCCTAACCCATACCAACATCGTTTCATCTTGTACGATTGTAGAAGTTGCATGCAAACATAAAAATGTTGAATTAAGTAATCAAGTAGGGTTGGCAGATTTAACTATGGATGATATCACTGAATATGATATCACTGAATATGATATCACCAAATATGATATCACCGAATATGATATCACCGAATATGATATCACCGAATATGATATCACCGAATATGATATCACTGAATATGATATCACCGAATATGATATCACTTAATATGATATCACCGAATATGATATCACCAAATATGATATCACTGAATATTATATCACCGAATATGATATCACCGAATATGATATCACCGAATATGATATCACCGAATATGATATCACCAAATATGATATCACCAAATATGATATCACCGAATACATGAATAATACACGTTGAATTTGCTATTGATCGCATTGATCCTCATTGTTGATGAATCTCTCCAAAAAGAATGACATCTAAAAGAGTTCTTGGATGCTGCTGAAACACTCAAAGATAAAATGTTAATTGCTGAAAAAGATGAGGAAAACAAACTTACATTCAGTCTCATTCTTGATGGTCTTGTTGCTTACCCGTTAATTACTCGTACCTTTTCTTCTTCGTCGTGGAGGGGTGTCGTCTTGATGTCGTCTAGTGGTTGAGTTATTTCTTCGCTTCTGTACTGCCGTGAACATCGCCGTCCGCTGTGTCTACAACAAAACCTTCATAACACGATTCACGAGACAAACAATCTTTTAAACTTTGATTGGTTTTATTCAGGCGTCCGTTTACCGTCCCTCTTGGAGATGTTTCACCAACGTTAAGGGAGAGATCAAATTACTACTTTATCGTAGTTAATTCCTAGCTTAAGTCCTTAGCCATTCGAGGAGAGGGGGGGGAGAAGGAATTTCATTGCGCCTGTATTCTTTTAGGGAAATAAATTCCCCTAATCATTTGCAGACTACATGGAGAAAATACGTCTGTTCAGCTTGCTTCCAAAAGCCAGACTGGCAAAACTCAGTTTCCTACGCAAGAACGTCACAGGACCCTTATGCGCAGGTGCATTTTGACTCTTGACCTGAGGTCTCGTCAACGTGGTGGCCCTGTCAACGCCTGTGAGCTCCGACTGTGAGAACAGCCCTATTTTGCACTCGGTTGTACGGGTTCACCCGCACTAAATCGCGCAAGCCAAACCAAACGATCCCCCACACATACGTCCACTTCAAAATGCATCCGGCCTCACATGGCCATTATCCAACAGTCTAATGAACTCATATAAAAATAAACATGAACAAATATTGTTCAAAACTAATTAGCTGCAGAGTGACAACTTTAGTTTAAACTTCATGGTTTTACGTTGACCAAAAACTATTTCAAATTACAAATTATTTTTGTAGCAATAATGATAATATTTCTGTACTATTCTTATATTAAATTACTCAGGAGAGTAGAAAGTGGACTTTTGGTAGCCTCGTAACTCTCGCTTTTCTTATTTTGTCCGTTAGTCCTCACATTTCATGAGTGATGTTTCTGACAAAAGGGGAAAAATTGCTGTTTTCTGGGTCGGAATCTATCCATCTAACACTTATCGTTGGCTAGTTTTTGACTTTGAAGAAGTATTTTTTTCTTTTTAGCTCCTTACATCAAGTGGCTTCATGCCTTGTCTGGAGTGATTTTCATTAAAAAAAAAATTCTTAGTATTTCACATATTTCTAGCAATTCTCCCTATGATTTACTTGCAATGGTTACCATTGCAAGTAACGCTCGTTAATTTTCTCTAAACACCTTAATATAAATTTTTCAATTCATATTGAAGGGTAAACGTTGCTACTTTTAATTGGAATAACCCTACTAATTAGAACACAAGTTTAGACCGTAACCTGTTCCAATTAGGAGGTTTACCTGTATATAACATTATAATATATGAATCATATATAAGAATTATTATCTATATAACAACTGTTATATAAATTCTTAAATATCTTCTATTAAAGCTCTGATTATATTGTTATCTCACTTGCTTGCCACTCTGCACACTTTATTTAAATACTGATCCAACGGGTCACAGATGGTGTAGTTAATGTTTAAATGTCAAATACACAAAATGCAGTATATATTTATTTATTATGACTCTTTAGGCATGTCTTATTTCAATCAAAAATCTCATTTTAACTTTTAATGGAGGAAAAAATGTTCAATTGATATATACATATTAAACAGTAACGTCATCATTAAATGCCAAGCTCTGGCTAAACTATGATTATAAATATACAGTCTGCTATGTACAGCTTGATGAGCTGTTTACTTCCAGTCAAGGAGTAACTATTATTTATAGAGACTTCCGGCTTGAGAGTAACTATTATTTATAGATACTTCCGGCTTGGGAGTAACTATTATCTGTAGAGACATCCGGCCAGGGAGTAACTATTATTTATAGAGACTTCCGGCTTGAGAGTAACTATTATTTATAGATACTTCCGGCTTGAGAGTAACTGTGTTATAAATTGTGAAAACATGGGATTACCTGGCAAACGGTCTCGATGCGCGCTCTGCAGGGCTGGACCGCCCAAAGAGCGGCAAGATGGCGTCCTAGGCTTAATATCGCCAGGTAATCCCGTGAAATCTCGTGTTCTCTCGCGGAGACGAGAGTCCAGTTTGATATAAAAACGGGTCGCTGGAGGCAAGACGGCAGAAGGCGGAGAGCGTAGTCTACGAGGGACGACGTGGAAAGAAGAAGAGAAAGAAGAAGAAGAGAAAGAAGAAGAGAAAGAAGAAGAGAAAGAAGAAGAAGAAGAAGAAGAGAAAGAAGAAGAAGAGAAAGGAAGAAGAGAAAGAAGAAGAAGAAGAAGTAGAGAAAGAAGAGGTGGAAGATTAATTTTTTCTGCTACAAGCTATTTTCGGCATTGTTATGGAAAAATTCGACATCAGATTGATTCCGGAATTCGACGGCTCTCCTGCTGGTCCATCGGTGGTCGAATGGCTGGAGAAGGCCGAGCATGTTTGCCGGTTGTGCAAAATTAAAGACCCAGCTATGGTCATCCCATTGAGACTCACTAAGGGGGCTTACGCCGTGTACCAGCAGCTCAGTAATGATGCGACCATGGAGCAGATTGCACAGGCGCTGCACGGGGCATTTGGTGCAGATCCTTTTGTTGCCTGGAGGCAATTTTCCGAACGCCGGCTTGGGCCGGGGGAGACAGTGGACGTCTACATGGCCGACTTGAAAAAGCTTGCTGCTCCCTTCGGCGGTGCGAGTGACCGCATATTGGCATGCGCCTTTTTGTCTGGACTTCCGGACGATGCAAGCCGACTGCTGCGAGCATCATTGAGACTCACAGAGATTGAATTGGTGGAGTTGTTGGCGAGAGCACGAAACATCTTGAAGGACGATCGAGAACTGGTCTCTGCAGCGGTTGACACCTTGGACTCGCCAGCAGAGGGCCTACGATGCTATACATGTGGTGGCCCCAACCACTTCTCCAGAGACTGCAGAGGCGGCACAAGGCGCACCCCAAATTATGGAGCATGAAAAGTAATACGGTGTTACCAATGCAATAAGCCAGGCCACATAGCACGGAATTGTCCGGGAAACGGGCAAGGGGAGGACGCCGCAGCGCTAGCACCCTTCCCAAAGCAGCATTGAACAAAGCGCTTCCTGCAGTGACAGTTCAAGTTGATGGGTGTAAACGTTCAGCGCTGGTTGACACCGGCTGTACCCAAACCCTCCTTCGAAAGGAATGTTGCACCACATGGAAGAAACGACAGATCCCCGTCCTGACTGTCGGCAAAGGCTCATTAGTGTGTTGTGGATCCAGTGTTGTTCATATCAGCATTGACAATGGCCCCCCGGTGGCTGTGACGGTGTTGGTGGTCGATGGGGAGCTGCTCGGATATGACCTTCTCCTTGGAATGGACACTATTACACAGCTAGGCGGAATTACTGTAAACAGCGTCGGTGATGTGAGATTCCCTCGACCAGACAAACAAATGTGTGCAGCAATCACTCTTGACGAACCCGATTTCCACGCAGAATATGACAAGGGCACAAACACATGGACAGCGTCCTGGAAGTGGGCAGGCGACCAGCCACCAGTGTCTTTGCGGAATCGGCTGACAGAGTATCCCCCTCCTGCATGGCTTAGGGGGCAGTACGAGGCAGAACTTCAAGTGTGGCTGGATAACGGCTGGTTAATTCCATACCCAGAGGATGAGCTCGGGCCCCCGCGGGGGCTAATTCCCCTGATGGCTATCAGACAAGAGAACAAGCAGAAAGTTCGACCTGTTCTTGATTATCGGGAACTCAATGAACACGTTGACCCGTACACTTCGGGGGCTGACGTTTGTGCTCATAAACTGCGAGAGTGGCGACGGCAGGGTGCGGAAGCGGCCATACTGGACTTGCGAAGAGCTTACCTACAAATACGTGTTGAGAAATCGCTGTGGCCATTCCAGACGGTGGTAATCAAAGGAACTCGCTATTGCTTGACCAGGCTGGGGTTCGGCTTGAATGTAGCCTCGGGCATCATGACGGCGATCATGCGGGCGATCCGGCGTCAGGATAAAGCTGTGCAACAGGCGACATCGTCTTATATAGACGACATTTTTGTCAATGAGAGCCTGCTGTCTGCCCAGGCGGTCAAAGAACACTTTGAGCACTTCGGGTTGTCGTGCAAGGAACCGGAGCGGCTGCAGGATGGGGCGAAAGTGCTCGGGCTGCAGGTGAGCGGAAGTGCAGATGGCCTCCAATGGGGAAGGGGCGGTGAAATCCCGGAAATCCCATCTACCATCACACGTCGGAGCACGTTTTCCGTGTGTGGAAAACTGGTGGGTCACTTCCCTGTGTGTGGGTGGCTCCAAGTGGCTGTGGCGGCTATAAAGCGACGGGCAACTTCTTTGTCAACAGGATGGGACGATGAGGTGCGTGATCCTTCTCTGCGAAGCATGCTGGTGGAAGCTGTGGCCAGAGTGACCAATGATGACCCTGTACGAGGGAGCTGGTGCGTCGATGGGAGTGAGTTTACAGTTTGGGTGGACGCCAGCTCACTTGCCCTTGGCGTTGCTCTGGCAGTCAACGGAAGTATAGTAGAAGATGCCTGCTGGCTCCGGCCAGAGAATGACGCTAAGCACATAAACCTAGCTGAACTCGATGCTACACTGAAAGGAGTCAATCTAGCGCTTCAGTGGCAGGCTAGCGTCCTCCACGTTATCACGGATTCCACGTGTGTGCATCGGTGGATGACCGATGCCTTGAACGGAAAAGCACGGCTGACAACGAAGGCATCGGCCGAAATGTTAATCCGGAGGCGGCTTGCTACCCTAACCGAAACCATCAATGAATACAACTTGGTCATAGATGTGACACTGGTGCAGTCCTGTTTGAATCGAGCGGATCGATTGACCAGAGTGCCTCGCCGTTGGCTGGACCTGCAGAAAGAAGTGAACGAACCAGCACCTGTAAATTGTGCTGCGGTGGGACGTAGACTCAGCCCAGAGCGTATCGCTGATGTCCATTGCCAAAGCGGGCACCCTGGTGTAAACCGAACCTTTTACTTCGCCAGGTTGGTTGACCCCTCTGTGTCACGGAGGGCTGTGAAATCTGTTGTGAGAAGTTGCAACACCTGCCAATCGATCGACCCAGCACCTGTCCGGTGGAAGAAGGGCACACTCGGTGTGAAGTATAACTGGGATAGGATTGCGATGGACATAACTCACTACAACGGGGGGAATTTCTTGACCCTTATTGACTGCGGACCGTCCCGATTTGCATTGTGGCGGTCCCTTCGCCGGCAGGATACGGCTGCCATTGTCCATGAGTTGGAAAGTGTGTTCCTTGAGCGTGGCCCTCCTTCTGAGATATTGACCGACAATGGCCCCGCTTTTGTTAGTGCACCGTTCAAACAGTTTGTAGATGGCTGGGGTGTCCGTCTGCGTTTTCGGTGTGCCCATGTGCCCAGTGGGAACGGAATTATTGAGCGCAACCATAGGACTATCAAGACCATCGCAGCGCGGAAGGGGTGTACGGTGGCTGAAGCAGTCTATTGGTATAACGTCACCCCTAAGGACGATATTTCACCCTCCACCGCGCCAGCTAATGCGCTACATACATACCATGTCAGGGCGAGAGGTTTGGAGAGCAGCTTACTGCCCGAACCAGAACCTCCACAGGAGAAAATGAAAAAAGGAGATGTCGTTTGGGTTAAAAACCCCCGAGGCCAGTGCACGACTCGTTACGGAACCGGTCGTGTCACTGAAGTGATCAGCCCGCAGGCGGTGCGAGTTGATGGAGTACCCCGTCACATTAAAGACTTAAGATCGGTATTCCAAACGCAGCTGCCATTTAACGGGGATAATGACATTGAATCCGTGACCAGCGAACCATCATTCTGGTTCATGACGGCTTCATCGCGCAGCGACACTGAGAGTGCTAGCCTTGAATGTACTGACCCTCCTACTGCTGATGAAAGCCCGGACAGTGATGCTGCGATGCGCAGCCTCAGGTTCGCTGACCTTCCTGCCACGGAAGACAGCACGGATGACGATGAGGCCCCGAATCCCCCTCCCCGAAGAAGCACTCGAAGAAAAAGGACACGGCCTCCCTGCTCTTTCTGTGATAATGAGATCAGGGGGGAGTGTGTTATAAATTGTGAAAACATGGGATTACCTGGCAAACGGTCTCGATGCGCGCTCTGCAGGGCTGGACCGCCCAAAGAGCGGCAAGATGGCGTCCTAGGCTTAATATCGCCAGGTAATCCCGTGAAATCTCGTGTTCTCTCGCGGAGACGAGAGTCCAGTTTGATATAAAAACGGGTCGCTGGAGGCAAGACGGCAGAAGGCGGAGAGCGTAGTCTACGAGGGACGACGTGGAAAGAAGAAGAGAAAGAAGAAGAAGAGAAAGAAGAAGAGAAAGAAGAAGAGAAAGAAGAAGAAGAAGAAGAAGAAGAAGAAGAAGAAGAAGAAGAAGAAGAAGAGAAAGGAAGAAGAAGAGAAAGAAGAAGATAACGAAGTAGAGAAAGAAGAGGTGGAAGATTAATTTTTTCTGCTACAGTAACTATTATCTGTAGAGACATCCGGCCAGGGAGTAACTATTATTTATAGATACTTCCGGCTTGGGAGTAACTATTATTTATAGATACTTCCGAATTGGGAGTAACTATTATCTATAGAGACTTCTGATCAGGGAGTAATTATTATTTATAGATACTTCAGGCTTGAGGGTAACTATAATCTATAGAGACTTCCGGCCAGGGAGTAACTATTATTTATAGAGACTTCCGGCAAGGGAGTAACTATTATTTATAGAAACTTCCGGCTTGGGAGTAACTATTATTTATAGAGACTTCCGGCTTGAGGGTAACTATCATTTATAGAGACTTCCGGCTTGGGAGTAATTATTATTTATAGAGACTTCCAGCCAGGGAGTAACTATAATGCATGTTAGTAATTATTGTCTATCTTCTTACCATTTCTGTTCATTGAACAAAGTGAGATGAACATTGTGTAAGGTAGTATATATCGAAAAAACGTTAGTGAAGGTCCGAGATATTTGGGTCAACCTTGAATGTTTTTTTCTATTTATTGCTATCAATTTATTTGTTTATTGTTGATGTTTTTCAATTTAATGCTCAGTACATTGTGTGTCAATAAGCATATAAAAACAGTCACATCTCTAAGGAAAAGGGCCACTCTTAAATATGTGTGACAATAAAGAGAGACAATCACCGTCAGGAAAAAGAATGGGGTGCTTCGCATGTCGTGTCTGCAGATTGAAAAAGGGCTTCTCTTCATAGGTGCAGGTTTTCATGGTGGTCTCTGATTTGCATATGTGGAGATCACCTGATATAAATGAAGAGGACAGCTGGGAAGGAGGGTAGAAGCGATTTGGATCGGAGAGAGAAAGGCAGAGAGAAAGTGGGTTGCACGAAATTCGGTTGGAAATTCAATTACAGTCAAAACTGTTTTTATTATTCTTTTATTTTTCTGGCACAGTTAGTTAACAATATGGTGGGCTTAATATTGGGTTTTAAATTGTTTTTCACAAAAGAAAATTAAAGTTGAAAACTTTAGTGAATTAAATTCTTGCCCTATTATCAAATTGTGTTTCCATCTGTTTTTACATGGTTCAAATCTGAGGGATTTTTTATTGATTCACTATTAAAAGAAAAATCTAACTTGATCTCTAATGTGCTATGAATCATATTACAAAGATTCAATGTGTTAGCTGTTGAAATGAATCTTATATGAACAGTCAAAGTTGCACTTCTGTGTCATTTTTTTACGTTTATATATTCGGCATAATCACGTTGACACATCGGTTCCCATTAGACAACCGAGGTTAAGCAACGTTGAGCCTGGCCAGTACTAAATAGGTGACCATTTGGGAACACCAGGTGCTGTATGGAGCCTAGAGAGGGTATGGGTACTACCAGGTTCTATCATGCCCACAGAAAAGATAGAGTATCTGCCTGACACCCCGAGGACATCACTGGACGTTATGAGAAAACAACAATAACAACATGAATTTGTTGGACTATTTCTTGCATTATGATTTCTACTGTGCTATGAATCATATTACAAAGATCCAATGTGTTAGCTGTTGAAATGAATCTTATATGAACAGTCATTTTTCATTTGTTCAAAGCAAGCTTCATTTTTAGTTATACACTATTAAATTTGAGTTCTGGACCAATAGCACACAAAACTGCAAATTTTCTGATTTCTAATCAAACTTTGAACGGTCACAATTCGGCGATTAATTGAGCTACCAAAGTAAATTTGGTATCATTTTTTATACTTTCAAAGATATAATAAAAAAAAATTTTGGTTTCTGTCGAACTCGGGAATCTGCACGGAATTTTGAACAGAACCCTGTATTTAATCTACGGTGGTAGCATGCTGCAGTTCCGTCAGCCATGACAGTCCAGACGTCTTCAGTAATTCGCAATTCCTAGTATCGTCGCCTGCACTGAGGATTGAACCTTCAACCTTCAGAAGACTGCACCTAGAACTTAATTTTACTTAATACTTGATTTCTACTGTGCTATGAATCATGTTACAAAGATTCAATGTGTTAGCTGTTGAAATGAATCTTATATGAACAGTCAAAGTTGCACTTCCGTGTCATTTTTTTTTACGGTTTTTCAAGAGGTAATTGGATTTTGACCAATGCTTAGTCCCATTGCTTCTATTATGATTAATTTTCATTTACCACAAGATGACATTACATTTTGTAAGAATTTTTCATGTGTTCAAAGCAAGCTGCATTTTTAGTTATACACTATTAAATTTGAGTTCTGGACCAATAGCACACAAAACTGCAAATTTTCTAATTTCTAATCAAACTTTGAACGGTCACAATTCATTGATTAATTGAGCTACCAAAGTAAATTTGGTATCATTTTTTATACTTTCAAAGATATAATAATTTAATAGTGTATAACTAAAAATGCAGTCTTGTGTGCTATTGGTCCAGAATCCAAAATAAATTTGGTATCATTTTTTATTTCTTTTGGCAAAGATCTATTTGACCACAGTAAAAGATTTTAGATATGATGAAAATAAAATTTTGGTTTGATGTTCCTATTAAAATGCATTTAAAAAATACTGATTTTCTTTTCAATATTCATGGGAAAATTGTTCTATTTTAATAATTTTTAAAATATTTATTTAATAACAAAATTTGAAACAAAAAAATGAAGAGGTTAAAACATTCTAGTAAATAATTTTAGAATAACAATTTATCAAAAAAGAAAATGGCCACTGTACATAAAAAAAAATTGACATAAAAGTTAAATTTTATACACGTTCAAAATGTTAATGTAAACATTGTTTCTAAATAATCTGTTTCAACTGCCAAATTGAAAAAACCTTTGTAGATATATCCAAAACATCAGGAAGTTTGATTTGCTGGCTTGAAGCGTTGTTTCGATGACATTACATTTGTAAGGATTTTTTGGTCATAATGACTACCTTGATCAAATTATTCCATGATTACTCGTGTAATTGTCTATATAATACTGCTATTTTTAACTTTATTAGGCAATTGATCACTGTTAATTCTTGTGGCAGATTTGGTTAAAATGAAATTTCTTTTACCGAGTGACCAAAAATAATTCTTGCAGAGGAGAGTTTAATATCCTGATCAAAGCAGTTCGGATATTGAAGCACTTAAATGAGCGATGTTTCATGCAAAATACATGTTAAGATATTCCTCATTTCTCGGATTGAGTTATGTTTGAAAAAACTCCCATTTTAAGTATTCTAATTAGCCATAATTTGCAATTAACTCCCCAAGTGACTCATCGCTTACTATGTTTCTGTCTATCACTTTCAACCTCTCTCAACACACAGAAATGCCGATTTCAGTATTCGAACCAGAGTCCGGATCCTTTTTCCCTCCTTTCACAACCACAGTCACCAAGTTTCTTTTTCTATCTCCGCCGCAGTCGCGATTCGCGTCGCAACTCTCCCAACAACACGAGATCTCGCTCCCAGCATCAGCAGCAGTGTTTCTTCTCTTCACGTAACCAAAGGGTCGCGACCGCGAGCGGCGACTGTTTCCCTGCATCGGGCGCACGCCAACTGTACCCGCCCATCCCCCGATCTCTCTGCACGGTCAACACATTATGAAAATTGATCATTGTGTTAATTCAAGTTCGATTAAAATGAAATGTCTTTTTTTTTTCTCTTCTTGTAGGCGTAACGGATCCATTGATACTATCAATATCGGAGAACACGACGATTGGAAGTTCCCTGTTTCAATTCACAGCCATCGACGGAGACAAAGGATCAAGTGAAAATATCACATATTCAATGCAGACGAATAATGCAAAGGTGAAAACAATTTAAACATTAAACGTTTTAAGCTAAGGTACAACTGCAGCACCCACGCACCCTCTCTCCTTTAAAATCTATATATTTTTAAAATTACCCTAACCCTAACCACCCACCTTGATGGCATCAATTTTGGTAGATTCTCTGCACGGAAGGAGTTTTCCTTTGGTGTTTATTATTTTTGACAAAGGGAAGTTTCTTTTTTTCCTGAGATATTAAATCATCCGGACAACACACAAACAGCTAACATCACACTTGCTGTTATGTAAGATTTTAAGAAAAAATAAATAGTAAGTCCCATTTCGATTTCGATTTATTATTTTTGTTCCTTCCAGCTTACATCCTACCCGGGACTTTGCATTGCCCTCAACCTTTTTAAAAACATACTATTTATATATATATATATATATATATATATTGTTGAATATAAGAGACAACTCATGTCTAGATATCCTTTGGTAGATCCTTTCAATAGTTCGAATCAGGATCTTAGTTTCGGAGGGGAATTGGCTGATAAATTTGCCATAGTTTTGATTTGTCTCCTCAGTACTTTCAGACCCATCTGGGTCCATCTTCAGGGGAATGAGGTTAATCAGGTATAGACCAAGAAAAAAAACATATACATAGGTTTGACTACCACGACTTTGTCGAGAAGATTGACGATGCATTTGTCTGATACTAGCGCCATAGCCCAATACTTAACTAACAACCACTCCTGCCCCCGAGCGGAATTCAGAAAACTTTTAGTAGAAAATACCAAAATCTTAGATTTTAGTACTAACAAACAAAAACTCCATATATTAGAAACCCTATATATAAAAACCAAAAAACCCTAATTAATAGAATTAACTTTAATATCAGTAATAATATTCTAAAATGTTTATAGCTCCAAATATAGTTTCGTACTTAGTACATAATTCCCACCAAAAACCTTCTATAAATACTAACACATGGTTTAAAAACCATGTGTTAGTATTTATGATTAACCTCATTCCCCTGAAGATGGACCCAGATGGGTCCGAAAGTACTTGGGAGACAAATCCAAACTATGGCAAATTCATCAGCCAATTCTCCTCCAAAACTAAGATCCTAATTCGGACTATTGAAAGGATCTACCAAAGGATATCTAGACATGAGTTGTCTCTTATATTCAACAATACTTGCCTGCAAGAGAAGATGCTGCCTATATATATATATATATATATATATATATATATATATATGTTTATTATTTGTTATTGTTTTGTTTTGTTTTTTGACTACTATTCTCATCTTGGTTATTCAAAGTATTTAGACTGATGTGACCTCCTCCGACCCTTGGAAAGTCTGAGGTTACATCAGTCAAAACGTTGTGAAAATAACATCCAAGATGAGAACAGTAGTCCAAATAATACAAATAATACAAATTATCAATCCTCATCTCAAAAATTCTGAAACATTAAATTTCTACACGTCGAAAAATCAATCGATGTTCAACGTATTTGACAAATGGTGCTTTATACATCACTAATATTAATTAAATTTTAAATATTAATTAAATTTAAAATTATTAACTAATATATATTCATTGACTTTACAGACAAAATGGCTTTTTGAACTGAACAGACAGACCGGACTTCTCCATCTTCAGAATTCCATCCAAGAAAATGATATTGGCAACTACACTCTTTGGTTAACAGCAAGCGACAACGACGTGATTCCAAAGACAAAGTAAGTGCACATCCGAGTCTTATCTTTTCTTTGTCACTATTCATCGAGGATAAAAGCCACTCGAGGATAAAGGTTAATACTTAGTTGTACTTGAATTGTAAGTTGGTACAGCACATCTCTGATTACTGTGCTCCATTGTCTCTGATCCGCAGATAATTTTGAGCCAGTCAAACATCGGAGACCACAGACGCGATGTCCAGACGTAGTTTCTGTGCCTGCTTTGATCGTCACGGACCAGGTTTTCAGTTGATTGCACCTACGCTTTCACCATTCGGGCATGGGTCCCGGAGCCACAGCTCTGTGTATGAGTTCGTTTTCTTTGTATCGGAAAGCGTGACCTAGCCAACGAAGATGTCTGGTTGCAAGCACAGAATGTGTGTGGCAACGGCGTCAGACTTCGACAGTGAAGATTCTGTCCAGTGGTCTGATGCGGGCCTGTCAACGCAAACAGTGATGATCGAAGACCTGTAGTCTGTAGAGATGATCCTGTCATCAGTGCCAAGTTTCATCTCCGCAAAGTAAGGGTTAATGAGATGGATAGATTGGCAGCTGACCGATGACGAACATAAAGAGAGGACCGAAAACAATTTGAGTTTTTTTTCTCTTCATCTTATGTGCTCTTGGCATCGTGATGGAGAAGGGGGGGGGGGAGTCCGTGTGATCTTAACGGTGTTGTTTTCAAAATGTTCAATCAGGAGAAGAGGGGTACACAAGGGCGCACATAGAAATGAATAGAGATTTTCTCTTTCCTCTTTGAAAGCGTTGTGTTAATATGAATATAATTGTGTAAGTTTAAAAGCCAGAACAATGCAACATTTCTTTTGTTTTAAATAAATATTAATTTATTTAAAAATAGTAAATTTTCGACAGCAAACCAGTCATCATCAGACAAAAACAATTTTAGTTTTGTTTTCTCTTCTTTTTATGTGCTCTCCGCATCGTGATGGAGAGGGGGGAAAAGAGAAATCTTTCACTTACTCTTTATAGTGGAGATTCTGTCCAGTGGTCTAATGCGGGGCCCGTCAACGCAAACAGTGATGATCGAAGACCTGTAGTCGGTAGAGATGATCTTGTCATCGTGGCCAAGTTTTATCTCCGCAAAGTAAGGGTTAATGAGATGGATAGATTGACAGCTGACCGAAAACAATTCTTTTTCTTCTTTGGGTGTTTCCGAAGCGTCATGTGGTCATACGAGAGTTCCCCACTTTTTTACGCGGTCCTTTGCATCATTGTTGTGCTCTCCGAGATCTTTCAAGCTGTACGGGAAAGTAGAGGGCAGACAAGACAGCATTGTATCGTATGGTCCTCCTCTCCACATTCGCAGGTGGTTGGGTCAGTTTTATAGCCCCGTCTTTTGAACGCTCTATTCCCATTCTCAGGCAGTTGAGTGTTTTCAACTGGAGCCAGGGTGCTTTTGAACCGGGAGGGAGTTCCTCAGAAAGGGGAGAAGGGATTCCCATGTAAGTAGGAAAACAATGAATAGAATCTAGAAAACCTGATGACTTATGAGGACGGTTTATGAGTGTTTAGATGCAAAGATGGCCATGCTGTAGCCCTCAGGGAAGCAGTCTTGTGGCAATGTGTTCCACAGATTGGAAGTTTTGAGAAATAAACTCTGTTCATAGAAATTTTATTTGATGCCAGTCGCACAAAGGAAGAAAGGAAAGCCCCTCTGTGCAGTGGTGGGTGTAAGACGAGTTCTTGCCGTGAAGGTTTTACAAAGATGAACATATGATTGAAGCTCAGTCGAGAACATTCCATGGAAACAAAAATAGAGTGGAGAAAGACTAGCAGCATCTCTTCCGTGAGAAAGGGCCCCACTAGATTGTGAAGTTGATTCTGAATTTTGTCAAGACAAGAAAGAGTCCTCTGAGCGGCCCCTCCCCAGATGTGGCAGCAGCTCTCAATCTCAGGATGTATCTGACTCTTATATAGACAGAGGATTGCATCGATCAGTCCCAGCATTCACTCGCACGTAACATGGCACTACGGACATTTACGCTGTTGTAAACTCGACCCCGAGTAACAAGTGAGAGTGAACGACAGGTTAAGATGGGAAGAAGCTTACGAAACTTGCCCCATGCAGTCCGTACTTACGCAAGATCGAACTTAATTCACGTACACCACCAGATTGAATTCTGTTACCTTGGAGATGTGCTGTCATCGGGTGGAGGCTGTGAACTCGCGGCAGCTACACGTCTGCTTGGACGCAGTTAAGAGAGCTGCTACCAATCCTGGTCGTGTATACTCCTCAAACCGGTATTGTCTGGGCCTTTGGGTCTGGATTTACGCCGGTCTATTGGGGGTTGCCGGTCCTGTGCAGTTCTAGGAGGTCAACCCTCCCAGACTTTGCCTTCCCTCTTTGGGGAGGAGTAAGTTTATTGCTTACTGTCTGAGGCGCCTCTACCGGGGAATGCCGACGGGGCTGCCCAAGCAATTTTTAAATGGCCAGAGTGCTCACCTCTCGAGCGCTGGCTTTTCAAACCCCACTTTCCCGACCCGATCTTGGGTCACATCTTACTTGTGGGAGTAAGATAAAACTGGCCTTGTGCCTAACTCCTGGGGAGGAGTAAATAAAACTCCTCATGTGTCAGAAGTATGCTAATGTATGACCCCAAAACCTGGGCTGTCTCTGCTGGCACACTAAAGAAACTACCCCGTAATGACATGGTAATGGGCAGATTAGTTTACTATTTTATTCTTTATTTGGTGAGGCCTGAACAAAGAATACCTTTCGTGTCTCTGCTCGCACAAATCAACTTGAAAAGCCTCGCCGACATCATGCGGAGAAGTAGACTGCGTTGGTTGGGGCACGTTGAGTGCAACAATGGCTGGATTGCTGAAGTCCGGCAGTTGAATGTGCCAGCAGAGAAGACCATCTCTGGCATACCCAAGTTGTCTTTGGAGGACGTGGTCAAACGTGATAGGAGAGCCTTGTGTATGGATTCTGTCGGGCCTCACCAAAGACAAGAATGGAGGGGAAGACTTAGATCGAGACTAGACAATCAAGCCCCACCCTCATCAGAGGATTAACTGTGGCCTTATTCAACAAATAAACCGGTGGTGGTGGTGTCGACGACGACACCAAAATGCGTCCACAACTTCCAACTTCTGCAGACCATACTGGGCCTTCCTTTAATTGGACGAGTAATGCCAGCACACCTCGCACAAAGGTATTAATCTTCCTTGCAGCCACTGCACGTCCTGTGAACCCGATGACGACAGCTTGTGCAGAATACAGAGTTGCTGCCAACACCAGATCTGCAAATAAACCGGTATCGTCCAGGCCTTCGGGTCTGGATTTACGCCGGTCTATTGGTTGTCGGTCCTGTGCAGTTCTAGGTGCACCCTCCCAGGCTTTGCCTCCCCTCTTTGTGGAGGAGTAAGTTTATTGCTTACTGCCTGAGGCGCCCCTACCGGGGAATGCCGACGGGGCTGCCCAGGCAATTTTTAACGGCCAGAGTGCTCACCTTCTCGAGCGCTGGTTTATCAAATCCCACTTTCCCGACCTTGTGTCACATCTTGCCTTGTGCGAGGAAGATAAATAGTACCAGACCTGCAAACTCTACAAAGAAACTTGCCAGAATCTTTCCGGGTATGCAGGGTTAGGGCCAACAATCATAACTTCCACCATCACCATGTTGACCCGAAGGCCTTTTCACTCCATGTTGGTTTTGTCACAGGTTCAACTTTGTACGCATATTTCTTTCTCTGATTCAACAATAATTACCAGATTATCAGTTTAATTCGATGAGCAGAACCACCGCACTGTTTCTGACAAAGGGGAAAGAATTGCTGTTTTCTGGGTCGGAATCTATCCGTTATCGTTGGTTAGTTTTTGACCTTGTAGTAGTATTTTTTTTTTATTTTAGCTCCTTACACCAAGTGGCTTCATACCTTGTCTGGTGTGATTTCCATAAAACACAAAAGACACAACACGGTTTATCGTAGTAAACGTATTTTTTAATTTATTTTTCTCAAATGAAATAATGTTGGCACTCGTAAACATCGTTTCAAATGTGAATTACAGTACAAAAATTTAGAAAGCCAAATAACAATGTGTTTTTTTTTTAATGTAGATAAAGAATTTATTTTGGAGAAAAAAACCAGCTCATTTGACTTTCTAAATTTCTGTACTTTAATTTAAATTTGAAACGATGTTTCCAAGTGCCAATATTTTTCCCCTGAACCCATATCACGTAGCCGTGTGTGGCACATGCCATTTAAACCAACAGAGAATAACATGTCGACAGACGGGAAAGATGATTTTTTTAAAAAACGAAGAAAAAAAGAAAATGTCTAAACTTGAAAATGACTTAAAAGTCAAAAGCTTGTTCAATATCTTAGGTAAATAAAGAATTTATTTTGAAGAGGGGGAAAAAAAACACATTGTTATTTGGTTTTCTAAATTTCTATACTGTAATTCTTATTTTTCTCTATTTGTGATTGTCCTTCTCATGTCTCATTCTGTAAATATCTGTGAAAATTTAAATTAAAAAATATTTTTATTATTCAGGTCTTTGTTCGTTTGGATTGAAATAACAGAACTGAGAGAAGCAGCCGTCACTTTTGGACCCCCAATTATAGGTCGGTTTCAAGATTGGATTTTTATTAAATCTCCCCTTTTCTTCTTTATTTATGTCATTTATTTATATGTCATCCTCTTAGACTTCTGCTACAACTACTACTACTACTACTACTACTACCCAATTTAATGATTTGAAGATTTGATTTTTCTTTATATTAAATCTCCATTTTTCTTCTTTATTTATGTCATTTATATGTCATCCTCTTACTCTCCTCTTAGACTTCTGCTACTACTACTACTACTACTACTACAACAACAACTACTACTACTACTACCCAATTTGATGATTTGAAGATTTGATTTTTCTTTATATTAAATCTCCATTTTCTTCTTTATTTATGTCATTTATATGTCATCCTCTTACTCTCCTCTTAGACTTCTGCTACTACTACTACTACTACTACTACTACTACTACAACAACTACTACTACTACTACCCAATTTGATGATTTGAAGATTTGATTTTTCTTTATATTAAATCTCCATTTTCTTCTTTATTTATGTTATTTATTTATATGTCATCCTCTTACTCTCCTCTTAGACTTCTGCTACAACTATTACTACTACTACTACTACTACCCAATTTGATGATTTTAAGATTTGATTTTTCTTTATATTAAATCTCCCTTTTTCTTCTTTATTTATGTCATTTATTTATATGTCATCCTCTTACTTTCCTCTTAGACTTCTGCTACAACTACTACTACTACTACTACTACCCAATTTGATGATTTTAAGATTTGATTTTTCTTTATATTAAATCTCCCCTTTTCTTCTTTATTTATGTCATTTATTTATGTCATCCTCTTACTCTCCTCCTCTTTTCTGTTGCTACTATTACTACTACTCATCCAATTATAGGTCGGTTTCAAGATTTGATTTCTGTTTATATCAATTTTCACGCTTCTTGCTTAAGTACCACTGCTGTTTAAATGTGATTTGTACTCCTGCAGAAACAATTGACACTTAAGGTGAAGAGGTTACCAGTTAAAACATGTCAAAAGTCTGGAGTCTGAGTGACAACAAGTCTCCCCAGATTTCCAGCACTCTCTCTTTCGATAAGCATTGTAAATCGTTTTGTGTTATCACAACTGCCGTTTATCATTGATTTCTCGCTGGCAACCGCTGTTGGCTTTCTCTTGAATTTTAATGGCAATAAGCCACCCCAAAGTTCCAGTAATCTCCGCATCCTTCCAGTGGAAGTCTGGTTAGTGACCCCTCTCCTCGCGCTTTCCATCCTCCTTGATCCTTAACAACAACTTTCTGTAGTATCAGTCGAAGCTGCTGCCCACTACATGTGGATATGTTTATGTCCTTGTTTTTTTGGGGGGGCTAAATATTGGATATCTGCCCATACATTGAGTATTGTTGCCACATCTGGGCTGCTGCATCATCCACTTGTCTGTCTCTCTTAGACAAGGTCCAAAAAAGAGTCGGCAACCTAATAGACCCCTCACTATCAACCAAGCTCCAGCCCCTATCCCACCACCGCAATGTTGCTTCATTGTGCCTGTTTTACAAGTACTTCAATGGATTGTGCTCTGATGAACTTGCTGTTCTGGTGACCCCTCGACACAAATTCACTAGACCAACCCGACAATCTGCCAAATCCCACCCATTCACTGTGGAGGTCCCCAGATGCCGAAGAGCTTTCTATTCCAAAAGCTTCTTTCCTCGTGCTGCTGGACTCTGTGACTCCCTCCCGACTCCCTGTTTTCCTGACGGTACTGACATGCAGAAATTTAAAATTAATGTAAACAGACATCTTGTTGCACAGCTCCCAATTTAGGTTGACCCCTCCGCATAAAAAAAAAACTCTCACCCTTTTTCTCAGTAGCCCCTTACGTCTACAGTGGCAGTCTGCCTTGTTTGGGTGAACTATGTTATGTTAAAAAAAAAAGTTTGTTCCCTCGAGCTCATGTAATGTTCTTTCTATATTTTTCAGTATTTTATATTATTATTTTTTTAATGCCTATTAATATTTAATGCCATATTTAATGCCTATTAATATTTAATGCCATTTGATGCCATTTAATGCCATATTTAATGCCATTTAATGCCTATTAATATTTAATGCCATTTGATACCATGTAATGCCATATTTAATGCCATTAATATTTAATGTCATTTAATGCCATGTAATGCCATATTTAATGCCATTAATATTTAATGCCATGTAATGCCATTAATATTTAATGCCATTTAATGCCATGTAATGCCATTAATATTTAATGCCATTTAATGCCTATTAATATTTAATGCCATTTAATGCCATATTTAATGCCATTAATATTTAATGCCATTTTTAATGCCTATTAATATTTAATGCCATTTGATGCCATTTAATGCCTATTAATATTTAATGCCATTTGATGCCATGTAATGCCATATTTAATGCCATTAATATTTAATGCCATTTAATGCCTATTAATATTTAATGCCATGTGATGCCATTTAATGCCATGTAATGCCATATTTAATGCCATTTAATTCCTATTAATATTTAATGCCATTTGATACCATGTAATGCCATATTTAATGCCATTAATATTTAATGTCATTTAATGCCATTTAATGCCATGTAATGCCATTAATATTTAATGTCATTTAATGCCATTTAATGCCATGTAATGCCATTAATATTTAATGCCATTTAATGCCTATTAATATTTAATGCCATTTGATGCCATTTAATGCCATATTTAATGCCATTAATATTTAATGCCTATTAATATTTAATGCGATTTTTAATGCCTATTTCAATGTCATTTATTATTTTATTTCAATTGTAGAGGGCTACGCCTGGACTAATATTTCAATTCCGTTCCCAATTTTGACTGGAGCTGTTGCAGGTGCTCTTTTTGTAGTCTTTACCCTGCTTGGGCTCCTTATTTGTCAATGTAGGAGGTAAGAACACACACACATACACAGTATATATATATATATGTATATATATATATATGTATGTATTTCATTTTATTGTCAGACATCTTCGTATGCTTTGTGTATGTATAAGTATGTAGAGTCAGCTTATGAGAAAATCGAAGAAATTTGTAACAAGATGGGGTTCTTAGTTGGACATCCAGAAGCAAATATGATTATATTTTGTTTTATTTGGAATTGAAAATTTTCGGTGACCCTGTCACTTTCTTAAGTCAAAAATTAGATGAACATTATAGTAAACTCTTTTCTGTTTAGGTTATTACAAACAAACAAAAAATAACCTGAACAGAATAGAGCTTACTACGTCACTTATTTGATTCTCGATTGAAAAAGGAGATAGGATCACCGAAAATTTTCAGCCAGCTAAAAATAAATAAATAAATAAAATATGTATATTTGTTTCTGGATGTCCAACCAGGGGCCGGATCGAAACGAATCAACGAAACAGTGAGTCACAAATTTCTGTATTCTATTGTTTTTTTTTATTTTCTTGTAGGCCGATTCTACTTATATATTATAACATACGGTTTACATCGATACTGCCAAATTTCAACCACATGGACTCTTCAGAGCCAAATGACATAATAACAATGAAATAAACCGTTCTATATTAAATAGTCACTTTAATTTAAATATTTTTTCAATTGGGATGCAAAAAACTTTCTTATTTGACATTTGATTAATTTATCAAAAAGTATGTAAAAAAAAAATGTTTTATTCAAAACGTACAACTTTTATCGAAAAGAGCCGGAAGGGTTATGAGCAAGAACCACAATAGACAGTGTCGCAAGAAAGAAACCAAAGGCATTTTGTCAAACCGTCGGCAGTGTCGATGTAAGCTTAATATGTTATCATCATTGTAACGGCTCTATTTTCCATAGTATTGGGCACTTCTGCATTCAATATATACCATTTACCAAATTTACAAGTCCTTCGTTATACATATACAGAGTCTGTCATAAGTGACTATATAATTTTATTTCAACATAATAGATATAGGGTCTGCCATAAGTGACTATATAATTTTATTTCAACATAATAGATATAGGGTCTGCCATAAATGACTATATAATTTTATTTCAACATAATAGATATAGGGTCTGCCATAAGTGACTATATAATTTTATTTCAACATAATAGATATAGGGTCTGCCATAAGTGACTATTTAATTTTATTTCAACATAATAGATATAGGGTCTGCCATAAATAACTATATAATTTTATTTCAACATAATAGATATAGGGTCTGCCATAAATGACTATATAATTTTATTTCAACATAATAGATATAGGGTCTGCCATAAGTGACTATATAATTTTATTTCACCATAATAGATATAGGGTCTGCCATAAGTGACTATGTAATTTTATTTCAACATAATAGATATAGGGTCTGCCATAAGTGACTATATAACTTTATTTCAACATAATAGATATAGGGTCTGCCATAAATGACTATGTAATTTTATTTCAACATAATAGATATAGGGTCTGCCATAAGTGACTATATAATTTTATTTCAACATAATAGATATAGGGTCTGCCATAAGTGACTATGTAATTTTATTTCAACATAATAGGTATAGGGTCTGCCATAGGTGACTATATAATTTTATTTCAACATAATAGATATAGGGTCTGCCATAAATGACTATATAATTTTATTTCAACATAATAGATATAGGGTCTGCCATAAATGACTATATAATTTTATTTCAACATAATAGATATAGGGTCTGCCATAAGTGACTATATAATTTTATTTCAACATAATAGATATAGGGTCTGCCATAAGTGACTATGTAATTTTATTTCAACATAATAGGTATAGGGTCTGCCATAGGTGACTATATAATTTTATTTCAACATAATAGATATAGGGTCTGCCATAAATGACTATTTAATTTTATTTCAACATAATAGATATAGGGTCTGCCATAAATGACTATATAATTTTATTTCAACATAATAGATATAGGGTCTGCCATAAGTGACTATATAATTTTATTTCAACATAATAGATATAGGGTCTGCCATAAATGACTATATAATTTTATTTCAACATAATAGATATAGGGTCTGCCATAAGTGACTATATAATTTTATTTCAACATAATAGATATAGGGTCTGCCATAAATGACTATATAATTTTATTTCAACATAATAGATATAGGGTCTGCCATAAATTACTATATAATTTTATTTCAACATAATAGATATAGGGTCTGCCATAAATGACTATATAATTTTATTTCAACATAATAGATATAGGGTCTGCCATAAATGACTATATAATTTTATTTCAACATAATAGATATAGGGTCTGCCATAAATGACTATATAATTTTATTTCAACATAATAGATATAGGGTCTGCCATAAGTGACTATATAATTTTATTTCAACATAATAGATATAGTGTCTGCCATAAGTGACTATATAATTTTATTTCAACATAATAGATATAGGGTCTGCCATAAATGACTATATAATTTTATTTCAACATAATAGATATAGGGTCTGCCATAAGTGACTATATAATTTTATTTCAACATAATAGATATAGGGTCTGCCATAAATGACTATATAATTTTATTTCAACATAATAGATATAGGGTCTGCCATAGGTGACTATATAATTTTATTTCAACATAATAGATATAGGGTCTGCCATAAATGACTATTTAATTTTATTTCAACATAATAGATATAGGGTCTGCCATAAATGACTATATAATTTTATTTCAACATAATAGATATAGGGTCTGCCATAAGTGACTATATAATTTTATTTCAACATAATAGATATAGGGTCTGCCATAAATGACTATATAATTTTATTTCAACATAATAGATATAGGGTCTGCCATAAGTGACTATATAATTTTATTTCAACATAATAGATATAGGGTCTGCCATAAATGACTATTTAATTTTATTTCAACATAATAGATATAGGGTCTGCCATAAATTACTATATAATTTTATTTCAACATAATAGATATAGGGTCTGCCATAAATGACTATATAATTTTATTTCAACATAATAGATATAGGGTCTGCCATAAATGACTATATAATTTTATTTCAACATAATAGATATAGGGTCTGCCATAAATGACTATATAATTTTATTTCAACATAATAGATATAGGGTCTGCCATAAGTGACTATATAATTTTATTTCAACATAATAGATATAGTGTCTGCCATAAGTGACTATATAATTTTATTTCAACATAATAGATATAGGGTCTGCCATAAATGACTATATAATTTTATTTCAACATAATAGATATAGGGTCTGCCATAAGTGACTATATAATTTTATTTCAACATAATAGATATAGGGTCTGCCATAAATGACTATATAATTTTATTTCAACATAATAGATATAGGGTCTGCCATAGGTGACTATATAATTTTATTTCAATATA